>OU426988.1:103567900-104204683 GCA_911387755.1 Chrysotoxum bicinctum
ATCGTCCACTTGGATTGATGGAAGACGCGGTGGTTCGAACTAAAACCATTGCTATGATTTTGTTCCAGAAATTAAATTAATTCGTTTGATTTTCCACCAATTATTCTCAATGGAGAAATAATTCCTTACTTAGACAAGGTTACATATTTAGGCTTCACGTTAAATAGTCGGCTTAGTTGTTGTGATGCAATCTCTGTTATTATTAGAAAAATATATGCAGGTCTTGGTGGACTGATATACTCTGCTCAATTACTTTCATCTATAATGAAGCTTCATTTAGTCAAAGCCCTTTTAATGCCATTTTTTATATTTAACTGTTCAGTTTACCCGTGCTTGGACTATAAATGTAAGCGTAAGTTAAATGTTGCATTCAATGATTCCTTGCGTTTTAGTTATAATAAACTTAGGTATGTCAGTGTATCTCATCTTAACCGATCTATTTTGGGAATTACTTTTGATGGATGTTATAAATTTAGAAATATTTTAAGACTACATAATATTATCCATGGCAGATGCCCAGAATATCTTAAAGATACACTGCAATTTGCACAGTCTTGTAGAGGCATTAAGCTCATTGTACCGCGTTTCTCATACACAACTGCAGAGCGGCCTTTCTATGTTTCAGTGATTAGAGAGTGGAATATTCTCCCAATCGATTTACAATATATTGTCAATGTATCAAACTTTTAGTCAAAGCTTCTCTCCCACTTGGCGAATAAAATTATTTATTTTTTGTATTATAATATTATTTTTAATATTTTGTTTGTAAAGCTTTTGCCCCTTTTTTCTCAATTACTCAAAATAATTATTTAAATAATTCTTGTAAGATTCTCTTAATAATGTACATTTAATAACTTTATCTTTTATATTTGGTTTATATATCAAAACTTGGTTAGTCAAACTAGGATACTGCTCAAAGATTTTATCTTTTTGTATCTATTGTTAATCTTTTTAATTTAATAAATAATAATAATAATGAATCACTTCTATTAGATAAGTAATTAAAGTTCAACTATTCCCCTTGTAGACGAAACATAATGAAATTGTTTCTCTGTTATACTCATCACAGATCGGTGTAAGGAGCTTGTAGCTTTTTCCTCATATTTTGATCTTACCTATATTTTATGTATATCTACTTTTCTGATTAATTCATACAACAATGGCTTCCATGTACTTGGTTCATCTAAATTTATATTCAGATCCATTTCGCACGTTTCCGCTAGTTCGCTCTATTCCTCAAACCTTCCTTTCCTACTTCGCAGCATTTGCATCGCGACCGTCTTATGAAGACGGTGATTCGGCATGAGCATAACACGAATAACGTAATCTACTTGAAGCTTAAGAGTCTTGATGAACAGTGGTGACAATCCAGTTTCTATCATTATCACATAGTTGGGAGAGTTTGGCGGAAGGTGGAAAGTTCTTTGATGAAGAACCTCAAAAAACTTTCGACCGGCTTATATTCATTTCCTCCCCACGCCTGTTCAGCATAAAAGTGAATAGACTCATCTGCTGTTTCAAAGACTCGATATTTACTACTGTGCCTTATTTGTTTGTTATTGAAGCAGTTTTTCCAAGTTGCAATTAAAACAGTTTTAACCCTTTTTAGTTGTTCATTCAAATGCTTATCCATTCTCATATTATGCGTGATAAGCATTCCAAGATATTTATACTCTTACAATTTCAACAGGATTGCCATCGTAAAACCATTTCTCATTCGCACACGTTCTTCCCCCCTTCCTTATTGTCATGACTTCGGATTTGTCCAGATTGACATAGTTGTAGAGTATCAAGAGAATATGCCATCATCACTACATCGTCTGCAAATAGAAGAGGTTTGATTTGCAGTCCTTCAAATTCAATGCCACCAGGTAAATTGTCAACTAAATCGTTTATAAAAATAAGGAATAAATCTGGACTAAGGTCACAGCTTTGTCGTACTTCTGATTGAGTTGCAAACCACTGCGATTTGTCTTCACCATTCCAAACTCCTGACTTTGTGTCTTTATATATGTTTTGAAGGAGTTTCCCGAACTTTTGCGTCATACCAAGTCCATACAGCTTGTACATAAGAGCATCGCGATTAACTGTATCGAAAGCCGCTCTGAAGTCCACGAAGAGAACATACAGCTTTTTACTTCTTGCAAGTAAAGAATTCAGCAATACTTTCAAGTACAAATGCATGATCAATAGTAGAATATCCTGATCGAAAACTAGCTTGGAACTCGCTCAAAAGATTTTTCGAAGCTACCCAGGGTTTAGGACGATTCTGAAGTGTAGCGGTGAAAATTTTATAAGTGGCATTAGGAAAGGAAATACCTCTATTGTTTGCTGTATTTGTACAACCTTTCTTATGAATATGAAAAATTATTAGCTTCCTTAAACTGAACTATTCCATTTTTAATAACTTGGTTCATCAAACTAGTCAGCTTTTTAATGAGGTTTTTGACAGTTTAAGATACGAGCTAGGTTCCAAAATTCCGAGGAGCTCATAGCTAAACTTAATTTACGGGCTTGAGATTCAAAATGTAGTTTCTTTGAGTCATTGACGATCTCTGTCATAGTAAAGGATACCACACCACATCCGCACCAAACAGTGACCTTTTCTGGATGTATTGGTAGCTCTTGCAATGCTTCTGGCTGCTCTTCACTCCAAATACGCAATTTTGCTTGTTCACGTAACTAGAAATGAGCTTCGTCGCTGAACACAATTTTTCGATAAAAAATTGGATCTTCGGCCAACTTTTCAAGAACCCATTCACTAAAAATTCGGCACCAGCTGTATTTTAAAGGCTTCACACCTAAATTGTTCCGCAAAATTTTCCAAGTAGTGGAGTAATAGAGGCCCAATTGCTGCAGACGGCGCTGAATCGATAATTCACGGTCATCACTAACACCAATACAGCTACGATATTTTCCTCAGTTCGCACTCTATGTAAGCGTGTTGGTGGTTTAACTACCAAGCTCCAACAATGTAAACTTGACAATTTGGTGCGATATTTAGTCACATTAGCGCGAATAGCCGCCTCAGTAGGTCGATTTACCTGACCATAAAATGGAAGAAGCGCGCTCTGAACTTTCTTAACAGAGCACGCATTTTGATAATAAAATTCAATAATTTGCAAGCTGTCAAAACCAGTGTTGCCAAAAAGAAAATAGCAAAATCACCCATTAAAACACCAACTTTCACTCACAAGACCATGGTTGCCAATCCTATATTTAATCATATTACAACAATATTATTTAAGTTTAATAATCAAAAATACAACCAACACTGACAAAACTTGCCCCTCTCAACATAACAAGGGAATTAAGTGCTAAGCTAAGATTGCAGAACTTACAGCCCTATTCTGCTATTCATTGGGAAAAATTTTTCTTGAATTTTCACTAATCACTATCCTGCTATTCATTCGAAGTGAATCTGTATTTAAGTGGGTAATATTGCGCGGTATTCTGTTATTTACGTGAACGGATTCATTCTATACAAATCGGATCCGCATATGAAATGTTGCGGACTTTTCATTTAATGGATCGTCTGTCTGGTTGGTTTTCAGTAAAATGTAAGTAAAAACTAATTTATTGCCTAATTTAGAATGCTTGTTTGCAAAAAATAGATTATTAACATTTTTAGGGGTACAAAAAGATCAATTTACTAGGTAATCGATTGCTTATGAATGATTGTAATCAGGCTGTCGTAGCCTTTTCTGATGTATGTAAAAGAGATGTGGGTTTTGATAGAGGGTCATTATGGGAATGTGGATACCGTCAACGCACATAACTTCAGACACACCACATTTTGGGTTAAACAAGAGTTTTACTTTTAGCTTTTCTTCTGTCGCCATTTGTAGAGTAATCCAATTGGGACATAAGTGGGCTTTAAGTGCGTCCTGTAATGTGGACTAAGCGAAGCCCGCATCCAAATCTTGACCAACGCCATGCAAAAACCTCAAACAAGCGATTTCTCTTTTCTTTATATTGACTCATTTCGCTATGCAGGTGGAAGCCTTCTGTTGGAGGATTCTCTTATTAATCTGCTTGGAATTAGGACAACAAAAATTAATAATAATAATAATGTATGGAAATTTAATAAATCGTCACCCTCAGCATTATCTCCGCTAATGAACTATGTGCTTAAGAAAACTGTTACTATGGATAAAGATACTAACGATGGTAGTCTTACAAATAGCAATAACTTCGAAAAAACATCCACTCAATAACAACTACGTAGCTTACAGTACACCACCGCAAACACGAGAAGTCGACCCCAGCATGGCAAATAACAACGAAAGCAAATTTAAAATGAAACTAAAAATAGATGAACCTCCAACCCGGCTGGCCACCGTGGAGGATTTAGACCAAGTACCCCCCTTGAAAAAGTTTGCGGAATGCATCTTAAACAAAAAACATAAGAAGGAGAACATCAACCCAAACTCTAAAATTGTAAACAAAAAACGATTATATGTGGCAACACTAAACACTACAACACTTCAATCAGCAGAAAAAAAATTTTAATTTGAAAACTTTCTAGATAAAATAAATTGGAATATAGTTGGCTTAGCAGAAGTTAAGCTGCAAGGCGAAAGCATACAAGAGCTCAACAACGGAAATATTTGTTTATATAACGGAACCAAAAAAGGACTTCATGGCGTCGCACAGTGTGTTATTTTGCGAATCTAGCGGAACTTTATTCGTTAAGCGTTTAAATGGAGTGTTATTGATATACATATATTATGTAATTTTATGTTGTTTTGTGAGATTTATAAGCTTACCTTAGACTTAAAAATGTATTTCACATGCATTTAGAAAAAACACGACACTTTAAAAATGCCCTCATTTGACCAGTCTAAAAACATTAAAAATCCCTACTGAAGTTTTAGTATTTTGTTTTGTTTCCTTTTTTTGAAACATACATAAATGAAGTTAAATAGTTTATTCAAATTTGTTTTTATTTCAAGGATAGTCTAGAAAAAAAAAAACAATTAATGTTTTTTTCTGATTTATTGATTTATTAGTTGCTTTATTTAAATACACTTTTGAAACTATTAATGTTCTTCATTCGAGCTTGATATTTCAGAATCTGTAGCTTTTAGTAATGCAATACGTTCTGGAGCAAGTCGAAGAGAATAAATCTACATATGTATCTAAAGATTGGAAGGTTGCAAGATTGTTTTCAGATTTAATGGTGCAATTCACTGTTAAATACAACAACGCTTGCAATTTTATTTGTGCAGACACTTTAGTGACCGTTAATGCTTCTTCTGCAGGTTACAAGTCTTTTTTGGCTTCTTGGACTAGATAATATGCCGGTTAAACATTTGAATTAACCTCTTTCATCTGATGTCGCATAGCCTTATACTGTGCTCATTTTCGTTTTAACTATGAGCACAAGGATTTCTTCGGGTGACATTAATTTGTTCCCCTTTTCTTGGCTTAATCTTGCCTTCTTGATTTTTGTGACTATTTGAGGGGAACAATTTGCAAGCTCTTTCAATAAATTATTTATCTGCATCTCTTTTCCCAGCTGATCGCATATTTATTTCAGCCGCAAGTGCGATTTCATTTGGAGTTTTTGAACCAACCGATTTCTTAATTTTACGTTTTTGGACTCTAAGTGTGCATTCTTCGAATAGTTTTTGGGGATCTCCTCTATTCGCACCTTAGCTGGTTGATGTTATACTTTCCATAAAACTTTGTGGTAGATTTGCATCCTTACGCAACCATACTTCATTGGCTTTTTCAAATATTTCCAGAATTCGCCTTCGATCCCACCTTTTAAACATTTTGTTACTTATTGAGCTCACATGAGCTTGGAGCACCACTTAGGGACATTGTCTGTCTCCGCCTGACCGAATTCTTGCATGATATAATCAGATTTTTTTTGTTGCGATCCTTTTTCGATGAAATTCTCCATATTCCAAAAATTGCTGAATTTTTAAATTTCACTACATTGGTCAATTAAAAAAAAAATTTGCATGGGATCAGAAGCAAGCAAAGTAAATGAATTCTAACACAGAATATACCAACGGAGATTTCAGGCCTAATAACTCGATGGATACATGAGGATACATTTTTAAAACGCTTTACAAAGTTAAGCTAACAGCCCGATTCTCCCCCTTGTGAGGAGTCACAAGTCACAAGCTCTTGTGACTATTCCTTGTGAGGATTGTTGTGATTCGATAACATTTTGGTATTCTCCCCCTAATCGTCACAAGAAAACTCACAACGAAACTCACCACCGCATGGTGAGATTTTTAAGTGTCATTATTTGAACAGCTGAATATTCAAAACGAAGAAAATACAAAACGCAAGTTAACATTATTATATTTTATTATTAAATAAACTGACTATCGTGAGGCTTTAAGCTCTGATATCTCAGCATAAAGTTTTTCGAAAGCGACAAAAATTTATAAATTTATGTATTGTTTTGGAGAACAAATGGTTCATTTGTATCTCTCAAAGTTTTCAAAATCCGTCGGTGCTGCAAACTTCTTGATACGATTAGTTTCTTAAAAAAAATTTGTTTATTTAAAAATGTTACTTTTCATTTTCGTGGGAAAGATCAGCAATAATATTCACTAGAGCACTTCCATTTTTGTGTACTCATAATTATTCACAAATCTAGAAAATTTTCTTACAAAATATGCTGAATGACAATCCAAGAAATATTGAACATTTATGAGTTGTGACCTGTTCTGAAGGAGGTCACAGTTTCGATTGTTTTTGTGACTCTCACAAGTTGTGACTGAGCGGCAGAATTCGAAAAAGTCACAAAATCAATTTCACCTCTTCTTGTGACTTGTGAGGCATCACTGACTTTGGGGAGAATCGGGCTGTAAGTGTACACGATTGGTAGATCTTACAATATTGTAAGACATGACAATGTCTGACAATTATCTACCAATAAGCTGACAATTAAGTTGTGTGTGTACACGGTTGGTAGAAAATCTACCAATCTCTTACAATTTATTGTCAGAAGTTGGCTGACAATTTATTTTTAGATAGCCGGCTTAATACCAACCAATTAATTGTAAGAGATTGGTAGATTTTCTACCAACCGTGTACACACACAATTAATTGTCAGTTTTTGTTGGTTATGGAAACTGCTTCAATTGAACTTTGGCTGCAAATTGTCTGACAATGAAAAAATTGTATGATGCTAAAAAACGAACATCTTACAATTTCTTCATTGTCAGAAACGTCAGACAACTATAAAAATTGATTGTGTGTGTACACGATTATCAAAAACCTTACAATTTTCCGTCTTACAATTAGTTGTCAGATACATACATTTTCTGACAATTAATTGGAAGATTACACCATTGTCAGCTAGCTTACACATGATCGTCAAAATTCTTACAATTAATTGTCAGACAATGATCTAACAATTAATTGTCAGACAAATTTTCTGACAATTAATTGTAAGACTACACGGTTGTAAGACATTGTAAGCATGTTTTTTACTGACAGATCTGACAATATTGTAAGATCTACCAATCGTGTACACTTAGCTTTACAGAACATAGTAAAAACATCACTTTTAAGGTCTGCAAACAAACGATTTTTAATTTTTTTATTTGCAAGTGCACAAAAAAAAAATTACTTACACCGAGAAGTTCTTAGATATAACTAAAAATAAATAAAATAAATTTAATTTGCACAACTAATATTTCACTTGACCACGCTGTCATCAACTTGACATAAGAAAAGCAATGAGGTTTAACTTTTTTTTCACTTGAACCAAGCTGAAGTTTCTGAATCTCTTGAGCGGTAAATACGTTTGTTTTCTTGTTTTTGTTTTTGCCATTCTACAACCGGAGTTCTTACCTTTCATATGATACCCATTTTGCTACATTTGAGAAACATTTATTTTTCAATAAAGTTCCGCTAGATTAGCAAAATAACACACTGTGCGTCGGTTTCCTGATAAAAAAGATTTGAAAATAATATTCAAGAAATTAAAGGATTTAGCGATAGAGTAATTGGTATGAAAGTAAAACTAGGTAATTGTAACACATAATTAATACAAGTTTATGCTCCAACCAAGATTAATCGCTTCTATAGCACACTGGAATCAGCAACAACACATTTTAGATCAGAGATATTACTAATAATCGGAGATTTCAATGCTAAGATCGGTTTCAGAAAAAAAACGGAGAAGAAGTTATAATGGGTGAATTTGGCTACGGCGAACGTAACGAGAGAGGTAGCCGTCTTATTCAGTATGTTTGACGCTGGAACCAAAGTATAGACGAAAAAATAGTTCGAATCTTAAAGGATATTTACGATAGAAGCACCGCGCGAATAAAAACGGTGTAAGACAAGGAGATTCTCTCTCACCGGCGCTCTTTTCCACAGCTCTAGAAGTATTTAGACAACTGGACTGGGAGCACAAAGGACTAAAGATTAATGGCAGATGTCTTTCAAATCTTCGATTTCCAGATGACATTATTATAATCGAAATGATGGATATAGAGCATCGAATGACAAGCGCCTGGGAGACAGTGGCGTAGCGAGGGGAGGGCAAAGGGGGCACAGGCCCCGGGCGGCACTTTGCTTGGGGGCGGCAAATTTCAAAATATCCAGGCGGCATTTTGCTGCAATTTTTCTAAATACGTTAATGTAAATGGTTTTTGTATGTTATGTTTTTATATTTTTTCTAAGCTAAGTGTAAGCTTACTTTTGTAACAAATTTTAATTGTAAAAAAATATACTATCCTTTTCGGAAATATATTTTTTCCTTTTGAGCTGAAAGCTCCGTGTGTGTGCGTAGGACGTAGGTACATAATATAAAAGATTTTCGCGCCACGGTTTTGCTGTCGGCAATGATACACGTCTTTCTCTTTCTCTTGTTTTTTTTTTTTTTTTTGTTGTTGTGTCATCGTCATGTTGTGTTTGAGATGTGTATTGCGCCATAAGGAATTGTGAAGTACAATGATCGACAACGACTCTGATTTGGAACAGTAAATGATTGTTTCGTTCTATGTGTGTCCTGGTGCAAAGCTTTTTCGTTTGCCTTCTTTCGACTACCACTCATGAGCAGCTTTCGAATCTTACTCCAATCGGAGTAAATTTACTTCAATTTTACGAAATAAAATAGATCTACTTCGTTGCTCCGATTTTTAAGATTTAGGTAGGTACTAATTTTTTCCACACTGAAAAATTCAAAATTTCTTTAGCCAAACATGAAAGGGAATGACTACTTTGTTAATAAATTTTGCAACCAACTCTGGCTCTGAATTACTAAATCTAAATCTACTCCAGAAATTTTCAATTCGTTTATTTTTTTATAAGTCTGCTCCGAAATTTTACTACTGCGGTTTGAACCCTGCTCGTAAGGCTAGATGTTGAGACAAAAACATTTCGTTTGTTTCGATTGATTCGATGTGAGTTGGCTCATAAGAGTCCATGTATTCGTATATTGTTGTATCTTTCATCTAAGGTTTGTTAGTCAGTTGTATTTTTTTCTGTTTTATTTAATTGTAAAATGCAGTAAAGCTTGCAAACATCCTTGTTAAATACAAAATTAGTTGCAGTTTAACATTTAACTTGTCTGTGTTTCGTGTGTTGTGAAAGTTTTTTAAAATTGTATGTACGGGTACAGTACCTACCTACATAAGCGCAAGAGATTTTCATTTTACCACTTTGGATTGATTACATAAAGTAAGTTAATTGATGAAACGAAATACCTAGCTGATGGCTCCGAAATAATCCATTGATTTTTCAGAGTTCAAACCCCCGTTTGGCTTTATTAATATTGTTTTCTCCATATCTCAAGAACCATAAGTTCCATAAAAAACATTTTCTCACATTTTTGTAAAAAATTGAGTCCTCTATTTTTGACCGAGAAATCGAAAGTTAATAAGTTATTATTAAAAATAGAGAAACGATTTCAAGAAAATTTTTTTTAATAAATTAATCAGTAAAAGTTAAATGATTTTTACTTGTGATATATACATAGGTAGGTACTATATTGCAAGTTACGGATTCGTAAAAAAATCAAACTCGACATTTTGATCAAAGTTGACATCGTAATCTCTATGATTACGATGATAGCGAAGTTGAAAAAAGTAGGTCTTGCAATTCTGTCTGTCTGTCCTTTCGGATGTAGCCTAAGCGACTAGGTCGATTTTCTTTAAACTTGGTACCTAGCGTTTTTTAGGCATTTTAATACCAAAAATAATGGTAGGTTCCTGGCGTAACAATTTTTTTTAGCAAAAAATGAAAATCTTATTTTTTTTCCACAACTTTAAAAAAAAATTCAGTAATTTTATAAAAAAAAAAATTTTTTGTTTATAAAAAAATTCCCAAAAATGGTTATAAATGGTACCTCCCATAGAACCATTTCTTTGACTTTCGATTTTCTCAAAAACGATTCCACTGATTTTGATCAATTTTTTTTACAGAGAATGTTTTCTAAAAGTTTAAAAGTATTGTATACTAAAATTTTCAAAAAAACTCGAAAAAAAGTTGGTCGATTTTTACTAAACTTATTACGCAACAATTTCTTGACATTATCTAGCAGATTTTAAATAAAACCAAAACCATATAACCAAAAATAATGGTACCTCCCTTACAAAAGTTTAAAAACCGGCATGGAAAATCTCATTTTTCTCAAAAACGACTCCTACGATTTTGATCATAAAAACATACATACATAAAAACGATCTACGATAATATTATTGTAAAAAAAATTTCTATCGTCTAATAAAAGTATCTCTCAGTTAACCATTTTTTTCGACTATCTCATTATCTGATCAACCGATTTTAATGATTTTTTTTTAAACAAGAGCTCCTGTTTGAATAATATTGCATATCAAAATTTTCAAAAAATCAAATTTTGGATTAAAAAAAATCAAAATTATTTTTTGAAAATTCGATATTTCAAAAATGGGTGGATAGTTTTTTTTTCAAAACTAATCTTTAACTAAATAAGTACTAAAAAATGGCGTACCAATTTTTTTTTATTATTTTCAAAATTTTATATACATAAATGTACATACCTGCATATACCTAATATAAAAACCGATTTTTAAATAATAAACCAGACGGTTTACATCGCGTTGGTGTCAAATAAATTTCAGATTTTAAAAGATAAAACCAGTTTTGAACACTTTAATTTTGATGGGCTGTTGTGAAATATGTTTAAAATGTTAAAAATAATCCTTCACCAATATCATCATCACCCGATTGGACACTTCTATCTACATAATATAATATAAATAAATATAATAAATCTGTGAATACAAAATTAAATTATAACAAGGTAAGTTAAGTAGCTGTTTCTGTTTCACTTTGATGTTTTTTTAAACAGCAAACAAAATTAAAGGCCCAGAAAAAAATTGTTAGGGGCGGCAAAATTGGCTCTGCCCCGGGCGGCATAAGCCCACGCTACGCCACTGCCTGGAGACAGTTCTGGAATGTTAAGCACCTACTCGATTTGAACGTTTCAAATAAAACAAGAAAATATATGTTCGACTCGACAGTACTCCCCGTTTTAACCTATGGGTGTGAAACAAAACTCCGATCGTGTCGAAGAGCAATGGAGAGAGCTACTTTTCTACATTCTCATTTTATTGGCGAGAAGCACTCGACAGAAGAAGATGGAGAAGTCTGGGGGAGGCTTATGCTCAAATTTCTTAAAATTTTATATTGAACGATTTAGTTACATACATACGAGTATTTTACATTTATATCTAATAAAAAAAATAAATATTGAATTACGATAACTTACATTCATTAAAAAATGTTAAATTTCATACTGATGTAACTTTTTAAGCTAAGAATTGATGAGTAAATAAATTACTTCTGTTTAGGTAGGGCGATTGAACTTGAATTTTTAATTAACTCAAAAAACAATTATTCAAGATTCAGAAGATTATCACATGAACAGCTGTTTACGTGAATGTCAAATTAGGCTTGAAGAACCGCAGAGGTTGAGATTAATAGCGAACTTAAGTCCACTTTAAAATCATAAAATACGGGAGCGGGTGTTACACACGGCTGCAAAAATATAGCCAATAAGTATATGCAAATAATTAAATATTTTTTCTATTTTTTTTTTTAATTTTTAGAGTTACTTTTCACTAACAAAAAGTAAAAACCTATACCTGGGAAATTGAGAGTTATATTTTTTTAATTTGTGTAAATATTTTTTTAATCAAAGATTTATATTCCCTGAATAGAGTAACGTTGTTTAAAATTAAATAAAACTCATGTAAAGTTCATAAAATGCAAAATATTTTTTGATATTTTATTTACTAAATTCAAAAATGCAAAATACTTTTTTCACTCAATATTTATTTAATTTTATTTTTGTAAAAGAGGTCTATTTTGCATTTTTCAACAACAAATTTCTTTGCACACGCAAACAAGTAAGTTTTCAGTTCCCCAGAATGTCACTGCAATATCAGCGCTTTGAAATATAAGGTTTGTTATTCTCTGTGCAAAAGAATTTTTGCCCGCCCATCTGCTCTCTTTTTTGTTTTTCTGGGCTCATTTAGTTTTTTATTCTTAGCTTTTGACCTGTCATTTTGCATCTCGTATCCAAGAACAGAAAAATAAAATAAACGTGTTATAAAAATATAATAAATAGAAATGATTTTTTTAGTAGGTATATGATGCAATGACCATTCCACATTGTTGCAGGTAGGGTGGAAAAATGTGGTAGGTATATCGCACATTCGCTGTCATATATTCTTGTATGTTTTTATATACGTCACTTCTACTGATTTTTTTGTTTCTTCTATGGAAAGCCATTTTAGGTACACACATAGTAATAAATTGCGATGCATAGTGATCTTCACTTTTTTTTTCAAATGGTGTGTACATGATAGAAGAAATTAAATCTACGATGTTGTGTATAGAATAAGATACATATGCATATAAAATCATATAAACAATAGATTTTGTGTTGTTTTTTTCGATAGGTAGGTACATAGGTAATGAAGAGGTGCAATAATTGTTTTGGTTTAATTTGGCGTACGTAATGGATGTATTAAAAATTTATTAGATAAGTACATTTTAATCCTGTGTGAATGCGCAAGAACCAATGGATGTATCTATTTTAATCTAAATTTATTAAATAAGTTAAGAAGGAAAATTCTATCACTTTTTGTTTTCGGTGGTGACGTATTCCACTGGTAGAAGAATGGTGAAATTGGGAGATGTGTCAAAGTATATAGAAAGAATATGGGAAGTATTTTTTTTATGTATTTTTGTTTGTTTTACATAGGAAGAGTTTTCTTCTTTATTTCAATATGTCATGGTGATGGATAATACTTTCGTTACTGTTATTTTCTGTTGTCTTTCTATTGTGCAAATCTATTTTTCACATACACATAGTCAAAAAAGTCTCCGTACAGCTGTAGATTTTTAAATAATCCTTAAAAATTTTAGAATTAACATCAACAAAATTCTTTTAAAGTACCAGATATAAGAAAAATGATAACAACAAATAATTTTAGAACAAAATATATATAATTTAATATAAGAAACTTAAAAAAAAATGATTTCACAGCACAAAAAGAAAAAAAAAAGGAACAAAAAAGTCTCCGTACACTTCATTTTTTGATTAATTCTCGTTGATTAAAACATAAAAAATTCATTCAATTTAAATGAAAACATAAACTTAATAATAACTTAATAACTAGTAGGACCTCCTTTATTCCTGATCACTTCCTGCAGCCTTTTTTTCATCGAGTGGACGAGTTTTGAAGTCGTTTCTGAGGAAATCTTGTTCCATTCCTCTACCAAGATTGTTTTCAGGTCATTTTTGTTGGCGATTGTATGCTCACGTACTTTTTTTTCCAAGTGATCCCACAGATGCTCAATGGGGTTAAGATCTGGGGACTGAGCGGGATGTTTCACTTGCTTACGTACATTGTAAAGCAGCCATTCCTTTACAACCTTGGACGAATGCTTCGGATCATTGTCCTGTTGGAATATAAAATTCCTGCCGAGACCCAGTTTCTCCGCACTCGAGTGTAAATTTTCCTTCAGAATGTTTAAATACCCAAACTTATCCATGGTGTTTTCAATGAATACCAGGTTGCCTACGCCGGAAGAGGCCATACACCCCCAAACCATGACATTGCCACCGCCGTGCTTGACAGTAGGTGTCAAGTTTTTAAGATTAAGTGCAGTGTTTGGCTTTCTCCACACCATACGACGTCCATCGGAACCAAAAATGTTGTACTTACTTTCATCGGTAAATACTACCTGATCCCAGAATGAATTTTCTTTCTCTAAGTGTGAGATAGCATACTCCAGTCTAGCTTTTTTGTTTGGTTTACGAATGAATGGCTTCTTCCGGCTCACTCGACCATGGAAACCGTTTCTAATTAAAAGGTTTCGTATGCTTTGAGGCGTAACATCAATCCCGTCGTTGGTTTTCAATTGGCCTGCGAGTACTGCTGCACTTTGCTTCGGATCCTCAGCAATACTCCTCAATAATCTTTTCTCCGATCGATGATCTATCTTCCTTGGACGGCCAGATCTAGGTCTGTTAGCAATTGTTTTGGTTTTTTTAAATTGTTCCAACACATATTGAATTGACGAACGTGGTCTTTTGATTATTTTGGAAATTTCAGCCAAAGATTTCCCCTCATTTCGCAAGTCCACTATGATTTGTTTGTTGGCTAAGGGTATTTGTTTATTTCTGGTTGCCATTTTTATTTCCTTGTGTGAAAATGAGAGTGTTTAGCCAAAATATCATAAATAAGACTGAAACTTACCAAAAATCAAAAGAAACTGTTATCATAAACCTTTAATCGCCAACTATAACAAAAGAATGAGAACTGTACGGAAACTTTTTTGGCTCTGTTAGTATGACTCTTCGCATTGTAAAATTCATAACGGTATTTTCCGTTATTTGAAATTTCTGCATTTTTTCTAAAAAGCATGGGGAGTACACGTGCTATAACCTGTGTTCCCATTTTAGATGTAATTTTGCACCTTACTACTTTTTCCTTGCAAATATAAAAAAAATAAGCTGTTGTACGGAGACTTTTTTGTGTATGTGTACCTATAAATATTTTTTTTCAACAACCTAGCTGCAAAGGATAATGCCTCCAAAAACAAACAAAGGAAACAAAAAACCCTAGCAACAAAATTGATAAAAAGTTGTAGTCTCCGAGCAATTGCATAAAATATTTAAATGAAACAAGGGTTTATGACCAAGTCTTTATTCAGGTGTGATCTCCTTAAGATCTCGTATCCAACTGACATCCCAGTATAATATACTGATGTGGTATTATATATACGTTACGTTGTACGTATTATGTACTTACATAAGTGTATTGTATTATAATACCACATCCCCCATTTCAGTTTTTAAAATTTCATTATTACTAGAGAGGGGCTTTTTCTTAAAAGAAAATTCTTATTTCATTACATTTAATTTCATTTAAATTTATTTAAAAAGATAATTTAAATTTAATTTCATTAAAAAAAAAACAAATCATTTAAATTATCTAAAAAAAGATAGTTTTAAAGCAACTTAGTTCATCCATTCAAGGTTCTAGGCATTTGAAGAAAAAATATTAAAGTTAAATGCAAAAGATATAAAAAAAAATTCAGATTTTATACAACATATGCCCACCGTTCTGGTTGGTTTACGACCCGACCTCTTTTCGTTACGTAGGTTGATTGTTGTATTTTTGATTGGTCGTTCTTCTCTTCCGTTGAGTTATTTTCAGGTTCAGCAGGTGATGATGTTACTTTAATTATCTTAGGTGTTATCGGTTGCTTCTCGTGGTTTTCTTGTACGGGTGGTACATGTTGACCTGGTTCATAGGGTGGAGACCTAAAGATCTATTGTGTCCCCCATCTAGAACTGGATGAGGTTGGCTCATTATTACAGTTCTTCCTCCAAATCTGCTCCTCTGAGGAATCGAAGTATTTTAAGGGATGATAATTCACTCTCTTTTATGTGGTGCTTGCCCAGATACATATGCCTTTGATGCACGAGTGCATCACATTTCCCCAGTATGTGGTCAGGTGTCTCTTCGTGAGTGTTGCAGAATCTGCGAGTCGCGTTGTTCACCAGGCCAAGGATGTTGAGGTGTCTTCTCGACCTACAGTGGCCTGTAAGAAGCAACGTGATTTTCCTGAGGTTGTTCCTACTTAAGCTAATGCAGGTTAGAAAACGCTCTCGGTTGTAGTCCCCGAGAAGGAGTTTTGCCTGTCTCAGCTTAGGGAGTTCTTTCCAGATTTTTGATCTTTTTGTCTCCTCTTCTGTTTTGATTTTGTTTTTGATCACGTTTTCTCCTATTCCGCAGTAGGGCTCTGGCCCTGTAAGGAGTGTCGATGCACCTATTTTGCTAAGGAGTCTGCAACTTCGTTGCCCTGGACACCAACGTGGCCTGGTACCCAATGAAGCGTGACAGTGTTATTCTTGCCCAATTTATTAAGCTTAATCACACATTCCCAAACAAGTTTGAAGCTGATGGCGTAGGAGCTTAGTGTTTTTAGTGCAGCCTGACTGTCTGACAAGATGGCAATGTTTTGGTTTTTATATTTCCTATCGAGGTTTCTTCCAGCACATATGTCTATGGCATTTACTTCTGTCTGGAATATGCTAGTGGACTGCCCCCTAGGTAAGGAGAGTTTAGTTCTAGGCCCAAAAACTCCAGCACCAGTCCCTTCAGCTCTCCTCGATCCATCAGTGTACCATTTGATGGTATTTTCTTTAAGACTGTAGTTTATTGTTTCACCTAGCCAGTCTTTTTTGCAACTTAACTCCGTTTTGAAATGTTTTTCGAAGTTATATCTTTTGATCATACCATCTCTTGGGATGTCATGGTTTGTTACTGCGGACCAGATTATCGAGTCTTTTTCCCTGTTTCCAATAATTTTACCCGCCCCAGTACCCTCCTTGGCAAATCTCATTATGGCTCCCTTAGCAGCATTTTCAATGACCACGTGTATTGGCGTCAGATAAAGGATGGTTTCCATCGCTGCTGTAGGGCAAGTTCTCATTGCTCCTGATATGCATATACATGCAAGCGTTTGCAATTTGTCTAGTGATTTCCTAGTTATGTTTAGTTCGGTTCTTTTATGCCATGCAATCGCCCCATAGGTAATGATGGGTCTTACCATCATAGTGTACATCCATGTTATGATGTTTGGTTTGCAGCCCCATGATTTACCTGCAAGTCTCTTGCATATCATAAGGGCCTTTGTGGCTTTCCCGACAGTTATTTCGACATGCTTGTTCCATTTCTTCAGCTTTATAATGGGTCTTGTTGTTTATGGCTCTGGATTGAAGGTTAGATCTTGAGGTTGGAATTAATGTTTTTATTCGTCTTCCCATCAACAACTCGGCGGGGCTTTGACCATTTGAAACCGGAGTAACTCGGTATTCCATTAATGTCAAGTACGGGTTCTCACTCTTTTTTAACTGCACTTTAATGGTTTTTACCATTGCTTCTATAAAGCCATTGCTCTGGGGAAATCGAGGGCTAGACGTTATTATGATTGAAGTTCCATTGTTGAGAGAACGTTTTGAAATCAATTGATGCAAATTGTGGGCCGTTATCGCTGCGTACTGTTTCCGGTACTCCATGTCTGGCAAAAATTGATTTCAAGTGATTTACGACGGACAGTGATGATAAGGTCTCCAATAGTGCAATTTCTGGATATCTTGAGAATGTATCGGCTACTAAAAGATATTCCTTACCTTTCAACGAGAATATATCCATTGCCACAATTTGCCACGGACGTTCAGGAATCAGGAATTTCAGAAGGATGTAGAGGTTCGTGTCTATGTGTTTGGTGTTAAACACATGCTTCGCATTTCTGCAGAAATTTTTCAATGTCCTTGTTGCAATTAGGCCACCAAACTGATTGTAAGGCCCTTGAACGGAATTTCACAATTCCCAACTGGCCTTCGTGTAGTTTTTTTCAGAATATCCAGGCGAATTTTTGGTGGGATCAAGATCCTGTTTTCCATACATAAGAAGGCTATCACAAATTGAAAGGCTATATCGATCGTTCCAATATCTTTGCTCTTCTGGAATCATTTTTTTTTGTCCGGCCACCCCTATAACACAAACTTCCTAATATTTTGTAATATACTGTCTTCTTGTTGGTGTTCATTTATCTCGCACAATTTTTTATCTGTAGCAGGAATTGTGGACATGATGGATGCTACGTAAGCTCCCAGATCTTCTTCTAAATCGGTCTCATCAGTGTGTGGTAATGGTTGTCGTGATAGTGTATCTGCTACATAGAGTGTATACGATGTTAAATGAGAAACGCATCAGTCGCATCCTTAATCGTTGTAATCGTGGTGTAAGTTCATTCAAATCCTTGGTTGCAAGTGTCACCAGCAATGGTTTATGGTCTGTCGCGATTTCTACATGTAGCCCTGTAATGAAGTCTTTAAATCTTTCGCAAGCCCAGACGATCGCTAAGGCTTCTTTTTCGATTTGTGAGTATTTGCGTTCACTCTGTGAAAGGGAACGTGAAATATACATGCTTATTTTGACATTCTCATGAATAGTCTATTCGTTAGAATGATTCTATTCCTTCGAATGAACTTTCTTAATTTTGAGATTCGAACGAATAACATTCATTTGCGAAAGGTAGCATAAAATGAACTTCAAAAAAGATTCATTTTCATTATCATCTGTTTGACATTTACTATATTTCTATTTGAATTAGTATGAACGTTTTACATTTTTTTTGTTTCTAAACATTTTATAGATGTTGGATAAAGAATCAAGAAACCAAATAAATAATACACTTTTTCATTATAAAATAAAGTTTAACCATAAAGAACTACATATTCACTACATTTTGTGTGTCAACTCGGCTGTTTGGAAACTATTCTTAAAAAAAATAAGTTGTTCATGACGCGTCCTAAATTTTTTATTTTTTTCGTATACACTTGGTCACACTAAAATATCAAAAACAAAAGAGAAGTGTTTGTGAAATGTCAAAATCAAAAAGTGAAATCTTTGTTTATTTGTAATTGTTTTGTTTATTGTATAATTATTTAAATTTCTTTGATAAAAACATAAAATAATAAATAAAAAATAAAAATATGGCATTTGTGTTGTTTATAAATGAAGATGGTGTTGAAGAAGTGCAGAGGAGAAGGATAGTGGATTTGTTTTTGATTTGAAATCAGACCAAACCTGCAAGAAATTTGTTTGGTTATTTTGAACAGTTTTTCAACTTTTTTTTACCTTTTTCCTAGTAGCACCGTCCTTGGAAGGTGGTTCACAACTATTTAATCTCTCCGCGGTTTCCTTCCAAAATCTTTCCGTATCAACGCGGATGGTAAAAAAACCCTTTGCTACCTCCAGGTTTTCTTACATTATTTTGATTAACTTTTCCTTTTGTTCGCGGTTTGTCCAGTTGGAATGCGACCTTTAAACATAAAACAACAAAAAAATTAATAAAAGTAATTTATTTTCCATGAAATAATTAAAAAACTTACATGTTTTGTTGCTTACTCGACAGAAAAATTCAAACGACACAAAAATGACATTTAATTCTATTCTTTCGAATGTCAAAATTGAATTAGCTTTTGCAAATGAATGAACTTTCTATGGATTGGGTGAACTTTCGATTTGTTCGATTAACATTCTAATCGCCGAGTCTCAAAATTAAGTTTCAACGAATTCGACTCACTTTCGAACGAAAGAGAATGTCAAAATAAGCACCATAAGCTATCGGTCGGAGTTTATAGTTCTAAAACTGCTCCCAATCCGATTGAAGATGCATCAGCTGATATTTTGGTTTTTCTTAACGGGTCGAACATTGCTAAGACAGGGGCCTCAGTAAGCAGCAGTTTGGTTCTATCAAAACTCTCTTGTTGTGAAGGTCCCCACTGGAATACCTGATCTTTTTTCAGCAGACTATTGAGTGGGTGCAAGACAGTTGTCAGATGTGGCACAAACCTTCCCAAGTAGTTTGCTAATCCTAAGAATCTTCTCGTCGCTGCAACATCCGATGGTACTGATAATTTCTGTATGGCTTCGATTTTACTGTTTTGGGGATGAATTCCATTAGCATCGATAAAGTGACCTAAAAATGTGACAGACGTTTGTAAAAATCGACACTTGTCCTTGTTGAGCGTGGCTCCATTTTGTTGAAGTCTTTTTAGAACCGCATTCAGACGTTTATTATGTTCTTCTACTGTATCTGCGAACACCAGAATATCGTCCATATGACATTACACCCTCTAATCCATAAAGTAACTGTTGAATTTTCTTTTGGTAATGTTCTGGGGCAGATGATATGCCAAAGGGTAAACGTAGAAAGCAGTACCTACCAAAGGGTGTAAGAAAAGTTGTTAAAAATTTTTATTTAGAGGCTAGCTTAACTTACCAAAATCCGGCTTTCTTGTCCAGCTTTGAAAAATAGTTGGCTCCTCTTAGTTGAGCAAATGAATGTTTGATGACTGGCATCGGATGTATTTCACGATGCACATTTTCGTTTAGCTCTTCGGGGTTGTCTTTGTGTGTTTTCCAGCTATCCACATTACCTAAGAAAGATATGAGATCGCTTGCTTCACTGTCATCACTATCTGTCTCATTTACTCCAACTCCATTAACTGCCGTTCGGTATGATCTGCAGACTTTGTTAAATTGATTTAACTTTTTGCACTTATTGCATTGTTTCCCCTGTGCTGGAAATTTACTCTTATCGTGCCTTCTGCTTCCTCCACACCAAGCACACTGTCGGAGTTGGTCGGAAGATTGTGTTTGCGAGGGTTTTGTGGCTTGTTTAAGTGTGTTCCGTGTTGTTGTGTGGCTCTTTACTGCGCATATCGATGAAGTTGCAGAAATTTCTTTTTGTTGTTTGTGAACGGCTTCACTTTGACGTATGGTTTGAATTGCCTTTGTACGGTCTCTGATCATCTCATCACGCAAGCCTCCGTATTTACAGTTTTCTGATAATATGTACAGTGATGTTATAAAGTCTTCCACCTTTTCCCCCTCTTCTATGCATCTTGAATTAAACTTAGCTCTCTCGTAAATGACGTTGTGTTCCACGCTGAAATTATTTTCAAATGCTTTAAGTACCTCTGAATATTTCTTTTTAGTTTCGTCGTTTAGAGCGAGTGATATAAAAATATGGCTGAGTTCGTAATTGCAAAACTGCCGCAGTCCTGCAAAAATTGCGTTCATAATTGTAAACAAACAGCAACATGTCTGCATGAGCATGGCAACATTTGTGTTCATAAAAGTAAACTTACAGTCAACATGCGGTCAATTTGGCATGTGTTTTTTTATGTTGCTGAATTTGCAGGAAAATGGCAGAGGATCAAATGTGAGTATTTTTTTTTTGAAATTAATTTATAATCGTACAAATATTGATTTTTACATCTTTGATAAGAAATTAATAACTATATATCAACAGGATTGAATACGAGGCCAAAATCTGGTCCGATGCTGATATCGAACTATTTTGGCAATTATGAACTCATTTTTAACAAAGTATGATGACTGCACACATGCTGTTGTAATTGTGTTCATAAATGTATTCGAAGCATGTTCTAGGCAGGGCAGGGGCAACATACATTGCAATTATGAATTCAGCCTATCTTCTGCTTGTTCGCCCATTATATACAGGGTGATTGGCATAAGGTGTGACAAAAAGCTAGGGCGTGTAGGTTGGACTTAGACTCTCACGCAGGTGTTCTCAATGAAAAAATGTGTGAAATATGGTTAATCCAGTACTTTGTCACATTATTGTATGCTTATAAGACCGATAATTAAAAGAATAGTAAAAAGAAAGTTAATCCTTTCAATCGTAAATTCACCTACATAAGAATCCAAAAACGTAAAAACTAAAATAAAAGGCTTTTCTTAGAACAAAAGTAGTTTTTGTTATTTTTGATTTTCCCAAAAACTACATAACATTTTGACATCCGGTTTTTTGTGTTTGATCAAAAATTAATAAGAGCATTGAATATTGAATAAAAAAATAATACTTAATTACGTAAAATTTTGAAAAAAAAATTGTTTAAAAAAAAAAATTCATTTTTTTTTTTCAAAATTTTGATTTTGAAAATTAATTTTTCAAAAACTATTCACTCGAATAACTTTATTTAAAAACAAAATTAAAGAATGTATTTCTGGCTTTTCAAAATGCTATAGCATTACTCTGTAGGTATCACCGTTATTTTTTAATAATTTTTTTTTTGTTTTAAGTGATTTTTTTCTTAAATTGCCCCTCCCGCCTAAACGGGGGGAAATGGACCCCCCCCTCCCATACGATTTTTTTCTTGTCTAAGTCCAACCTACACGCCCTAGCTTTTTGTCACACCTTATGCCAATCACCCTGTATATTAGAGTATTTACCTGCTCTTCTTGTGGCTTTTTAGATAATCCTGAAGCTATATGGAATCTGGCAAACCGATTTTTCCATCTCGGCCATTCTTCTGGGGTAAAAGAAAACGGTGATGGTGCTTGAACTGTGAATTGGCTCACTGTAGCTTGTGTCTCTGGAAGTATGTCTGGCATTTTGAATTTAAAACACCGCTGCCACCACGTAGTGTCCGAGAAATTGAATAAAATAATTAAATGAAACAAGGGTTTATGACAATGTCTTTATTCAGGTGTGATCTCCTTAAGATCTCGTATCCAACTGACATTCCAGTATAGTATACTGGTGTGGTATTACTCGTATATATACGTTATAGTATGTACGTTGTACGTATTATGTACTTACATAAGTGTTTTGTAATATACTACCACAAAAGTAAGCAAATAGAAAATATAACTATACGTAATACCTATTTCGTTTTCATTAAGCCACATGATGTTATTTCGTTGAAAATTTCGAAATGAGATAATTTTGAACAAAGGACAATTGGCAAATCTGACCCAGTTCGAATAAGAACGACCTTTATATAATATAAATATATGTAGGCATATTCATATATTCATTATCACTTATGTAGGTTTTAATTTGTACAAAAAAAAAAACAAGTATTAGTTTTTCAATAATGTTGTTGGTGTAAAAATTAAAAAGTAATATAAAAATAAGAACACATTTTTTGCTCGATGAAGATTTTGACATGTTTGAAAAACCAATATTGAGTTCTTTTTTATTAAAGCTTAACCAGTTATCTGTACATATCTGCCCATCTCCACTTTTTTCTAACATGTTTTACTTACGACCACCAATGGTTTGGTAGTTGACTAATTGTAATTAATTTCGAAATTACTTGATGAAATTCGTTTCTTTTTTCTTGAATAAGATTGACCACAGTAAATCAGTTTTTATGAAAAAGGCATTTTTAGTTTTTGCTTAGTAAAAAAGAAGTTTAAAAGTAGTATAGTAGTGTACAAAGTAAAATTAAAATACAATGAAAAAAATTGTCAAACTTTTTCTACAAAATTTGTTTCATCTAATGGGAACCAGTGGTACAATTTTACCACAAATAATCATATACAGAGGTCTCATCTCCATACAAAAAAATGTCCTAAGATATTTTATCAGCAGACAATGATACAAAAATCAAGAGCGACAAGAGAACTACAATCACCACAATGTATGAGAGCGAAAAATGTATATTTCCATTGGGTAAGCGACTAAGCGACAAGCGTTCTCTTGTTCTCATCAAAATTTATAGCACAAACAAATCGTACCAGACACAGCGCATCACTTTCCTTTACTTACTTTTTCTTACTTACTTTTTCTTATTATATTTTGTCATTCGTAGAATTTCTGTGTGGATGGATGTTGTTTCTGTTTTTATACTCGTATTTGCCTTTTACTGTGTTCCTTTATTGGTTTTGGTGGCTGGTGTATGTCCCGGCGACTCCTTGGCTGGTGTTTTTGGTTTTTGGTTTTTGTTTTTATTTTGTTTTCTTGTGAGGGTATTGCACTTTTTGGTAGAAATGTTCTTGTTTGGATTTTGGCAATATCATTTCGTTTTCAAGTGTGAAAATCAATGAAAATTGATTTTGTATGTTATGTAAGTAGGTTATGTTGATTTGCTTATAACTTGAGAATTATTGATTAGATCTTTAAGAACAAGCACTTAAAATAAAGGTAAAATTTCTAGTTTTATTATAAAAAAAATGCTAAAAATGAAATTTGAGATTTAGATAAAGCTTTTTTTTACATGCCAGCCGATGTTTAGCTACTTTCTTTCAAACAATCGAAATCTATACAAAATTATTCCCTCTTTCAAATCAAAATGAATTCGTGTGAGTTTCTATTCTCCAGGAAGTACTCGTAGGTACATTTATGTTTCTGTTTTGTTTATTTTTTCTTGGAGATATTATGTAGACAGAATCGAAAGTGAAAATTATTTCCTTGTCTCAAGAAAGAAGGACGGCATTAGCAGGAAGGTTAGGTATTAGTTTTTAAGTTTCTTTACTTCTTTGGTTTTAGCTTAGTACATCTATAGATCTGTGGTCGCAAGGAAAAGCCGCTAAAGTCTTTTTTCTTAATTTTTCAGGAGAGCAGTTTAAAGTTTTTAACAAACGCGTGAAATTACAAATAACTATATTGGGTGATTGGAAACTCCGCTCAGGTTAAAACAAAAATTTAAATAAAGATAATTTTACTCTTTCTTAGTTAAAAATTAAATTAAATTATCTGCAGTTTAGCTGTTTTTCCATTTTAAAGAAATTTTTTGTTCTGGTCTAAAGACTACTTTAGCTGATTTTCCTTGTCTATTCTGTTAAATTATCCAGTTCTTGTGTCAACTTTAGTTCTTATTCCTAACTTAATAAAGAAAAATATATTGTTTTTAGCAGAGAATGAGAACCAACTTTGAACGTTCAGATAGAATGAATGAAAATACAAAAAAAAAAAAAACTTTTCATCATGCATCGTAAATTAATAAAAAACAAATAAAAAATTGAAAACCAAAATTAAAAAAGTGTTTTTTATCTTCATCGTCACTTCTTTAATATGATTAAATGTTGATTTCGTTGGAAATAGTTTTGAGATTTTTATAAAAATAACTAAAATCTGGTTTTATGTATTGTAATAAACCCAAAAGATCTTTATCTTATCTAGGCCTGCTGGGCTACTTTTATCTTAGATTAAAATCCATAGCAAGTTGCGCATGTGTCTAGTTTGGAATCTTTTAATTTTAAATTCAGTGTTCCGAATATTTTTGAATATTTGGTAAGGCTTACAGGATTACAAACTTCATTTCTATACATGGAGTGATTTAAACTGCCATGAATATATTTTTACTTGCGACTTATAGATACTATAAGGCTTCGGCCACGCACTGAGCGACGAGCGATTGAGCGACGAGTCGCTGAGCGACGCAAACAAATTAAAACACATTAAATTGTATGGAGGTGGCCACATAAACCCTGAGCAACTTGTGGTTGTTTTAAGCGACAGAGCGCCGTCGCTCAATCGCTCAGTGCGTGGCCGAAGCCTAAGGCAAGATATGCATTCGTAAAAAAAATCGAACTCGAGATTTCGATCAAAGTTGAAATTACGATGATAGCGAAGACTAAAAAAGTGGGTCTCGCAATTCTGTCTGTCTGTCTGTCTGTTCGACTACAGCCTAAACGGCTCGGCCGATTTTCTTTAAACTTGGTAGATATCACTTTTAATTTTTTCCCCCCACACGTTTTTTTCTTCTTTTTTTTCATACGATTTTTTTTAGAAATTTTATAAATATTTTTTTTCTCAAAAACTGTTTGGCGGATTCAAAAAATAAAAATACAATAAAATTTCAGTTAGTTAAACCTAGGTAATGGTTGAAAAAATTTTTCCGAAAAATTGTTATTGAGGGTACCCCCAATGGAACCATTTTTTTTTTGTTTTTGATTTTCTCAAAAACTGTACAACCGATTTGGTGATTTTGTTTTGCTAAAGCTCCCCAAAAACATAAATAGAATTGTGTGCTCAAATTTTCAAAAAAAAATTTTTTGGATTTTAAAAAAGCTTCAATTTTTTTTTCAAAACTCAATATTTCGAAAACGCCATGTTAGATTTTTTTTAAACTTGATAAATAAACGTTTCTCAATATAATCTACAAGATGTGAGAAAAAAAAATTATTTTACGTAAAAATAAAGGTACCTACCATACAAATGCTAAAAAATTAAAAAAATGGTTTTCAAAAATCGTATTTTTCTCGAAAACGGCGCGTAGAATTTTGATAAAATTTTTTTTCTTTCAATTAATTTTTACAATTTTTAATTTAATAGAAAAAAAAAAATTGAAATTAAAATATTACAGCTTGTACCTACCATAGAACCATTTTTTCAAATTTTGAATTTCTCATTATCCACATAATGGATCTTAATGAAATTTTTAAAGAGAAGCTTCTAAAATGTCTTAAACACATTGCATTTAAAAACTTTCAAATAAATATTTTTAGAATTTTTCGAAAAAAAAAAATATTTTTTCTTTTTTGTAAAATTCGATATCTCCGAAACGGCTCAATATTTTTTCTTAAAAAGCTTTTAAAAAGTTTGTATATAAAAGCTTTTTTTTAAGAAACCACTACAACGACTTATAATTTTTGTTCTTGCATAAATTCATATTTGCATATAGCATTCTGTTTATGTCTCTTACTACTAAAAGAATTAAAAAAAACTAATTATATCCTTATGAACAGTTTTCTCTAATAACATTCGTTTTTAAAATTCCTAGTCT
This sequence comes from Chrysotoxum bicinctum, assembly GCA_911387755.1. Taxonomy (NCBI): domain Eukaryota; kingdom Metazoa; phylum Arthropoda; class Insecta; order Diptera; family Syrphidae; genus Chrysotoxum; species Chrysotoxum bicinctum. Next base: position 103,594,500 of record OU426988.1, read on the forward strand.
ATTACATAGGAGCAAGTTCGTGCGACCCAGTCGTGCATTTTATTTTTGATGTAAACCGACAAATCTCAAGTGGTTCGGTTGGACATGAAACTTTTACGGCTATTGCGTTTTTAATGAAACTTTCCGTTTCAGATAAAAACATTCTGTAAAATGTGGTCTTTAAATTTGTATATCGTCGTCGTTCTATGAAAACTCCCTAAGTCCATTTTTTGTTTTTTGAGATATTTGCATTTGAACTTGGAAATTAATATAAAAAAATCCAAAAATTATCAGAATAGCATGATCTCAGACTTTAATTGTAGAATTTGTTTGGCGTAGGCATTGTGCAATAAAATTTTTTGCAAATGGTTTATCCGAAATGAATTAAATAAGAATTGCATCACATTTTTTTTTTAAATGGACTTAGGGAGTTTTCATAGAACGACGACGATATGCATGCCATCATATTCCTAAGCGTACTTCACTCAGGTTTCACCGCGTCGCTTTCTTTGAATTGCGTTAGACAGAGTACTTCATTTGTTATTTCCTATAATCAGAAGATTTCCTATGTATACAATTTTCTGGTCATAGGTTCCCTAAACCAAAACTGGATAAATAGTTCTTTTATTTGCTCGAAATAAATTTTGTCTTGGCAGTTGCTTTAACACAATCCAAAGTGTTTTGGAGATCTTGCATGCTCACTTTTCCAGAATGTGTCTTATATGACTTTTCAATGTCTGGCGATTGTGAATCGTAGTTTTTGAACGGAATATCCAAATTTTGCTCTTTTCACTTTTTGGGTGCGAAACATGAGAAGCAACAGTATTTTTTTAATTATAAAAAAAGGGTCTTTTAGAGAATCATCGGAATTTTCCCATTTTGGCAAATTATCATAAGTTATTTTCCCTGTTGAACTCATTTGAATTGTCTAAAATAATGGAAAACTAAAAACGTTTCCGTAGTTTTCGCATTTGTATGTGGTCATTAGTAGATATATCAACTTTTTTGTAAAACATATTTCCGGGAATTCAGGAAACGTTAACAAACTTGATTCAATGTTTTCTGTGCATTTAAAACATTAAAAAAAATGTTAAATATATATCGTTTAACCAATATCTTTATTGTATTCTGGTATAAAAGATCTCGGTGTCAGTGCGATCTAAACATCTAAAATGTAGGCGTTTCTCAGTTTTGTAGATTCCGATTTAAGAGAAGCTTAAATGCTTTCAAATAAAATCAAGTAAGTGCATAATATCAAATCTTATAAAAACAGACTTCTTCCAAAGGACATTCGGGCTACTCGTAAATTAAAATAAAATCGCTCTTATCGTCAGCTCTTGATTTTTTTTAAGCGTTCGAGCCAGTACCAAAAGTCTTTGCGATAGATAAACTAATTAAGTTACAGTTACTAACTAAAAGCATTCATCTTTTCTTCTATTTCGATAACTAAGTGCTATTTTGCAGAATTTTAACATTTTCCATACATCTATTTCGTTAAGAAGATCCATGGTTTCGTTTTCTTTTAAGAAGTCAGTATTTCAGTTTTATGTCTTCTAGTTTTATTTAGAACGGGAACGGGACACCTTCCAATAAAATGAAAAACATCCCCACGTTCTGTGAGATTACACACATGGCCGTAGCTAGGGGAGGGCATTAGGGGGCAATGCCCTACCTTAAAACCTCCAATGCCCTACCTTAAAAAATCAACTATCGTATCTTAATGCCACTGATTCAAAAACTGCTTTTCCAAAACAAGAAAAATCCATTTCCCATATCCAACCTATGGCGATGTGGCAGGACAAATTAAATAGAGTCTCTACAACTGGCAGTGTTGAAACGTTGATACATCCAAAAGCTTTAGAGAGCCATAGGTACTACGATAGGTCTATTATTGAGGTTATATAATTTGTCAATGAATTATCTTTGTGTGGAAATTATATTTTGGAGGAAGAAAAAGAACAAGGATTATTTCAGAATTTGTTTGAATACACCTGCATGAAAGAAAGAATTTCCCGGCTCCTAGAACATAATTGGTCAGGACACTTGGCCGTAACAAAAGTTGTACACGATAATTATTCATTGATTTTGATGACTTTGGATTAAATTAGGAATGACAGATTTAAGGGTGATGACGTCGCCAAGAGTGTGGACATTAAAAAAGTGATGCACAATTTGGAATTCTGAATCACCTTGATTGTGGCAAAAAAAACTATTATCCAGCCTGCAGACGCAGCTTTACAATTCCGAAGCGCAGGATTGAAAGATGCCATAACAATTATTAAACTCACCCAAAATAAAATGATGAAACTTAGATCAGAAATGTATCATCAAATTTTGGAAGAAGCAAAGTCTATGACAAGCAGCGATTCCGAAAATACGACTCATACCGAAAAGAGACATATATGGCCCTTTCTATTCCTCTGCGAGACAAAATATAGACCATTAGAACACTCAGCCATTTAAGTTTGAGTATTTCGAAACGTTTGACATACTAATTGCTAGAGATTTTCGGACAACGACGATCTACTAAATTCAGTAGCGAGTATAGATGAGTTGGATGTAGACAAAATGGTATTGTTGAAAAACTTAAATAAGTGTGAGAAAATAAAACTATTTGTAAAATGTACATTTTCACCAAGCTACTTTTAATTCTAAAAGGCCAATAAACGAACCAAAATAGATAAATTTATCAGGTCAACAAACTTTAGAACTTTTAGCGAAAACCCATTTAATTGCAATTTGGTGAAACTGGCCATAAGTTACTGCAAGAAAATAAAGTCTTTTTGATTCCTCCTCTTTATATGACAATAAATAAATATGTACATACTTTTAAATTTGTCATAACAAAATTATTAAGACCCATTTGCTGAAAAGAAACATAAGAAAATATTTATTTTCAACTTCAACGCTTATGTCTCAAAAAAGTTTTTAATGAAGATTAAACTTATAAAACTTTAATTTTCGATTAAGCAAACGGGTCTAAGTCATTTTTGTTGCAAAAATGCAATGCGTTAAAATTGATTTTTTAGGTCTTACAATTCCATCAAGGAAAGAGGCTGCTGTGGTAAAAGCTATTTTAAGTCATCTCAAGAATATAAAGGAAAACACAATTGATCTTTTGTACCAGTTCAAAGATACATATGAAATTTTTGCATCTGTGGCGACTATAGGATGTAGCACTGCTGTGTGCAAATCTACGTTTTCAACTTTGACTGCAATCAATAAGCCTCAGAGGCTATCAATGGCCGCGTTTTATTATCGCCAATGATCCATATAGATTAACCCTTGAAAATAAAACGATACAGATCATAGTGGCAGTAGTGTTGTATGCTCATCTCTCTTTTGCTTATGTTTTTTGATTTTCAAATGTTTCTTGTCTTTTTTCTTTACACTGTAGTTTACACTACCTTACCATAAAAAGCCATCTACTAATTTTTGGATCTTTAAAATAGATTCAGACAGAGAACAGGATCCCGATTTGTTTTTGTAATACGTGTTAAAACTTAATCCAGATCCGGATCTGAAGATAATAAAACCCACCTAATGAGTCACAAAAGAATGACAGGCATGGTATTTCTGGCCTTTGAAAATAAAAGAACCAAGTCAGTTGACCTGGATGAAGTCCTTCGTATTTTTAATACATACCGAATCAAAGAATTCATAGAACTTTGTATTGTTATCTATGTAGGTATACTGAATATAACATGTTAAGAGAAATAATAATATAAACCATTATATAAATGAATGAAACTTATCTATCACCCCCTCCCGACAATTGAGTACCACTTTTACCAGATCAGATCATATTTCATATCAAGTAAAATTTTTACTTCCGCCCTACATGTTATCACCGATGCCCTACCTTGAATTCAACTCTAGCTACGGCCCTGATTACACATCACACAAAGTAGCATCAATAAAGAAAACGTTGATCATAGATCATAGCCCTATAGTTCAAGAAGAGAACTTACAACTAGAGCTATTTAAATCTAATTGGAATGATGGTTATTGTTGGAATGAAAAAGAAATTTCATTCAACACATTTAACATAACAGAAATAATTACTAATAAAACTTAAAGAATATGACACCTCTAATGAAAAACCTCTACTTTTATGGCCCTCTGAAACGTAATTTCAAACATTCGTTCGCAATATTTAAATATGACTAAGATTTATTTTCCAGTTTGGTTTGATAATACAAATGAATGTCATATGCAATGCACAAACTTGAAACCGTGATTGTGAAATGTCAAAATCATTAGTTGTGTTCAACCAGAAAGAGGCCAGTGTAGTGCAGTGCAAGTTCATGAAAACTGTCAGAGCAAACTTAAGAGGCCTCCGTCCAAAATGTCGAACTCAGATTCGAAGATTGGAACTTCGAATTAAAATAATCACTCCGCATTTGTACATTCAACATGTTTGATCTTCGAAAGTTGCATTTGGGTTGCATAGAAGTTACAGCCTACACACAACCTTCTTTCATTTGCTTGTTTTATTTTTGTGTCCTCTGCTCTGTTTGATTTGTTTGTAGAAAAGGGTAGTGTAAAGATGTATAGAGGGGTAAGTGTAGGTTAAACCTTTCCGTTGTGTGAAGTATTAGGCGATGGAACATTTGAGCAAGAAAAAAATATTATTTGTATCTACCTAGAAGCTCCAATATGTCTAGTAAAATGAAGTTACATACATATCTGTGCATGTATGTATGTAGGTATAGACCTATATCATAAAATGGAAAATTGGTGATGTTGACCTTGAATTTGAAATAATTCAGAGTTATTATGTAAGATTTTGTACCTATATTACAGATGTATTTTTTCGACCTACCTATACGTTGTCATGTACATTATTTATTTGTAATTGCAGGTTTCGATAAAATGAAAAAGAAAGACTTGCATGAATTAGAAAGGTTTTTTTATTTTAAATTCTGAATACGAATTTTGCTGTCTTAAAAATAATTTTGATGGTGATCGAGTTTTTGCTAAATTTACATTTATATTTATTCTTAGTAGGTACCTACCTATGTAGTTACCAATTTGATAAAAAAAAAGTAAAAACGGATGAAGAAAAGGCTAAACAACCAAAAAAGGGAAAATTAATACGTAATTATGTGAGTATTTAGCTATGTATTTACATGTACATGTTCATGCATAATTTTTTTGTTCACTTTTAACTACAAAGCTATTTTGAATTGTAACTTATAGGTACTATAAGGCCAGTTATGCATTCGTTAAAAAAAATCTAACTCGAAATTTTGATCAAAGTTGACATTACGAAAATAGCGAAGACGAAAAAGGTGAGTCTCGAAATTCTGTCTGTTCGACTTCAGCCTAAACGACTCGCCCAATTTTCGTTAAACTTGGTACATACCTATATGAGGCTGTCAGTGCAATAGTGGCGTAACCCATAAAATTCACTTTAGAGCTACGAGAGATTAAAGAAACAGGTTTTCTTTAAACATTTTTTGTATTTTTCTTTGACATTTTTGATTTATCTAAAAACGTGGAATAGTTTGAAAAAGGCATATTTTGTAGGGCAAGCTTTTTTTTTTAAATTCAACTTTATTTTGGAAAAAAAAGTGGGTTACGCCACTATTGCATTCATGGTTTTCTGTAAAAAAAAAAAGAAATGCTACGCTAAACCTATTATTGATTTTACTCCTCGTCTGATAAATCGTCAAATATTTCGATTGGAACTATTGTTGACGTTTTTAAATTATTATAAAAAAAAGTGATGGATTGGTGGTATAAATTGAAGTAGTTGAATTAAGTTTTTTTTTTTATCGTTTAGTTGCTTGAACAACAAGCTGGTTGAGTTTTTAATATTAACTGATTGTCTCTTTTTTACATTTACCTCTTCGAGTAAAACATCAATTTCATTAGAATATTTATAAAAAATTGAAATTGGTTTACTTTTTTCGAAATGTAACCACTGAATTTTAAGCCATTCAACCTTGGAATTTGAAATGGACAGTTTTCTATTTGCGATATTTTCTTCAAGAGATTTCGTGGAAAAAAAAATCAGATGAAGTCATTTTCACAATTTCAAATGGGTTTCTCTTTCTGACCGAGGAAATGACGTTAACCCAATCATCTGGGACGAAGATATCCTTATAATTTTTTTTATTCTTTTCTAATATACCAAAATCTCGGTCACGCGGCACATAGGAATGGCCACTAACTAAAAATTTATGGTCGATTTCTTCAACTGTTGAAGCCGAAAATCATCATCATGAAGACTTTAATTTCAATAATGTTCAATAATTTCAAATAATTTGTAAATATCTTGATTGAAGTTCACATTTTTGTAACTACCAAATTTCCATTTTTAATTTTAAACTTGGCGCTTAAATTATACCACTCGCCATAATTTTTATATATTTGAATTCGCTTTAAATTTTAAATGTTAAATATAACGTAATCTCTCTTTTAAATTTAAATTTATATAAATACCGCTCTACAAAATAAACTCGAACTGATTGTTACACAAACCTTAGTGGAAAATCTTTGCCGGTTTTATTCAAAACCTTTCGTCGTTGTTTTCGCTCGCTTTTATGGTCTTTGTTCGTAAGCCATTAAAAGTCCTTCGCAAATTTAGTAATTATTTAAAAGATATAAAGTAATCGGAAATAAACCAGTAATGTTTAAACCCACAAAAATTAAATTCGCTCTTTTTGCTACCGTGGAAAATTGTCTACGCATCAACCAAGATCTGTCTATCCTTTCGATAGAAGGAATAAATAGAGATCTCCGGTTGACGGTCAAGTACGAGTATTTGATCGTTCATCAACCATAAAATCGGAATGGGATACCAAAAATTAGCACAACAGGGAAAGTTTTATATTTCTATATTGGCCCCCACATTGGTCAGAATACATAATAATTATCTTAGACTGCCCTATGTTCTTAAAATAATGCATAAGACAAGATCCAATTTCTTGAGGCCCTCTTGACGCTGTGGACTCATCCCAAACATACATGTGAACTTTTTCAGTACCCTTATTATTTATACAGAAGCAAAGTTATTACCGAAGTATCGATAGATACTTTGGCCATTTCCGAATCTTGCCTCAGCCCCTGCCTAGCGCGTAGAGCAGTCACAATCTAAACAGTTTCTAAGAGAATTATGAAGGTTACGCCACTATTGCACTCAAACTATGATCAAATTATAAAATGCAATAACACCTTTTTGAGTGCCATCTAGTTTTGAGTGTAGATAGTTGCATAAAACTATTTTTGTATTAAAATAGATATATTAAGAGACCCATTTTTATGAAAAACTCATTTTTAAAAAAAAGTGGGTTACGCCACTATTGCACTCATAGCCTCATACAATCATTTTAAATTTTTAAATAAGTGAAAAGAAGTTACATAAGAACATACTTTTCAAAAAGATTAAAACTTGCAATATAAAGCCAAGTGCCCACGCAATAAAGTTTCTGTATGAATAAAGAATTTATTTAAAATAGAGATAAATGACGAACCAAAATCTGCAACAATTCTTAATATCACGCCACTGAAATTGGCGTATTGTGAACTTAAGAAATCAAATTCGGTAAAAGCTAATTGTGATAGTTTTGAGGAGTGAAAGTCATAATTTTACATTTCTTGGTTTTCAAGGGAAGGGAATTTGAATCACACCATAAAGAGATAAAGAGTTATACCTTACTCCTTATCTATCAAATTGGTAAGTTATATTATGATTAAATATTTGGAAAATGTTTTTATAGTTTAATTTTAAAGATATTGGCGGAAAATTTTAAACGACTTTGTCTAACTTTTTCATAATTTACGATATGTTGGACAATTCTTTTTTTTAGATATCTATTGTAAATATAGTAATAACTTTGTAATAATTAAACAAATAAATTCATAATTTTGCTTTGTATAAATGTATTTGCAAACAGTAACTTAAATCCAACAGACTAACTAATGTTTTTATTTTAAATTAATTATTTTATAACGCTATAGTTTCAACTCAGTAATGAATCAATGTATAAGAATACACGTCAATTATTTCGACAGACGGCATATTATGTCATTGTTCTATTTTCTTTTATATACTTCTTATAATATTCTTGTATTGTCTAAATAAAGAATTTTATAATTATAATAGATAATAACAGATTTATTTATCCATCGCCCGCTGCAATATTGGAAAATTTAAGATCGAAGGGCACTTTTGAACAATTGTTTCGCATTTCTAATATTCAATCTACTTACAAAGCACATCTTTTAAAAAAATCAACTCCAATTTGTTTTGGTATGAAATGGCCATTGTTAATCTGGATATAGTATACTTTTAAAAGATAAAGTAGCTACATATTTGCTACTGTTAAAGTTAGACGAGCTCTTTATAGTTAAAGTATAGTTTTGCGTTTAAGATTAACAAAAAGTCGGTTCTCGTTTTATAAACGATATTTACAGTCAAACCCCATTCTAAAATTGATTTAGAGTAGGTTTTAAATGTTGAAAATCTTGCGCCATTTTGTTTATGAAAATCATGTTTGTGGATTAATTATTGAGTTGTAACGTTTCAGCTGATATCACACCTTCCTTCCAACCTATTCATGAACAAAATTTTAATTAGAAACATTTAAGTATACAATACATATCTACATACAATAATAAAATAAAAAAAAAGATTGTAGATACTTACAATAATTATTGTAATTGCAATAATTAAGAATGTATACCAATTTTTTCTTATTTATTGGAGCGTTTTTTGTATTCGTGTCTTGGGTGTAATCACACCCGAAACGTTACAACTCAACAAAATAAACAAAATCTATAATTGACCTTGCGCCCACTCTAGGACAAACATCATTTTTATATATAAGAAAAGTTCACGAAGAAAGGATAATTTAATATTTTATTTTATGAGAATATTGTATTCTGCTTTAAAAAAGTCATTTTAATAAAAAGGGGTTGGGTAATGTCCTAAAAACTCTAATATCTCTTCTCAAAATTGCAAAAACTAATACCTGCCTTGAAATGAAAAAGTTGAAAATTTTAGCTCAAAAATGAAAAATTTCAAGATTTTTCAATTAGAATGAATAATTCCCTCAAAATCCAATATTTTTTGTCCAAATTATTAAAAAACTAATACCTATTCGAAAAAAAGGATATTCACCTCGTCGTTCGTCGCAATACAAAATAAGATACAAACCGATTTCTTATCATAACAAACATACCGAGCTTCATAATAATACATTCAATACTTTTCGCATACCAACCAATGTACATTATGTAGTTACTTTTCTTCCTAAAAACACACAAAACAATCCAACAAGTTAAATCTACTCCTTTGCTTTATTTTACATTCACACCATACGCATCGCTTACCAATCCCTATACCACCATAGCCCTCAAATATTATCATCCACCGTCACCGTGGTTCTGCTCACATCCATTTCTTCCCCTTCTACACCACCCCTTTACTGAACCACTCCTATACCCAAAAGCCTACTCGCCTTTCATGTTCGTCATACTTCTTTTTGCTTCAGTTCCAACAAAAAATAGCTATCTTCGAAAAAAACCACGTTTTGGCAAATAGATGAACTAAAAACAGCCAGTAAACAAAAGTAACGACTTTTGTGCAAAAAAAAGGCTTTTATAAAATGTGTTATTTTGCAATAAAAAGTTACTTTTTGATTACTTTTTTTTTAATATAAACAATTTCAGAAAGCATTATGTCATTTTGGGAAAATTATGATGATCTTTTCACATAACTACACATTAAAAAATGCATTGGAAAATGAGCAATTTTAATGTTTTTTAAAAGATGATTATTCAAAAATAGAGCCCAAAATTAAAAATCCGCTCCGACGCTCTTCTAAGTCTCTTCATTACCTTTAAAATGACGTAAAAATATTATAAGTTTTCCACTTCAATTTGTCACAAACCTTGCACAACTTTAGCAGTTTTGTGGAATTTAACGAAAGAAGCAACCGGAATATTAAAATTAAATAAGAAAAATATAAAAAAATTAAAAAAGTGGCTCGACGCTTTTCAAGATAAAATGTAATTCTTTCATATGCAATTTATTTTATTTCAATACGTCTTGTATTGACTTCACAAACCTTGCACGAATTTGCCCAATTTCACGTTTTTCTCAATATTTTGTCCGGAGGCCTCTTAAGCAAAAATGTCATACGTCAGATCTTAAAAACATGCATTTTTTTCTAAATTTAAATTCGAAAACAACGCGCGGACAAAATTCAAATTAATTCCTTTGCCAAACATAATCAAATAATGACATCAGCTGATTTTGACAGTTTTCACCAACCTGCACTAGCTCAAAAGGTAGTGCAAGATATTCTGAACTAACGTACACTAGTTCAGCTCAATGAACGCTAATCAGTGTAAGTCAGTGGAGACATTTTTTCAATGAACACCAAAAAGCTACACTTGCCTGCCCAGAGTAGTCCAGTACAGCTGGTTGAACACAACTATTATCAACTAACTTTGAATCCGAAGTGCTTACACTACATTGGAGGGGAATTTTCAACTCATTTTATAGTTATATGTATTTACCCACTCATAGTTAGCTACGTAGTCACATAATTTGAATATTGAGTTATCAAAAATAAAAATGTGTACTTTTTTTTTTAAATTAAAATAAGGTTTTCTTAAAATGTTGTTCTCACTATGAGAAAAAAGAAAAAAAATGAAAAAAAAACAAATAGGTATAAAAAATAAAATTCTACTAGAGGTAACAAAAATAACTATTTAAGATAAAATACAAAAAAGCATCATTTTCCTAATTTAATTATTTGAATTATTTTTACAAAATTTTAAAAGTAGTTTTTGAGAAATATATTATTTTTCTTTTTGGCCAAATGTGTGGCATGTACGCCTGAATACCAAGGACAGACAGGTGAAATTGCGAGACACACTTTCTTTTTCTTCGTCTTCTCTACCATCCTATTAACAAAATTGATCAAAATCTCGAGCTCATTTTTTTCATAACCTGCCATATGTATATTACAAGTACCTGCATCGTAAGTTAAAACCGTATCGGCGGAGGGTCTATATCGTCTCGGCGCAAATTTTCTAGTAGGTGCCTACAAATTTTCTTGTAGGTACATACGTATCACATAGACATAATAGTTACAGGAAGGAATTATGTTAATAAGAACCTAGGAACATTTGTATACTCTGTATCTATTTATTAATGTCATTTTACTTTATCAAAATAAAAAAAAAATGTTATTACTTATTTTTGTTTAATAATAATTTAAGTAAAAATGTATCAAGGCAGGTCCTCATAGCCCTACTTATGTAAGTATACAATTATTTAAAAGACCATCTAATACAAAAAGTTTTTAATTGATAAATGATTGTATTCAAACTATTTAAATGCTTATTTTATCTTCCTACATACAAACATATTTATGTATATATATGTACATATGTACTGTACATAAGTAAACAATTTCCAAACTAATTTCGTTTCCTACTAGGTATACCTACATATGTACTAAACTAGCTCTTGTCCAAAATCTTGAAATTTATAATAATAAACCCAAAAATAGACCTAGGTATCTTCCTACCTACATTACTATAAAAATATAATGTGTATATATATATATAAACATGATAAGTCCATAAAATAATTTGCGTTTTTACGTTCATTTTACATAGACCTAGGACTAGAACGCTTTGACTGATTTTCTTCAAATTTGGTAAACTTTTGAAAATCTTCTTTGAAAAATTATGTTCCAAATTTTAAGAAAATCGGCTTACCCGTTTAGGTTCGAGATCGATATGAAGTGAATGTAAGGATGCAAATTATTTTATGGAGTTATCAAGTTTCTACCAAACACCACAGATATAATATTCTTGAACTCTTACGAAATAGAAAAGGCGAATGTAACTACATAATTACGCAACAAAAATGTGCCCTTTATTAAAATCAACTTCAGACGAATGAAAAAAAAATTAAATAAAGAAATTCCTTCCGTCATTTAAACTATGTATCAATTACATTACATTATTACAAATACATAACTACCGACGACAGTTTATTGAAAAAATCTTTCTTATTATCAACCAACTTAAATATATCCATCGGTCAAACCCAAGAAGCACACATTTTATATTTATCGCAAACCTCAGACAACCCAAAAAAATCTTGAAAGTATAAAAAAAATCAACTGTCTGCGGCTTGATCGTTACAAAGGAGTGAACGAATATTGCAAATATAAACAAAAATTGTAGGAAAGGGTAAATAAAAGAGAAGCAACACATAATTAAGAGAAGAGAAATCCTATCCTACAAAATCCTGCGAAAAAAAACTTTGATTCTCGTAGAAAAAATGCTTTTTAAAAAGCTTTATAGAATAAAGCTTTTTCAATTTCATAGGTCACTCTGTTCCATAGGCGTAAGACATCTGTATTATTATTATTTGTGATTTTACTTCAATTGAAGTAGATCAACTTTTTTTTTAAATATTTAAAATCTACTTCTTACTTCGCACCATCATTTCATTTTAAAAATCTCTGTTTCAACCTACTTTAATTTTATAAAAAAAAAAGTTTAAATCTACTTCTTTTTCTCTATTTCACTCTAGGTAGTATTGTAAGGGTTATGATTTATGAATAACCTTATAATGTTAAACGTAGTGCGAGAAATTAGAAAAGTAGGATAGGATGAGAAAGGAGATACCGGATGCACATTGGTTTTTAATGTCTGAACATTTCAATGGGTGGAAAATATTGAGCCGGGTTAAGCATTCCACATTCGTGTAGTGCGGCTAAAAAAGCATCACTAAATTTGACAGTACGTCCGAATTTGGGCTCAAAGGTAAATATTGAGCAGTCCTAGAAGTACGGGTATATAGTCTGAGATATGTAACAAATGCAAAACTATGAAAATTGTTATCACTGTTTTCATGTTGATGATTACATAATATTTAGGAACAAAACATAATTTTCTAAACAAAACTTTTCGATCCTTTAATTAATTTGTACAATTTGATCATTCGGTTTATAAATACATATGTAGGTACACACCAACGGTTTGATCAACCATTTGAAAATATAAAGGAGCAATGGTAATTTGTTTGTTTAAAAAAAACCATACCAGTTGCCAACATTTGTAAAGCAAAAAAAGATTTACGCAAATATACAAAAAAATCATTTAGGCACTTTCTTGAAACTAACGGTCAATTGTAAAAAAATAACTATGTATCTTCATAGATTCTTTCAAACAATCCATTATCTATAACAAATGTATTCATTATTTCAAAACTGCCCATTGTATTATGTTCTCAATTTGTGCATGTAAATTAGTGGTCAAAGACAGAACTACTTTTTTTAATCCGAGGCTATATTTTTTGGATTAATTAATTTTATTGAATCTTAAATAATAAAAATTAAAATTGAAAATTTTTGACTATGGATATTTCTTTTTTTTAGAAACTTTGAAAACGGAAAAAAAATTAAAACCCTTTTAGAGAGCAATTTTTGAATTGTAAACTTTTTACTAAATTTTTCTACATTAAAAAAAAAAAAAAAAACTATAAATATCAGAGCACATTCCCCGGGTTCCTAATATCTATAGCTGTGCTCCCTTTTCTTTACTTTTTAAAATATCCTGAAAAGTAAAAGTCCTAGAACCAACAGATTAACCTTGTATAAATACTCAAAGAATAAAAGCATAGCTATTTACCTATAAATGCGAAAAGTTACAATTTACCTGCAACAAAAAACAAAACAGAAAATAAACCGTCTATTATTGTGTCTAATTGTGAGCGCTGAATTTAAAAACTCCCCCGTCCTAAACCTCAATCCAATCACGATTCACGAAACATTATTTTATCTACCTTAAATACAAAAGGAAAAAAAAACTTTAATTTGATAGGTATAATGTTTATCTTGTGCGCAATCCAAGTCAATTCGACGCTTGTGCGTTGTCTGTGCGGCTTGCCACTCGTGCCATAGTTCCCGTTTTGGGTTATTTTTGTGATATTCTATTCTATCTTTCTTTATCTCTATGCGCGATGCAAAAAAAGAGGTATCCTGGAGAGACGAGACGAGGTATATTTATTTTCTTAAGACAAAAATTCTTAACTAAGAGAGCCATATTTGTGCACCAATACATACAAACGTTTTTACATGAGATTTGAGTTTGCTTTTGCATGAGACCTACCTTTAAAGGATTTTGCCAGCTCCGCATATTCTTGCATGAACGTTGAAAGCATTTTTTTTTATAATCGGCTCACACAAAGGATTTTTTGTATACCTACCCTTAATATGCTAGAGACACAGTGAGAGCATTAAGAAAAAAGAGAAGGGTTTGAAAGGAGGTGTCGGTGTACATTGGTTTTGAATTCTTGAACATTGCAATGACTGGAAAAGACAGAGCGTTGCAAGAAAATCCACATTCGCGTAGTACGGCTAAAAAACGAATCTCTGTACTTCACAGCACGGCCGAAGTTGGTCTCAAGGGTAAACTGATGGGCATTCCTAGAAGTGCGAGTATTTCGGTTGAATTGTTTAAGGGGAGGAATGCAACTGGCTATTTCACTAGAGCAAAGTCCGTTAAAATAGGTAGAAAAGGGTGAGGCAAGAAACGATGTTGGAGTGACGTAAATGAGTCAATGATGTTAATGTCACCAATCATTTTAAAAGCTCTTCCTTGAATACTGTCCAAAAGACTTAAGTAAGTTACTGGAGCACCAGCCCATAGATGGGAGTTATACTCAAGTTTTGAACGTATATAGGTTTTATAAATTGAAGCCAGATCCTAAGGAGAGAAAAATTTCTTGCACCGTCTCAAAAAACCCAAACATCTTGCGACATTTTTGTCAGCATCGCATGTGATCGTTCCACAAGAGGTGGTTCGTGATGCACATACCGAGAATATCGAGATGTTCAGTTTCATTGATGCAAGTGCCACTCATAGATAGTGGCAAAGGGGATATATCTCGCTTTAACGATATAAGACAGCATTGGGTTTTCGAAGCATTAAATTCGACACGGCTTCTTATTCCCCATTGTACAATGCTGTTTAGGTCGTAATTTAATGAGCTTTAATGAGTTCCACATCCGAAGAGCAATGATGTGAGTCTGAAAACGAATATGAAAAGCTGAGAGTACTATCGTCAGCGAAACAATTACTCGTAATTGGATAAGAAGTTGTAGACAGGAGATCATTAATAAAAATGAGGAAGAGGGTCGGGGAAAAAACGGAGCCCTGGGGCACACCAGCATTTATATTATGGGTGTCAGACTTGAATTTGTCCAATACAACTTGTATTGAACGGTTCGAAAGTAAATTTCTTATCCAAAGAAGTTGGAATTCGTCGATGCCGAAAGCACGCATTTTCGATAAAAGAGCAAGATGCCAGGCTTTATCAAATACCTTTGAAATATCAAGTGCAATAGTCTTACTTTCTCCGAAACGATGTAAAGATTTGTTCCTCCTGCCGGTCATTAATAAGCTTTCGTTCCTCAAGATATTTCTTAAGCCGATAATTAATCAGTTGTAATGTTCAAAACCTCACCTAATAAGCTATGAGGAATATTTTTAAGGCTTTCCTAAGACTAAGCTTTATCAAATGGCCAACTGCTGATCTTAGCTAAAACAAGAAATCTAAGCAAGGCAGATGCCAAGTATGCTCATTCAATTCGTGTTCAAGAGTCAATTTATTTTCCAAAAACTTAGCCTATTTATACAAAAAAATATCTTACGTACTAAGAACTTAAATATACACATATTATATTCAATACACTCATACTCTTAATATTAATAACCAATATACCTAACGCAAATGAACAAATCTGATTTAGCTGAATAAGTAATAAAATGTACATTGTCTAAGCACAGATAATTATATACAGATGTCGCATGCCCATAGAAAAAACTGACATATGAAAATGAAAATCTTCATTTGAAAGAGCTTTTAAGAAAGCTGTTTTCAATTTATTATTTTAAGATTATGTGAGAAGTGCTTTTTCTCTTTAAAATGTGTGCTCTCTGAATTCACGAATAAAATCTATTTCGTCTGTTGCTCTTGCGTATTCAACTCTGTGTCTGTTCTTCGTTTTTTTTTTTTCAATACCGCCAGAGGCCAGACCCTTTTTTTTAAATAGATTTGTTATGGACACAAGAACACAAGATACCTACATTTTTCATAGAGGGATCTTGGCAATTCTTGGTATTTTGTGTGTTTATCTGGGAATCTAAGGCAATTTTGTTCATAAAAAGGACACTTACTTAGATATTTTGTTGCATTTAGAAGCAAATTAAGAACTTATGTAGGTAGGTATTTCAAAGCCTTTGGATGGATTTATGAAAATTATTCTCTATCTTTTAGGTAGGTATTTGTTCTTTACAATTCCTATACAAATTATTGTAATTTCGTTGCTCAATTTTGTCTATAAGAGCAAAGAACAGACACAGTTTTGTTTGTTACTCCTAGTCCTAGTTGCTACATATACATACATAGATACACATGTACGTATTTTGCATTCAGGTTCATGAGGTTATGATGACACCTGCAGGCAGGAAGGTTGGTTTTATTTGATTTGGTGCGATCTTTTGATGATGGCGAAAATAACGTGGTTGACTTTTTTGGGTTTGATAAAAATAAAAAAAAATCTGAAAAAAATAGTTAAATTAAAACTTCAATTTGAAGTAGGGCGACAAACAAAAAGAAAATATAAGTCCTAAGAAATTGTGGATACAGATTTTTTTGCGGGTTAGGTAGGTATCTATTTATTTTATACCACCTACTTAATTAAGAGGTTGTATGGTTATGATAGGTTGTAGGTAGGTATGTTTGTATAAAAAAACGCAACCAAAAGAATAACTGTAGGTACGAGAATATACATTGTACATACATACGTATAGTACATATAATTTTTCAAAAACGTATGAATAGGAATTCATTGCGTTTGTGAAAATTTATTAAAAGGTGACAATTTTCTAGTTATCAATTAGATACAAACATAAAAATTAGCTGGTTAAAGCTAACGATAAAATTTAAACGAATCGAAAAATGGTTTTTTAAGAAAAAAAAGCGTGCGGATAACTTCGAGGATCGGTTTGGAATAATTTTATTCTTCTATATATATACTTTATTTCATAACAATCTCCTTAAACGTTAAACAATATAATTAATACATAATAAAAATAATTTTACATGTGTACGCTTAAAGTTATTAGTTATAGAAATAGCTGAGTACAATCTTTTATCTAATGCAAGATAGAGTTGAGAGTACTTAACATGTTGTACATTTAATCAAATATATAGATCTATTGATGGGGAAACAATAGAAGATTTAAAATGGAAGGAAATATTAAATTATATTACAAATTATGTTACAATAATTTCAAGAAGTATAAGTTACATTATCGGATTTAATAAAACATCAATAACAGAATGGTTAAATGAAAATAGCCACTTTTTTACTTCATTTAAGAATACTGTTTTCACTCTCTCACACCTAAGTTTTTCTGGTAATATATTAAATAAACGCGGAGCAGTCACGTGATAACAATGCGAAAAATGAGCTTTTTTTACGGTTGGTACAGTTACGAAGTTCCTGGTGTTGATCCGCAAACTATAGCTATCTTGTACTCTAGCTACATAATAGCCGGAATTCATGAAAAATATCTTTAAAACTTTGTAGCAGTAAAGATGCCTTAGAGGAAGAAAATCAAGACATTTGAACAGCTCAAAACTAGGAGTCCTACGATTACTTTTAGTAATGATTCGTATTGCGTGCTTCTGCTTTATCAATAATGGTTCAATTTTATTGGAATACGTACCACCCCAACAAGAAATTCCATATTCAAGTTTCGATTTTAGTAGACCATTGTAAACTAATTTTAAAACACGACGATTGGAGTACATACTAAGGTGAAACAATTGTCTTATAACTCCGTTCATATATTGTTTCAAATAGGTTGTATGGTCCTTCCAACAAAGTTTACTGTCGAATATAATACCTAAATATTTAAAACTATCCACACGAGCAATCAAAAAGCAATTTTCATTACAACTTATTTGATTATTGAAGGCCATATCTCCCAAAACAAATCGATTACATGTTGGTGAATGATAATACAAGGGAATTTCTTCGGGAACTTTACCTTGGATATTATATATCATGAACTTCGTTTTATTGCTAATTATTAGTTTATGATAATTAAACCATCTTCTAATTATATCTAGGTCGCTATTTACATCTGCAAACATATTAATTAAATCATTGTTTGAATAAAAAAGAGATGTATCATCAGCAAAAGCTGTGAGTTTACCTTTAAAAGGTTGCAAAAACAACGAGTTAGCATAAATAAGAAAAAGAATGGGACCCAGAACTGATCCTTGTGGAACACCCATATTTAAGAAACATTGTGAACTGAAAGCATTTTTAATTTTAACAACTTGTTTACGATTTGATAAATAGGAAGAAAACCACTTATAAATGAAGCCTCTAAAGCCTGCTTTATTAAGTTTATCAAGTAACAAATCATGGTTCACCATATCGAATGCCTTGCTTATATCAATAAATAATGTTGATGGAATTTGAGAAATGTTAAAGCTGTTATATATTTCACCAGATAATTTCAATAATGCACTTTCTGTCGATTTGCTGCTTCGAAACCCAAATTGACAATCACTTAAAAAACGAGTTCTGTCCAGAAAAGATATCATTCTAGTTTTTATGCCTTTTTCAAAAACTTTAGAAAAAACAGATAATATAGAAATAGGACGATAGTTATTTAAGGACAATGTATCATTTTTTTTATGCAATGGCAGAACTACAGCAGTTTTCAAGCTTTCCGGAAAAACTCCATCTTGAACGCAAAAGTTAAAAATATAACAAAGAACATCAGAAATATGAAAAGCAATATGTTTCAAAATAAAGCTTGAAATATTGTCAGTACATGATGAATTAGATGTTTTAAGTGACACAATAATTTTTGAAAGCTCAAGCGGAGAAAATTGTTCAAAGTAAAAACTATCAGTTTGATTACTGTCATGTATTAAAAGGGTCTCACAGAGAAGTGTAGGCTTAGTTATATTTGAAAAATTATTATTAGATTCAATATCAACAAAAAAATTATTAAACAAATTAGCAACTTCTAGGGATTCAGTAAAAATTGAATCATTATTTTTAATACATATATCTGAGTGAGCTTTATTTTTATTTAGTATTTCATTAACCACTCGCCATTCTTCTTTAGAGTTACCAAAGTTTCTTACTAATTTATTACTGAAATATAAATTTTTTACAAAACGGAATTTCAATTTTTATTTCTCTACATAACTTTACATAATATTTCTTTATTCTTTGATTTCTAGGATGATTCCTGATAATAAGAGAAAGTTTATTTTTCTTTTTAATCTTTTTCAGCAGCGACGGCGTCATCCATTGCTTAAGACATTTAAATTTACTGTTTCTTTTACATATTTTTTGATTACTGTTATATATATGACATTGTAATTTATCAAGAAACAAATCAAATGCATCTGAAGGATTAGTTGCTGAGTAAACTTCATCCCAAAACTCTAAATTTAAAGTTGATCTTAAAGCGACGAAATCAATTTTTTGAAATTCAAACTTTTCAGATTTATTTTCTCTAAACTGACAACAACTTAGTTGAATACCAGTTAAACAATGATCAGATATCTTTAGATCTTGGACAATTGTTTTAAAATCAATAGAAATGTTTCTGTGAAATCTTACAAAAATATGATCAAGACAAGAATTTAATCTAGTAGGTTCATTTATCGCGGACTCAAAACCGAATGATGAAAAAGAGGCGAGATAATTATCAACATCCGGCGAATCACACAGAATGTTTATATTAAAATCACCTAATAAAATTACATTTTTACATTTTATGCTGTCCAAAAATCCTGACATATCATCCAAAAAACATCCTACTGAACACTTATGTAATCTGTAAACACAGATAAAACAAAAATTTACACCATACATTTCACAATAATTAACGCTTATTATGTCTGAGCTTTCCAATTGGTATTTATTAACTTTACAATTATTTAAATTAGCATTATAAAAAACCGCGACCCCACCAACAGCGTAAGTATCATTACATGTCGCTTCAAAAATATAGTTTGGGATTATATCATAAAAAACCTTTTCTTCATCAAATATCCAAATTTCAGTTAAAAAGATAAAACAATTAATGCACTGAATTTTAAGTTCATGTCTATCAATTTTTAAATGACACAAGGCGCACTTCATTATAACTTTTGTGTAATAAAAAAAAAGATTGTGTGTACTGACGTACGCGCGGTTGAAGTAAACTTCTTTTTCCTCAAGCAAAGCTTCTGTAAGATTATAACCTACGAACAAACATTTTGTATTCTAAAAACATGTCGCTGTCTTTGACGGATAACGTGACGTTTTGAGATGTCACTGACAGCTGCATAGAAATTTTTTTACCCCCCACGCCGGAAAAGAAGTTTTACTTCAAAAAAACATCAAAAAGATATGTTTGTTTGTTTTTTTTTTAAAAAAAAGGATAGTGGTTTCTGCTTGTTAAATTGGTCGACCACATAATTCACAAACATTTTGTATTTTTAAAACATGTCGCTGTCTTTGACTGATAACGTGACGGTTTGACATGTCACTGACAGCTGCATAGAGAATTTTTTACCACCAACGCCGGTAAAGAAGTTTTACTTCAAAAAATTGAATGTGCGCGCCTAGCCTTAAATGAAATCAAGAAGAAAAGTACAAAACTCTCATGCCACTTGACAAGCAAGTTGCCTCGCTTTGTTTGTATTACCCTAGGGCTGCACGTGCAAGTATTGGCAAGCATGTTGTAATCTTGTAATGTACACAAGCATTTCTTATTAACCCGTACAAACCCGAGCAATTTAGTAGTCACCTGGCATTAATTCAGTATCCAGGCAACTTGGAAAGCAAGTACACTGACAGCGGCACTCTTGTAAAATTAATTATTAAAGTATTTGATTGATTAGTCGGGTGACGTTCAAATTTATAAATACCAAAACAAATGTCGGTGGCGTGTGCGATTAAGCGAATAAATATTATTAAAAAGTATAATTTCAAAACTTTCAGGCAACCTGATGGTCATATGGCATGCCGTCTATGACAGCAAGAATACAAATGGTAGTGGATATACCCAACCAGTACTTTGTATGCGAGGGTTAGGTGTTGGTAAAATTTATTTGGATTGCAATATGCTTGTCAATAATTATTCGTGTTGCATAGCCATTGCGCGTCTGAACCTATAGTTTTATGTTTATCTTTGAATGCAGCCATTTGAAATATGTAAATTCTAAATCGTATCCAACTTCATGTTATAATTACTTTGTATTCTAAAAACATGTCGCTGTCTTTGACGGATGGCGTGACGGTTTGACATGTCACTGACAGCTGCATAGAAAATTTTTTACCCCCAACGCCGGAAAAGAAGTTTTACTTCAAAAATAAAAGAAATGAAGCAAACTAATTAAATTAAGTAAATTAAAAAAAAACTTCTGATTTAGATTATAAATTAAAAAAAAAAAATACTTTTCAGTGGAGCGCTTCTCTATGCGTGTGTCCCCATCAACACTCAGAGAATAAAATTCTTCTTCTTGTTTTTCATTTTTACAATTTAATATGGCCGGATGGGCGGGAAATTTAAATTTTAGACCAAATTTAAATAGTTCACAATAGTAAATTTTATTGTTTTAATTAATTCATTTTGATTTTTAAAATTGTTTGCATCGTCAAAACACCTTTACTATAGCAGAAGGTAATTTATAAATGTTACGAATTGTCAAATGAAACAATTTATACCTACTACAAATTTCAAAATTATTTCATTTCAGTATAAATAAGAAAACGTAGTATGTATGTACATACGAAGGTACATAAGAACGGTTTTTCTGTTTTTTTTTTTTTTTTTTTTTTGTAAGTGAAATAAAATGCACGACTGGATCGCACGAACTTGCTCTTATGTAAAAGTACTTTGGAACTTAAGATACATTTTATAAATATAAAACATGAATTTAAAATGAAATTGCCGTCTGATTTCTAGAAAAGTATGAATTTATGCAAACAAAGTTTAAAAAATCGTTTTATTATTAAATAAATAAATTTTTTATATAAGAAATTTCTTTAAAATTTTTCAAGAAAAAAATGTGGGATGTGAATTTTAAGTATTTAATAATATTGATTTTAGGAAATAATTTCAAAAAATAATCGTTCATAGGTTTTGAAGATATTGATTTTTCAAAAAAAATTTTTTTTTCAAAAAAACCCAACAAATAATTTTTCGAATATTTTTATATACAATATTATTTTAAACTTAGGGGGACTCCTGCTGAAAATTTTTGGTTAAAATCGTTAGAGCCGTTAATGAGAAAGTCGAAAATCAAAAAAACGGTTCTATGACAGGTACCGTTAATAACATTTTGCCCCAAATTTTTTTTTTACCAAAACGTAGTCCATGTCCATAATATCACACCTAATTTTTTTTATCAAAATCGTTAGAGCCGTTTTCGAGATAAATAAGATTTTGCATTACGGGTGTATGGGGGGTACCGTTAGTTTTAGAGCTAAAAAAAAAATTTCAATTTCCCCTCTAGGGAATCACCGAAGACCCACAACTACCGAGTTTGAAAAAAATAGGTCCAGTGGCTTAGGCTCTAGATCGAGGTACAGACATACAGACAGACAGACAGACAGACAGACGGAATTGCCGGACCCACTTTATTCGTCTTCGCTATCATCGTAATGTCAACTTTGATCAAAATCTCGAGTTCGATTTTTTTTCCAAATGCAGAACTTGCCCTATAGTACCTATATCGCAAGTAAAAATAATGATAGTGGTAATAAAGAAAAAAGGAGCATTTTTTAGCTTTTCTGCTCTTAGCCTATTCCATATAAAATGTCTGAAGCATTTATACTGTTAATTGCGTATTTGCTTAGTTCACCCACCCTTCATCCCATTTTACATATTTTTACAATCCATTTTTAGTTTTTCATAGATACTGTTTAATTATTAAATTTTTCAAGCATTCACTAAGTTCTGTAGCTTCTTATTTGTATATTAAGGTTTTAAGTTTTTCTAACGTTCTCGTCATTTACAAATTTTTGAGAAAAAAATAATTACCAAGAAGTTGACTGTACATATATCAAGTCTGTGCGTACGGCATTCATTCTTATTGTCAAACCAATTTGAAAACTATGTTAATGTAAAATCTTAAGCATTTTAAACATTTTAATAAGTTACTAAGTCAAAAAATAGGATTTCGCTAATTTTAAGTTAAAATAACAAACTGTTTACCTTAACTTTTAGTAATTTACTTAATTAATATGAAATCTGTCGTTTTCCTCAAACAAATTCTCTTGGCAATTTTAGAAGAGTTAAATTGTGTTTTTTTTATTTCGACTACTATTACATTACACTTTCTTGGAAGAAGACTGGAATAGTCCAATCCAAAGTGGAGAAATAATAAAAAAAAAAACATTTCGAAAAAAGTTGTCAAAAATAAACAAATAACAAAATAAATTTAAGGTTGTCCTTTTGACTTTCGACATTTCAAACTATAAGGTCCGTTCCCCAGATTTAGTTTAGTTTGGTTTGTTAATTTTAACGAACTGTCATGATTTAAATGTGTTCAAATGCACCGTTTTTGATAAAAGAGAATTAGTCTATTACTAGTTAGTAAAACGAAAAAAAAAGGTTTAAAAATTTCGAAGAGTTAGTAAATTACTAAAATTTTAACAAATTGTTAACTAATAAAATGCTAAGCCCTTAACAAAATGTTGTTTAAAATGTTGCTCCTATGTTTCTACCATCACGTGTGAACGTTTGTTTCCTATTGATAAATCATAATATAATCAATTTATTTATCTAATAAAATTGTATGTTGGGCTTGCATAGGTATTAATTCAACGAAATGTTGTGAAAATTTGTGTAAAAGCTGAAATAATTCTCTTCTAATAGCAACTGATTCATTTATTGTCTGTACCGCCATTCCGACGTTAATTTTTTTTGAAAATCTGTATATATGTGCCAGTTTGTAAGCTTTGGGCATATTTTTTTTTTATTTTTTCGTTGTTGAAGATAAATTCATTGTTGAAGATAAATTCGAATTCCATCAGGTGGTTCTTAAAACAAAAACAAACTTTAATCAACGAAGGTATATGAAATACTAATAATATGTGCGTTTAGCCCAGGTACGACAGAGGGCTCATCAGTCAGATGCTGCCTGCCGTACTGTAATGAACAGTGGGATGAGGTGGTAATTCCCATAGTTCGCAGCTCTGCCACATTCTTTTACCCTCAGCGCAGCTCATTTGGGTGGGGTAGTTGCTGCAACTAATTTCTGTTCACTCAAATATTTCGTGCCAGAAAACTAAGAAGATACCGCAGAGAAAAACAAAAAAAAATCAATTCCAAACATATTTCCATAAAATACGACAGATGTTACGTCGTCTTAAGTAGTTTAATAAAATAACTACGTGGCCACCCTTATCCTATAGTGAGACATTGCTGCCCCACCTCCTCGCTATGCTCTGACCTTATTTAGAGCATAGCCCCAAATAACGATCTATCCCATGACTACTCTTCTTGACTTTTACTACCACTTTCCCATTTTACCAATTTAGTTCACCATCCTAATAAAACATATTATTAATGGTTCAACAATTTTAGATATTTATTAAAGAATATTATTATTTGAATTGTAAAAAAATTTAATCAAAATAAAATTTAAATAAAAGATGTCATGAAACAAACAAACAAAAATTATTAACATGAGACAAAAGGAATCAAAGACCAAAATTAAACTTAAAACTCGCCTTTGAAAATTGTAACTTCTGAAAAGCACAATCAATCATTATTTTGGTGCTATCATTAATTTTTACTTGCGATATAGGTACTATAGGGCAAGTTCTGCATTTGGAAAAAAAATCGAACTCGAGATTTTGATCAAAGTTGACATTACGATGATAGCGAAGACGAAAAAAGTGGGTCCGACAATTCCGTCTGTCTGTCTGTCTGTCTGTCTGTCTGTCTGTATGTCTGTACCTCGATCTAGAGCCTAATCCACTGGACCTATTTTCTTCAAACTCGGTAGTTATGGGTCTTCGATGATTCCCTAGAGGGGAAATTGAAATTTTTTTTTTAGCTCTAAAACTAACGGTACCCCCCATACACCCGTAATGCAAAATCTTATTTATCTCGAAAACGGCTCTAACGATTTTGATAAAAAAAATTAAGTGTGATATTATGGACATGGACTACGTTTTGGTAAAAAAAAAATTTGGGGCAAAATGTTATTAACGGTACCTGTCATAGAACCGTTTAATTGATTTTCGACTTTCTCATTAACGGCTCTAACGATTTTAACCAAAAATTTTCAGCAGGAGTCCCCCTAAGTTTAAAATAATATTGTATATAAAAATATTCGAAAAATTGTTTGTTGGGTTTTTTTGTAATTTTTTTTTTTTTGAAAAATCAATATCTTCAAAACCTATGAACGATTATTTTTTGAAATTATTTCCTAAAACCAATATTATTAAATACTTAAAATTCGCATCCCACATTTTTTTCTTGAAAAATTTTAAAGAAATTTCTTATATAAAAATTTTATTTTATAATAAAACGATTTTTTAAAGTTTATTTGCATAAATTCATACTTTTCCGGTAACCAGACGGCAATTTTATGCATTTGAACATTATTATCTCATTAAATCCATGTTTTATATTTATAAAATGTATCTTAAATTCCAAAGTACTTTTACATAAGAGCAAGTTCGTGCGATCCAGTCGTGCATTTTATTTTATTTTATTTGTACAATCATTTCTGCTGTCCCAGAAAAAATTATTTTAACCAACCTTACACATAAAATCAATTATTATATTTCAATAATTATTGGTATCTTATTCTTATTTTAAATTTTCGGGTTACCCGCATACATAAAATATATTAAGCAAGTGCAATATGGAATACTGTAACCACACTGAAAGTTTCTCTACAAATTTCACTGAGCGTGGTCCCGGTATATAACGCTGCTAATCCGAAAATTTAAAAGTTCTTATTTCGCTATAAAATAGTTCATAAAAAAAAGATTAATTTTAATTTTGACACATAATAATTTATTGATAATGTTTAAAAAGTGAATACAAAAATATAAGTTTAAATTTTCAATGATGAGGTTTAATAACAATCTACTTGGATTCATCTGTATGTATGTATGTATGTATGTACATATAAGGTCTAAAGTTGAATTAATATTTTTTTTTTAATATCAAGATTTATGTGTTAGACAAATGCCGCGATTTTTCTGTTTAAATAAGATATATTACATTTTGATATCTTTAAATAAAAGTGTAGGTATAATTAACACTTTATAACAACATTAAAACCTTTCTGTGTTTTTTTTTTATTTTAACTTTAGAAAACTCTTTCCTTGCTTAAAAATTTGTATGAAGACAATAATTACCTTTATTTATTTTTTATTCGTTCTTCTAATAGAAGCTACGTTTTGTGAAATGAATTCGCAGCAAATTGTAAACAGTTCTCGTTTAAGCAATAAAACCGGCTCTACTTAACACAGTCGTTTAGCTTTGAGGCTTTGTCTAACTTTTTCATAATTTTAAACACTTTAGACAACTCTTCTAATTAATGTGGATTTAACAACAGAACCTAAGCGACTTGACGTTGAACAACCCTTAATTTGGCAGATACATAACTCAAACACAACAACACAAATAAAAAAAAAAAACTTTCAACCCAATTATTTTTTTTTGGCCAAAAAGTACACTTTATATAGGTACTACATACCTCGGTACAGACTGTTTACATATAAGTTATTTACATTATTTTAGATGGAAATGAAGTACATATGTATATATAGTTAACAGCATACAAATTCACAAATGTACAGATTTGCTGATCGTAGAGCACTTTTGTACGATTGTTTCGAATTTCTAATATTCAGTGATTGAGTCTATTTACAAAGCACATCTTTTAAAAAATCGAATAAAACATTAGTAAACATTTTTACTTCGATTTTCTATATTGATCATTGTCAATATAGATAAGGTATACTTTTAGAAGATAAAGTAGCTATTTGTTACTGTTAAAGTTAGACGAGCTCTTTAACGTTAAAGTATAGTTTATGTCCTTTAAAATTGACAAAAAATCAGTTCTCGTTTTATATACAGTGCGTTTCATATATATAACCCACTTATCAATCAGAGCTTTAACTTTCAACAAAATTAAAAACAGATTCTCAAAGATGAAGGAAATATGCATAGGTGACATAAGTTGTAGACTTTGATAGTTCAATAGTACCGCAATTTCTTGTTTGATTTTTCTTTCAATATAAATCCGTTATATTTGAATTGATCTACGTTGTTAGGTCGATTTGAAGTGTTTCATATTTATAACCCACATTACAACGAACTCTATTAGCGTGAAGGTTAGTGTGTTTTAATTAAAGTTCTTAAATTAAGTTATTAAAAATAAGTTTTTGAAAAACATGCCGCGTGGCAAATTACTATCAGGGGTCGAAATAGGTAGAATTTTGACATTGAATGAAGACAATTGGAGCATAAGTGAAATTTCGAGGAGAATTTGTAGAAGTCGAAGGGTTATAGCCAATTTCTTAAAAAATCCGGACAGTTATGGCACTGTGCAACAAGCAGGAAGAAAAAGAAAGCTCAGTGTCCGTGAAGAGCGAAATAATCGCTCGCGCCGCGAGCAGTTCAACCGTAAGTTGCACCAAATTAGCAGCGATGGTTCTGACAAAAGTGTCGAAAACAACAGTTTGAAGAGCTGTTCAGCGAAATCCAAACTTGTGCCGGTCTAAAGTGAATCGTGCTCCACGTCTTTTAGATCGACACAAGTTTGCTAGACTGCAATTCGCCGAGGATAATATGGGCACCGATTGGACATCTGTAAGATTAAATATGCAGTGTCATTGAAATTTTGTTTAATCTGTTTTTGTTACATTTACCTACAAATTCGATTTAAAGGTAATTTTTTCTGATGAGAAAAAATGGAACTTAGATGGTCCTGATGGATTGCACTCGTATTGGCTTGACTTACGGAAGGAACCACAATATTTCGAAAGGCGTAATTTTGGTGGAGGCTCTGTGATGATGTGGGACGCTTTCTCTTCAGAGGGGTGTCTGGAGATGCAATTCACTTCATCGAAAATGAACAGTAGCGATTACGTTCAAGTACTCCGAGGCAGTTTGGTTCCTTTTTTGGAAGATAATCATGAGAAATCTTGGATTTTTCAGCAGAACAACGCCAGAATTCACACCAGTAGACAAACAATTTATTGGTTGGGACTAAATTCCATTAATTTAATGAACAGGCCCGCATGTTCTCCCGATGTAAATCCCATTGAAAATCTTTGGGGCATCCTAGTCAGGCGAATATACGCAGTAGGAAAGACGTATGCGACCGTTGTAGAGCTGAAACACGCTCTCCGTGAGGAATGGCTCAAAATTGATCCAAAAGTCATAAAAAACTTGATCAGATCCATGAAAAAAAATTATTTGATTTGATTATTGCTAAAGGCTCCCAGATAAATTATTAGTTTTCGTTTTTCATTTATTTTTATAAATTATTAAAATTATGGGTTATAAATATGAAACACTTGAATTTGTTGTTTTTTTATTAATACAGAATAAATTATTTGTAGTGGAGTTTTTAAAGTGAATTGTTTGCTTAAATTTACTAACATGGCTATTACTATTATATCCCATAATTTTTTTTCTGAATTTTGTATTGACGGCAACAAAATTTCAGGTTTTTGAAGTGGGTTATAAATATGAAACGCACTGTACCTGCAATATTTAGAGTCGACAGGTTTTAAATGTTTAAAATTTACGCCTGTCTTTTATTTGTCCACCCGTAACAGAAAAAAGACCCTGACTATTTTCAAAATACATAAAGGTGGTGTTTTTTTTCATTTCAGCAAAAATGAATTAGTAATAATATTATTGGTTTTAAGATAGATTTTATAAAAAAAAAATAAAAGGCTCTTGACTGTGAAATTACACTTTAGGAAATTTCATAAAAATGTTTCGTACAAAAACTGAAATTCATTCACCCGTGCGCGGTATTGTCAATCTTATAGAAAAACACATGCACATTCTTCATAGAACACCGACCTATACATGCGGCTACTCCATGGATGACCACACCCAAACAAACAATATCAACATGACGAACAGGTGTAAAGTATTAAAAAAAAAAAAAACAAAGATTATAAATTAATATAATACAAATGATGGAGATATTAATAGAATATGTTCTATCTACCTAATGCCTTACCTTTTGCCTTTTTTCTAAAAAAATAGGATACCCCAGTAGGAATTTGCTTTTTTTTGTACATAGATACCTACCTACATCTATTCCACATGAATAAAGGTAGCCGCATTGTCTGCCAGTATTATCTGTCTCGCGCATAATAAAAAAAAGTTCTTAAACAAAAGAGAGAATATTATATTGTTCTCTTTTTAATTCAGAAAAGTTTTCTTACGATGACTATAAAATTTTTTTTCTCTTATGGAACCTTCTTAAGAAAGCTTTTGTCTGCTGGAGATTGTCTGCTGGAGAAAATTTTCGATGACAGAATTTTGTATGGAGGTGAGACATCTGTATATAATTATCTGTGGTCTAAGTCTCATGCCCCTTTGACGACACACGAATATTATCGATCATATTTCGAGCATAAGCAATGCACATCACGGACGACAGTGAACTTAGACGAATGCACTTGACTATCTAAATCTTAAACCTCAAGTGACATTGACCGTATTAATGAATAGAGTGGACGTAGATGAAAACTGAGTATTTATCATACTGCAGCTTGTAGGCTATTGCAGTATGAGGGTGCCAATGACCTGTGATAAAAATAGAATGTCATATTATTGTGCTTATGCACTGGAAATGTACCATAATACTGAAGTTCGTAGGCTATTGCAGTATGAGGATGCCAATGACCTGTGATAAAAATAGAATGTCATATTGTTGTGCTCATGCACTACACAGTGTTTCCATGACCTTGAAAAGAAGGGACGTTAGTACGATAGGTCAATAAAGTTTGAGGGAGAACAAATGCAGTTTTCCAACCACTCGGGACGAGCCCAGAAGAATAGGATAGATGGAAAAGCTTACGCAGGGGTTTTGCTAGCGTGGAAGAACACCTCTTCAGAATAATAACGGGTATACCATCAGGACCGGCGGATTTGTGTATGTTGAGATCTTTCAGTACTCTTGCCACCGTACGAGTACGAAAATACATTTGTCCCATAGAATCATTAACGCGCTCGAAAATTGGGGGAGTCATGCCTTACAAACAAGGTAGCGTTATAAATAGAGCTAACAAAAGGAGTGTCATTGACAACAAGCGTAGGAACCGAGGAAGAGGAAGAATTCCTCATATTTTTTTACAAATAACCAAAATTTCTTACTGGCTTTGGAACATTGCAGTATTTTTTGTCTTGATTTTTGATCATGTAAAAATTTGGTCTGTCGAATATGGGCGTTGCAGGCATTCCTGGCTTGTTTGAACTTTTTCCGGTTTTCCTCAGTTGAGTTGGCTCTAAAACACCGGAAACTTACCTCTTTTTCCTTGATAACCTCTTTACAGCTCAAATCAAACCATGATTTATACTTGAGTCTGATACTTTTAACCCTATTCGGCATAAAATGATTCATTCCCAAAAGAATTATTTTAGTTATCATATCTGCGCTGGAGTCTACGTCACTATCGAGGAAGCATAGTGACCAGTTAAAGATCCTGAAAAAGTTATTCAAACCGTTCAAGTTGGCTTTCTCGTACTGCCAACTGGCACCATACGGTGCCAAAACACCTGGCCTGTTAGAAACAGTGTCGATATACTTAGCCACAAAATTCGCTCTCAGCTCAGAATATTACAATGGTCTACTCTAAAATAACCAGCCATTGCAATATAATAAAAAAAACTAAAACCAAAACGAACGAAATCTAAGAAAATCACTGTTTAAAATTTATTAAAAAGCCGTTTTAATACATCACTAAAAATGTTATGCCCTTAGTAGTGACGTTGAATTTATCCGAACCCTAACAATCAGATCAATAATTCTCTATACATCTGTTATTGTATGACCTAGCAAATGCAACCACTGAGAGATCTTAAGTCTTATATAAGCTCAGCACAATGCATGCACCCGCTAGGCCACACAAATGTAGGAAAAAAGTAGAGCAGAAAGGAAAATATCACTTACTGTGCTCTGACATACATAGGTATTTTTTGTTGTTATCTCCTATGAGTGCTTGTCTTTTTGTTGTTGTTGATTTGGCTATTTGTTTCTTTTTATATATTGAGTGGTTATTTATTTTTTTTTGATTTAAAAACTGTATATTGCTTTATTTTAATTTGTTTTTTTTTTTTTGTATTGTTTGATTTTTGTATATTTTATATTTAAACGCGTCTGTGACGGGGACGGAAGCACAACTACGAACGGACGCATAGCACGGCACTAGGACATTGACCGACCTTTTCTAACATTTACTGTCAACTGATTTGTTTCTTTGTTGCATGAGACCTTGGAAAAAACAAAATTATTTTAAAGGCCTTTCTAAACCATTTTTTCATAGATGTATGTAATATACATACTTACATATTTTGATAAAAATATCAAAAACGTTGCAGAGATGAAACTGCAAAACAAATTCCAAAAGAAAACAAATTGAACAGAGCCAAAATGACATTTCATTCTTGAAAGAATTGTAAGTTATGCCAAACAAACGAACAATTTTTTCTGATCACTACCCAGAGCAACCCAAAGTTTGTATTTGTATTTGTATTTGTATTTATTTATTTATTTATTTGTTTTGCTTAATTTTAAGATTTACATCTTGTTTACAATAAAGCTTTGCAATGGACATAGTATACAATAAATGGCATTGACTTACGACTAAAAGTAATTAACAATTACTGTTATATAATTAACTTAAGGTTAAAATAGTATAAATTAAAACATAAAAATAAAATAAAATGTATTTACCAGTTAAAGTAAAAAGAAGAGAAATAGAAATAGAAGTAGAAATAGAAATGTAACAAACCGAACAGAAAACAATGTCAGCTAAACGAGACTAAGTCGTCGAATAGTGAGCGAAGAGCTTTTTTTTTTGAAAATATCTATGTTATCCGTATCACGAACATGGCGTGGTAAAGAATTCCATAACCGAGATGCGTTGACAAAGAACTGTCGCTGTGAAGTAAGACATGAAAAACGGGGGATAATCAAAAACGACAATCAACAAAACGACAGTCAATTATTGACTCCACGCTGTTTTGACACGAAGTAGTAGGAGTACAAAGTTGAATTTACCTTTTTTAAGAGGAGTTGCGCAGACCTTAAATTTGCTATTAGTATTTTGATGGTGCAATATGTATAGGCAACTTCATTTTTTTTTGAAGAAGGCAAGGGAATTTAGGGCTCCAGCTAAGACTGCTGCACTTAAGTAGCCCCAAAATAGTACAACATTTATCCATCATTCGATTCTTAAATTTATTTTGTGTTGGTGCTATCTGAGCGTCAAGTGTGCATTGCCACAACTTTGAAAGGGAGGAGATTTAGAGGCCATCCAATACTGCTGCTCAGCCAAGATTAAGGCACTTAATTAGCCATCTTAACGGACCTAAAAAAGGCCACTCTAGTGCCACTAGACCATAGCCGCGATACTTCAAAAACACTTTGCATATAAATTTAAATTGTAGCAGATATAAACAGGACAACACTCGGCGTTGTCCAAATTAGACTCTGCAATTCATAATGGTATTCAGAAGAACACGTAATCGACAAATCAACTTGCAAGCTGTGTACATTTATGGCCTTTTTGTCGGAAGAAAATTAACTGCTCTGAATTCCTTTTATGTGGATATGATCCTGAAAATAGCTGTAACTTTTTAACAGTTTGTCTAATAATTTTTCAGGACTTGTTTCTATACATTTCGACTTTAAATAATCATCATTTTTAACTCTCCAATTTTAAAATAAAATTTTAAGTCTATCTCACCAGAATCAAGTTTTTCTGTCGAAAGAGTTAGCACCTTTCTTAACTTTGTCCTTATCGTTTCTTGGCTTAAAATCCTATTTGGGGGAAATATTTTTCTCTTTAATTTTCCACGTCTTTTACTTGGAGTATAATCCTTTCGTAAAAATTAAATAACGAATTCATCATCACTTAAAGACACCGACGATGAAAAAGTTGGAATGTTTGTGTTACAGCCGATGAGGAATATTAGAAAATATTAAATTGTATCTATAAGGGCAAATGTGTTCTGTTTGACTTTTTTTTTATAATTAGCGCACATTCAAGGGGTTATTACTACCCTTAAAATGATTTACACAGTACGAGCATTAGGAAAACAAGGAAGGGTTTAAAAGGAGATACCGAGGCACATTAGTTTTAAATTTTTGAACAGTACAATGGGAAGCAAAAGTAGAGCTGGGTAGAGCATTCCACATTGTGTAGTCCGGCTAAAGAGAGAATCTCTGTATTTCACAGTACGTCCGAAGGTGGACTCAAGGGAAAACTGATGAGCATTCCTAAAAGCGCGAGTATTGCGGTTAAATTGTTTAAGGTGAGGAATGCAACTGGCTATTTCGCTAAAGCACTGTTTATAGAAGTAACGGTAAAATAATGAAAGACAAGAAACATTACGACGGTGCTCGAAAGATTCAAATGTTTCTGTTATACTTATATCACCTATCATTTTTAAAGCTCTTTTTGGTTCTATCCAAGAGACTCAAGTGCGTTATTGAAGCACGTGCCCAAATATGGAAATTGTACTCGATGTTTGGACGGATATAAGCCTTATAGATTATAGCCAGATCGGAAGGGGTAAAAAATTTCTTGCAACGTCGAAGAAAACCAAAACACTGCAGCGTTTTTGGCAACGTGGTCATGTGGTCATTCCATACAAGGTGGTCTGTAATGCACATACCAAGCACTGAGAGTTGTTCAGTGTCCGCAATGCAAGTGCCGCTCATGGATAGCGGCAAAAGGGGAGGATTTCGCTTTAACGATAGAAGACAGCTTTGGGTTTTTTAAGCATTAAATTCTACACGGTTTTCTATTCCCCATTGGACAATGCTGTCAAGATAAGAATTTAATGAACTTATCATACGCTGCCGTTCAAATTCCATTTCCGAAGAACAAAGAAGTGAATCTTCAAACGAATATGAAAAGCTGAGGGTACTATCATCAGCAAAGCAATTTAGTGGATTAGAAGTTTCAGATAGGAGATCGTTGATAAACATGAGGAAGAGAGTCGGAGACAAAACGGAGCCCTGGGGTACACCAGCATTTATTTTATGAATTTCAGACTTGAGGCCATCCAATACGACTTATATTGAGCGGCCTGAAAGATAATTCCTAATCCAACAAAGAAGAGATTCATCGATACTGTCAAGTACTGAATGTAAGTGTCACCCTGTACTAAGTACAATAATGAATTATGAATTCTAGCAGTAAGACAAATATGTAATAAGTAAGAGATATTGTAACAATTATAAGAACGACAGAAATAAATACTTTCACTTTGCTTCTGAGTACTTCACATAAATTGGCGACGAGGAGACGAACATAATAATCAGCGAACAATTTGTTTTATTGTCAAGTTGAGTGGCATTCCACGTGTTCGGAAAAGTTCACCAAAAAAATTTTTTTTTTAGTTTTACATTTATCTTGTGTTAGCAAAAAGTTTATGTTAAACTAACAGCCCGATTCTCCCCAAAGTCAGTGATGCCTCACAAGTCACAAGAAGAGGTGAAATTGATTTTGTGACTTTTTCGAATTCTGCCGCTCAGTCACAACTTGTGAGAGTCACAAAAACAATCGAAACTGTGATCTCCTTCAGAGCAAGTCACAATTCAATGTTTCTTGGATTGGCATTCAGTAGGTATATTTTATAATAAAATTTTCTAGATTTGTAAATAATTGTGAGTACACAAAAATGGAAGTGGACTTTGTTCTAGTGAATATTATTGCTGATCTTTCCCACGAAAATGAAAAGTAACATTTTTACATAAACACAAAGTTTTTTAAGAAATTAATCGTATCAAGAAGTTTGCAGCGCCGACGGCTTTTAAACACTTTGAGAGATACAAATGATCCATTCGCTCTCCAAAACAGTACATTTATAAAGTAATTTCTTTGTTTTGAATAATCAGCTATTCAAATAATGACACTTAAAAATCTCACCATGCAGTGGTGAGTTTCGTTGTGAGTTTTCTTGTGACCATTAGGGGGAGAATACCAAAATGTTATCGAATCACAACAATCATCACAAGGAATAGTCACAAGAGCTTGTGACTTGTGACTCCTCACAAGGGGGAGAATCGGGCTGGCTGTAAATCAACTATGAGCTCGGACAAAAAAAAAAAGACAAGATGACTGAAAATGAAAGCATGTTAACTGCAACGACGTTATCAAGTACCTTTCGGGAATTCCGACCACTAACCGACAACTGGGGAAATTGGTGTGAACTATTAGACTCACATTTTCTGGAAATTTCGTGCACGGACGATAACATAAAAGTGGCTATTTTAATTAAAGATGTATGCGATCCAATCTTGCCGTCGAGAAAGAATTTCGCCGAATTAAAGGAATTGCTGGACACCTGTAATTGTCTTTAGGGAGAGACGAAATTTGTTAGAAGCAAAAAAGACTGAAACTGAAACAGTATCACAGTGGTTCGCACGTCTTAAGAAGCTAGCTAAAAACTGTAAATTCGGACAAAAGTTGGATGACTTCGTGCTCAATAAGTTTGTGACGGGCTTTGATGGAAAGGTCTTTGATCGTTTATGCGAAGAAACCGATAACTTAACAATCGCAAAAAGATGTTAACTTTGTGACAAAAAAAATTCTACGTCAGCGGAGCACCAGCAACAAGAAAAATAACTCCTACAACAACAACAGCAATGAGAAAAGAAGTTCAAGACAGCGGTGCTCACGTTGTGGCTAGAAGAACCACCCTAGTGAAAAATACAAGTACAAATCGAGCAATTGCAACAAGTGCGGAAAAATGGGACATTTGGCTAGCGTATGCAGCAGCAGCAGCAGTAGTAGCAGCAAACAAATTAATTTAGTAGAAGTATCAAATAATTTAAGCAATGAATTTTATTCAAATAATGATGTAAATAAAACTTCGGATTATTTTTTCGAATTTTTCTATTTTCAGTGTTACAGGAGAAGCGATGGCTACACCGTTTACTGAAGCTGTAAAACTTAATCAGGTTTGGCTTGAATTTGTGTTGGATACCGGTGCTGCTTGCTCCCTCATGTCCTTGTCAAGTTTTGATAAGTATTTTAACCGCAAGATTTTGAAGCCCTGTGTCGATCGATTTTGTGTATATAACGGAGAAAGTATACAAATTGTGGGTGAGTTCAAAGCAAGTGTTCAATATCGTGAGCGAACACGTGAGTTACGGTTAATCGTTAGTAACACGAATAGTCCACCTATTTTGGGTAGAGATTTTATGCAACGCTTAGGTATGACGTTATCACAAATTAATTCAATTCAGTATGAACATAATCAAAACGATTTAATTTCTCGGATCAAAAGTAAATTTTGCAATGTTTTTAAAAACGAACTAGGCACTTATAATGTGAATAAAATTAAATTGAATTTGAGCGATAATGCAAAGCCTGTTTTTTGTAAGCCACGTTCGGTGCCTTTAGTTTGGCGTATTGAGATTGAAAATCAATTAAATAATTTAGTTAAAACTGGAGTTTTAATACCAGTTGAAAATGCCGAATGGGGTACACCTTTAGTGCCAATTGTTAAACCTAATGGTGGTCTTCGTATCTGCGGAGATTACAAGACCACAATCAACAAATTTTTGAGTGATGTAAAATATCCATTACCTCTTATTAATGAATTATTTGCATCCCTGCAAGGGAATCATTTTACAAAATTAGATAATGCTTAGAACCAGTTGGTGCTGGACGAAGATTCGCAATTGCTTTGTGCATGAAGCACGCATGTTGGGGTGTTCAAAATGACACGTTTGCCATTTGGAGTGAAACCCGCTGCGGCTATTTTTCAGAAAACAATTGAAATTTTTGAGAAAACAATTGAAACTCTGTTGCGAGGTATTCCCAATACAACCAATTATTTAGATGATATTGTGGTAAAGGGTGCGACCACCGAAGATCATATGAAAACACTTGAGCTGGTTTTAGAAAAGTTAAATTCGGTCGGGTTACGTCTAAATGAAAGTAAATGTGAGTTCTTCAAAGAAAAAATTTTATATTTAGGCTTTAACATCGACCATTTCGGTTTGTGCAAAAGCAAATATCGCATCGCTTCAGTTTTAGAAGCCCCATTATCGAAGTGTGTTTCGGAAGTGAGAGCTTTCGTAGGAATGATCAATTATTATTCAAAGTTTATTCCTAATTTTGCAAAATGTGAAGTTTCAGTGGTCTAAAACATGCCAAGAAGCCTACGAATTATTGAAGCTCGACACAACGTCTGATCAGGTCTTGACACATTTTAATCCGAAAATTCCAATAATTTTATCAACAGATGCTTCTAATTCAGCGGTTGCTGGTGTGTTGTCGCATGTTTTCGCAAATGGTGTTCAAAAACCAATTGCATTTGTTTCTCGTGCGCTTTCACAAACGGAAAGAGGCTATAGTACGATTCAAAAGGAAGCTTTGGCTATTGTTTATAGTGTCACAAAATTAAAGCAATATTTATTGGATGTTCATTTTACGCTGGAATCTGATCATAAACCAGTGATGGCTGCAACAAGAATGCAGAGATGGTCCTTTATTTTGTCTGGATTCGACTCCTCTATTAAGTATATCAAAGGAGAACTCAATCAAGCCGATTATTTATCGCGAATTCCGCAAGAAAAATTAGGCAAAATAAGTATTGAGTTTTCATATGTAAATTTAATCGAAACCGACAACCAGTTAAAGTTGGATTTTAAAAATATAGCAAAAGAAACAAGACGCGACCCAATTCTTTCAAAGGTGGTAGAGGCCATAAATAACGGTACTATGGATGCTTTAACGGGCGAAGAATTTGCTCCTTTTCGGAATAAGAAAAATGAGTTATCGGTTGAATACAACTGTATTTTATGTTATTCCCGTTAAATAACGCGAAGAGGTGTTAAAAAAATTACATCTTTCCCATTTAGGCATAGTAAAAAACAAAGCATTAGCAAGGTCATATGTTTGGTGGTCTAAGATTGGCCACAATATTGAACAAATGATTTCGAATTGTGTTTCTTACAAGCTGACTCAGCCGAGTCCTGAAAAATACACTTTAATGCCATGGACACCTACTGAATCAGCATGGTCTCGAATCCACATTGATTAAAAGAATTACATCTTTCCCATTTAGGCATGGTAAAAACCAAAGCATTAGCAAGGTCATATGTTTGGTGGCCTAAGATTGACCACAATATTGAACAAATGATTTCGAATTGTGTTTCTTGCAAGCTGACTCAGCCGAGTCATGAAAAATGCCCTTTAATGCCATGGACACCTACTGAATCAGCGTGGTCTCGGATTTTGCGGGACTTTATGGATTTTATTTTTTAATTATCATCGATTCGTATTCGAAATGGGTCGAGGTGTTTAAAACCCATGATATGACATCGACCTTTACCATAAGTAAACTACGAGAACTCTTTTGGCGGTTTGGCTTAGTGGACACTTTGGTAAGTGACAATGGTAGGCAATTTATTTCGTTGGATTTCCAACAATTTTTGTCAAATAACGGCGTTAGACATATTTTGACCACTCCAGGTCATCCGGCGACCAATGGGCAAGCGGAGAACTTCGTAAAAACACTTAAAAAATCATTGCAAGCCAACTTAAACGACGCCGACGCCAAGGGTGGCAGTAAGAACATGAACTTAATGTTAAATCGGTTTTATTTGATTATAGATGTGCAAAACATTGTACCACTGGTGAATCTCCAGCAAAGTTGTTGCTCGGTAAAGAGTTAAATGACCGGTTTAGTTTAATGAAACCACCATTGGTGAGAGAAAAGATTTGTGATAACCAATTATTGAACATTAAAAATTTTAAAGGTTTACGAAACGTTAAATTTGATGATGGTGAAAATGTCTTTGTACGTAATTTTTTAAATCCGAATAAAGATGGCTGGCAACCAGCCACAATTAAAAAACGTATTGGTTCACGATCTTACACGTCTGTTCTTACTCGCAATAAAAAACCAATTAAGAGACATTTAAAACAAATAATGTCTGGCATATCAAATGGCGTACAAGAATCGGTCGAAGGTAGGGCTGATGACTCTGCGAAACGAATAACGGGGGAGGTGGCGGACTTGGTGTTCAGTGAAGCACCAAAAACGGTCGCTGAGCCATCGCTTCCCGCACCACGTTCTAGTAGAGCCTTCTGACCAATTGATCGAACAAATTATAAACAATTCTTTTAATCGCATTTACAATAGTAGCTTATATTTTAGAAAGTTTTTTTTTTTTTAATTTTGCAATATTGTAAAACCGTTAATACCATGAATTAAAATACATATTATATATTATTGTAAAGAAATAAATTATAATAACAATTAACTTTTTTTTTTGTTTCGGAAGATTAAAAACCATAAATTGAAAAATAAATTATTGTATAAAGAGAAATAAGTTTAAAAAAAAAGGATATAATACATAATAATAATTAATTTTGATTTTTTTTAACAATACATATTTCAATTAACAATTTTATTTTTATAATTGTTCAACTTAAGATGGGAGGTGTCAAGTACCTGTAATAAGTACAATAATGAATTATGAATTCTAGCAGTAAGACAAATATGTAATAAATAAGAGAAATTGTAACAATTATAAGAACGACAGAAATAAATACTTTCACTTTGCTTCTAACCTTCATTCTGAGTACATCACAGATACCAAAAGCACGCATTTTCGATAAGAGGGCTTGATGCCAAACTCTATCAAATGCTTTTGAACTATCAAAAGCAATAATCTTACCTTCTCCAAAACGATGTAAAGATTTGTTCCACTTTTCGGTGAGATAAACCATCAGATCACCAGTGGCCATACTGTCGGTCATTAAAAGCCTTCGTTCTTCGAGATATTTTTTGAGCTGATTATTTATCAGCGTTTCCATGACCTTGGGAAGAAGAGACTTAAGTGCAATTGGACGATAGTTAGAGGGGGAAGAAGATTCGCCTTTTTTAGGGACAGGCTGGATAAATGCTGTTTTCCATCTACTAGTAAAGAGTCCAGAGGAATAGGATAGATAGAAAAGCTTACCAGTGGTTTTGCCAGCGTTAAAGAACACCTCTTCAGAACAATGGGAGGGATACTATCCGGGCCGCGTATTGCCAAACTGTATATCAGCACAGATCTCCATAGTCTGTGCTCAGCCATTTTCTGCTCACCGAATTTGAAAGTATTGTAGAGCAAACTGTATGCTACCACAGAGCGCTCTGTGGTCACATGCAGTTTGCTTGTAAAATATTAAAAAAGCTGAAGCAAACTATATGCTAGTTCAGATCGAGCAATGTACCTGCGATTACAGAGCCATCGTTCACGTTGGTATAGTTATTGTGTGTGGTGAGTTCTGGGTTGGTATACATTTTGCTCAGGAAACTAAGAGCAAAGTACCTGTGATTACAGAGCCATCGTCCACGTTGGTATAGTTATTGTGTGTGGTGAGTTCTGGGTTGGTATACATTTTGCTCAGGAAACTAAGAGCAAAGTACCTGTGATTACAGAGCCATCGTTCACGTTGGTGTGGTTATTATGTGTGGTGTGTGGTGCCGTGACATAAGGCCAAGTGACAAAAGGCCAACCATAAAATGTTTTGTCTTGAGCAACAGTACCTTGGGTGGCCCGCTTCGCGGGTTTTCAGGATTTTAACTTCCTTTTCGGGGCTCACACCCGCTCACGCAACTCCGTTGCTCCGCTTAGGGTATGTTCAGTCGCCAGGCAGGCGCCTGTAGCAACAGTTTTGTATTTTACATTAATTGGAGTAAACAACTAACAGTTATGTACTGCTGCTCAGGAAAACTGTTGCTACAGGCGCCTGCCTGGCGACTGAACATACCCTAAGCGGAGCAACGGAGTTGCGTGAGCGAGTGTGAGCCCCGAAAAGGAAGTTAAAATCCTGAAAACCCGCGAAGCGGGCCACCCAAGGTACTGTTGCTCAAGACAAAACATTTTATGTTTGGCCTTAAGTCACAAACAAATATGGCCTTTTGTCACTTGGCCTTATGTCACGGCACCACACACCACACACAATAACCACACCAACGTGAACGATGGCTCTGTAATCACAGGTACTTTGCTCTTAGTTTCCTGAGCAAAATGTATACCAACCCAGAACTCACCACACACAATAACTATACCAACGTGAACGATGGCTCTGTAATCACAGGTACTTTGCTCTTAGTTTCCTGAGCAAAATGTATACCAACACAGAAAAATCTGCTTTTGATCTGACACAGTATATAGTATGCTCTTAATTTGAATGAGCATTCTGTAGTCTTTTATAGAGCGTCGGAGCTCTGTACTGATATACAGTTTGGCAATACGCATCCGGGCCAGCGGATTTATGTATGTCAAGATCTTTCAGGACTCTTGCAACTGCAAGCAAATTGGCTTTATCAAATGAGCTGACATAGGGAGTGTAATTGATAACAAGCGTTGGGACCGAGGACGAAGTAGTATTTCGAATATTTTTTACAAATGACCAGAAATTTTTACTACCCTTGGGACATCGTAATATTTTTTGCCTAATTTGTTGGTCATGTAATAACTTGGTCTGTCGAATATGATCATTACAAGTCTTTCTTGCTTGTTTGAACTTATTCCGGTTTTCCTCAGTAGGGTTGGCCTTATAACATCGGAAACTTACTTCTCTGACCCTGATAACCTCTTTACAGCTCAAATCAAACCATACATTTTCTTTCGGTTTGATAGAATTTTCCTTATGCAGGATATAATCTCTCATTCCGATGAGAATTAAATTTGTAATCATATCTGCACTGGAGTCCACGTCACTATCGAGGAAGCATAGTGACCAGTTAAAGTTACTGAAGAAATCATTGAGACCGTCCCAGTTGGCTTTCTCGTATTGCCAAACGGTTCTCTTGGGGGTTTTCTCTTTAACTGAGGTTATTAGATTATAGAAATTCGCAGATGTGACATTGTGTTTATCAGGATCAGTGGTAAGGAACAAGTCTAGTATGTTGGCGGTTTAACCTGTAACGTCGAAATTCGTTAAAAGTTGAATTTCTGTCTAGGTTTGGACTTCGATATATGAAACAGGTATGTATGATGTGCTTATGTACCTTGAAATTTAACCATATAACATTATAATTTTTTTAGGAATTTGTTTGTATACATGTTTGTCTTTATTATACGAACATTTATTCCTTTTTTCATTGTTATATGAAAATTTTTTTTTCTTATATCCATTCTTTTTATCTAAGAAATTTGTTTCTTATATGCATTTTTTTTTATACAGTTTATTTTCGATATCCATTCTCTTCATATAACGAAACATTGTTATGAAAAAGACTATTCATTATAAAGAATAACATTTCAGGATTTTGAAGTTAAAGTGTGTGCGAGCTTCCGGTTTTGAGTCTTTGCTGTTTGATCAAAATCTCGAGTTCGATTCTTTTCCAAAGGTCAAGCTTGGCCTATAGTAGCTACCTATGTATGTATTTATATATATCCTAAGTTGAAATAGAATTTGAAATGATAGAAGATATAATAGAAGAAACTAGTAATAGTAAGAAGCAAAAACCGAGTTAATTTCAAACTATTTTGATTATTTGGTATCGTACTTAACTCTTTAAATAATTAATTTCTGTTTAAGTTAACCTGTAATATCAATATTTACATATTTTTTATTCATACTAGTTAGGTTGGGACTCATACATTGTATTTTATATTTTTATTCCTTTACCTCAGAAAATATATTTCATTAGTTCTGTTCAACCAGCTGCACTGGACTACTCTGGGCAGAAAAGTGTAGCTTTTTTGTGTTCATTGAGAAAATTTCCTGGACTAGTATAGAATATTTTGCACTACCTTTTGAGCTAGTGCAGGTTGGTGAAAACTGTTAAAATCAGTTGTTGTCATTATTCGATTATATTTTGTTAACGAATAAAGTTGATTTTTTTCCGCGCTTTGTATTTTTGATTAAAGTTTGTAAATAATGCATAGATTAGAGCTAACTTCGAGTAAAGGACAATCTCTGGTGATTCAGTGTTCTCCAATTAATCCAATAATATCTTAATTAAATCTATGTATGTATGTATATTTGCACGAAGGATTCCGAACGCAAGTGTTTGAAAGTTTGATGAAAAAAGGTGAAGATGAGGAATAGATTTTGTGCCTAAAAAGCCAACAACGTCGTCGCAGGTAGTGGGAATGAATTTCTTCCCTTTGCCATCGACTTTAGCGCAGGCATAAGGCATTTTACTTGCGCCGAATTTAATTTGTTTTTTTTTTTTTTTTTTAACATCTGACGTATGACGTTTCTGCTTGAGTTTGCTCTGACAGTTTTATGAACCTGCAAAGCACTACACTACTCTACACTGTCC
Organism: Chrysotoxum bicinctum; assembly: GCA_911387755.1. Classification (NCBI taxonomy): domain Eukaryota; kingdom Metazoa; phylum Arthropoda; class Insecta; order Diptera; family Syrphidae; genus Chrysotoxum; species Chrysotoxum bicinctum. The sequence continues at coordinate 103,638,069 of OU426988.1, forward strand.
TTTTCTTGGTTGAACACAACTATTAAAAGTTAATGTCAAAGTTAGCTTGACATCAAGCTGTCTGAACATTCTGTCGGATTCGCCATTTTATCGGGTCGACCATAGACAACGCCGTGAGCTGTACTTTGTAAATGTTGTTTAGTTCTCTAAATAAATAGTAAATAGTTTACTAATTTGAAAATGTTGCCCGGAGATCCGGAGTTTGGCCAAAAAATCATCTTCTCGAATGAGGCCTTATGGCCTTATCAGCAAGCAAAATTACCTATAATTGACCGAACGCAATGCAAAAGTATTCGACCAATCATCAATGCATCCGCAAAGATTTACTCCTTGGTGCTGTTTATGGCATGGCGGCATCATCAGACCTTATTCCTTTCAAGATAGGATAAATAAGAAAGCGATATGAATCGACTTTCTGTGAAAGCTCGAGGACAACAATATGTGTTCCAACAAGTCGGCGCTACATACCATACAATATTTGTGAAAGAAATATGCTATTCTATATTATAGCGGAATTAATGCAGCTGCAAAATAAAGTCAGAATCTTTTTTGTATCTCATACCGTTGTTGTACTCGTATGTAAATTTATTTTCCTATCTTTCTTACCCGTACAAACAATTATTTAGTTTGTCACATGTACAAAAAATTGTGTTTGATTTCTATTTTTTTGAAAGATACGGATAGAAGTATGAAATTTTGATTTCTCTTCATTTGTGTATACAAATATGGGGGTGTCAAAAAAATGTTAAAATTACCGTCAGTTTAATTTTCGATTTCCAAAATGCAAAAGCAAATGTATAATTTCAGGATTTTGAAAAAATCCTTATTTAGAATTAAAATTGAAGGTTATTGTTAAAACGTACATTATTTTAAAATTATTTGAGGAATTAAGTTTAAAATTAAAATTTTACATTTAGAATATAAGGTCATAGTTAAAATTGTTCTTTTTGCTTGGTGGGGGAAGTCCCCTGGTAGAAAATTTACAAAAAAACACAAGAGTTATTTTCATATTATAATTTATAGAAACTTGTTGTTTTAAGAGAAAATAATATTCCTTGTAACAACCATTTTACAAAAAAAAAAAAGTTTCTTTTAATATAAAATATGTATATTTTATTTGCATCAGTATAGTTTAATTTATATATGTATAATTTGTTTGATCCTTCTTATAAAATATATCGTCTCTAGATCCTGAATTAAGAAGAACCTTGTGGTCACTAGTTGCATTTCCTAAGATAAAAAAGCAAGTACTTTTTATGGATCCAGTGGCTGTTTCTTCGAAAGATTACACAGAGAACACTTCGTTTTATATCAACCAAGAATTTTCGGTAGTGAAAAATGGAAAACTTCAACGAAGAGGAAAAGTAAAATTCAAATGTGATAATTAGTACTACCTGAATTATACATTTTTTCTATGTTTTTTTTAAGATGAACCTTATAGGGCGTCTTCAATTAAGTACCGAGCGCTCTCAACAAGAAGACAACCATTCAATCGTTCAACTTCGAATATTACGCACGCAAGAAGCTATTATTAAAATCATGAAAATGCGCAAACGCACGAAGAACGTTTCATTACAGGTAAAAATGAGGCTTTGTTTTTTTATGCACAATCGAAAAAGTTTAATTTTTTTTGCAGGCAGAGCTAATCGATATTTTAAAAAATATGTTTTTACCATCAAAAAAAATGATCAAAGAACAATTGGAATGGTTAATAGAACATAAATACATGCGTCGTGACGATGACGACATTAATACCTTTCTTTACATGGCTTAAATTATATCGATTCAAAACTGTATCTATAGCTATAGTTCTAAAAATATCTAAAGCAAAGAAATTTTGTATTTGTATTTATATTTTCTCCTATATTTAAAATACACGTGTTTTCCAAATCGATTTGTTTTCAGATGGATATGCTATACATATATGAATATTCTTATAAGAGAATATCTTGGTTACTATGGAACGGTTGATGACTATCAGATATATCGAAGATAGTATTATTTGCTCGAGAATATATTATTTATCCGAAATTTCTTCGACAATAGTGAATCTCCTCCGAAATGAATGTTGCTTGAAAAGAACTTGTAATAAAAATAAATGAGAGGCACAATAGTTCGTAGAAGACTTTCAACTCTCGACATTTCCTATGTGAGTGTTGTCGACACGAAGTTTTAAGATGGGAACCACTTTTCATGACAAACAATACTTTGGGATTTTTCACATCCTTGCAATACGCAGTACCCCTGAAAAACATGACAATCAAATGCATCGAGAATTAAGGGTTACTACAAGGGGTTGTACATATATCAAAACAGTACAAAAATTAAAATATTTTGAGTTTTCAATTTTCAAAAGCCTTTACACCCATATTAATAAAGATGGTTTAGTGGAGGTTTATCCTTAAGTCCTGGACTAAGTGCGAAATTTCATTAATAAAACAAATTTTCTGCTAAGTGAGTTTACTAACTATGATTAAGCTAAACCACCGAAGTAGATAGTTTAGCGAAGGAATAAGAAGAAATAGAACTGTCAAACTTTGTTTATGGGCAAGATGTACCCACTAAATAATTTATAATATATGTATAATGTTTAGGGCATGATGTTATCCACTAAATTAATTATAATATAATATAATTATTTTACAAATTCAGACCCTCAGTACGTTAAGGTGTCGTACTTTATTAAGAAAGAAAAAATGCGCTTTTATACCACGTTATAAATTAAATCAACCACTTTATTGGGGCCTATCGGGAATCTCCCTGGAAATTTTGTTTCCCTCGGAATTTTTTGTTCCCACGGAATTTTTTTCGTCAATCGTGAATCTCCCTCGAAACTTTTGCCCTCCGATAAAAGGAAGTACCATACATCTGTGTCGAAAAACACCTTTGAACTAGGTATGTGTAGTTTTAAGGCTTCTAATAACATTAAAATCCCTCAGAAATGGAAGAAAATCACGATAGCCATAAATTACGCGGGAATATTTCGAACTCATTCACGATCGCGATTTTTCGAAAATGGGAATTCTTCCCAGGGGAATTTTATTCACGATAGCCCCCATTATAATTTCAAAAAGAAAGTGATACACTTATAATTTACATAAATAAAATAAATAAAACAGCTGTGAAGTTATATATTTCAAAGGTTATATACCTTTGCAGACTGGAAAGATATTCCTTAAATTTACATAATACTTTCAATAATGTTTTAATGTATTTGTTTCCATGTTCTGCAAAGTGTAACAGATATAATTATGACATTCATATTGTTTCGCTCCTTTAGTTAGTTAAATATATTATTAAATAAAACAAACGGAGTTTATATTAATTTAGTTTAAAGAGAAAGGGAGAAGAAAAACTTAATTTACATTTTGCACATTTGACAATTCTAGTTTGATTGTTTGCGTCGGCGCTTTTCCTTCGTTAGTGAACATTTTTAAGTTAAGGATTTAGTTTTAATTTATATAAATTAAATTAAATTTGGTGGTGCAACAGTTCGGAGTGAACCAGGACCTAGTGACTTACAACTCTCAACCATTCCTGTGTGCGTGTTACCAGGAACAGAGGGGACCTACAATTTTCTGCCGATTACGAACGGCTAGTGAGCAGCACTTTCCATGACAAGAGATACTCTTGGAGAATTTGTCAATTTCTCGCAAGAGGCAGTACACCCCTGAAAAAAACTTTCTTGCAGCGGCTGAGAATCGAACTCGAGACCTTCCGCATGACAGTCCAACGCACTAAGCATTATGCCAAGGGGCATAATAGTTAAAATGAAAAGTGTTTTTAATTAACTTAATATTGAAGGAAAAATACACTTGACTGGGTGCTGAGAATGTAAAGCCAAATGTATGGCAAAAATACAATGCATCTCAACACATCAGTCAAATGCATGTTTCCCCGCCATTTCCTCTAAAATGTCAAATCTGCGTTCCCAAAAAAATTATCCAAAAAATAATTTTTTAAAATCTAATTTCATTGAAAAAGTGAATCGTGGTTGATTATAAAAAAATGTTGGGAAGCAACAAACTTGTTTGGTTTTATCAAAAAAATTAAACAAAAGTGCGAAGTGAGTGTCTTCACGAGTTGTCAAGTATTTGCTTTGAAAGCAGAGCAGTTTAATAAAATGAGAACTACGCAAGGATTTAAGGTCATAGGATGAAAAAAAAAACTGGAAGGAGGAAGCGTTTAAGGATATGTAAATATAAGAGGGTATTACTTCAATAATGTTCAAGTAAAGACAGCTTACTAAAAATTATGTAAATATATGTAAATCCAAACATGTTTGCTTCCTTATCTTTTCATCCTCTGTACATAGGCAGTTTGTGAGGTCAATTTAAAAATATGGGGCATATATGTAGTTTATCAGCGGCGTGAAAGCACGCATGATTTCCGTATATATAAAAGACCGACAATAAGATACACAAGCAAATGACAATCAATTTAGGCAGACACAGAATATAAAAAAGAGATGGCTTACTTGTTGTAGTAGATTTTCTTAAAGGATTTTTGATAAACGTCATTTAACTATTCCTCGAACATTTCGTTTTTATTAATGTAAATATTTAAGCCAGGACTTAACTCCTATTCCATGGTTTAGTAAAACCGTGGAATCAGAGGCGTATTTAAGGATTTGGCGCCCCGGGCTGATATATTTTGCCGCCCTTTAGAATAATGAAAATAATGATATAAAAACAACGAAATGCGTAATATTTTATGTTTTCAATTTTTTTTGTGTGTATATTCATTACAAAATTCATTAACAATAGATTCGTTTTCTAAATTTTTTGTCAGTTCAGCTTCTATATTAAATAAAGCTAAACTATTAAGGCGCTAATGCGAGACCTTAAATAGGTTTTTATTCGTTTCAATATCTACGGAAAACGATCTTTCTGCACTACAATTCGTCACTGCAGTAGAGCTGTGTCAATAAGGATCGATTTGATTTTTCGATTCGATCATCGAAAAGTATTGATGATCCAAATCACAAATTTTAATTTAAATCGATCCCAATCTCAATCATTTAGATGATTCTCGTTTCTCGATTTTCTATTTCAATCTCAATCATTTCAATGAGTCTCGATCTTTAATATGTATCAGTTAACTCGATTAACCATGATTTACTCGATTCGATTTGGTGTTTTTGAGGTATTAAAGGTGGAATCGAGTAAGGTGATAGTTGATTGTCAATTTTTTGATTGTCATTTTGAATATAGTACATAGCTGTCTTTATCATATCAATAAAGAAATTTAGAGAGAGCGATTGTCAAAACGACAATCAATTAATTTAGTGATCACTTTACTCTTACGCGATACGGGCCCAGGATTTGATTTGTTTACTGTGGGAATTGAACTAGTAATGAGATTTATCGAATACGTAAAACCCGCTTAAGAGATAGCAAAATATCACAGTCTTTCTTTCACTTAAAGGGGTTTTGTTTTATCTTAAACGAACCCCGCTTAAGTGAAAAATACTTTCACTTAAGCGGAGTTCGGATAAGTGAAAAAAAAAATTTCACTTAAGCGGATTTAAAAATTCCATTAAGCGGAGATTTAATGCTAGACACAATATTGTTTTTATCTTTTGGACTTTTGGACTTGCCTTGAAAGAAGTTAAATAAAACAACGATTAAATAACACAAAGATAATTTATTGAAAAACGAAAACTAGCAAATTTTTGTTCTATTCGATTCTATTTTTTTGTTCACTTAAGAGAGTTTTTTTCAACGAAAAATATCAAAAATTAACTGAAAATATGTTTAAGTTATCCGGGTTTTTCGCTTAAGCGAATTTCACTTAAGCGGAGTGTTTTAAGGGAAATTGGTCGGAAAATACTTGGGGATGAAAAAAGTGTTACAGGTAAGCGGGTTTTTCTCTTAAGCGGGTTTCTCTTAAGCGGGTTTTACTGTAACAACTTTCGACTTACATATGCGATAGTATCAAAAAGTTAATTTATTCGATAGTACCAAGTCATTCAGTAACTATTAGTCCTAAAATTGATCTTTTGGAGCAACAAATGAAATCTCTTTATCTTTTTAATCAATGGTTATACGAGTAGTAGCCATCATTCGATGTCATTTGGCAATTTATAGCTTACAATATAGAGTATTTTGTGAAAGCCTCAACTCAATCTTACAACGAAATCGAATCGGAACAGTATTGAACGATTTGAGTGAAATGAAAATGATCGAATGATCGATCGATTCAAATGATGGAATCATTTTCGTTATCGATTGTTGAACGATTCGATCATTTGAAATGAACGATTTACACAGCTCTACACTGCAGTGCGCAAGTATATTCTTAAAGCAACCTCAGCATATAAAAATGCTTCCTTCAATTTTTTTCTCTTATATGAAGGTTCAGCTGCCTTAAACTCATATTTTCAGAGTTGTTTTGCTCCAGAAAATGTTTAAGTAAGACACGGTCTTCTTGAAAATCTTCCCCAAGATCAACCGGGTATAATTTCTGAAGAGTGGTTGCATTTTTCCGAATTGCTTCTTCACTCATGTGATCAAGCTTAGATACAAAAATAAAACCATTTGTTTTTGCTTCATAGGATGAATTTCTTCTCTTCAGCGCACTCAATAATTGGTCGCAAATAGGAATGAATGAATTTATTTTGAAATTTTCACGATCAATAAAAATAACCTCCCTTCGCGACACTCATCATTTCGTTTTTTCCTCTTTACGATTCTTTTTTGGTCCATTTTGTAATTTTCAGATTTTAAAGGGTATTTGTATATAGGGACACGAGTCAGCCAAAACTAAAAAAAATTGAGGCATGATTTGCTAGGTATATAAAGATTAAAAATTTGTGTCTGACCTTATGTCTAGAATCCGGCTTGATGGATTTTTATACATTTTTTTTTAATAAAAATGGACTTTTTGTAGATGGCTTAGAAAAAAATTAAGATCCGTTCTAGCCCATTTTTGTAGAGCTACATAGCAACAAGTGTTTTTTTTTAGATAATGTTTTCGTTTCATTGGAATTTGTTCCAAAGAGTAGGTACATACATGTCTGTAAATATTTTTTTACTATGAATTTTCATTATAAAAAATCGTTTATAAAGAATAAAAATAGTAAATGGTGAAAAAAGTGAGTGACATGTTACAGTGAACTCTCTCACAGCCGGACACTCACGGCACTGAAAAAATTGTCATGCTTGAAAAACTCAAAAAATCGCATTTTTTTTAAATCTTTGTATTTTTTGTTTATCCTTCGAAAATATTGTAAATTTGACAATTGTTATGGGCGGCATGTTCCCTTTTGCTTGTATGTTTTGAAAGTCGCTTCAAAAAATATTATAAATTGGCCAATTGCTCCTAGGGGCGGCTTACGCCCTTTCACTTGTATGTTTTGAAAGTTCAATCGCTTCAAAAAAAATATTATAAATTGGCCAAGCGCAAGCCGCCCCTAGCAGCCTTGCCGCCCGGGGCTGTAGCCCTTTTAGCCCTAGGGTAAATACGCCCCTGCGTGGAATATAGATGGAATAAGCGTTTTTTATTAATATGGGTTTTAAAGTTGAAAAAAAAACCATTATCAAAACTTAAAAAAAAACTATATGCAAAAACATTATTTAATCTTGAATTTAAAACTATTTTCAGAAAATCAGCCTACGTTCTGCCAGTTTTGTTATTACTTTGTTTTCTTTTCCTGCTGCTAGGTACGGCATTTTGACTTTCCCAATCATCTACACAAAAATTATTAGAAGTTCATTTTTACTTTTACTAATTTGGCTGTAAAAATCTGAAAAAATATTAATCGCGTCGAGCAATGCCGTTTTCAATTAACCCTACAACTCATGCCTTTTTTTTGAATATACATAGAATAAGTTATAATAACTAGCGGCTAGTAATGTTCTAAACCGTAAATTTCTTAAAACGAGTTAAGGGCAGGTTTCCCTTGAAAAAAATAGGCTAGAATTTTTGCGCAAAGCTGTGCAGCTTTCACACTTTATCGAATATTTGAATGACACAAACTGTTATCGATTGTAAATATTTTGCTTGTAATATTTTTGTAGCTTAAAAAAAAATAAAAGAAATTGTTTGTGCCTCAAAACCGCCAGATAAATGGGAAAATCATAAAATTTAGTACGATGCTTACGCCAACCAATTGAAAATTCATTAAAAATAACTTCTTTATTTGTTATATGACAATATGTTTGAAGATGTCACCGCGGTTTTTATTTTTTTTTATTCTGTTATTTATTTCAAAAAAAAATTACAAAACTGAGAACTAAAGCTAATTTACAAAGTGGAGTGAATGCACTACATTACATAACTTCTAAAGTTATAAAGCTAACGAAGTAAAACTTTTTTACAAAGCTTATACATGATGTCTTGGGTAAGAAAAAAATCGTTCTACTGTAAGGGCCTATCTACAATTTGTATATCTTACTCGTATATCGGGGAATTAAGAAAAGGATTGCTTTGGTGTACCCTAACGCATGTTAACGGTAGAATAAATACCAGCCTTTGTAATTGCGTTCAAACAAATATGATATCACATCTCGGTCTTGAGATATTCAGCTTCTAGCATGTTCCGTTTTTCTTGCCCATTTTAATTCTTTGGGCTCAATTTTCTACAGAAAATGTGTAGTAAACATACCATTTTACTATTTTTACTTGCGACTTATAGGTACTATAAGGCAAGTTATGCATTCGTAAAAAAAACGAACACGAGATTTTGATCAAAGTTGACATTACGATGATAGCGAACACTGAAAAAGTGGGTCTCACAATTCTGTCTGTCTGTCGGTTCGACTACAGCCTAAACGGCTCGGCTGATTTTCTTCAAACTTGGTAGATATGGGTTTTGATTTTTTCCCCCCACACGTTTTTTTCTTTTTTTTAAGACCAAAAATAACGGTACCTGCCATACGAATTTTTTTCGAAATTTTATAAATATTTCTCTTTCCCAAAAACTGTTCAACAGATTTAAAAAATAAAAACACAAAAAAAATTCATTTAGTTAAAGCTAGGTAATGGTGAAAATAAATTTCCGAAAAATGGTTATTGAGGGTACCCTCCATGGAACCATTTTTTTTGTTTTTGATTTTCTCAAAAACGGTACCACCGATTTTGATCATTTTTTTTTGCTAAGGCTCTCCAAAAATTTAAATAGAATTGTGTATTTAAAGTTTCAACAAAATTTTTTTTGGATTTTTAAAAAAATCTTAAATTTTTTTTTCAAAACTCAATATTTCAATATTTTTATGATCTTTAATTTATTAAAAAAAAAATTGAAATTAAGATATTACAGCTTGTACCTACCATAGAACCATTTTTTCGAATTTTGAATTTCTCTTTATTCACATAACGGATCTTAATGCAATTTTTTTATAGAGAAGCTTCTAAAAAGTCTAAAAGACATTGTATTTCAAGACTTTAAAATAAATGTTTTTTGAATTTTTGAAAAAAAAAATATATTTTTTCTTTTTTTTAAAATTCGATATCTCAAAAACGGCTCAATATTTTTTTTATTTAGTTTTTATTCGAACAATGATAAAACTTTAAATTGGTGTTCCAAATTTTTTTCTTAAAAATCTTTTAAAAATTTTGAATATAAAAGCTTTTTTCTTAGGAAACCACTAAAACGACTCATAATTTTTATACAAAATTTTCCAAAAAATTATTATTTTTACCCCCCTTCGAACCATTTCATTTTTGATTTTCTCATAAACGGTACCACCGATTTTGATAATTTTTTTATGTTAAGGCTCCCCAGCAGTTTCAAAATTATTGTTTATTTAAATTTTCAAGAATTTTGTTTTTGGATTTTAAAAAAAATTCTAAATTTGTTTTTGAAAACTCAATATTTCGAAAACCCCATGCTCGATTTTATAAAAACTTGATAAAAAAAGTTTTTCAATATAAATTAAATATAAGATGTAAGAAACACAAAATATTTTACCTAAAAATAACGGTACCCTCCATACAAATGTTAAAAAATGGTTTTCGAAAATCGTATTTTTCTCGAAAACGGTTCCGAGAATTTCGCTTAATTTTTTTCTTTTGATTAATTTTTACGATCTATAATTTCATAAGAAAAAATTTAAAATCAGGATATTACTGAATGTACCTACCATAGAACCATTTTTTCAAATTTAGAATTTCTCATTATCGACAAAACGGATTTTAAAGAAATTTTTTAAAAAGAAGCGTCTAAAAAGTTAAAAAAATATTGCATTTCAAAACTATAAAAAAAAATAATTTTTGAGTTTTTGAAAAATTATTTTTTTTGGAAATTCGATATCTCAGAAACGGCTCAATATTTTTGCTTTTAAATTTAATTTTTATTTGAAAAATAATAAAAACTTTAAATTGGCTTACATACCAAAATTTTTTCTTATAAACGTTTTAAAATTTTTTTTATATAAAATCTTATTTTTTTAAGAAACCAGTACAGACTTATAACTTTTGTTCTTGCATAAGCTAATATTTGATTGAATCACATGGCATCCTGTTTTTAGCTCCAACTACTAAAGGAGTTATTTAGTCTATTAAAAAATGAATTTTATGTTTATGAACAGTTTTTCTCTAATAACATTCATTTTTACTTGCGATATAGGTACTATAGGGCAAGTTCTGCATTTGGAAAAAAAATCGGTGTGATATTATGGACATGGACTATATTTTGGTAAAAAAAAAATTGGGGGGAAATGTTATTAGGGGTACCTGTCATAGAACTTTTTTTTTTATTTTAGAATTTCTCATCAACGGCTCTAACGATTTTAACCAAAATTTTTATGCAGGAGCTCTTTTGCATTTGACAAAATATAAACTAAAATATTTTTCGAAAAAATAGTTTTTGAATTTTTAAAAAAATAAACGGATACACGATTAAATTTTTAGATTACATTTTAAGATGTATTTTATTGAATACTCGTACTAACAATTTGCACATCACTTTTTTTTGTAAAAATTTTAAGGAAAATTTAGTACGCAAAAAACATGTTTCAGTGTGTCTGTATGTCTGTACCTCTCCCTACAGCCTAAGCCACTGAACCTATTTCTTTCAATCTCGGTAGTTAATGGTCTTCGGTGATTCCCTAGAGGAGAAATTGCAATTTTTTTTTAGCTCCAAAACTAAAGGTACCCCCCATACACCCGTAATGCAAAATCTTATTTATCTCGAAAACGGCTCTAACGATTTTGATAAAAACAATTATGTGTGATATTATAGACATGGACTACATTTTTGTAAAAAAATTTTTGGGGCAAAATGTCATTAATGGTACCTGTCATAGAACCGTTTTTTTGGTTTTCGACTTTCTCATTAACGGCTCTAACGATTTTAACCAAAAATTTTCACCAGGAGCCCCCTTAAGTTTAAAATAATATTGTATATAAAAATATGCGAAAAGAAATATTTATTTTGTTTTTTGAAAAAATAGATTCCAATTTATTTTTTGAAAAATCAATATCTTGAAAACGTGTGACCGATTATTTTTTGAAATAATTTCCTAAAATCTATATTACTAAACACTTAAAATTGGCATTCCAAATTTTGTTATAGAAAAATTTGTTATATAAAAAATTGAGTAAATTCATACTTTTCCGGAAATCAGACGGCAATTCCATGCATTATATTTATAAAATGTATTTTAAATCCCAAAGTACGAGTACTTTTACATAAGAGCAAGTTCGTGCGATCCAGTCGTGCATTTTATTTAAATTCGTAGTCGTTTACACAAGAATAAGTTCGTGCGACCCAGTGGTGCATTTTATTTAGTTTATGGGCTGTGCAATGGAAGTTCTACTAGATACCGACACTTTATCCAAACCGACGACTTCTTAGTTTACTAGAGCTATATTAATAAAAAACGCTTCTTCCATCTATATTCCACGGTTTTACTTAACCATGGAATAGTAGTTAAGTCCTGGATTAAATTCTTACATTAATAAAAAAGAAATGTTCGAGGAATAGTTAAGTGACGTTTATCAAAAATCCTTTTAAGAAATCTACTACAACAAGTAGGCCATCTCATTTTTATATTCTGTGTCTGCCTAAATTGATTGTCATTTACTTTGTGTCTTATTGTCGGTCTTTTATATACATATACGGGAATCATGCGTGCTTTCACGCCAGTGACAAACTATGTCATTTATTTTTAAATTGACGTTACAAACTGCCTATGTATAGAGGATAAAAAGGCAAGGAAACAAAATTAAAACATGTTTTGAGCTATATTTATATTATTTTTAGTAAGTTGTCTTTACTTGCACATTATTGGAGTAATACACCCTTTCCTATTTACATATTATTGACGGTTTTCTCCTGCATATGTATATGTATATAATTATATATATAATTTTTAGTAAGCTGTCTTTACTTCCACATTATTGGAGTAATACCCATTCCTATTCGCATATTATTGACCGTTTTCTCGTGCCAGTTTTTTTTTTCATCCTAATGTGGGTGCAGTCAAATGCACCTATGACTTGTCGAAATCCACGTATGACCTTAAATCGTTTCGTAGTTCTCATTTTATTTATTAATCGGCCCTTCAAACTCCCTCCAAGCTGAATTCTAAGAACGACCTGAAGTTTTTGCGCAATGATTTACAAGAACTATTGTAGGACATTCCACTTATGCAACTAGCTTTATCATATTTCCAACAGGATGGCGCTGAAGGCCACTATGATCGACAGGTTAAGATTAGCTGAGATGAAGAGTACGGATATCATTGGATTGTAAGAATTGGACCGATTCACTAGCCTGCAGGATCTGCTGACCTTACATTTGAATAAAAAAAATTGTTTATTTGTCCGAAATGGCAAATTAAGGTGAATTAGTAGACCGTATTCTCGAAGCGTCATCAAAAATTCAAATGAAGCACCAGAAAATATTCGCAGGGAAATCCAAAAACGGGCTCTAGCATGCATACAAAACTATGGAAGACTCTTTAAAACACATGTTATAACTGTTTTAATGCAGACAAAAAATAAAAATATATCTAAACCCACACAAAATAATTTTTTTTATTCATAGAGCTTAAAACAAAAAACATTTTTTTTTTAATTTTACATGACTCAGGTTTTCCCAAGTATCATAAAATCTTTACGTTTTTCCGCAAACTTTTCATTCATATTATATTTGTTTGAACGAAATTACAAAGGCTGGTATTTCTTATGAAAATAAAGACCTAAATGAATTTTCTATCTTAGTACTAACAACGCAATTACAGTTAACATGGGTCAGGGTACATCAAAATAGGTGTTTTCTTAAATCCCCGATATATGCTATAGAAATTGGAGATATGCCCTTACTGTAAAAGAATTTTTTTCTTACAATATACCAAAGAACCACGCCCTAAAATATTATGCACGAATTAAGGGATAACCTGTACCTATATATTCTTGTATTCTTAGGCTAGTCGCCCACTGGCAACTCTTTACTCACGCTCACACTCTTTTCTCTCTTGCGCTTATAGAAAACAGCTCAACTGTTGCGAAGGCAATCGTTTAGTTTGTGTCAAAACTCAAAACACAAACTTTTTAGTTGCTCGAATTGCCTGGCCTTACAGTAACTTTTAAGTTATGAAAAACAAAAAAAAATATTCCTTTTTTTCCAAATGTTTTGCAATTTTGGCCGGGAAATTGAAAGATATATTTTTTAATTTTTCAAAATATTTTTATATTAAAAAAATAATATGTCAAGGAGTTAGCCGGGGTCTTAAAAAATTATAATTTTTCTTCTAGCATATTTAAAAATGCAATGAATATGACATTATTTGTCATGTCGTTGTGAGTGCAAGACAGCCAATACAATTGCCACGCAATTTTTTTATTTTTGTTTGGTATTTTGTTTATTAAATTCAAAAAAGAAGTTAGCTTCAAAAGAATTCCACTGGGTGGTGTGGTTATGCATTCCCTTTTTCCCAATTCTCTTTTTATAATAAGAGAAATTGTGTGCAGTCAGTCCCGAAATTCTATGTACATATAGTTCTGAAAAGTGTTAAACAAAGTTTATTTCCGAGAATAATACGTTTGGTTTATTAAGTAACATATTAGTTTTTATGTATCAATAACTAAAAAAAGAAGTGATTTCCGCAGAATTATTATTGAATGACAAAAAAAGGAAACAAAAATTCAATTCAACAAAGCAAAAAATTAATTCAAAAATAAAATAAAATAATTTTGGTATATTGTTGGATTATCTATTGTTTCCTGTGAAGGCCTAAGTCATCTAGGAATAGAAATGATAAGCCATGAGTTTTTAGATGTCGACTTTCTTAACTGACTGTACAAGCAGTCTAATATTTATTTCGTATTGAATCTTGAATCCGTTTTTTTTTTCATCTATGGAAAGCCATAGTACACCAGAGATGAAAAATTCGGTACAATTGTACCGAATTCGATGCAATTGAGTTTGTGCAAGTACAAAAGTAATATTTGTCTCAATTCAGTACAATTTCAAAATTTCCAATTTTATGTATTTCACAAAAACAACAAAACAAAAGCACATAAAAGGAATTTGAAAGTTGAACACATCATCCTGGCCTTTTTCATTCCAGAACAATAACTCTCAGCTGTAAGCCCTTATAACTCTTAATTACAGTTTTCTTTTCACTTCTCGATGGCGTCTTGCTTTATCGATCAGCTTTTTTTCAGACATCGCATCGTTTTCTTTACTAAGCAATAAACTGTAAACTTGTGGATGTGATTTGTGATTGCGGTTTTTCCTTTGTGCATTTTTAAGATATTTAATTTGTGAATTTTAGTTTTATATTTAATTTTTATAAGTATAAGCTGGTGCCACAAAAATAGACAAGTAAAAGATCTAGTTTCGTCATTACAATACAAGACAATAGTTATGTATATACTTTTAAAATGAAGGTAGTATTTTTTCCTGTGAAGCTATTTATATTTATTTATATTTTTTATAAGAAGACAAACTGATCATTTCTGCTTTGATTTTTTTAAATAAAATACTTTGGAAAACTTTTAAATAGTTGAATAATTGATTTTCTTTTTTTTTCAAACAAAATTCGTTTTTGGTACAAATGACATCATTTAAAACAATTTTATTCCAGATTTCAGTACAATTGAAAAATTTCATTTTCCATCCCTGTAGTACACACATAGTTTTGCGTGAGTCGATCTTACCTTAGATGAATTAAAAAGACAGAAGTCATAAAAATAAAATGCATGACTGGGTCGCACGAACTTGCTCTTATATAAAACACTAAGAATTTCACAAATAAATTTTATTAGGGTGTTGCGGTAAAATTTATCACAACAAGTTTCAAATGCCTATTCTAGATCCATTTTCCTTCTTCAACCTTCCTTTTCCCGTTGCAGCTCCAAGATACTCATAGAGTTCAGTTGAAACCTGGTATCCATCAACCAGAGTCCTGGGGTGACATTCTGTATGGCAAAAGCGAACGAACGTTTTCGTACGTGCGAACGGTTTGCTTCGTATTTGCTTTCGTTTTTGAAAAACGAACGATCGCTTTCGTTTCTTTTTTTACAAAATCTGGCCCCTGCTCTTAAGCATCTTGGAAAAGCAACCAAAACAGGTTTTTTCGACTATGACCAATTTAACAGAAATCAATTGTGTGACGGGCGGTCCACAAAGTGATTACGTGTGCGACAGATGACCCACACAAGCACCATTTAAGGTGACAGACAGGCGATCTGGTCACATCCGAACCAAAGATAGCACGGGCACCTTCGCGTGGTAGTCACCTTGCCGCAGTGCGGAGGCTTAAGTTTCAAAGATTCATCTGACCTACAGGTTTGGGAAGTCCCAATCCGGTAGTGATTTTTAGGAGTTACGAACTAAGAACTGCCCCCCCTAATCCAGGGTGTTACGTGAACCGTGCCTATTGGATGGTTTGCAGCCAGGGGGTATACCGGCTGTATTCTAACGGTACCTCTTCGACACCAGGTCGAATCGAAGAGTAACCATGACCTTACCATATCATGCGGAGCTCTGATATGGCGGACCTACCCTTCTCTAGCTACTCGTGGGAACAATATGCCAAAAAACAAAAAACAAAAAAACAACTCAAACCACATTAAATTCAACATTCCGCGGGATGTCACCGCGAATGAGTATGCGGATCGCATGGAGTCTAACCTCCGTGGTGACAATCCGAGACCGAACATCAGTCACTTCTTCAAGAGAAAGCCTCATGGGCAAGTGCAAAATCGGGCAGCAAAAGGAGAATTGTCTACAACGAGTCAGGGGAAAATGCCACCCAGTCGAGTTACAGATGATACTCCTGGCACATCTGAAGCTAGCATGAGGAGAATACCTCCCAAGCCGGTGAAGGATGCTGTCAAAGCATCATCAAAAGCTGTCTCTGAGTCTACGAAAATGATGCACCCAGAAAAAGAAAGCAGCCGAACCAGAAAAAAGAACGGCCCACTTCCGAAAATGGGCGAGCCAGGTGGCCGGGACGACCCAAATAGGAAAGGACTCAGCGGTGCAGGTGCAAGATGGTACCTCCGGTTCCTCGCCGAGGGCATGTCCCCGCAGGATGCCCGGAAGAAAGTAGACGAGAGAAAGGCGGATGCAAATAAGGAACCTGCACAACGCCAAGAACAGGGTAAGAGGAAGAGCCACCTTATAACTCCTCCCCTAAGGCAAGACGTCAAAAAAGCCAGAACGTCGCCAGCAACCACAGCGGGAACAAGCACCGCTAAAATCGGAGCCGACGTACAACAGCTCTCGTACGCGAGCGCGGCCAGTACATTGAGGATTGCGGTTCTGCCAAAGGAGTACCCTCAGGTCTCCCTCAGTGCTGACGAATTGTCGGTATTGGAGGATGCAATTATTGAGGAAGTCTCCCTTGGTTGGACGCATAAACTGAAATTTAATGGCGTGCACTTCAGGGCGGGACTGTTGTTAGTCGACTGCGCTGGGCAAGAGACGGCAGATTGGCTAAAGGAAAAAGCCTCCAAGCTGAGTACTTGGAAGGGCAGCGAATTGATGGCATGTATGGGCGATGACATCCCCAAAATGCACAACATCACGCTGTTTCTGCCAAGAAGCACCGGGCAAGACGACGAAAAATCGCTCGCGCTCATCCAGGCCCAGAATGAGGGAATGATTGTCAATGCATGGAAGATCCTGTCGAGCAAGGTCGAAGGCAAAGGACAGCTCCTGGTAATAAGCATTGACGGTCAGTCAGAGAAGGCCATAAGTAATGCAGGACATCAACTGCATTACAAATTCGGGAAGATCCCCGTTACTGGCCTACGTAAAAACAGTAAGACGAGCTGTATGGAATTAGCAGGTAGAGGAGCCAACACCATCCCTACCACGGCCGTATCCAGTTTGCCTGCCAACACCCCCCTCCCTCCCTCAATAACTCCCACCACATCAACAACCACAACCCAACCCCAATCCAGTTTGCCTACCAACACCCCCCTCCCCCCTCATTAGCTCCCACCACACCAACAACCACAACCCAACCCCAATCCAGCTTGCCTACCAACACCCCCCTCCCCCCTTATTAGCTTCCACCACAACCACAAACCTACCCTCCCAAACCTCCCAACCCATCCAAACTTCCCAACCCGTCCAATCCTCCCAACCTTCACAAACCCATTCAACTTCCTATACTCCAAAACCCTCCCATACCCCCGAACTAACCCACACCCACACCGTAGCAGTCATCCAAAGCCAGGTAGAATCACTGGCAACAAACGAAGCAAGTCGGATGAGCGAAGAGATGGAGGGCATTGACCTCTCTCCTAGCCCATTCGATTTGAACGAGTCGCTTCCCATGGACGAGGAGGATGATCTGCTTGCAGATGAAGGGGCATTTGCCCCTAGCCAATAAAACAATGTCTGGACGCGGGATCAGAACCAGGCTAGCTCAGGTGAATATCCACCATGCTAAGGCAGCATCAGCTGTCATAGCCAGAAAATTCACAGCGGACAACCTAGGGCTAGTTCTGATCCAAGAACCCTGGATTTACGGGGGCCAAGTTAGGGGCCTAACATGTAAGGACTCTAAGTTAATATGGGATACGAGGATTGACTCGCCCAGAGCATGCATAAAGATAAGAAATAACATAAATTTTATATGTCTTTCAGAATTTATGACGCGGGACTTGGTACCAATACAAGCCCAAATCGACATCGAGGGCAACCTCCGCACGATGTAGCATCAGCCTACTTTGCCGGTGACGACGCCAACATACCACCAGTCGAAGTTAAGAAGCTAGTGGACTACTGCATCAGCAAAGGACTACCACTGATAGTTGGATGTGACGCAAACGCCCACCATACAACGTGGGGTAGTACCGATACTAATCAAAGGGGTGAGTACCTTTTAGACTTTATTATCGAGAAAAATCTAGATATATTTAACGTAGGGAACACACCTACATTTGTAACTAGAGTAAGGAAGGAAGTTCTGGACTTAACGTTTGGAACCCCGAACTTAAGTCGATTAGTTAGAGACTGGAGAGTCTCCAACGAACCTTCTATGTCTGATCATAGAATTATAGTGTTTACTTTAGAAAACCTGTTGACAGAGAACACCTCTGGCAGGAATCCTAAGAAAACAAACTGGAACCTGTACAAAAGCGTCCTAAAGACTAGTCTTGAACGAATAGGTCTACAAGAAACGACTAATAGTAACCTTGAGTTAGAACACTTAGTTAATGAGTTTAGCGGGGCCATAAATGAGGCCTATGAACTCAGTTGTCCCCTTAAACCCATTAAAAGGCAGAAGGATGCTCCATGGTGGAACAATAATCTGTCAAAACTAAGATCCAAGGTAAGAAAGCTCTTCAATAAAGCAAAGAGTACTGGAGAGTGGCATAACTACTCTGCAGAACTGACCAAATATAATGGGGAAATAAGGAGAGCTAAGAGAAATAGTTTTGCAAATTTCTGTGAGGGCATTTCGTCGACACCTACAGCAGCAAGATTACACAAGGCTCTAGCCAAAGATAACACATTAACCTCTTTGGCACTTCGTTACGCCGATGGTAGCTTCACTGAAAACGAGGAGCAAAGGTCAACCCTACTGCTAAATACTCATTTTCCAGGCAGCTTACCAATAGTAGGAAATATGATAGAGAGAATACCTCTAAGGCCTAACCGGGAAGACTGGAAGATAGCTGCGACTATCTGTTCAGGCAATAGGATTGAATGGGCGTTAAGTACCTTTCAACCTTTCAAATCACCGGGCGTAGATGGCATCTTTCCTGCGCTCTTGCAGAAAGGTAAAGAGGAACTGATGCCCTATCTTATTAGACTGCTTCGAAGTAGTATTGCACTTGGGTACATACCAAGTCTATGGAGAAGAGCAAAGGTAATTTTCATCCCCAAAGTGGGGAAAAAAGATACCACACATCCAAAGTCATTCAGGCCAATAAGCCTAACATCCTTCTTACTGAAAACTTTGGAAAAGGTAATTGATAACTTCATTAGATCGGATGTATTAGTAAACATGCCCCTAAATCACCGTCAGCATGCTTACAGAGCGGGTAGATCCACAGAAACCGCTCTGTATGAACTAACGAATATAATACAGAAAGCTTTAGATATTAAAGAAACGGCATTATGCGCCTTCCTTGATATTGAGGGGGCCTTCGACAACACCTCTCACGAAGCAGTTCATTCGGCTCTAGAAAGGAAGAGTGTTCCTAGCACTATAGTCAGATGGATAAGTAAAATGCTTAGCACAAGAACGGCGGAAGCATACGCAGGACTAAACGTCCAGAAAGTCATCACAACAAGAGGCTGTCCGCAGGGAGGGGTATTATCACCCTTGCTGTGGAGTCTTGTAGTTGATGAATTACTAGAAAGTCTAACCTCCCAAGGGATTCGATGTATTGGCTTGGCTGATGACATCGTTATAACGGCACTGGGGAAATACGAAGAAACTCTCTGTGATATAGTCCAGAGAGGACTGTCTATAACCAAGAAATGGTGTATATCTGTGGGACTTAACATCAACCCTACCAAAACAACGATAGTACCATTTACCAGTAAAAGACTTTTACCTCGCATGAAACCCATTCGGTTGGCGGGCGATGTAATCGATACCCAGAGGGAGGTCAAATATTTAGGAGTTACACTAGATAGCAAACTCCTCTGGAACAAGCATGTCGAAATAACTGTCGGGAAAGCCACAAAGGCTCTCATGATATGCAAGAGACTTG
This sequence comes from Chrysotoxum bicinctum, assembly GCA_911387755.1. Lineage (NCBI taxonomy): Eukaryota > Metazoa > Arthropoda > Insecta > Diptera > Syrphidae > Chrysotoxum > Chrysotoxum bicinctum. The sequence continues at coordinate 103,658,205 of OU426988.1, forward strand.
CAGGTAAATCATGGGGCTGTAAACCAAACATCATAAGATGGATGTACACCATGATGGTAAGACCCATCATTATCTATGGGGCAATTGCATGGCATAAAAGAACCGAACTAAACACAACTAGGAAATCACTAGACAAATTGCAAAGGCTTGCATGTATATGCATAACAGGAGCAATGAGAACATGCCCTACAGCAGCGATGGAAACCATCCTTCATCTGACGCCACTACACGTGGTCATTGAAAATGCTGCTAAGGGAGCCATAATAAGATTTGCCAAGGAGGGTACTGGGATGGGTAAAATTATTGGAAACAGGGAAAAAGATTCGATAATCCGGTCCTCAGTAACAAACCTCATTGACATCCCAAGAGATGGTATGATCAAAAGATATAACTTCGAAAAACATTTCAAAACGGAGTTAAGTTGCAAAAAAGACTGGCTAGGCGAAACAATAAACTATAGTCTTAAAGAAAATACCATCAAATGGTACACAGATGGATCGAGGACGGCTGAAGGGACTGGTGCTGGAGTTTTTGGGCCTAGAACTAAACTCTCCTTACCTAGGGGGCAGTCCACTAGCATATTCCAGGCAGAAGTAAAGAAGTAAATGCCATAGGCATATGTGCTGGAAGAAACCTCGATAGAAAATATAAAAACCAAAACATTGCCATCATGTCAGACAGTCAGGCTGCACTAAAAGCACTAAGCTCCTACACCATCAGCTCCAAACTTGTTTGGGAATGCGTGATTAAGCTTAATAAACTGGGCAAGAATAACACTGTCACGCTTCATTGGGTACCAGGCCACGTTGGTGTCCAGGGCAACGAAGTGGCAGACTCCTTAGCAAAAATAGGTGCATCGACACTCCTTACAGGGCCAGAGCCCTACTGCGGAATAGGAGAAAACGTGATCAAAAACAAAATCAAAACAGAAGAGGAGACAAAAAGATCAAAGATCTGGAAAGAACTCCCTAAGCTAAGACAGGCAAAACTATTACTCGGGGACTACAACCGAGAGCGTTTTCTAACCTGCATTAGCTTAAGTAGGAACAACCTCAGGAAAATCACGGGGCTTCTCACAGGCCACTGTAGGTTGAGAAGACACCTCAACATCCTTGGCTTAGTGAGCAACGCGACTTGCAGATTCTGCAACACTCACGAAGAGACACCTGACCACATACTGGGGAAATGTGATGCACTCGGGCATCAAAGGCACAGGTATCTGGGCAAGCACCACATAAAGGAGGGCGAATTATCATCCCTTAAAATACTCCAAATACTTCGATTCCTCAGAGGAGCAGATTTGGAGGAAGAACTGTAGTAATGAGCCAACCTCATCCAGCTCTAGATGGGGGACACAATAGATCTTTAGGTCGCAGTGTTTTTATACCCCAATTTTTCATTCATTCATAGCACGGGCAACACTTGGTCCCCAAATGCTGATGTGACTCTGTATAAGAATGGCTGCATGCCCAACCTATCATTTAATTAAATTAATGTATGTACAATATGGAACTTTAACGCGAGTCCCTAATCCCCTAGTCTGCACGAAAGTCCAACGACTGTAGAGTAAAACGCGAGGTCGGAAATTTCTGCCAACTTTTACTCTCCGACATTGAAGAAAGAAATTAGCTTTCCACCAATTTTGAAGTAATTTGAATTTCTAGCGGGGGGAAATGTACACGGTCCCCATATGCTGATGTGACTCTGTATGAGAATGGCTGCATGCCCAACCTATCATTTAATTAAATTAATGTATGTACAATATGGAACTTTAACGCGAGTCCCTAATCCCCTAGTCTGCACGAAAGTCCAACGACTGTAGAGTAAAACGCGAGGTCGGAAATTTCTGCCAACTTTTACTCTCCGACATTGAAGAAAGAAATTAGCTTTCCACCAATTTTGAAGTAATTTGAATTTCTAGCGGGGGGAAATGTACACGGTCTTAAACTTGGGGTTCTTTCAACTTTTCAAAATTTCTTCCAAAAATTTAGTGGGTGTGAGTAGGGTGGCTGAATGCATCCATTGAATTGCCGCCCACTGGAAGTCAGACCAGTTGTCGACGAATTCATTGACGGTGGTAGTGCAATAAGCTGGGAAGAAAAGTGCGAGTAGGATAAGTGGTGGGGTCTCAACTGCGTTCGCTCACTCTCGCAAATACGCGGGGTGTAGCTGAATGATGACGCGATCGAGATCCACACTTGCTGATTGGCCGAAAGCATTTGGGAACTGGAAAAAAAAGAGGTCGTCCAGGCAAGGTGAAAGCCTGGAAGGGCACTTTTTAACCATCTTGAGATTGAACCGGAGGTTCGAGAATACGGAGAAGAAATATTGAGAGTAAAGAAAGAAATTCAAGGCGATTTTTTTATAATGTGAAATTTAAAGAAAAGGTGAACATTGGAGGAAGTGCTAAGTGAAAAAAAAGAAAACGAAGGAAGGAACTTTGATAGCAGCTAGGAAAGGGAAGTTGGCAGAAAAGATAAGTATTTACTTTGTCTTCTACATACCGGGTAGTATTGTGCATTTCGTTTGACGTCTTTCGTTTCGTCCAAGTTAAGTAAATTGAGTGGAAAAAAAAGAACTAGTTTGTCGTTTGGCTTTCGTTCCGTGAAAATTCCGATAAAGCGGAACTCGTGACCCGGGTAAAAAAATAGTATTTGTTCGTTCGGGACAAAGTGTTAACGGTCCATCTTCTTTTGTCTAAATCACTTCTTTGTTCTTTAAAATTCTTAAAAGATCTTGGGTTTTAATCCTACTTGCAAGGTTTCCCAAGCAAAATCGAAATTAATTAAAATTTCTTTTAATTTTTTTTTAAATTGCTTTTTTTTTAATCTATTTAAAAATTCTTCGTCGTTGGTTCCGCTTCAAAAGGTATGTAATTTCCTTTAATTCAAAAAAAAATTACTGGCGCCCATTTTTTTCTCTTTTATTTAATTTTTTTGTTTTTCAGGAACACCCTATTCCTATTCATTTTTTTGTTATCAACATTAATTTTGATAACATTTGATTAAACGAACGATTAATCAATATTCCAATTTTCTTTCAATTAAACCCTTCCCAAACTGAGCTAGTGGGCGGCAGCACTGTGCTTGCTGTCGGTGGTTAAAATTTCCGAACAGTTCCATTGATTGACATTCGTGCGTCATACGTCATTTTCAGTATCTAATTCCAATCTAATTTTACTCTTCGTGACGCGCGCCGGTATTATTTTATCCGTGATAGTTTTGATTTTAAATTAATTATTCTGAGTCTGCGGATTGTCTTCCGCCAGCATAATCCTTTGTAATTTTATTGATTCATCCTAAAGTTAACTTACCGCGTTCGGGAAATTATCATTACAATTTGGCGTCCAAACGTGGGGCTTCTTTGTCGGTGTTCCAAAAAAAAAAAATTTTTTTGTTGCACTTCGTGATTGTTGTTTAGTTCACTCTGTGCATTATAATTGTGTATTTTAATCTAAATCTTTTTACTTGGTGATATCTTCTCTTTTTTTTTTAAAGGTCGAAAAGAAAGTGAATTTATTTTTGGCGGACAAGAAAAAAACTAGTGGAAAATCTGGTGGTTGCTTCGCAGCAGTGGGTGACAAAAAAAAAGGAAAATAAAAACAAGAGTAAGGTTTTCGTGTTGTGCTTTGTTCTTTTATTTTATTTAATTTAAATTTTGATATTTTTGGCATCCATTTTAAATTAATATTTTGTATTTGGTACATATAGTGTGGTCTCTTTCAGACTCAATAGTTAAGCAGGGGGCAGATATATTGTGACATGTGTGGGGAATATCGGTTGGTGTTGCCAATCTGAAATAGTACCTTTGCTGTGTTAGGAGTTTTGAAGTAATTTAGTACGTTTGTAGTCTTAAACTTTAAAGGAATTTTTTTGTTTGGTTTTTAAATTTAGTTTTGATTGGTGTTTTATCCTTTTATTTTTGATTCGATTTTCATTCATTTATATTCGGCGCGATTAATTCGTTGTTTTTTTTTGGGCGATACCCAACAAAAAAAAGATAAGGGATTTTTTTTTGCATCGACTATTAGTGAGTTGATTCGGTTGTTTCAACCAAAAAAGTGAAATTTGTTGTTTCGGTCACTTTTGATAGCTTTTTTTTCTTTTTTTTAAATCGTGAGGAATAGGTTTATCAATATAATTTTTTATTTTGATTTAAATTTATTTTGTGAAACTTCCTTGACTTTTATCTTTTTTAAACGTAAAGATGGAGTCAAGTCAGGTCAATAGATTGTTTCAGGATGAAATTACAAATTACGTACGAAATTCAATGTCGCGGACTAATAGAAGGGACAGTTCAGAAGATGCGCAAGGTGCTTAGGGCAGCTTTAAAACTACAGCGTAGCAATTCTTTTACACTTCCAGGTTATCCTTTCAAATTTGAAGAAGATTCTCAGGCCGTGGAGAATAAATTAGCAGAAATAGGGAAACTTTTAGAAAATCCGCCGAAGTCGGAAACTTCGAAGGAATATTTGAAAATTTTTACAAAGGTAGAATGGGGTTTAAGAAGAATTGATAGGTCCTTACCAGAGAACGAAACACAGGATAGGAACAGGCAGGCTTTGAAAAACAAATTAATTATGGCTATGGCTGAGTTGGAAGGGGATGATGAGGGTGATGGAGATGGAAGTGAAAGTGAAGAAGGGAACAATAAAGAGAAACATGGACAGGTTATTAAGAACAAGAGCGAGGTTGAAAAGCAGCGTTCAGCTGAACCTCAGAGTACTAACGTCGATACATTGAATGGAGCTAGTAGCTGTAGCATAGATGGAAATTGGGTCATTAGTAATTAGATTAACCCAGTAATAGAACAGGTTATAGTTAGTTCAGAAAAATGTATAGATATAGGTAAATGGGAAGTTAAGTTTACTGGGGAGCGCTGTGGTGCCTCCGTGAACTCGTTTTTAGAGAGAGTTGAGGAAATTTGTCAGGCTAGGGGGGTTTCGAAAACCCAACTGTTCAAAGCAGCAGTAGAGCTGTTCGTAGGTAAAGCTTTGATTTGGTTTAGGGCTATCAGGACATCAGTTAATTCGTGGCCAGAACTCGTCCGGGAGTTAAAGCTGGAATTCTTGCCACCTAATTACGATGATCAGTTATTAGATGAAATTAGGCGTCGCAATTAGGAGTCTATGTGGCGACAATGCAGAATTTGTTCGGTAGGTTAACTGAACCAATATCGGAAGGTAGAAAGTTGTCAATGATTCAAAGGAACTTGACACCTTTCTACCAAACTCACGGCTGCCGCTGAGGGCTTGGCTTCGCAAGAAGCTAAGTCGCCAGTGACAAATAAAATAAAATAGATAGCCTGACTATTGACGGTAGGGAGACGGAGGACGAGTTGCTGAAAGACTCGAGTCAAGAAGAGACTATGCTGAAGTCAACATATCCTCTAAAAGATTCGTGAGTGTTACGGAGAAAAAGGACCCAACTACTCTCAGTTCAAGAGACAGGGCCCTTTTAAAAAAAACATAGGAAATTGATAGGGAACTATGAAAGTCAGTTGGCAAAGACTACCACTGTACCCATAGCTTCCTCCCAACAACATAAAGATAAAAAACCAGTCAGCGAAAGAGTAGTTGCTTCCACCTCGAAGTCTATCCCTAAAAAGATAAACCGAGAACAGGACAATAACAACTCAACAGCTCGTACCGGCAAAGACACGAATAAGACGGCGTCCCTCAAGAAACAGCAAACCATCGCTTAATCGAACCCGAAAGGAAACGACAAAGCAAAGCTAGGCAACTCTTCTGGGACAAAGTCAGTTTCGTCCAAGAGGGCAAGTTCGGAGGAGACAGCCAAGGCCGACGGTTCTAAAAAGTTTAAAACCAACAGCTTTGACAACACCCCGATCGATCTGCAGGTGGCCATTATTAGTCGAGAGGATCCGGATAGGAAAATCACGGCCAATAATTGGTTACTTGTAGAAAATGGAATCCTTAAAGCCATGATGGCGACATCTGAAGATGATAGTTCTGAGGACTACACCTTCGACGGAGCTGGTTGGCGGAAAGGAGTAAAAGTGGTTTGCTGTGGAGACCAGAAATCCTTGGAGTTCCTCACTCACACAATCGCCAATATTGGTGAACTGTGGGTGCATCTCTCGGGGTTCTTCCTCTCACGGCTCTACCACTTCGTTGGCAGGTGAAGATATGGATTCCCCCCTCCTGCCACGCATGAGGACTCATCTATTATTAAACTGATGACGAAACAAAATAAAGAGCTCCCCATAATGGAATGGAAGCTCATGAATTCCAGAAAGAGTCTTAACGGGGAAGGTAAGTACCTCTTGTTCGCTATCGACAAAAAATCTAACCTCCTCCTGTAAGAAAAAGCGGACGTGATGAGATATGGTCTCGGAACCGTAAAGGTTAAGAAGCATGAAGGCGAAGGGGAGTTAAAAGCTACTGGTGGTGCAAATTAATTTGCAGCAATGCACGACCTAATGCTCTTCAAGTCTCAGGAGAACGTGGATGTGGCCTTAATTCAAGAGCCTTGGATTTGTAAGAATCAGGTACGAGGGTTGAGGTAAAAAAATTACAACCTTTTCCACTCCACGTCAGAAGGTGATATTAGAAGTTGTATTCTAGCCAAAAAATCGATTAATGCTTTCTTTTTATCTAGGTATAACAACAGGGAAAACGCGGCAATCAACGTTGAATTCAAGGAAGGCAACTTCATCTTGGCGTCAACGTACATGCCGGGAGATGAAGAAAATCCTCCATGAAAAACGGTCCGCGATCTTGTGGATTACACCACAGCAAGAGGGACACCTTTGGTGATAGGATGTGACGCCAACGCCTATCATACACAGTGGGGTGGCAAAGATATCAACAAAAGGGGTGAGTCAATTTTTGAATACATTCTCTGTTCTAATCTTATGCTATGTAATAGGGGCAATCACCCTACATTTCGTAATAAAAACGTAAGAAATTCTAGACCTCACTCTTATGAGTAACAATGATAAGATCTCTGTAGGGAATTGGAGAGTCTCTCCCGAGAAATCCTTTTCGGATCACTTAAGGATACTCTTTACCTTAGATAGGAAAATAAATGATATAAAACCTTCTAAGAACCCAACTACGACGAATTGGACAAAGTATTCAAAATCGATCCTCCAGAGGAAGAAACGCTTTCGGCAACCTCAATCATTGACAATGCTGTACAAAATCTTAAAAAATGAAAAAGGCATTTGAAAAACACTGCCCCATATCTCGTAACATTAAACCCACTAATCCACCATAGTGGAATAGTGATCTTAAGAAACGAAGAACAGGGGTCCGAAAACTTTTCAACAAAGCCAGACTGAGTAAATCGGAGGAAGATTGGAATTCATATAGATCTGAACTTAACTCATACACTAAAGACACTGTGAATCCATTGAGTACACAAGTGAGGCGGCGAGACTTCGAAAGATCCTTGCATACAATCCCACGATTCCGGGATACATTAAACATCCCGATGGATCGTGGTCGAACTCGACACACTTGAAATCTTTATGGAAACGCATTTTCCGGGCTGTAAGAATCATCAAGGACCGGGTTTTACACAACCACACACCTTAGATATCTTACAATCAGTACCAGAATTGGAACAGGTTATCACAGAGCAGAAGATTATGTGGGCAATAAACTCGTTCAAACCCTACAAATCAGCCGGACCAGATGAGATTATTCCGACATTTCTTCAACATGCTCTACAGATAATCACCCCATGGCTTAGGGTAATCTTCAAAAGTTGTATCAAATGGAGATACGTCCCTATCAGTTAGAGGAAAGTTAAAGTAGTCTTTATTCCAAAAGCTGGAAAATCGACACACTCGACTGCAAAAGATTACAGACCGATAAGCCTCTCTTCGTTTCTCCTCAAGACAATGGAGAGAATTATTGATCTGCATGTTAGGAACCTACTCAAACCAAGCAACCTGTGCAACTACCAACACGCTTACCTGAAAGGTAAGTCAGTGGAGACTGCGTTGCACGAGGTCGTCTCACAAATTGAGGAAAGTCTCGAGCACAAAGAATACACCATGGCAGCATTTTTGGACATCGAAGGAGCGTTTAACAACGTAAAAACGGAGTCCATTAAATCTGCTCTATAAAGAAGTTGGCGTTGAATCTGCTATTGTGGAATGGATTTATACCATGCTCCATGGTAGAATCATTAGCTCGCAACTTGGGGATAGCAAAGTAGAGAAATCGGTTACAAGACGCACTCAGGGCATTAAAATAGTAGCTTATGCGGACGACATAGTAATTCTGATATCGGGTAAATATCTTACCACCATCAAGGATATTATGGAATCTACACTTAAAGAACTATCTTCTTGGACAGCACAAAATGGTCTCAGAGTTAACCCCTCTAAAACCGAACTAGTCCTGTTTACGAAGAAAAGGAAATTGGAGGATTTTACCCCCCCAAAACTTAACGACATTCCTCTGAAACTTTCCAACGAGGCTAAATATCTTGGAGTAATTCTTGATTCCAATCTAAAATGGAAACGTAACACAGAGGAAAGAATGAAAAGAGCACTATGCGCTCGGTACACGGTGGGGCATGCGACCGCAGGTCATCCAGTGCATGTACACGGCGATAGTTCGTCCCTATGGGTCGATCGTGTGGTGGACGGCTGTAGAAAAAAGATGCTATCTCAAAAACCTGTATAAGGTACAGAGACTAGCCTGTTTAGGAATAACGGGGACACAGAGTTCTACGCCACAGGCGGGCTGGAAATTATTTTAAATCTTCCAGTCCTGGACGAGCACATAAAATGCATAGCAGCCAAAAGCGCAATTCGGCTTAAAGAAATGGGCTCTTGGAAGCACAGCAGTCATGGGTCTATCCTGCAAAGCTATGACAAAGTGGCAGGGCTTAATGTGACAACGGACTACTTACCACCCAGAATAGATTTCAACAGACACTTCTCCACTACCATACCCGAAAGACAGGAATGGGAATCCAACTCACTAATTAGTGAACAAGGTATTTCATTCTACACCGATGGGTCAAAAATGGAAGAAGGAACAGGAGCTGGGGTGTTCTGTGAATCTCTCAATATTAAAGAGTCATTCAAAATCCCAGATGAGTGTAGTGTCTTTCAGGCTGAGATCTACGCTATTGAAAAGGCGGCAGAATTGGTACGCACGAAAGAATTGAACTCGTCGGAGATCACATTTTTCGTGGACAGCCAAGCTGATATCAAAGCTTTCGCCAGTGAGACTATAAGATCCAAAACAGTAACAAAATGCCGAGACATGCTGAACAATATTTGCAACACCAACCAAGTCAATCTCTGCTGGGTTCCTGGACATAGTAATATAGAAGGGAATGAAATAGCAGATGAACTGGCAAGGAAAGGGTCAGAATCAAATAAAAACAGCAGTAGCCATTTAAATTTGGGATCAAAAATCCCGATTGGCGTGATTAAAAGGAAAACAGACCTAATAACGAAAGAGCGAATCAATAACTCCTGGTCCTCCAGGGACGACTGCGTTATCTCTAGAAGTTTATGGCCTAGAATTAATGAAAAGGAAACTCGATATATCTTATCGCTCAGTAAAAAGAACATCATAATCCTGATAGGTGTATTGACGGGTCACTGCGCCATTGGCACAATGGCCACAAGAATGGGTGCATTTGTAATAGATTTCTGTAGGAGCTGTCAGGATGTCGAGGAGATTGAAATCATTAAACACCTGCTCTGTGACAGTCCGAAACTCCAAACAAATCGCCTTCCCTACTTAGGAAACAGGTTTTTTGGAGAACGATCTAACGCATGTCTCAATTACAAATATGAGAAAATTCATTGTAAGCACAGACTTGTTCGAAAATGAACCAGTCTACATAAGACATTAGTTAGGAGCATCTCTGCTTTTATTAATAGGGGATCACAATGGACCAATAGGCCGCCGTGTACGCAACAGCCTTGTGCTGTGCACACCCCTCCTAACCTAACCTAACCTATCAAACTCAACATGGTTTGGCGAAACCAAGTTGCGTATCCGATTTGGTGGCTTTAGGTAGGAATTTAGAAGCAGTTAGGGCAAACGTGGAATCTTATGTTCCACCACCTAGTGTTAGGAATAATAGGACTTTGCTAGAACCGGATCTAGCATACGTAGGTGTTGAAACTTCTGCAGTTTCGGTTATTGCAGGGAATAACCAAACTCCTCGTCAGGCCCAATTTTCAAACCAAAGGACTTCGGTAAGGTGTTATAATTGCAATGGATCAGGCCATTTTGCAAATAGGTGTTCCGCTCCTAGGCGTTGTTTTGGTTGTGGGGCTTTAGGGGTCAGTAGACAAAAATGCCGACGATGTTCGGAAAACGGTCAACGGACTCTTGTGCCAGCAGGGCAGGACGCTCGAAGACGTTGAAGGTTTTGTCTGCTGAAAACCAGTTGGTGAATCAGGTTCATTTAGGTTTTACTAAACGGTGAGGATAGGAGACCATTTTTAGGAGTTAGTATTTATGGTACTAGATTTTTAGGTTTATTAAATTCAGGAACTTCTAGGACCATAATAGGTAGGGATTCTTGGAAATTTCTTAACAATTTAGGTCTTTCTTTAGATACAGACACTGTTCACTGCGTTCGGTTAGCAGATGGAACAGGTGTCAAGGTTTTAGGGACACTCTCTCTTCCAAAACATATGGGATTATATGGGACACCGCGCACTTAGAGCAACTCGATTCAAGCAACTAAAAAGTTTGTGTTTTGATACAAACTAAACGATTGCCTTCGCAACAGTTGAGCTGTTTTCTATAAGAGCAAGAGAGAAAAGAGTATGAGCGTGATTAAAGAGTTGCCAGTGCGCGGTTCTCTTTCAACTGGTGAGTAAACTATTTGATTTCTAGCCTTAGGGTGCACAACTATGGTTGCGCATAAAAATAGGACGTGCGTCGGCGGAACCGATTAAAGAACGGTATTATCCGGTCTCGCCGGCCATGCAAGTTCATATTGATAGAGAATTAAACGAAATTTTAGATGCAGGTGTTATTGAGAGATCGACAAGTGCGTGGTCATCTCCAATACTTTAAGTTGAAAAGAAAGATGGCTCCTTTAGGTTCTGTGTGGAAGCTCAAAAAAAATACAGATAAGGATGCTTATCCACTTCCTTATATCAATTCAATTTTAGACAGGCTTCGAGGTGCGAGGTTCTTGTCTTCGCTAGATATCAAGTCAGCGTATTGGCAGATTCCTATGGAGGAGGAATCTAAGCCCTATACTGCCTTTACGGTCCCTGGTAGAGGTTTTTTTCAATTTCGAAGAATACCTTTCGGTCTTCACAACTCGCCTGCTACTTGGCAGAGGTTTATCGACACAGTTTTGGGTGCCGACCTCGAGCCATTCGTTTTCGTCTATTTAGGCGACATCATCATCATTACAGAAAGTTTCGAACAACATCTTGAAATTCTGAATGAGGTGATGAAAAGGTTGAGTGAAGCAGGGTTGAAAGTCAGTAGGGAAAAATGCAACTTTTGCATGCCATCGCTAAAATTTTTAGGATATATAGTGGATCGAAATGGGTTACATGTAGATCCAGAGAAAGTGGAAAGCATGGTTTGGATTCCAGCACCGCGGAATGTAAAAGAAGTTAGGAGTTTCATAGGGACAGTTTCATGGTACCGTCGTTTTGTACCAAATTTTGCTGAATTACTTCGGCCTTTATCAGATTTATTAAAGAAAAATAGGAAGTTCATTTGGACTGTAGAATGTGAGGATAGTTTCAGGAAGGCAAAAGAGTGTTTGGCGACAGCACCTATGCTTACTTGCCCAGATTTTAAACGACCCTTTGTCGTTCAAACAGCCGCGTCAGATTTCGGTATCGGTGCAGTTCTTTCACAGAACTTATGAGGGAGAAAAGGTTGTCTGTTACCTTAGTAGGTCTTTGAATAGGAATGAGAGGAATTATTCTACAACTGAGAAAGAATGTATTGTGGGCTATTGAAAAGTTGCGACCGTATATCGAAGGTGTTCGATGTTCTGTTGTAACGGATAATTATTCCTTGGTATGGTTAAGCAATCTTAAAGATCCGCAGGGTAGGTTAGCGCGTTGGGCAGTTAGGCTCCAACAATTCGATTTCGAAATCATTCACCGGAAGAAATAGGAGCATGTTGTTCCGGATATGCTTTCTCGAGGAGTTCCACAGTTGGGTGGAATCTCAGATGAGGATTTAGACCGTTGGGTAAAGAAAATAATTTCAGATGTAAATTCGAATCCGCTTATGTACCCAGCCTGGAGAGTTGAACAAGGTCAGTTGTTTAAACTCGTAAAGGCTAGTCACGTTGTAGTACATGAAAATAACCAGGAGTGGAAGAGAGTGTTAGGTAGGAACGAGAGGTTAAGGATTATGCAGGAATACCATGACGGTCCATTAGCAGGACACATGGGAGTTAGAAAAACTTTTGCTAGGATAGCGGCTAAGTTTTACTGGCCAAAAATGAGGGCAGATATCACAAAATATATTAGCAGTTGTAAAGTTTGCCAACAGGTAAAACCGGTGAATGAGAAGCCAGCTGGATTGATGACTGAGAGGGTAGGAATCAAATCACCTTGGGAAATGATTTGTGTAGATTTGGTAGGTCTACTTCCTAAGTCGAGTAGGGGTTTTATTTACATTTGGCATCCCAAAGGTGATCGTGTGTGACAACGGTCCCCACTTTCGATCTAAGGAACTGAAAACACTTTGCCAGGCATACGCGTCACAATTAAAATTTACAGCCCATTATCATCCGCAGGCGAATCCTGCGGAAAGAATAAATCAGATACTGAAGACGACGTTGAGGGCTTACGTCGCAGAAAACCACAGAGTGTGGGACTCACAATTGAGTAAAGTGGCGTGTGCTATTCGCACGTCACAACATGAGGTTTTAGGTGTTTCGCCTTACTATGCGAATTTTGGTAGGGATATGGTGACCTCAGGTCGAGAAGTACCATTTGTGGAAGATAGTTCGGGAACCGTTCAGGATCGGGATGAGATCGCTGAACGTTTCAAGGAACTAAGGTTGGATATAGGAAGAAAATTACAAGCAGCATCTAAAAGATCTGCTCAGGTGTATAATCTTCGACGGCGTAATGTTCAATATCACCCCGGCGAAATTGTCTGGCGTAGGAACTTTTCGTTGTCGGATGCCGCGAATTATTATGCTGCCAAATCAGCACCGAAGTTTGTCGGTCCGTTTGAAATTAAAAAGCGTGTGTCACCTTGGACACATGTACGTTTTACAAGATAGTAGTGGTAAAGAATGTGGAACTTGGCATGTTAAAGATTTAAAACCGTATACCGATGCATCCGAAGATTAATGTAGAGTAAATTATTTTTTTGTATTGTGGTTTTTGATACTCGATGATTTTCATTTTTAATTTTTGCTTTTTTTTTATGGAAATTTTTTTTTATTTTTTATTTCCTTGGCAAATCTTGGAAAATGTGTTACAATACTGTAAGCACATTTCCTAGAAGGTAAGGTTGGGATTTGTTGCGGTAAAATTTAGAACAACAAGTTTCACCTGCCTATTCTAGATCCATTTTCCTTCTTTAACCTTCCTTTTCCCGTTGCAGCTCCAAGATACTCATAGAGTTCAGTTGAAACCTGGTATCCATCAACCAGTCCTGCTCTTAAGCATCTTGGAAAAGCAACCAAAACAGGTTTTCGCGACTATGACCAATTTAACAGAAATCAATTGTGTGACGGGCGGTCCACAAAGTGATTACGTGTGCGACAGATGACCCACACAAGCACCATTTAAGGTGACAGACAGGCGATCTGGTCACATCCGAACCAAAGATAGCACGGGCAACACTTGGTCCCCAAATGCTGATGTGACTCTGTATGAGAATGGCTGCATGCCCAACCTATCATTTAATTAAATTAATGTATGTACAAGATGGAACTTTAACGCGAGTCCCTAATCCCCTAGTCTGCACGAAAGTCCAACGACTGTAGAGTAAAACGCGAGGTCGGAAATTTCAGCCAACTTTTACTCTCCGACATTGAAGAAAGAAATTAGCTTTCCACCAATTTTGAAGTAATTTGAATTTCTAGCGGAGGGAAAATGTACATCGTGAAAGCCTGGAAGGGCACTTTTTAACCATCTTGAGATTAAACCAGAGGTTCGAGAATACGGAGAAGAAATATTGAGAGTAAAGAAAGAAATTCAAGGCGTTTTTTTTATAAAGTGAAAATTTAAAGAAAAGGTGAACATTGGAGGAAGTGCTAAGTAAAAAAAAGGAAAACGAAGGAAGGAACTTTAATAGCAGCTAGGAAAGGGAAGTTGGCAGAAATTCAGCAAATCAAAGATAAGTATTTACTTTGTCTTCTACCTACTGGGTAGTATTGTGCATTTCGTTTGACGTCTTTCGTTTCGTCCAAATTAAGTAAATTGAGTGAAAAAAAAAAGAACTAGTTTGTCGTTTGGCTTTCGTTCCGTGAAAATTCCGATAAAGCGGAACTCGTGACCCGGGTAAAAAAATAGTCTTTGTTCGTTCGGGACAAAGTGTTAACGGTCCATCTTCTTTTGTCTAAATCACTTCTTTGTTCTTTAAAATTCTTAAAAGTTCTTGGGTTTTAATCCTACTTCCCAGGTTTCCCAAATTAATTAAAATTTCTTTTAAAATTTTTTTAAATTCCATTTTTTTTTATCTATTTAAAATTTTTTCGTCGTTGGTTCCGCTTCAAAAGGTTTGTAATTTCCTTTAATTCAAAAAAAATTACTGGCGCCCATATTTTTCTCTTTTATTTAATTTTTTTGTTTTTCAGGAACACCCTATTCCTATTCATTTTTTTGTTATCAAAATTAATTTTGGTAACATTTGATTAAACGAACGATTAATCAATATTCCAATTTTCTTTCAATTAAACCCACCCCAAACTGAGCTAGTGGGCGGCAGCACTGTGTTTGCTGTCGGTGGTGAAAATTTCCGAACAGTTCCATTGATTGACATTCGTGCGTCATACGTCATTTTCAGTATCTAATTCCAATCTAATTTTACTCTTCGTGACGCGCGCCGGTATTATTTTATCCGTGATTGTTTTAATTTTAAATTAATTATTCTGAGTCTGCGGATTGTCTTCCGCCAGCATAATCCTTTGTAATTTTATTGATTCATCCTAAAGTTAATTTACCGCGTTCGGGAAATTATCATTACAAGAGAAAAATCGCAAACTTAAAGTTTTTATTACTGTACAAATAAGAACTGAATTTCCAAAAAAAAATAGTGAGCCGTTTTTGAGATATAGAATTTTCCAAAAAAATATTTTTTTTTTTTTTTTAAATTCAAAAAATATTTTTTTTTAAGTCTTGAAATTCAATGTTTTCTAAACTTTTCAGAAGCTTCTCTATGAAAAAATTTCATTAAAATCCGTTCTGCCGGTAATGAAAAATTCGAAATTCGAAAAAATGGTTCTATGGTAGGTACAGTCAGTAATATCCTAATTTCAATTTTTCATTATTAAATTATAGACTGTAAGAATTTTATGAAAATTCTCGGAGCCGTTTTCGAAAAAAATACGGTTTTTTGGGTAAAACAAAACTTTTTTGCTCAAGTCTTGTAGATTATATTAAGAAACTTTTATTTATCAAGTTTGAAAACAAAATCGAGCATGGGGTTTTCGAAATATTGAGTTTCCAAAAAAATTTGTTTTTAATCAAAAAAAAGAAGTTGAAAAATTTGAATGAGCTTTAGCATACAAAAAATGCTAAGATTGGTTGTACCGTTTTCGAGAAAATCAAAAACAAAATATAGTTCCTGGGAGTCTTCCAAAAATAATCATTTTTTGGAAAAATTTTCAACGATTACCTAGCCCTAACCAAATGAAATTGTATGTTTTTTTTTAATTCCGTTGGACAATTTTTAAGAAAAAAGATAATTATAAAATTTCGAAAAAAAACATATTAGTCCAGTCAAAGCGTCATGAAAAAGGCACTGACCTTGCGCCCAGAGGCATAGTCTAGTTTTTTTTTTTCATAGATCGATAAGGACTGATGAGAAAGTCTTAAAACCAAAGTTGCACCAACTGACAACTATTTTTACCAAAGTTATTGGTAAAAATGTGTTTTGTGCCAGTTTTTGGTTATTTGCGAATATCTCGGCTCCAGTATCTCGTACAGAAAAAAATAAAACATATATTTATTCATAATAACATTAACTATTATGTTATGGAACAAACAATTTGTTTAAACAAATAAAAAAGGTCATAGTAAGTTAAAATAATTTTTTGTTTGAAATCACAAATCAGTTCATTTAACAATGCAATTTTTATTTTTTAGTTTTAAAGTATTTGTAATTTCCTACAATTTAAAATAAAAACCAACCCTCTACGACTAACGGAAGTCGAGTAATAAATTAATGAATAGCGCACTCACGCAATTTTATGTTCTTACGTCTTAATTACTTAATATCTCAGCCCCAGTATGCCGCAAAGTAAAAAAACTTTATAGTTAATAACAATATTCTTTATCAACTTGCGTTTAATTCAATATGTTTAAACAAAAAGATAAAAAGTTACCGTTGGTATTTTTTGTTTTGGTTTTAATGCTTTTTTCATAATTATTGAGAAAAAACTGTGTTTAACGGTACATTTTTTAGTTTTGGTATTTTGTATAGTCCTGCCAATTTTCTATAAATAAAAAAAAACAGTCCATTACGACAAACGGAAACCGAGATATTCATGAATTAAAAACTTAGGGAACGTTAAAATTCTTTCGCACAACCTTGTAGGTTGTTACTTTTTCATATTGGTATGTGTGGGGTGTTTGAAGGATCAGCTCAATCCCGTTAGAAAATAGAATCTGATACAAGATTGATCACGATTCTTGTATGCAAGAAGACGCGTTTGTTTGGAATATGGTTCCTATTGTGCGAAAAATTTCTGGGCTTACAATATCTTAAACACTCTGAAAAACTATGGCGCAAAGTTTTAAACAGCTTATAGATTAAGAGCTCACAGCAATTTTTGGGTGTGATTTAAAAATCAAGCTTTTACTTAAAAATCCAAGTTTCAGCTTTAGCTTTTTTTTTTATTCACAAGGCCCATTGCATTTTGTATTTCTAAATTTATAATTTATTAATTACTGTGTTCGATTTCAATAAAAATATATAAATAATTTTTTTCGATTTTTTTTTGTTATATAATATTGCATATCCCGAGAACTTTTAATATTCAAGGTAATTGGATAAAAATCTTACTTGCATTATTTATAATGCCTTCAAATAAAATCCCTCATTTGTTAAAGTATTGAATGTAGGTGCCTTCATGCATTAACTATATAAAAACATAATTAATTTTATTCTAAGTAGCAAAAAAAAAAAGAAAAAACGAAAAATCTTTAAATTTAGCGTGTAATTTGCATACAACTTTATATTCTTAATTTTTTTTTTCAACGCCGTGACATTTTTGAATCATTCTCTTAATTCGGAAGTTAAATTTTATTATTACAAAGCTACATCTCCAAGGAATTTGATATGCAATTTGCAGGAAAAAAAAATAAAATTACTTTTTTGCGTGTAAGAGAATTTTTTAACTTTTTCAATATTGTTGAAATTAACAAATTTAAATGCATGCCGTCTTTATAAATCTAAAAATGGTAATGAATATTTGTAGTTGTCATTAAAGCGAACATTTGAGCTGAATCATATTCTTGTGCTATGAATACTTTTGATACAAGAGCATTTGAAAAATTGACTTTTCAAACGTAATTCGTATTTAAAAGGCAGTTTTTCGCGTAGCACATGTATACTATTATTTTCATAGAATTAATTATAGCTGTAATTATTTTCTCAAAACCCATAACTAACGAAAAAAATAGTCGCGTTAATTATAAATTCATATCTGAACTTTTATAGGCTTAACTATCTTAAAAACAAATTATATTAAAATAAATATTTATTGCATTTTTTTGGGATTTTTGGTTCAACGGGCTGTACCGTCGATTATATGTAAATGAGTAACGCGGGTATTTTATTAGTTTTTAAACTCTCTCTAAATAGAATAACTAAAGGAAAATAGTGTGCCTACAAGTAAAAAAAAATTTTTTTTTTCGCTAAAATAAAAAGTTTTTGGGATATGCCCATATAGCAAAAATAATATCAAAACAAAATTTTTCAACAAACTATCAAAGTTATTTCATTTTTGATAAGCTTTTTCGTATGACATGACGTCATATTAGGTCGGCCATTTTGAATTTGCTGATTCTGATAACAGATTCGTAATCAGCGACCCCAAATCATTCTCTACGTTTTTCGACTTTTGGCCGCACAAAGCGGCTTTCGGCCGCACTGTGCCACGTAAAAGATCATACGCGTGTTGTTTGTGTAAGAAATATTTGGGCAAGAGTACGATAACTTAGGCGCCAAGAAATTATAACGGTTTTTTGTAGAACAGTTCAATACAAGCATTTTTTACTATGGGAGGGGGGGGTCTATCTCCCCCCGTTTGGGCGGGAGGGGCAATTTTATAATAAAGGTACTAAAATGGAAACACAAATATTAAAAAATAACGGTAATACTTACAATTAAGTATTATACCTTTTTTTAAAGCCAATACTCTGATCTATTAGATAATTTTTAAATCAAGTAGAATCTATGCACAGTTTTTGAAAAAACGAGTTTTAAACTCAAATTTTGGTGAAAAAAAACATAAAAAAAAAGTTTAAAGTTTAATTTTTCAAAACTGAAAAGTTATATATTATTATTTTTCCTAAAATTCGTTGCTCTAATATATTCTTATTCAAAAACTGAAAACTAGATGATTTTATGTCGTCTAGTTTTTGAGAAAATTGAAAATAACTAAAACTACTTTTTTATGGGATATTTGCTTTTCTTGCTTGCTTAAGCATTACGGCGTATAAACAGTGAGATATGTATGGGGGGGCATGCTGCCCCCCTGCAACCCCCCTGTCTGGGCACACTATAGGATTTGGGGTAGGTGCGAGGTTGGGTGTATGCAAGGTTTCTTTTGCATTTACAGAATCTGGATTTAAAGAAACTTTGAATTTACTCTATGGTCTATATCCAATGTCTACTAAATATATGTATGTCCGTAGCCCAAAGTTGCACATTTAAAATGTTCAGGCATGAAAATTTAATACATTATGAAAAATTCACATTACCTAGGTACTACTGTAGGAATGCAGCAAATTTATATAATTCCTTAATTAATATGTATATTTATTGTTTGTGTCTAACATTTTTAATGCTAATATGGTACAGGTTATTGTTTACCAAGGTCATTCGTTATTCAACCTTTGTAATTGAATAAAGAATGGCGACTAAGCATCCACTACTTCATCCTAAATTAAATAACTTTTCAATATTTCAAACAAAAATATTTCAAAAGCATCGCGTTCTTAGAAGAAATTGGTATAATTCCAACTAAAGCGTCAACTCCCCTCAAGTCCAACTCAAAAAGGTGACAAAAATTGTAAGAATACAATATTATTATTATTATTTATTCATCAACCAGAGCATTATTATACTCTTACAGACTAAGATACATAAGTAAATATATAGTTACAAATTTGTAGGTGGGTATATAAAATTCAAATTACATTTAAATGATTTACATGGTTAATCTTTTATTTTAATAAATATATAACGTTACTTAAATTTTGCTTAAAACTAATGATTTAAAAGTTTCTCTGGTGCAATCCATATAAAAGTTAACCTCAGAGCAATAAACCCATCTATCGGCACATTTTTCCATGGGCCTCAATATTGGCTAGAGATTCGGGAGGTGCTTGCTATAATTTTTTTTTGTGATCAAAATGCCTGTAAACACGGTTTTAATACATTGAACATTGAAAAATTGACTTGACTATTTTTAAGTAACACCTGACTTACTCACAAACTGACTGACTGAGACGCGAAATGCCATGCAATTCTACCTCCTCTGGTGCATTCTTGGTAACCCTAAATGATTTGCTGTACTTTACCTACAAATAAACCACATTAACATTAATCCTTAAAATGAAATCACCGTAGTTAAACACCAAAAATCAAAAATTTCATAAAAAGTAGTTTTAGTAATTTTCGATTTTCTCAAAAACTAGAAGGGACAAAACCATTCGGTTTTTTGTGTTCGATTCAGAATTAATAGTAGCATTGACCACGAAAAGCCAATTAAGCACTTCATTTTACAATTTTGAAAAAAATTGGTCTAAACTTTTTTTTTCATTTTTTTTAACAAAATTTTGAGTTTGCATGCAAATTTTTCAAAAACTATTGACATAAATAATTTAATTTAAATTTACGATTATAGAACAGACTTTTTGCTTTCAAAACCGGTATAGTATTTTATTGTAAGTGTTGCCGTTGTTTTTTAATATATTTTTTTTCAATTTAAGTCATTTTTTCTAAGATCGCCCCTACCTCCTAAACGGGGCAAGATAGACCCCCCCCTCCCGTAGTAAAAAACGCTTGTATTTGACCCCTCTACAAAAATCCGTTATCAATTTTTGGCGCCTAAGTTATCGTACTCTCCCCAATATTTGTGTTAGATGTTTGTTATTAAGCTCCTTCCGTTATAAAATACAATCTTTAAAACCTTTTTATTTTTGTGTGTGTTTTTTTTTTGTAAAAAATCTCTAAATGTTGGTGAAAGTGTAGAGGTCAAAGAACGAGGGATTCGTACAATTCTTGCCAGAAGTGTTGAACGGGGGCGTAAAGACAACAAAGCAATTTTGCAAAATGTATCTACGGTAAAAATTTGCCAAAACTGAAACAGCTCCTCGCCAAAGTACAGTCCCAGTCGCCATTAACAGGGCCGCCGCTACCGCGTGTGCAATATGTGCGGCGCTCAAGGGCGCCAATGTCTATGGGCGGAAAATTAAGAGATCGGTCTAACTCAACTTATACAGCATACTCCAAGTTTTCCTTAAGTTATTGGAACCTGTATGTATATATTTGAGCGTTCACTACGTAGTGCCCCCACACAATCTACTACAAATGATTGTTCATATTTTGTTTGTGCCTGTCGCCACTCACAACAAATAACCTCTTCGATTGCACTCGTAGTCTAAACTGCTTAGCGCCATTTCACCATAGATTAACACTTGGGAAATAGCTTTCCACGCAACCTATATCTCAGACTTATAAACTCGATATTGATTTTTTTTTTAGATTTACAGCCCATGTATTTCCCATAAAATAAAACGAAAACAGTGTCTCGAAAACATTAATTTTACTAATTATTCGTATTTTTTGTATGAATGGGTGTCAATATTCTATTTGCAATGATATAGCTAAATATCTTGAATCTAAGTTGGTAACTCAAGAACAAAATTAATCGAAGATGATTTAAAACATTGTAAACAAATCACCTTTACAACGAAAAAAAAAAACAATGACAAGGTCATAGGTAAAAGGAAAAAAAAGTTTTGTGTCTCTAAACATTTATGTTTGTTTTTAAATAAGGATTTACGAATAGTTTATAATTAATTTTGGAATTGAATTGATAAATAACTTAAATTTCAACGGATTGAACAAAATCAGAATAACCCAGAAATTTAACGTTTCATTGCTCGTTCGAATTTGAGCTTTCAATTGGCATTCAGAGTTCAGACTCTATTTATATCAAAATACAGTTTGCACACAAGCCACAAAATGTCAAATTCCATCAAAGGGTACCTAAGATGTCAATGAATTATATATAATACTTCCAGATCCGGAAGTAAATGATTAAGGGCTAATTTATTTACACTCAATTAAAAACAGTATTTTGTCAAGTTAGCTAAATAAGCTTAAGGTATTAGCGCAATTAAGTATTCTCCATTTAAATTTTCTATTTATTGACTCCTTTTTAGTTAAATACCTTGGTCCTTATTCGGAATTCCCCCCGCACCAAAATGCACTTTCTTTTTAATGAATCGATAAAAAAAGTGTGCTGTTGATAAAAAACATCAAATTATGGAGGAGAAACACTTTTTTATCGTAAAAAAGTGAAGTATAAAAAAATGAATATAGGCCATAGGGTAAATTCAAAGTTTCTTTAAATCCAGATTCGGTAAATGCAAAAGAAACCTTGCATACACCCAACCTCGCACCTACCCCAAATCCTATAGTGTGTCCAAGCAGGGGGGTTGCAGGGGGGCAGCATGGCCCCCCATACATATTTCACTATTTATACGCCGTAATGCGTAAGCAAGCAAAAAAAGCAAATATCCCATAATAAAAAAGTAGTTTTAGTTATAGTACTGTGGGTGGTCGGCTTATACTTCACTTTTTTACCATAAAAAAGTGTTTCTTCTCCATAATTTGATGTTTTTTATCAACAGCAAATATTGTTTTATCGATTCGTTAAAAAAAAAGTTCATTTTGGTGGGGGGGGGGAATTCCGAATAAGGGCCAATAGTACTGTGGGTGGTCCGCTTATACTTCACTTTTTTACCATAAAAAAGTGTTTCTCCTCCATAATTTGATGTTTTTTATCAATAGCAAACACTTTTTTATCGATTCGTTAAAAAAAAGTTCATTTTGGTGGGGGGAATTCCTAATAAGGTCCAATACCTTGGCGCAAAATTTTAAACATTTAAAACCTACTCTAAATCAATTTTAGAATGGGAGTCGACTCACAGTATTGAGTATAAAACGAGAACCGACTTTTTGTTGATTTTAAAGGACATAAACTATATATACTTTAACGTTAGAGAGCTCGTCTTACTTTAACAGCAGCAAATAGCTAGTTTATCTTTTAAAAGTATACTTTATCCATATTGACAATGGTCATTTCATACCAAAGCAAATCAAAGAAAAAATGTTTACTGATGTTTTATTCGATTTTTTAAAGATGTTTTTTGTAAATAGACTGAATCACTGAATATTATAAATTCGATATAATCGTACGAAAGTGCTCTACGATTAACAAATCTACATACAAATGTATGCACGCGCGCCGAGACGAGTATAGCTTAATGAATCTGCACCTTGCAACAACAAATTGAGTTTTTATGCTGTGAATTTGCGATTTATACTTTATTTCCATCTAAAATAATGTAAATAACTCATAAACAATCAAAATCTGTACCGAGGTAGTAAATATATAAAATTATTTGGTTTGAAGTTTTCTGTTCTTTTTACTTTTTTCTTGTGTTTTTGTAGTTGTGCGAGTTATGTATCTGTCAAATTAAGGGTTGTTCAAAGCAAATTCGCTTAGGTTCTGTTGTAAAACCCACATTAGTTAGAAAAGTTGTCTAACTTGATTAAAATTATGAAAAAGTTAGACAAAGTCTCCAAGCTAAACGACTGCGTTAAGTAGAGCCGGTTTTATTGCTTAAACGAGAACTCTTTAAAATTTTGCGCCCTTGTTTTTAATAAGCCATTTAAATTTAAATGTTTTTTTTTTAAATCCCAGGGATTTTTATGTTATTGTAAATAGTCAACCTCCAAAAGTTTGAATAATTATAATAATTTGAAATTAATATATTAGTAAAATGTCGACAAAACCCGAAAGGACTTCAAATTTTACAGAATTGGAAGAAAATATTCTACTTGAATGCATTTTACGACGTTCTAAAGTAATAGAAAATACAAAAACACTGATGCTTGCACCCTGAAAGAAAAACAGCGCGTTTGGGAGGAAATTGTATTTAGAACTTTTCGCTAGCTTTAGTCATTTTCAACATAGTTTCAGGCATCCGAATAAATCTCGATAAACCTGTTACTTTTGGCAATAAAATGCAAATGGAGGAGATGCTTACACCGGAAAATCAGCAATAAAGATTTGCATTAATCCAAGTGCAAAAAAACGTAATGTAATCAGCAGTCATGCGATTGCAGAAATATACCGTGACACAAAACAAATTTTACTGAAATGCTATCTTAATTTAACATTTTTAACACCTTTGAAGAGAGTACTCCACATAAGGTCGAATAATTTCAAGGACCTTAACCACTGTTTGCTTGGTAAGACTAAACCTTTGGAAGAAATCTTCATAATCCCATTTTCCCATGTTAATTCTATCGGTTATTCTATACTGCCATCGTTCGGGTGCAAGCAAATTATCGTCGTTCTCATCACTTATATCTAACAAATATTCTAGATTATTATCCATATTGCAATTGTTTTAATTAAACACTGATGACAATTTATTTTTGCACAAAATAAACAAAACCTGATTGTCAGAGCTAATTGAGAATGAATAAATAGAAACACTTCAGTTAAATCCTATTAGCGCTCAAAATCGATCTTAAAAGGTGTATTTTGTCGTTTCAGTAAAACACGTATTTAGATTAAATGTATAATTAGTTAATGAAGGAAAGGTCAATTTAAATCGTTAAATGTGGGTGAATAAATTATATTTTTTTAAATCGATAAATTTCCCATTCTAAATGATAGAATTAAATTTGATTGACATTCAATAAGCCCTAAGCGTTTTAAAGAGAAAGTGAAAACAAAAACTTTTAAAAGTATCAAAAGCTAGTTTGTCTTCTTTCTCTCAAGCTATTGATTTTTAACAAAGGATTAATTTGACATACATAAATTAAAAACTGTGCTAGGAACTCGAATCTTTGCATTTTATATGAAAATGGTTTTGTTGAAGAAAATTATTCGCAGTCACCATATTTTTTGTTTCCTCCTAAAATAAAGTGCACGACTGGGTCGCACGAACTTGCTCTAATGTAAAAGACTTCAAAAATGAATGCTATTAGAAAAAATTGTTCATAAACATAAAGTTAATTTATTAAATGACTAAAACAACTCTTTTAGTAGTAGCTGGAGCTAAGAATAGGATGCCATGTGATGCAAGCAAATATTAGTTTATGCAAAAACAAATTTTATAACAAAGTTATAAGTAAAATAAGCTTTTATATACCAATTTTTAAAATATCTTTTTTTATTACTTTACGAATAAAAAATAAATTTCCAAAAAAAAATATTTAGCCCTTTTCGAGATATCGAATTTTGCAAAAAAAATGTAAATTTTTTTATTAAAATCCGTTCAGCCGGTAATGAGAAATTCAAAAATCGACAAAATGGTTCTATGGTCAAAAAAAAAAATGTATCAAAATTCTTGGAGTCGTTTTCGATAAAAATACGATTTTCGAAAACCATTTTTCAAGTTTTTAAAAAATCTACCATGGCGTTAAGATCCACACTATTTTATTTTGAAAATTTTAATGCACAGCAATATTTAAAATTTTGGGACGCTTTAGCATAATTGGTCTTAAAAAAAAAGAAAAAAACCTGTGGGGACAAAAAAACACCAACTTTTTCGTGTTCGCTATCATCGTAATGTCAACTTTGATCAAAAAATCGAGTTCGATTTTTTTACGAATGCATAACTTGCCTTATACATAGTACCTATAAGTCTCAAGTAAAGAGTAAATAATCTTAAAAGGATGCAAAAATTGTATATGCTATAACAGAAACTCTCAAACTCATTTACAGGAGAGACCCCCAAAAAAAAGGCCAATTGCATGGTTGGTTTTATCAAACGAAATTCAAAAGATTTTACGGATCCTCATATACCCTTCTAATGTTATATACTTCTCTAGTAAGGTCCATTCTAGAGTTTTCTGATATTATTTGGAGCCCGTCTTATGAAGTACATTCGGATCGAATTGAAAAAGTTCAAAGGGGTTTTACAAAATATATTTTTAAAAAAATAAATTGGAACTTTTCACCATCTTACGAAGAAAGATGCCGGCTTCTCGGTATACATTCACTAAAATCTAGAAGATACATACATGAAACTATGTTGACCCATGTTCTGTAACTTTCGAAGCGATAAAACTCGTCGAGAAACGGTGAGAATTGGGATAAAATTCATTTTATCGCATCGTCGGGTTTCTGTAACTTTGACAGTCGTTAATTCTATCGACTGGTACAAACGGAATAGGAATCCTGGAAAAATTCGATAAAATGGGTTTCTGTATCTTTGAAACTCGATAAGTTTTTCTCTACAAATGTCAAAATTTATCACTACATAAAAAGCAGGCGAAGGCAACGAAAAATGTCGGAGGCAAAAAAGGCGAAGCGCACCTTGGAGTTGAGGTAATACATATGCAAATAATAAATAATTGATTCAAAAACTTAATTAATAAATATTATATTTTAAGAGATGCGCAAGAATATCAAAAAGAGAAGATTTTATGGCTGAGGACAAGCATGATATGAAAAAAAAAACATTAAATCGAAATGGAAGAGAACGGAGGTAAGTTCAATTTTCATTGCATTGTTTAGTATAATTTATTTTGTATTTTGTTTTTCAGATCATACTTATACTTATATGGTTTAATCAAGGCCGAGCCGGATGATGCAATGAAACCACTCATTTCAACAACAAACAATTGCCCAAGAGTCAGTTTCGACAGCCTACCCGATCAATTGGTGAATAAAAGTGTCCAAAATGGATTTATCTTTAATATAATGTGCATTGGTAAGATTTTTCTCAAAATATCTCCTCTTAATATCTTTCTAATTTTTGTGTTTGTGTTTGTAGGAGAAACTGGACTTGGTAAGTCAACACTCATGGACACCTTGTTCAATACTAGTTTCGAATCGACCCCAAGTCCTCATACTCTGCCAAATTTGAAACTAAAAGCCCACACTTACGAACTTCAAGAGAGTAATTTCCGATTGAAGTTGACCATATATGTATGTGACACCGTTGGTTATGGAGACCAAATCAATAAAGACGATTCGTTCAAAGCAGTTGTTGATTGCATCGATGCACAATTTTAAGCATATCTGCAAGAGGAGGAGGAGAGGAGGAATTTGTTAGAGTGACTAATAAAATGATTCGTGCCCGTCAATATCCCTGGGGTACAGTTCAAGTGGAAAACGAAACACATTGTGATTTTGTTTAGTTACGTGAATTGCTGATCCGAACTATAATGGAAGATATGCGCGAGAAAATACATACTCGGCACTATGAACTCTATCGATCTATCGACAGAAGCATCTCGAACAGATGGGATTCACTGATGTGGACAGTGATAGTGATAATAAACCAGTGAGTAAATAATAGCAATAGTTTAAGATTGTATAATTTATCCGTGAATTCTAATATGTACATTAAACTAATTTATTTATAGGTTTCATTCCAACAAACTTTCGAAACAAAACGCTCACAGCATTTAGCTGAACTTCAAGCTTAAGAAGAAGAGGGTAGACAAATGTCATACTTATTCGAATATCGATTCTTTTTCCTTACAGCATCATGCTAAGTTTGATAAACTTAAAAAAGATCATGCTGACGAAAAACGCAAGCTCGAAGAATCAAGAAAAAAACTCGAAGAAGAATTTGTCAAATTTAATAGATGCAAAGCACAAATTGATGGTTTCTTCTCATACATTGACATTAGCAGATCTGTTTTGAATCTATTTCGATTATATTAACAGTATTTAGCATCCATATATGTATGTAGGTACATAGTTTTTTGTTCGTCTTTTTCGACAAAGATATTTTAAGTACATTTTATTCATTTAATTTATTAATTGTGTTTTTCTCTATAAACAAATGAACAATATACCGACAAATTATTATTTAAGCTATAAATATGCATTTAACATAAATGTTTTGGTTAAACAATATTAAAGTGTCTTCGTTTAAACTCGTTGCAAACAAAATAATCAATTTAGTTTTAATTATGTATAAAAATAAATGGTTAATATGGCACATATCGTGTGCTGTTGTCCTTCAACTTTGGACAGACTGTGATAAAAGATGCATATCATAAGAAATGGCAAGAGAGATAGATTTTTTCCCATGTTTAAGTGGCCGATAAATTAATTTGGAATAGCTGATAGAATAACCACCATTCCACAGTGGTATTATGTTTAAATTATTCACTAATAACCATAGTATCTAAAATTATCTAAAGGCATAAACAAACAATCCTTGTCAGTTTATGAGTATACGTTCCTAATCAGTGTCTATTATCACTGCGATTTAATTGCAGTTAACATCATGTGTTATTTTTTTCTTTATGTGCGTGTTAAAAAACTTTTTATAGATGAAATCCACATAAAGATGAAAGCT
Organism: Chrysotoxum bicinctum; assembly: GCA_911387755.1. Taxonomy (NCBI): domain Eukaryota; kingdom Metazoa; phylum Arthropoda; class Insecta; order Diptera; family Syrphidae; genus Chrysotoxum; species Chrysotoxum bicinctum. The sequence goes on from OU426988.1 coordinate 103,686,180, forward strand.
CAAAGTACACAACCCTTATTTGTATATATTTACATACATAATTGGGCGAACAATCTAGAACTTAGGTATGTGATCAGCAGCAACTTTGTTATTTGTGTATGTAAAAGAAATGCTTGCCTCTTTATTTCCAATTTTGGGAATAATAAAACATTTAACAATGCCACGTTTGGGCACACCATTATTTTTATCTTTCTCAACTGTTTTCGTTTTACTCTCCTGATTAGCATAGAAGTATGGCCCTCTTTAAGTTAGATGAGACGTTATAGGGAATATAATTCATCAATTCCGTACAGTGACAGCTGTTACCATTATAGCTTGGCATCTAAAATTGCGACAATATTATCCTGGTCAAGAAGTAGTAAACGAAAAGAATAATCCCATTGTAGCTGAACCACCTCACTATAAGGGGAAACAAACAATACTCCCGCATCCGATTTCATTACTCGAAGATAAGAAATCGACGCCATGCAAACGTAGCCACGATGGAAAGGTTAAAAGTCGGACAAAAAACTCACAGACTTCGATAAGAAAACTAGCGAAAGTGGAGGGAGATCACCAAGAAGTCTTTTTATATGTATATTTAATTCTCAACAATATGTTTTTAATATAATATAATATTTTAGTTTAATAATAATATAATATTTTCGTCCTGAACAATATTCAAGTGCATGTTGACCTCATCATGCATATCGATGCTGTTATGAAGGTTGTTGCTATTGTTCATTTTGGACAGTTGCAGTTTAGATTTTTTTTTAATAATGATGTAAGTGCGTCGGTATCATAATCGCCAAACTTGACTTGAGATTGTAACTGGTTTTCTTGTCGGCCAGAAGAAGAAGGATTTTCGCTTAAATCATATTAAGTGTTGAAGGTATTATCCCTAACAAGACTTTTGGGTCATCAATTATGGGCGATTCCTGTGAGAAAAGCTATATTACTACAATTGATGCACGATTTGAAAAATGTTAAACTTACGTCAAAAAGTTGAGATGGCATATCTGATTCAATAAAATTATCTCCGTTGTACATGTCTATTGCAGCATTTGTTCGCTGAAGTCATGAGAAGATTTCGGAATGATTCCACTTTCGGATTGCGCTTGAAGATTTTTGAAGACCGCAATTAAACTAACAAAAGCGTTAACGAGAAGTTACCCTTGTTGATTTCTCTTGCTTTGCCCAAGGTAGCCTTGATAATGTCTCCGTATTCATTATAGCACTAAAAAATCGAGCTTAGTTACAAAACTGTATGAAAGATTTTTGCAAGTTTCTTACTCTGACATAATACTTAAACAGCCCTGCAGCACTCTTTGTAGGAATGATATTGTAAACGATCAGTTTACAGTAAGATGTCAGGAAGTTTCTCTTCTTATGTAGTTCTTCGATGCGGGTTTCATCATGGCATTCTGTTGATAAGCTCAGGCATAAGTATTTAGTTAGGATATTAATTCAAAACTTCATTACCTTCAGGTTTAAGGGAAAAGACATAATGTTGTACAAAGTTGTTTAAAATTAACTGTTCGTCTAAAGCAGATTTATACTCCAGAACTCTGATGTGTTCATTTTTATTTGTGGACAATTGATCGGAGAAAATTATGAGAAGATCACAAACTGATTGATATGCCTAAAATTCAGAAAGAATAATTTTAGAACTTGCATCGCCGATATGTGTGCACTTTGAACAAACCGATTCCTGTATTTGTGATGCATGCATTGATATACTTATGCATATTCGTTCTTAACTCGGCACATCCACTCTGGACACTAGAGCTCTCGCATTGAGTCTCCAAATAATATAAACACCAAGCAGGAACTCCAGCTCCTGTTTCATTAAATGTGTGCATTTTCTTGACACTTTTTATAAATTAAATGGAATATTTGATTTTTTTTGCTTTTTCTGTTCTTAAAAATACACTACATTCAATTAAATTTTGTTGGTCTTCCATTTTAAAAACAATTTATCTAAACAAATTTCACAGAAAACACAAATTAACTTTCAACGAAAACATATGATTAACAAGTCAACATGACAGTTCGTCTTATCGCCTTCCAATGGAAATTCCAGTCAAAAAATATCCCAAATTGAACTTATCGCATTGTGGTACAGAAACCCATTTCTTTCCAGACGCGATAAGAGGGGAATGAATAGTTTCATTTTTTAACGATGTGATAAGTTATCGCCTGAGTTACAGAACATGGGTCCTGATTTGCAATCACATTAAGAGTCCCTATCTTCTATCTCAAGTTCCTATTTACGTTCCTGTTAGACCTCTCAGGGAACGACAATTTCTTTTCCAACCCTTGCATAGAACGAATTACGGTCTAAGCGAACCAATTTCTGGATCTATAAAGTCTTTCAATGAAGTTTGTAGAAATTTTGCTTACACATCTCAAGGGTGTGCTTCAAAAATATTTTATTTAATTCTTTATATTAATTAAATTTTTTAAATTAGTTGATAAATCACAAACTTTGATAAAATATGAAAATTGTTTATGTTATAAATCTTTTAATTAAATACGTATTATAATCTGTTAAGCTAAGCTTGTAGATGAATAAATAAATAAATAAATAAAATCCTAGTCTGACTACATTCATTGTATAAGAATTTGGTGTAGATTGGAACGCGACAACAACAATGCACGTTTGATTAAATTTTTCAACTGCAAAATGGAGAATAAATAATATTCAAAGTATATACCCCTGGCACCCGAGATATGGGGCGGCAATTTAAGGTTCTTGCACAAGGGCGCACGAACAACCAGCGGCGGCACTGGCCATGAATAGTCAGGTGAGTTTGGATTTTCTGAATTGCTGTTTAATTTGAGCCGAAAAATATCGAGGCAATCCTGAAAAACTATATGTAGTTATAAATACTTCGTTTAAAGACACAATACTTGTACGGACTTAAAAAAAGGAATCGTGAAGGTCGTAGATTTAGTTGCCGTCGAGGCTTAATTTCACCCATAATGAAAATCTAATTTTATCCTTAAACGTACTTCACCGAATAAAACTGTGGAGAATAAAAATAGATTCATTGATGATGTTGAAAAATCAATGCAAGACATCTACCAGTACGTCAACGATAATCCTTAGGAATACCAAGTGAAGGTGAAATATAGAGAGAATATTCGGCATCGTGTGTTTTCGCAATAATGGCTACGAAGTTCTGGCAAAGACAAAACGTGCCTGAAACTCTACCTCTTCGGTGGTGCGGAAAAAAATTTATGTTTCCCGTTGTTAAAAAGGACTAATATTTTTTGAATGTTAAAAAAATTATTAGGCTTCAACGCTATGATAAAAAATTGTAACGTTTCATAAGTTTTTCATAATTAGAAAAAAGTGCGGAATAAGAAGAATTTAACTTACTGTAACTAACTTTTACTTTCTACAACTTTTATATGAATTTGTTTAAAGAAAATAATATTCCGTTAAGACGTTGATGGTTATTATTTAAAAAAAGAATAAAATTTCATATTTCTTAATGTTATATATGTACATACACAGAAGCCGAGATATTAACAAAAAAAAAAGCAGTGTTGTTATGCGTCAGTAAATTGATCTGTCATTTTTAATTCATGAATATCTCGGCTCCCGTTTGTCGTAATGGATAGAAAATTAGCAGGGCTATACAAAAAAATCCAAAACTAAGAAAAATGTACCGTTAAATACAGTTTTTTCGTAATAATTATGAAATCAAGAAAAAAAAACGTTGAAACCAACGCTAACTTTTTTTTTTAAATATTGAATAAAATGCAAGTTGATAGAAAATATTGTTATAAACAATAAAGTTTTTTATTTTTTAATTTGCGGCATACTGGGCCTGAGATATTAATTAAAACGTAAGAACATGAAATTGCGTGAGTGCGCTGTTCATTAATTTATTATTCGGCTTCCGTTAGTCGTCGAGGGTTGGTTTTTCTTTTAAATTGGAGGGAATCACAAGGAATTTAAAAATTAAAAATAAAATCGCATCATTAAATTAACTTTTTTCTTAATAATCATCGAGAAGTGATTTTCAAAGAACAAATAATTATTTTAACTTACTATAACTTTTTTTTTATTTGTGTAAGCAAATTGTGTGTTCTATAACATAATAGTTAATGTTATTATGAATAAATATATGTTTTATTTTTTTCTGTACGAGATATTGGAGCCGAGATATTCGCAAATAACCAAAAACTGCCACAGAACACACTTTTATCAATAACTTTGGTAAAAAAAGTTGTCAGGTGGTGCAAATTTGGTTTTAAGCCTTTCTCATAAGTCCTTATCGATATTGACTTATTATACATGGACTGCCAGAGCCCAACTTCACGATGGTTCAATTTAAAACTATTCGGAACTAGCGCTATTGGTGCAAAGGCGGAAAACATGGGGTAACTTTTGGTTTTGGTATTTGATTTATCAATTATTGACATAATTGAGTTTGTAAAGGGTGTTGAGCGGGAATTGTTTAAGTTTATTATTAATTTATAGAGAATAAAGTTTAAGAGGATTATATGACTACAGCGAATTTTTCCATTTTAAGTGATAAATGACTTGCTCGTAAGTTAACGCTTACGGTTTAAACGGTATTGTTCGATTCAGACTATTTTCAAATTTGTTCAAAACAAGAAGAAAATTATCTTTAGTAAAATGGATGCGGTTCATTATGAAAAGGTAAATTATAAATCTCATATTGCTCTATTTAAAATATGTAGATATAAGATGAAGATTTTTTTGAGCAAATTCACTTAATTAGATAAATACAATGACAAAAATGCTATTTGAAACGTATTCCATTTTAAAATTGAAATATGAATTTACCAATGACCAGTCACAGGATTTTACACCGTTCTACTTTTTAATTAGGTTACCCTAAGTCAAAGCCTTGCAGCAATAAACTCCAAGCAATTCAGGCCTTAGAAGAAAATATTCATTGAACCAAATGCTTTGTTTTTCGCGTGTTCACAAATTTAAAATTCCTTTTGTAAACTATGTTGAGAGGAATAGACGGGCATTTTGACGATTTTGTTTTTATAACACAAAATCAGCCATGTAAATCTCCATTTTGCTTAAATAAAATATAAAAAATGGTCGTTATTTTTAATTCAATACTAATCTTGAAATATTTCCGCTGAACACCCTTTACTTCCTTTTTATTATCTTGCCTTGGATAATTTTAAAATGAAAATTTCAGATGGCTCTGTTTTTAGTAAGTAATAATAGTAGATTTGCAATCGTAGTTAAAGCCAACTGCCAAGAGATGGCCTCTGGAATTAATATTTCTTTTTACCACTGTTGCACCAATAGCTCTAGTGTTGGTAGTGAGAAGTGGAACCATATTCATTGGAGTGTTTGTATAGAAATTTCATACGACTAGGAGTCCATATATATAATATATGTCAATGCTTATCGATCTATGAAAAAAAAAATAGACCATGCCTCTGCGCGCAAGGTCTTTGACTGGACTATAAGGCAGATACCGTTATTTTTGGTCTTAAAAAAAAAAAGTGTTTGGGTGGAGGAAATAAAAATTTTATCTTTTTTCGTCTTAATGTCAACTTTAATCGAAATCTTTAGTTCGATTTTTTTTTTACGAATGCATAACTTGCCTTATTATATTATATATTACCTATAATTCGCAAGTAAAAAACACACATACGTTATTGTGTAGATACGCCCTTTGTTTTTTATAAACGGGTAGACTAGAAGGGGCCGTTACAGGAAATTTAGTTGAATTTTGTGTAGTTATATACCTTTGTATATAAAAATTATAGTACTAGCTTTGTTTATATAACCTATCAAAGGGCACGGTAGTGCCCAGCCAAGTTCTGGCACTACACCCTTTTTACAGGAACAAACTCAGGTGATTTTTGACCCCTCCCTATCTTCAGTACCAATGAAGTCAGAAACTTAAAATTCCGAATATTTGCTAAGCTAGTCAGGCACAGGCGCCTTAGCAAATTTCAATTTTCTAGCACAAACGGTTCCTGAGATATAAGGCCTCAAAAATCACAAAAACCGTAACTGACTGACTGACTGACAGATCATCAAAATTATGGAGCACTTCCCGATATCGTAGAATCTTGTAATTTTGCACAACGGTAGATCTTGTCATGCAAGTAGAGGAAAAAAATCGAAAATTTGAGGTTTTCCATTCAGGGGGCGTGGTATCCGCCCACTTTATCGGAATTGGTGTTAGTTGAATGGAGCACCTCCGACTGCTGTAAAACGATGAAATTTGGAAAAACGGTAGGGCTTAAATTACATACAAAGAAAAAAATATAAAATTTGCGGTTTTCCATTCAGGGGCGTGGTATCCGCCTACTTCCTCAGAACTGATGTAAATAATATATGGCACGATTGCAGTAGAACAGTCGTAGTGTTGATGGGGACACACGCATTGGGACTTGTTTCTCTAAATAATTTCTTGTGTTCATTAAACATAATATATGTTCATTCATTTTTCTATTACTCAAAGTTGCATAGTTTTTTTTGATTCTGAACATCATAACTAAAAATAAACATAAAATAATCAGTTTAAAATGAGTAACAAAATCAAGTGCGGTTTGTGTCATTTAAAAATTGATAAAGAAATTAAAATTAAGTGCACAATTTGCAATTTTTATTACCACGCCAAGTGCGAAAAACTAGAAAAAAGAGTATTTGATTTTTTTGAGAAAAATGAACAAAGTTATAAGTGTATTAGTTGTTCTAAACGCAGAGAGTCAATGTTGTTAGATGCTCACATGAATTCTTCTGCAAGCAGCCTCTCTTCAAAAAAAATACATCCAACTCGAAATATTAATAGCGGTCATAACATCTACAAAGATTCTACCAACATCATCGCTGGCGCCAGCACGTCTACTTTCATCAATAGCCCAGGTCTCTCCCCTCTTCCAGCTAGTGACAACAACAATACAAAAGTACAACTACCATCAATAACGTTGGAAATGCTTTATAATGAAATAATTCAACTTAAGCTAATTAATACCGAAGCGCTTACTAAAATTAAAAATCTTGAAGACTGTAATGTTTCTCTTAATAAAAGAGTTAACTTATTGGAGATGAAGCTTAATGGATTTTAGCAACGAGAGAGACAATGTGAAGTTGACATATTAGGCATTCCCGCTGTAAACAACGCAAACGTGTCTGATAAATTGAACACTTTGTTCAAAACTGTCATGGATGGTGAGATTCATCCCACCGAAATAGAATCGTGCTATGTTAAGAGTGTTAAAGCTAATAAAAATAACAAAAAACACTCTTTAAATATTGTGTGTGTTAAGTTTTCTTCTCTTTCATTTAAGAAAAGTTTGATGATGAAAGCGAAAGAAAATAGAGAGAAAATGTCTGCAAATATTTTTGGAGCTCAACATAACAACAACAATGATAGTAGCAGCGACAACATCAGCAGCATGATCTACATCAACGACAGTCTTACAAGTTACACTAGGTCATTATTGAAAATGGCAAATGATCTTAAACATAAGAATAAGTTCAAATTTGTCTGGGTTAGGGATGCATCTGTACTCATCAGAAAAAAAGAAGGCGACAAATCCATAAAAATTAATTCAATTGAAGATTTTACTAAACTTGAACTAGATTAGTTATTTTTTTTTTGTTTTGTATTTGCTTGAATTATGTATACTTAATAATAATTTAAATTGTTTGTGTATAGACCATCCAAATAATGATTTATCTTCTGGTTTCTCAATTATTCACCAAAATGTTCGTAGTATGAGATCTAATTTTAAAACATTTCTCTCTCATCTTACACCTTTGGATCATTTTCCAGATTTAATTTTTCTTTCGGAAATCTGGATCTTTGAAGAAGAAATATCTGATTATAATTATATCCCTAACTTTACACTTAATGCAACTTGTAATGAGTCATATGTTGCTGGAGGTGTCGCGGTTTTTTACGGAAACAATATAATGGGGTGTGTAATTAATAAATTTAAATTACAAAGTGCAGATATAATTAGTGTCACTTGCGAACTCTCTGGTGTTCAATACTGCTTTATCTGTGTTTATAGATTGCATAAGTGTACAGTTGGTTGCTTTTTAAATGAATTTTCGGAATTTTTGGAGCTTTAAAAATTGTATTTTGTTAGGAGATTTTAATATAAATATCCTATGTCAATCACCTGATGCTGATAGTTTTTTATCGTTGCTTTCTTCGTATGGTTTTGAATCTCTGCTCAATCAACCCACTCGGTTAAATTCCTGCCTGGACCACATTTTTATTAGGTTGAATAGAAATAATTCTACAGAGTATAAAACATGGGCCTATGACTTCAAAATAACTGACCATAGGTTGACGGGTATTCAATTGAATTCTACGGTTTTTAGAAGTAAACACTGTGAATATAAAGACTTTAAAAAAATAGATTTTATTGCCTTAAAATCTAATTTAAATCTTGAATTTTGGGAAGATGTGTATAATGCGGATGATCCATCGATTGCTTTTGACTTATTTCTCAATAAGTTGCAGTTCTATATATGTATCTGCTTGTAGCCAAAATAAATGTGGAAAATATAATAAATTAAAATGTCTTAAGCAATAAATGTCCATCTCGTTATTGAAGAAAATTAAAAAGAAAAAGCAGCTTTGTTTACTTATTAAAAAACATCCCAACAACACTAGATTAAAGAATTATTATGAAAGGATTTGTCTTAAAGTAAAAACTGAGATACCCTTGTGTAAAAATAATTATTACACAAATAAATTAGCTATGAACGTTGGAAATGCAAAAAAGGAATGGCAGGTAATCAATGAAATTTTGTACAAAAATAAATCAAATTCCGAAATTATTATAAACAACAATAATTCTACCGTTTCTGAGCCATTGGAAGTCGCTAATTTGTTCAATAATTTTTTTACTAATGTTGGTGTCTGTCATGGATCCCCAAATATTGCTTTTTCGACTGCAGGATCTTGCGATGATATTTTAAAGCAAACTCAATTTCAGCCTGAGAGTTTTTTCTTTGATCAATTCACGTCTCTTGAAATTCATAAAATTATAAATTCACTTAAAACATGTAAGTCTTCATCTTTTGATAACATATCTAGTTTCCTGTTAAAACAAATTTCTTTTCATGTAGCTGATGTATTATGCTTTATCTTCAATTTGTGTATTTTGAAAGGTGTTTTTCCTGAATCCTTGAAAGTAGCTGTAGTAATTCCCCTTCACAAAAAGGGAGATTTAATGCTGTTAAACAATTATCGTCCTATTTCTCTTCTTTCTGTTTTTTCAAAGATCTTTGAGAAAGGTGTTAAAACCAGAATGCTATCTTTTTTGCAAAGAACTAATTTTTTTAGCAATTCTCAATTTGACTTTAGAACAGGTAGATCAACTGAAAGTGCCTTGCTCAAATTGACAGGTGAAATTTATAACAGTTTAAATTCTTCTCAAATTCCTTCTGCATTATTTATCGATTTAACTAATGCTTTTGATACGGTAAACCATTCTCTATTATTAGATAAACTTTTCAAAGCTGGTTTCAGAGGTTTCTTTTATGAATGGTTCGTATCTTACTTAAGTAATCGCAGGCAAGTTGTAAAGATTAACAATAATTTAAGCTCGGAGTGTTCTTTAAATCTAAGTGTTCCTCAAGGATCTGTTTTGGGTCCGATATTGTTCCTTATATATCTGAACTCATTATTCATCCAACCTTTTAAGGGCAAAATAATAGCATTTGCTGATGATACGGCGCTTTCCTATGCGAATACAAACTACATTGATTTATTTTCCAATGTTAATTTTGATTTAGATATTCTTAGGCGTTGGTTTAATCAACATAACTTAATTATGAGCGATAAAACTAAGTTTATGATTTATAAACTCAAGGATAACCACTGTCTGGACTTGCCTTTATATTATCATTCACCTGGCTCTCAAAATTTAATTTAGGATGTGGTTCCATATTATTTGATGAACATTTAACCTGCAGTCATTATTGTTTTAAAATTGAATGTGTTGATAATTTCAAATATCTAGGCGTTATATTGGATCAAAATTTTAGTTGGACAGTACATACTTCCTACTTGAAACAATATATGAACAGGATTGTAAGACAACTTTATCATCTTAGCCTATATTGTAATCTTTCAATATTAAAACTGGTTTATAATGGGTTAATCAAATCAAAATTGCAGTATGGAATTTCTTGTTGGGGTGGCACATATTTTAATAAGATTGAACCGTTATTAATTAAACAAAAACATGCAATAAGAATTATCTGTAAAGTAAATCGTCTAGCATCCAGTCATGATTTGTTTAAAAATCTCCAAATTTTGCCTTTAAGGCATTTGTATTGTTACAAAGTCTTGAAAATATTTTTTGAAAATTCCGGTTATTATGATGCGAGAATTATTGATAATTTTGACTTACGTATTAACACCAGTAACTTCGTAATTGTGCCAAGAATTCATAAAACACTTTTTTCTAAATTTTATTACGTTACAGCCCCTCGTTTATTTAATCAACTTCCAGCTAACCTTAGGTGCGTGAGAGGGAAATCTGTTTTCTTACTTAATTTAAAAAAATGGCTTTTATCTTTTAACCATTCAGATATTGAGATTTTATTAACTTAAATACATTGAAATTTGGAAAAAATTACTATACATACTTATTTCTTTAAAATAAACTTATTTGGAATTTAGAATGCTTTCCCCATCAATAGTATACTTTATGTTTTTTTACCTAAAAAGTACTTTCGCCACTTGTCTTTGGACAATAGAAAGTACTTATCTATTTTTTTCAAAAAACTAGAAATTGATAAATACCTAATTTTGTAATATTATTCTAGCTACTAAGTTTTTGTAAGAAACAAAGAAACAAATAAATAAAATAAAGAAATAAATAAATAAATTTGGTAGAACGATAGGGCTCAAATTGCATATAAAGGGCCAAAAATAAAAATCGAGGTTTTTCATTCAGGGGGCGTGGTATACGCCTACTTTCTTCAGATTGGTGTTGGTTGAATGGAGCACTTCTGACTGCTGTAACACGATAAAACTTGGTAAAGTGATAGGGCTTAAATTGCATACAATGAAAAAAATATCATTTACCAGCACCAAAAAATAAAAGGTCAAAAAGGCAGCATGTAAGGCAAGATAATTGGCATCAAAATAAACAAAAACGAAAAAGGGAGTTAAGTTTAAGATACAGTGGTAAGAAGAGACAAGAAGGAGAGTGGCTATATAGGAATGACAAGCCCAATCTCGTTATTAAGCCCCGGTGCAAATGCTTCTTTAATAAGAAGGAAACAAACTGCTTTCTGTTCACGGAGCTCCGGAGACTTGACATTTTTAAAGACTTGTGGGAAAGAACATGGCCTGAAAAACAGTTGCTTATTAAATTACTTATTGATATAAAACCCACAAAAAGACACAGTGACAGAAAACAAGAACAAGTGAGTAGAAGAAAATCAACAGCTTGTTATCATTTATGGCTTAACAATGAGAAGGTGAGAGTATGCAAGCAAATGTTTTTGAACACATTATCAATAGGAGAATGGTCAGCATTGAACGGGGCAAAAGACGATCCTGAACATAAGACCGATGATGCAACGCTAGATGCCATATAAGACAATGCCCTAAATAAAAAAGTTGTCGAGCAAAAGTCAGCAGGAAGGACAAGTTTTTTTTTGCGGAAAGAAGACAATTTTTGCTTGACTTTTTTAACTCTCTTCCGAAAATGGAATCTCATTATTGTAGGTCAAGTTCTGCAAAAATTTACCTGGAATCAAATCGGCTTTCCAAAGCTGATTTGTTCAACTTCTATACTGAAGAATTGGAGCAAAAATCGCAATATGGAACCTCTAGCGCTCACCACGTTTCGGTTAGAGTTTTAAAACCAAAACCTTAGTCTATTTTTACCAAAAAAAGATAGGTGTGAGACTTGTCAGAGTCTTTGAAGAGTACAATCTTCACCGGCAAAAGGTGGATGAGGCCCGAAAAGAAAAAGAGGCAGATAAAAGTAACGTTGATGAAAGTCTTTTGGTTTTGACTATGGATCTATAATCAGTTCTTTTAAGCCCTAAATCTAATATTTCCACTAAGTAAGTCGACCACAATTTCACTATCTTCAACATTCAGTCAAAAAAGGGTTATTGCTTCTTCTTCTAATGAAACGGAAAGAAACGTAACAGCCCAGGAGTTTGCTACCATTTTGAGTAAGTTTTTATCGGCACAGATAGAAAATACTTCTGAAGAGCGAATCATTTTATACAGCGATGGATGCACTGCCTAAAATCGAAACTCTACTTTGGTCAATGCGATGCCTAACATTTCACTTTCGCATAACATAACGATTGAACAAAAATTCTTATGTGTTGTGCCACAAGGACACTAGCTTAAACCTTAAAAATAATGGATTGTCTTCTCCGCAGTTTAATTATTGCGTAGTCAAATCCTTAGGTTGCCGGCGGAACCACAAGCGATCACACGAACAAAACGAAGGAGCGAAAAATGAAACAAAAGTTCGCCTTTGCAATAAAAAAATGAAAAATGCAAAATTATACTTTATATTCTATAAATTCTAGTCTTTTATTTTGTGAACTTCTAATGAATAATTTTGATTTGGGAATAAATAAGATGAATTTTTACTTGCATAACGAAACCTCGGTTTCTTCTTGTATAACTGAAAGCATAAAGATCATTATACCCTTACGCAGATCTTAATCCATCAGCTGGTAGTTCTTATTGTCGAGCTATAGTTCGTTGACACATAGTGGTTCATCTTCTAAAGTTTTTTTTGTTAACTCTGGCTAAACCGTCCATCATCCCGCATCTCTCATCTTCGCCATCGCCACCGAACGATCGTCGAGTGCTGACCACTGGGCTTGACCACTGCATACATACACACAATTTAAACATCGCATCGTAGGCGGGTCCACTCTCACAAATAAACAATTATGAAATTATGATCAATGATCTTTTGAGTGTCATCTCTTGTTATGATCTCCCAAATTTTACAACAAAGAATATGTATGCAGGTATTTTGGATTTGCCGCCGGTGATTTGCATCTTTGGCAAATGATGATTGTTTTTTTTAGGTTCATTTTTCATGTTGCGTTGCAACATCCTGCCGGCCCCCCTGGGATAAGAAACGATTTCATCAAAGGAATGAATTGTATGCATGCGTCTTGATGAGTAAATTTTAGACCTTTAAATAGAGGTGATGATTAGGATGGTTGATCCTCGACGTATGACAGGTAGGTACATGAAAGAGAAAAAAAATAGGTATGGTGAATGGTATGTGGCTATATTATGTTATATATTTATTTAATTAAGTTGAAATTAAGCTTAGATTACGATTTTAATTTGAAGAAATAATATAAGTAGATAATATATTTAAAGTGTGTGTGTTTGGGTTTGTGTGCTTGACTCGTTTAGCATTGGCAGGAAACAAAGTTTGGATATAGGGCGCTTTAATAAGGTGGCTGCTATTTTTATTGTGACTACACGAACTTTTCTATCTTTTCTGGGATGCATTTCACTGATTTTTCCTAACTGCCAAAGAGTAGGAGGTGTTTGTTCATCAAGCAAAAGTACAAGGTTATCCACTTTAAGTTCTTTATTTGGTGTAAGCCACTTTGGACGCTTTTGTAGTGGAACCAAGTATTCCGATTTCCATTTTTCCAAATATCTTGGTGAATTTTTTGCATAAGTTACCACCTGTCTAAATGAGATTCCTTAATGCCCGTTAAGTCCCTTTCCGGTGCTGTGTTAAGTGCTGATCTAATTAAAAAATGTCCTGGTGTCAAAATTGAGAGATCTTCAGGAGCTTCATTTACAGGACAGAGTGGGCGAGAATTTAAGCAAGCCTCTACTTGTGAGAGTATGGTTGCGTATTCCGATTGTCCGCTTTAAGTGGTATTTCATGGATTTCACCCCTGCTTCCCAAAGCCCGCCAAAATGCGGAGCTGCAGGAAAATTGAAATGCCATTGTGTGCCATTTTCTTGAAGTGACTTAGCAATATCGTGTGACCATTGCTTGGGCATGAATGTCCATTCAGATTCCATTGCATTGACAGCTCCTTGGAAGTTCTTACCGCAGTTACTGTACAAGTTTGCACATATTCCACGACGAGCAGTGAAACGCTTAAAGGCTGCAAGAAATGCGGATGTGGTGTAGTCGCTTACGAGTTTCAAATGAACTGCCTTTGTGCAAAAACAGACAAGAATCGCTATGTAGGCTTTTGTAATTTTGTTACATCGACCCTTCCAAGCCTTAAGCTGAACAGGACCAGCATAGTCCACTCCCGATGTTTGAAAAGGTCGCGCTTGATTCACTCGAAGGGTTGGCAAATTACCCATTTTCTGCTGCATGTGTTGCATTAAATCTGTAACATTTCAAGCATTTGTGAATACATTTTTTAGTAGTAGATTTTAAACGCAATATCCAGTACTCTGATCAAAGCGTAGCCATCATCAATTGTTGATGAGTATGACCGGATGCTTTTGTGAATAAGGGATTTTCATTTCGGCATTTCCTAATCGGCCTCCAACTCGCAAGATTCCCTCTTCATCCATGAATTGTGAAAGTTTCGCAATTTGACTTTGTTTAGAGACCATTTCTCCTTTGCTAAGTTTACAGATCTCTTCAGTAAAATATTCCTTCTGAACAAAAGCAATCAAACGTAGTCGAGCTGAGGATATTTCATTGACTGATAATGGTCCACGCACACGGGTTGATAATTTTTTTGCTTTAAATTGAAAATTGGCCAAGAATCGACGCCAGTACGCTGCAGCTCGATATAAGCGGTTAAGAGATGAAAAACGATTGAAAAGAGGTTGACTTGATTCGAATGTAGTGAGGTGAACGCAGAGCTGAAAAATGTTAATGATGTGGTACCCAGATGCGAGCAACTTACTTTTGGTTTTGGAATTATCTGATCCTTTCATGTCAAGTTCGGTCGGTTTGATTTCAACCGAAGGGTGAACAGTTTCATCAAACGATTGAAGGAAGTCAGATCCATACCACCATTGACGGTTCTGAGTGAGATCACTTTGAGAGACTCCTCGCGATGCGATGTCAGCGGGGTTGTCCTTGGATGGAACAGCATCAGTAAGTTCTTGGATTTCTGCCACTCTGTTGGCCACAAACGTGGTTCTCAAATATGATGCGCTTTGAATCCAGGCTAGAGTTATTTGAGAGTCACACCAAGTGAAAATCTTTGCCGATTGGAGTTCTATCGTATCTAATAGCTGTGCCAATAGCAAAGCTCCACAAAGCTCCAACCGAGCCAGTGATTTGGTCTTAAGAGGTGTCACTCTAGTTTTTGACACGATGAGATTCACGAAGGTTTCCTTTTTGGTGGTAACCCTAAGGTATATGGGTACCGCATATGCCTTTTCAGATGCATCGCAGAATCCGTGGACCTCGACCTGTGATTCGTTGGTGAGATTAATCCAGCGAGGGATTTCGATGGCACTTAAAAGGCTCAGTCCAGCTTTCAAGGTTTGCCACGCAGAAATTATTGTTGATGGGAGATCAGAATCTCATGTTTTGTTTGTCTTTCAAAATATCTTGCATTATTATTTTGCCAACGATGACGCATGGTGCTATCCACCCCATTGGATCGTAAAGGCGAGCAAGATCTGATAGTATGGTCCTCTTCGTAATTTTTTTATGTTCCGGAAGTGAGATTTTGAATGTGAAAATGTCCTTTGCGGGGTGCCACTGGATCTCAAGAGCTTTAATTGCGTTTTTCTCATCAAAAGATAATGGAATTTATATTTCCCTGTCTTCTTCTGGCACAGACATTAAAAGCTCCTCGCAGTTACTTGCCCATTTCCTTAACGAAAATCCTCATTTCTTCAACATCTTTAGGAGCTGTGTCTGCATCTCCAACACCTCATCTACTGAGTCTGCTCCATAAATAACATCATCGACCTAAAAGTTCTTCATAGCTATCTTCGATGCAAGAGGGAAGTCATTACGTTCATCCGATGCCAGTTGTTGAAGCGTTCAGATGCCTAAATAAGGTGCAGCAGCTCTACCGAATGTAACTGTGTTAAGACGATACGTTTCTACTTCTTTTCCTTCCACATCTCGCCATAAAACTAATTGATACATTGAATCACCTGGGGTAACCCAAATTTGTCGATACATTTTATTTATATCAGCAGTGAATGCCATTTTGAACCTCCTAAAACGTGCGATATGGTCGAATATATCATCTTGCAATCAGGGCCAACGTGCATATGATCATTGAGCGACATCCCATCGGATGTTTCACAGGACGCGTCAAATACAATTCGTAGTTTTGTCGTTGAACTGGCTTCCTTCAGTACTGCGTGGTGAGGAAAGTAATAATGAGGATATTTTTTTGCAGCAAATTGGTCATATGACCAAGCTCTTTGTATTCATTTAATACCTTTATGTATTCAGCCTTAAAAGAAGTGTTGGTTTGGAATTTTCTTTCCAATTGTAAGAATCTTACAAGAGCTGATTTTTGAGACAACCATAGTAAAGGATAAGTTTCTTCTTTGAAGGGAAGTTGGACAACATATTTTCCATCTAATTGTCGTTGATGTGTCCTGCAGAAATGGTTTTCACATTTTTCTTCGTCTGGTGATAGGAACTTTCGACCTTGAACTTCTTCAAGTTCCCAAAACTTACTCAACAGGGTCGTATCTAAGACTTTAGACTCAGTTTTTATATGAAACGCTTGGACTTGTGATTGGCTATAAGGTGAAATGCCTCTAGAAAGCACCCACCCAAGTTCTGTCCTTTGAGCAATAGGGGTACCTGGCTCTCCCTTTACCAAACCTTCAAGGATAACACACCTAATAACACATCAATTTTGCTGGATTTGTTTGTTGCATGGCAAGAGGAATAATTGGATGTCGGTAAGGCGGTAGGGTAGGAAAAATAACGAAAGGAAGTTGGAAAAGGAATAGTTCAGAGAAGGGTAGGAGTGCTAAATTCCAAGTGACGCGGCCTGCTTGCGATGCACAGCTTAGCTCGCCGGAATGGGAGGGATCTTGTCACTGAAACTTAACTTCACCAGCAACAAAAAAACACATATCAGGCGTAAAAGAAAAAAAAAGTGATCTAAATTGACAGCGGACTGACGATTACCACTTCTAGGCACTGCTGATGTTGACGCAGTGTTGCCAAACCCACCCAACCATAGGAATCCGGTGGCCGTTTTCGGATTCCCCCAAAAAAGGACGATGCTCGCATTCCGATCACTCTATCTTCACCTCGATAGCTTTGCTACCATCCACATCCCTGAAAATTGCTACTTCAAAACATTCAGATTTCTGCTCCGAAATCAATGAAACACAAAATTTTCATCCAAAACTCGCGTAATGTAAAGTTTTAGCGATTGTTAAACAACATCGAGCTAAGTCTAGGTAAGGATATTCAATTAAACGGAAAGTTACTAAAAAAAACTAAATTTTGGAACTTTTAACTTTAATGTACACATAAACTTAAAAAATGTTTTCCTAAACCAAAAGAAAAATCAAAACCACTTATAAAAATGTGACTCAGATGTGTTTCTTATAGGTTTTACCAAATAACCCGAAAATGAAGCCGAAAGTATCAACTGGAGACTACTTTTTTTTTTTTTTTATAATCTACCCGCGCTCAAGGGATTATGATTACCCTTTAAATATTTCAACACAGCGCGGGCGTGAAGTTAATGAAGAGAAAGAAGGATAGGAAAGATGTCTTGCACGATGTTCTGTGACTGTTGGTGGTTGTCTCAAATATTTGTATCTCCAGGGATGGCGGCTTTGCTAAAGCGGAGAAATGCCGTGTCTTATTTCTATGTCGTTTATAATTCACATTATTTTATTCGTGTTCATCCTTGTTGGGCATACTAGTTTAACTCAATTACATGTTGTTAGTGTTATGCCTGAACAACATGTAATGAGTAAGCCAGCAACCCATTGATGACAATTTTTGGAAGGTTTTAATGGAATTAAAACGACATAGACGACGGCAGGGATCGAACCTTTTACACTAATTGGACCTACCCATATAGAGCTTTTGGAGGTGGCTTAAGGAACAACCCAAAATCAACCGACAAGACTATCCTGGAAATAATACCCTTATCACTTACAATAAAAATCGTGGCTAGATTAGGAAAATTATTAAATGTAATATAGTCAAAAGCAATTTAATCATAAATAATATAAATTTTGGAGTTTAAGTTTAGCCGTCGAAGAAGAAAGAAGTAAAATGTCGAGTTGTTCAGTTTGTACTACAAAAATTGGAAAAACTTCCAGTAAAATAAAGTGCAATGATTGTAATGAAGTGTTTCATGCAGATTGCGCAAAAATAAAACAAGCCGATCTAGACTATTTGGTTAATAATAAAAAAGTGTGGAATTGTGATGTGTGTATCAAAAAAAGACGAAATGATTCCGGCAGGTTATCTATGTCATCTCAATGGACAAACAACGATAAGCCCACCAACATCACGCTACAAGTAGTCTACGATCAAATCATGGAGCTTAAAAAAACACTCTCCTCTACCGAAACTGCACTTAATGCAATGAATAGCCGTCTCACTGCCTTAGAGGAGGCTGTCATAGTTGCGAATGAGATTAAAAAAGAGAATGAACAACTGAAATTACAGCTAATTGAATGCAAAGAGCGTCTCAGTAGTGTTGACTGTTTGGCCCATGCCAACTATTTGGAGATCCGTAATGTACCTGCTGTTGACAATGAATGTGTCACCGATTAAGCTGTTAAAATCATAAACACTGGACTTGGACTGCAAATATCCAACGAGGACATTGACCTCTGCTACAGAAAAAAAATTAGAGTAAATGGAAAGCCTTCCGATTCTGATGTACTGGTGCTAAAGACAATGCGAATATGTACAAAAGAAAAAATTCTTGCAACGTTATATGCAAATAAAAAGCCAATCAAGGCAGATTTGATTTTGAATTCCGCTAAGGGGAATATTTACATAAACGACTGGCTACCTGGCGATGTGAAATATCTTCTGAAGGAAGCTAAAACAGCAAAAAAAGAGTTTAACTATGAATTCCTATGGGTGCGACGTGGACGAATTATGATGAGACGAACAAATGGATCTGAGGTCAAATATATAAGGAGTTTAGAAGATCTTAGACAATTATAATTTAAATCTTACAACAAAAGAATCAGATAAATTATGTTAAGTAACTTAAATGACCTATGTGATCCAAATTGTGTTAATGATTTAAATGAAACATATGTTGGTTCTTGTTTCTGTAGTTCTAACTTAGACGTAACAATTGTGCACCAAAATATAAGAAGTTTGCGAAGAAATTTTGATAACTTTTGTGTACACTTAGAAAATAGTTTTACTACTATGCCTCAAATTATTATTTTAACGGAAATCTGGGTTTTTGAAAACGAAGTTCTTAATTATTCTTTGCCTGGCTATTCTATATACCCTCATTGTAATGAAAAGTATCCTTCGGGAGGCACGGTTGTTTTTGTGAAAAATGAACTTGTTGTGGAAGAGGCATCTTTTCCAGACTTTAAAAGTGCCGATTGTGTTGCCTTAAAAATAAAACTTGGTAAGAATTTCTCTGTGACTTTTGTTTGTTTATATCGACTACAGTTTGTTCATAGTAATATTTTTCTCGATGACCTTGATCGTCTACTGTGCTCTGTTAAGTGTGCAAATATTTGTTTGGTGGGGGATATTAACATAGATATACTTAATCTTCCAAAGGAATGTGATGATTACATGCTCCTTCTGTCCTCATTAGGGTTTCGTTCACTTATAAACCAACCAACAAGAGAAACCAATAAGACGAAAACATGCATTGACCACATTTTTCTCAAGTCCGCAGATCTTATCAATTTTTACCCGTTTATTCTGGAACTAGGTATTACAGATCACCACGCTACTGGCTTTGCTTTTAAGGGTGCTTTAAATAAG
Organism: Chrysotoxum bicinctum; assembly: GCA_911387755.1. NCBI lineage: Eukaryota > Metazoa > Arthropoda > Insecta > Diptera > Syrphidae > Chrysotoxum > Chrysotoxum bicinctum. The sequence goes on from OU426988.1 coordinate 103,706,070, forward strand.
GTTACTGCTAACGATACTCCTAATCAACCCGCTTTTAAAAAAGAATCCTCTAAAATAAATTTTGCCAAATTGAATGAGTGTCTTTCATCAGAGAGATGGTTTTCTGTCTACAATTCTGACTGCCCTTCTAGTGCATTTACAGAGTTTTTGAAAAAACTTAAGGAATATATAGACAGTTGCAAAAGTGTTCAACATAATAGTAGAATTAATAAAATAAAGCCATGGATCACTGATGAAATCTGTTCAAAAATATATGAAAAAAATAAATTTTATGCAAAAAATAAAAAAAAGATTAACCAACTTCCATTTAAACAGGCTTATAAAGAGCTTCAAACTAATGTTCGCGATCTCATAGAAAAACAAAAAATAGAGTATTATAGCAACAAATTTTCAGAAAGTCGGTACAATCCAAAACAACAATGGCGTATCGTAAATGATATATTAGGAAAGCAACAAAATGAGCCCGTTTTAAAGTCCCTTAAAATTGATAACATAATACTCGAGAGCAATGAGGATCTAGGCCACGGCATCAATGTTTTCTTTAAAACTGTTGCCAACAATGTTAAGCCTGACATTCATATACATTTAAATGACAGCAATAGAAGAATTCTTTTCGACACAACAAATCCAGGTTCCTTTTTCTATGGGACTGTTAGTAATATAGAACTTTTAACTATCATAAATAGTTTGAAAAATAAGAACTCTTGTGGTATAGATGGTATTAGTAATACGGTTATAAAAAAAATAGCAAAATCAATACTTGATCCATTAAGGTACATCGTTAATGAAAGCTTCCAATGCGGACAATTTCCTGATTGCCTTAAAACCTCTATAATTATACCAATCTTCAAAAAAGGGGATACGAGTGATCCAAATAATTATAGACCTATATCCTTGTTATCGGTGTTTTCTAAGATCTTTGAAAAAATCATTGTATCTAAAATGCTTGATTTTTTAGAAAAACATTATTTTTTTAATAAACTTCAATATGGTTTTATGAAAGGCAAGTGCACTGAAGATGCAATTTTGGCCTTTTTAGGCAATATTTATAATGCTCTAGACAATAATAAGAAAACGGTAGCACTATTTCTCAGAAATGAATGCTTTGCCTTTGAGTTTGTCAGAGATTTTAAATACTTGGGAGTAATAATAGATAACAAACTGAACTGGAAATCGCATATTATGTCCTTAAAAAGAATTCTTTATATTTCCTTGAATAAAATGTGTCTTCTGCGCAAGCTTGTTCCACAAAGATTGCTCTCTGCAGTCTACTACGCATTGGTTCAATCACGACTTGAATATGGTCTTGCATGTTGGGGCTGCGCTTACATAAGTAACCTGAATCCAATAATTGCAGTACAAAAGAAAATAATTCGGTTATTATTACATAAAAATAAATATGAGCCTTCTCTACCATTATTTCAGCTTGCAAAAATCCTTCCGTTACGTTATTTCTATATCTTTAAAATTCTTAAAATATTTTTCATAAGAAGTGGTAATATTCAATATAGAAGAAATGGAGTGTATTCCTTAAGAAATTGCCTGGTAGTCGACATCCCTAGAGTTAATAAAGAGCACTGTCGACGTTTCATAACTTCTATAGCCCCATTCATTTTCAACAAATTGCCAGCTGATATATCCAATCTGGTATCGCAAAGAAATCAATTTTTAAAAAAACTCAAAGTTTGGCTACTTTCACGGTCTGAGGTGGAAACTCTGCTTCGAGTGGTCTCTTAACCAAGTTTAAACATGTGTTTCGATATAATAATTTTTTAGTAATTCTTTCACTAGCATCATGCTTCATTCAAAATCAAAAAATTCCTTGCCTCATTCACTTTCCTTTTGTAGTGTGTTTTACATCGCGCATTACTCTTCTTTCAATCTTCTCGGCTTTTAATCATGAATTTTTTCGTAAATAGCTATACACTTGCTACTGGTTGTTTATACCACAAAGTGTATTATCATTATTTCCATAATCCCAGAGTTTCGTAGTATATAATATTGTAAATATCTCTTTTTACTGTATTATCATGCATATTTTAATTGAATTAGAATTAAATATTAAATATATATTACGTTTGAGAAATGTTTGTTAAATAACTTTAAAATTGGAATAAAATAAATAAAAATAAAAAAAAATCTAAATCAACAAAGAAAGTAACTTCACCGCCCTTTAATCACAAGAACCAGAATAACACAAAAAGGTAAGTACGAATTGACAAACACAAAAAATACGGAAATCCTTCTTTTCTTTCTTACTTTGAGTTCACCTCGTACGAAATACATATATATCGTCGCTGTAGATCGAATACCTCGTAACCCAGAAAAAAACGATTTTTAGGTAATGATGCAATTATATTGTGAAAAAAATTCCGGATCTAATGAAAAATATCCTGTGAACCTAAAAACTATAATTGCAGAGCCACGCGCATAATTAACAACACGTCTCTCATTGCCTCTCATTGATTTGATAATAAGTTTTTTGTCTCTCCTGAAAAATCGACTTTTCTGGGTTACGAGGTATTCGATCTACAGCGACGATATATACAGCTGCGGTAAAAAAAATAGCACCATTACGAGAAAAAAATTTCGTTGCAAAATAAAATGTATGCCAATATATCGAGGGAAATTTTGAATATGCAAAAAGTTTATATTAAGTTAAAACAACACATTTCAAAAAGAATTTTTATTTTTATTCATCAACTTTTTGAAAAAAACTTATATTTTCTCCAACAAATCAAACAAACAAGCGGTAAAAATAATAACACCATTGCTTCATCGTACAACTTAAAACCGCTTTGCTCTTTCCTCAGTGATCTCTTGTGAAAAATGTGTTTTCGACCTTAGAATCACTGATCATTCAATGACTGGAATTTTGGTAGATGTAGGACTAAATAATGTTAACTTGGATTCTTGTCCTTCGAATTTTGCAAACAAAATTGACTTTGTTAAACTAAAAAATTATTTGTCTTTCGAGTCATGGGAAGCAGTTTTTGCGGAAAGTGATCCTTCAAAATCGTATGATATTTTTTCTGATACTGTGTGTAGATATATATCTGAAAGTTCTACATCATTTGCCTCAAAAAAACCTGAAAAGCATCTTAAACCGTGGATTTCTAATACCCTTGTAAAAAAAATCAAACATAAAAACAAGCTAAGAAAAAAATGCTCAAAATATCCTAACAATGATTACTTAAAAAATAAATACAAAACAATATGTATTGAATTAAAGAAAGAAATCGTTATTTGTCGTGACAATTATTATACTAATAAATTCAATCAAGCTAAAGGTAACGTTAAAAATGAATGGGAAATTGTCAACAGTATTATGAACAAGACATCTAGTAGAAAACTTCCGTCTGCTATTTATGCTAATGATTGTATTGTCTCTGATAGAATTGGAATGGCAAATGCTTTTAATGATTACTTTTCGACTATTGCAAATGATGTCCAAGTGTCTCATATAAATGGACCAAGTTGTTCCATTTGTAATCCAGACATACCTTCACAAAGGCTAAGTTTTGTTTTTGAGCCTATAACTGGTCTTGAAATTTTAAAAATTATTGGCAACTTGAAAAAATCAAACTCTTCTGGTATCGACGGCATCTCCAATCTCTGTTTGAAAAATGTAGCTTGTTTCTTAACTGATGTCTTGGCACACCTTTTTAATAAAAGTATTTTTGGTGGTGTATTTCCGGTTGCCCTTAAATGTGCTAATGTCTTACCTCTTTTTAAAAAAGGTGTTACAAGTGATTTATCTAATTATAGGCCGATTTCTCGTTTACCATCTATAAGTAAGGTATTTGAAAAGGCTGTGAAAAATAGAGTGGTAAGTTTTTTAAATAAAACAAAGTTTTTGAGCGATTTTCAATTTGGTTTCCAAAGCGGAAGATCAACTGAGGATGCATTGTTGCGTTTCTGCTCTCAATTATTTGCAAGCTTGGACAAAAAACAGTTTACGGCTGCTTTATTTATTGATATTTCAAAAGCATTTGACATGGTAGATCACAAAATACTGCTTAGTAAGATTGAGAATGCAGGGTTTCGAGGTTTTATTTATGAATGGTTTGCATCATACTTAAAAAACAGAAAACAAAGAGTGAAATTCGAAGAGATTAAAAGTGATATAAAGTCAATCGATTTAGGAGTTCCACAGGGATCTGTTTTAGGGCCAATTCTGTTTTTGATTTACATAAATTCATTGTTTAGTTTGCCTTTCAAAGGTATATTGACTGCTTTCGCTGATGATGTGGGTTTTAGTTTTAGTGCAAATAGCAGCCTCAATCTTATAGCTGATATGAACTGGGACTTAAGCTTGTTAAGGATTTGGTTCGCTGAACACAATCTAGTCATCAGCTCTAAAACAAAGGTTATGTTTTTTAATTTATCCGAAAATAAAAATGTTGATGCCGATCTCTTTTTTCATGCTCCAGAATGCACAAAATTTAAACTTTTGAACTGTTCTTGTATGTCTCCATCTTGCACTTTTTTTAGTTCTTCTAGCTGCAGTAATAGTTGTTTTCGTTTAGAAAATGTAAATGAATTTAAATACTTGGGACTAATCATTGATTCTAGAATGAGTTTCTCTAAACACACTGATAATCTGAGACAGTACTTTCGTTGTACTTTAAGATTTTTTTATTATTTAAGGAAGGTTTGCTCTTTTCATCTACTTATGAAAATTTACTATGGCATCTTTCATTCGAAACTACAATATGGGATTTCATGTTGGGGAGGTATTTACTACAACAAAATCCAACCTCTTTTGGTCATACAAAAGTTTGTTTTGAAAAAAATTTGCCGTAAGCCCCGCTTGTACCCTAGTTTTTCACTTTTTAAGGATTTGAAGGTTTTTCCATTACGACATTTGTACTGTTACAAAGTTCTTAACGAATTCTTTAGAAGATCTGGAAATCTCAATTTCAGAATCATTTCAAATTATAATATACGTGGAAATTTTCTAAATCAAGTTTCTATACCGGCTTTTCGTACCACCGCTTTTCGTAAATTTTATGATGTGGTTTCATGTCGTATTTTCAACAAGCTTCCACACTCTATCAGAGCTCTTAATTCTCATTCGTTATTCTTAAAATATGTAAAAAAAATGGCTTCTTACCTTTGATATAGAAAGTATCGAATCAATGATGAATATGTAATTTTTTCTAATGTTTGATGAAATAGTATAATTTTAGTTAATTTTTTTTTTTTTTTCATGAAAGATTAAATATAACAGACCACAAATATAACTTTAAAGATTTAAGGGTCACCCCACCCATTCCATTTAATTTTGTAAATTTTGTTGGTAGCAGTGACAATAACACTATTTTTATTATATAAAATATCATTGTCATTACTGTTTCTTTTTTCTGTGAAATATAAACTTAAGTTATTTGTATTTGGATTTTAAAGAAATAAAAATATCTATCTATCTATCTATCTATCTAAATCATCGTAAAAATCCAAAATCTTTTTCTATGATTTTATTCCTTAGAGGTAGTCCAACAAAATTAATATTTCATTGCATAGCCTTTGTTGGCTATTACTGCGTCACAACGTCTCGTCATTGAATTTGCTAAATTTTGACACCTTTCAACCGAAATATTCTCCCAGGACGTATTAACTTCAGCCCAGAGTGCTTCGTTGCTGGTCGGTTTAATATCTGAGACTGCTTTCTTTACGTCGGCCCACAGATTTTCGATAGGATTTAGGTCAGGCGATTGCGCTGGCCACTCCATTACATTAATTGAATGATCTCCAAACCATTTTTTTTTGCCTTTTTACTGGTGTGCTTGGGGTTTAATCCAGTATATGGGTCCAACTCCATAGTAGGAAAAACAAGCCCACACCATTATGCTTGAACATCCGTGCTTAACCACTTTATTTGTGTATTTGGGTTTATATTCCGCTTTTGGAGGACTTCTTACGTAGGAGCGAGATCCTTTACCGCCAAACAACACGATTTTGCTCTTATCCGTTCATAAACCGTTGCGCCATTTCGCTGCTGGCCTGTTCAAATGCTGTCTTGCAAACATTAAACGCTTTTTTGCATGTTTGGCAGTTAAAATGAGGGACTTTTTTTGGACTACACGTTGTTAAATTATGTTCTCTCAATCTGTGGCGAACGGTTTCAACGCAAGCTGTAATATTCAGGTCTTTTTTGAGCTCAGTTGCAGGCTTGAAAGGATTTTTTTGGCTTTCTCGGAATAGGTGTCTGACAAGAGTTTTCGACAAAACTGGTTTTCGCCCAAGAGTTTCGGTTTTGGGTGCGTATATTATTGAATTTCGAATCATTTTGTTGGAACAGCCAACAAAACGTCGAACTTCTCCGTAAGTTTTACCTTCTGAAATCATTTTTTTAATAATTTCACGTTTTTCGTTTGTGCAATGTTTTCCATGGCCCATTGCCTTTGAAAAACTGTAATTTTTTTTGTTTAAAATGAAGAAACCTATTCAAAATTGACAAATCTTAACATTTGGTTACTTTACCTTGAAATATGACACCAAAAAATGTTTTTTTCTAGCGAAAACTGCGATCAGTGCTATTATTTTTACCGCAATAAAAAAGGGTTTTTCCCCAATATGGCCTCGTAAAAAAAGAACCGTTACCATTTAAGTACCAGAGATACACAATACAGAGAGTTAACACTTCAAGCAATAACAAAATACAGTAGAGGCTGGAAATATGTGTCCATTTACTCATTTAAAAAAAGTTAAAATGAAACTTGTACCGGTGGTGCTATTTTTTTTACCGGCACTGTATGTATGTTGCCTTCAACTGACTGGAACTTAAAATCGTTTCTCATTCTTTAGACTCACTGTGCTATTGCCGTTTCATAACTAGTGGCCTCGCATCTGCTAGGAGGCCAATCGAACCTCAAAAATATATCCTGACTTGCGGAGCGCAAGATAGGATAGTGACTTCTTTATAGAGGAAAACCAACGGACTCGCTAGATGATTCGTACCCGGTCCAAACTCTGACCAGTCTCAAAACAAAACTGTCCAACAGATTTGCTGCGGTCTTAGGATACTGCCCATATGGCTGTAGTGGTCGTTCCAGTGAAGAAGCACACAAAAATCAGCAATACAAAATTAAACGTGGCGGCCCAGCGCTCCACTGGCAAGCTGCTACCGCCAGGGCTTCAAGATTTGGTGTATATTCGGCCTATATAAATCTACTATGATAAAGTACTTATTCCTCAATAAAATAGTCTTTTTCGAAACTCACCACACTATTAATTAAGTATTTATTTGTCATAAAATTTGTTAAGCAATTTGCTGCGCCCAAGAAATTGGTGGAAGGCAATTAACCACCTCCAATAAGCACACTTTAATTTATTTTAAAAACTTTAAAACACAAAAAAAAATATTAAAAAAAAATTCAACGAACTCGAAATTTCACAAAAAAAATGTTTTCTTACTTTAGAAATTATGTTTCCGAAAATGTATGGGATAGTTCCACAAAAAAGAACAATTAGGCCTATTCTGCCAAATCTGTTATTCTGTTATAAATTTTCTGTTATGAATCATAAAAGATTTCCACCTCAAAAGATCTTTTATGACTGGTATTCAGAATTTTGAACTTTTTACCACCATGATTCAGGGAATACCATGACAATTCTATGTTGCGTATGCCACGATAAGAATCCTAGTATAATCTGCTTATCGCATGGTACGCACCTTGGACCTTATCCATGGTATTTCCTTAAACACACATAGATGGTTTCTTCGTATACCATGGCATAGTACACTAGAATTTTTTCAGATATATGAAAATGAATGAGTCCCTTACTTTATTGACATTTTCAGAGCGAAGTCAGCAAAAAATTACACAGGAGCAGAAGGAGATTTACTGCTCTTTTATGGAGAACATTCCAATCTTCTGCCAAACGAAGCATGCAGATAAATCGGTTCAAAATTTATGGGAGACCCTGGCAGTTCTTTTGAACAGCACGAGCGGTGCCACTCATAAGGTTGACGAGTGGAAAAAAGTAAGTATAAAAAGTTAGTAAGTATTATTCCAAATTAGGCTTAATTTTTTTTTTGGTTTTCGACAAATGGCGATATGCTGTTACCCACAAGCTCCGACTTCATAGAGCGGAATTAAAGAAAACCGGCGGTGGGTTTCCAAAAAATATAAAAGCAATTGATAGGTTGGAGGAGTGGGCGATGACCTGCTGGGGCCGCATTGTGATTGATGGCCATAAAAATGTTGCTGTGGCAGGTTGTTCTAAGTTTGAACCAAGCTATAAATTGGAAGAGGTTTCAAGAGCACATGAACAAATGGAATTGGGTACTGAAGTGGAAAATGAAGTCTATTTGGATGATAGGAATGAAGTGGTTGAGACGAAAGCCAAACGTCAGCGTAGGAGTACTACTCAAACTCTAGGTAAACACTTGTATTTTTTAGTGTGATTATTGTGAGAAATTTATATTCCATCATGAAAATAATGAAGCAAAGGTGGAACATCTGGCAATTTCAAGAAATTTCTTTAAATTAGTAGATATTTCTTAAAGCTATTGAAAAACAATGCAGTAATTTCAAAACTAATTGATTTGTGAGTTTTAATTTAAGTCCTCTGGGTGATTCTAAACCCGTATTCAGATTAAACAAATTTAAAAAAAAATTTCAATATACGACTTATTTTGGCATTTCATACGTAAGAAGAAAATAGTTGTATCGGGTTTTTCAATAAGAGCGCTACAAAAGTTTTTTTAAATAAAACAATAACGGTTTTGGATATTAATGAAATTCTTTATTTCTGTGAAAGTACGTTCGATGCCATTATGTATGGAACTAGATTTCTTTTGCATGGCCACCACGGGCACGCTTGCAGAAGTCCAGACGCTAAACCCAATTTTCGACGGTTTTCAAGCATAAATCGGCCGATACTGCTGCAATTTCACGTTCGATATTCGTACGAAGTTCATCAATCGTCGCTGGCTTGTTGGCATAGACCATAGACTTGACGTAGCCCCACAGGAAATAGTCTAACGGCGTCAAATCGCACGACGGAGGCAGCCAAGCGACTGGACCATTTCGTGAGATCCTCTAGACGCTCACATGAAATACAATAAAATTTCATTGTTGAACATGATGAAAATTGTTTTATATGAAATTTTTTTGAAATATTTGGTTAAATCCAAAATTGTTTTTTAAGTTCAGCAAAACACTAAATTTGCAACTCAGAACCGTTTCAATGATCAAAATAAGGAAAATAGTTCTAAAATGGCATCATTTTGTAACTAAGATTTACATGAAATACAATACAATTCTTCCCTGGATTTCCTCGTCATTTCCAATTTCATTTTCGGTTGTTTCTTCGAACTCATCTGTGTCATCAAGAAATTGTTCTATTCCCATAGTATACAAATTGTGTATCGTAAATATTTCTTTCTGACGAATAGTGGAGAATTCTTTGGCGTGATAAGCATCTAAACCGGCTTTTTATAACACCAAAAGCCCTTTCCACAGAGTTCCTTGTGGACAAAAAGCGCTTATTAAAGGCTGATTGAAGTGAACCTTGTGGTGGGTTATTTATTGGAGTAAATAACCACGGCTCAAGTGGAAAACCAGAATCACCTAGTGAACTGGAAAATAGAAATTTAAGAATAAACATACGCATGATATATTGAAAAAGTATTTACCAATGATATGTGCACGTTGATTTTCTGCCGTTGTAAATGCAGCTTTAAGAAATCTCCTCACAGGTGAAACCATCCATATGGCGGAGTCGTGGACTGAGCCTGGGTATCGTGCATCGGCATACATATATCACTCTTAAATTAGCATCCGTTATGGCTAATACATTTATGCTATGGTAGCTTTCTCTGTTGATATAATATATGTAAATGCCCTGGTGCATCAATGTCGTTTTTAGGTGGAGCGACAATAGGTATATGTGTGCCATCAATGACTCCAATTATACCAGGTATGTTCAGCTTTGTTAAAAAGCTGTAGAAAAATACAAATCATTAGAGGATAAGAATTAAGCTTAATGAATGCAATCACTTACTCTCTTTTTATCTCTGCGGTGTCGAGAATACCACTAGGAAATTTGATTGCGTCGTTCAATAAATGATCGTTTAAAAGGTTTGTTACGACATGAATAGCCCTCGCATGGGTTGCGATAGCCCAAAAATGTGGCCGCTACTAATTGATGCCTGGTACGAACCGTACCCGTAGTAATTAAGTGTTGAAAGAAACTATAATTAAAAAAATATAAGGGTAGGTAAAACTATAGATCATAAATGTATCTTTTTTTAATATTTTACCTGTATTTGAAATGGGATCGTCGTATTTGTGGCTCGCGTAAATAGTTGCAGTTTGTGGATCAAAGTTCTGGCATTCTATTTGTCTAAGCTAAACAATTGTAAAAAACGCGCATCGGGAAGATCAACGGGATTACTTTTCAATCTAAGCTCCATTAAAAGTGTCCTGTGCTTTCGTCTGAAAAAAATAAACGTAATTTAATTTTCTTATTTGTTTATATGATATATATTTTAATATATTTTCTTGCATTTGTCTCCTTTTAAGAATATTTCGTTGATGAAATAAAAGATAAACATCCATTTTTGCTTGATATACCCGTAGAATCTTGAAATCTTTTATGATAAAAGTCACAGAAGTTTGTCTTTTATTCTTTTACGATTTTTAACAGATTTCATAACAGATTTTGGCATGCTGAATACCAAAAATGCAATTCGTAAAAGTTTTTTTCTATGTTCGAACGTTTAACAGTTCATAAAAGTTTTCTTAGCAGATTTTATAATAGATTTTAGCGTGCTGAATACCAAAATTAAAATTCAGAAAAGATTTGTTGACAATTTAAACATTTGTATGGAAATTCATAGCAGAATAACAGAATAGAAGAATAAAAGATCTCGCCGAATAGGCCTAAATTTCTTACAATCAAGATAAAACACAATGTCATCCGAGCTCAATACGGTTCTTCTAGCAAGACATCTGACATTTAACGTTTGCATCTTTTTAATTCGAGGAGCAATGTTCTCCTTTTAGCATCGTATGATTCAATATGCCCGCTAGTTTGCTGGTTTCAGTTTTCTAGTGATGTCAGTGTATTGGTTTTAGGCTACTCTCTTTTCGCCATATTGTTAAATTCGATCCTTCCATTCCCTAACAGATGGCGTAACTTGACCTATGTCTACACAAGACATCAGAAATTTGCTTCACCCATTTCCTCTCATTTATTTTCATAAAATTCTTCTAAAAATTGGTTTAGTATTTTGTGAGTACAAAAATCCTAGGGCTCATTTAATCATTTTTCCTTGATATTCACCTAAGCCCAAAACTCACCTTTACGTCACACGATTATTTGTCTTTATATAATACTATTCAATGACAAAAACATTTACCTCAGCCCGATCGATATTCAACTGTCAATCTCTACCCATTGTATGGTACATCCACTGATCTCTATAATACACTGGATAGCGCATTCATCCAAAAAAGTGGACTCCATTTGAACATTGTTATATTATGAAGCTGTCCATGGTGCCGTATAACAGTATAACTGTATAACATCTAAAACAGCATCTTTGCGAAGGTAGTCACCTTGATGTGGTGCAAAGGCTTAAGTAGCAAAGACTCACCCGACCTGCCATTCTGGGATAACCCCAAACTGGTAGAGAAGTTGAAGAGCGAAAACCAAGAACTGCCCTCCCTAATCCAGGGTGTTAAGTGACCCGTGCGCGTATTGCCAAACTGTATATCAGCACAGATCTCCATAGTCTGTGCTCAGCCATTTTCTGCTCACCGAATTTGAAAGTATTGTAGAGCAAACTGTATGCTACCACAGAGCGCTCTGTGGTCACATGCAGTTTGCTTGTAAAATATTAAAAAAGCTGAAGCAAACTATATGCTAGTTCAGATCGAGCAATGTACCTGCGATTACAGAGCCATCGTTCACGTTGGTATAGTTATTGTGTGTGGTGAGTTCTGGGTTGGTATACATTTTGCTCAGGAAACTAAGAGCAAAGTACCTGTGATTACAGAGCCATCGTCCACGTTGTTATAGTTATTATGTGTGGTGAGTTCTGGGTTGGTATAAATTTTGCTCAGGAAACTAAGAGCAAAGTACCTGTGATTACAGAGCCATCGTTCACGTTGGTATAGTTATTGTGTGTGGTGAGTTCTGGGTTGGTATACATTTTGCTCAGGAAACTAAGAGCAAAGTACCTGTGATTACAGAGCCATCGTTCACGTTGGTGTGGTTATTGTGTGTGGTGTGTGGTGCCGTGACATAAGGCCAAGTGACAAAAGGCCATATTTGTTTGTGACTTAAGGCCAACCATAAAATGTTTTGTCTTGAGCAACAGTACCTTGGGTGGCCCGCTTCGCGGGTTTTCAGGATTTTAACTTCCTTTTCGGGGCTCACACCCGCTCACGCAACTCCGTTGCTCCGCTTAGGGTATGTTCAGTCGCCAGGCAGGCGCCTGTAGCAACAGTTTTGTATTTTACATTAATTGGAGTAAACAACTAACAGTTATGTACTGCTGCTCAGGAAAACTGTTGCTACAGGCGCCTGCCTGGCGACTGAACATACCCTAAGCGGAGCAACGGAGTTGCGTGAGCGGGTGTGAGCCCCGAAAAGGAAGTTAAAATCCTGAAAACCCGCGAAGCGGGCCACCCAAGGTACTGTTGCTCAAGACAAAACATTTTATGTTTGGCCTTAAGTCACAAACAAATATGGCCTTTTGTCACTTGGCCTTATGTCACGGCACCACACACCACACCAACGTGAACGATGGCTCTGTAATCACAGGTACTTTGCTCTTAGTTTCCTGAGCAAAATGTATACCAACCCAGAACTCACCACACACAATAACTATACCAACGTGAACAATGGCTCTGTAATCACAGGTACTTTGCTCTTAGTTTCCTGAGCAAAATGTATACCAACACAGAAAAATCTGCTTTTGATCTGACACAGTATATAGTATGCTCTTAATTTGAATGAGCATTCTGTAGTCTATTATAGAGCGTCGGAGCTCTGTACTGATATACAGTTTGGCAATACGCGACCCGTGCCCATTGGATGGTTTGCAGCCAGGGAGTATACCGGCTGTATTATAACGGAACCTCTTTGAAACCAGGTCGAATCAAAGAGTAACCTAGACCTTACCATATTATGCGGAGCTCTGATATGGCGGACCCCATTATTTCTCTAGCTACTCGTGGGATTCAAAATGCCAAAAAATTTAAAACAAAAAAACAATAAAAATTTTAAAAAATTCAACACTCTGCGGGATGTTACCGCAAGTGCACTAGCGGATCGAATGGAGAAAGACCTCCGAGGTGAAGATCCGAAACCGGAGAGAAGTAAGTACCTGAAGAGGTTACCTCAGGGGAACACTCAAAACCGGGCAACAGGAGGAGCGTCGACCTCTGGTCAAGGGACAATACCTTCCAGACAGGAAAAAGACGCAACTCAGCAACAGAGTGTAGCGGCAAACTCTTGTCAAGGGAGAATACCTCCTAGTCAAGGGGAAAACGCTACAAACGAAACAGCATCCACTAGCACAGGGAGTTTATCTCCTAAACAAGTGAATGATCTGACGGTGGTCAGACAAAAAGATGACGGGCAGGTACCACCATCTAAACTATCCAGTCCACCCAAAATACCAAAGAGCCGAAATGCCCGGAAAAGTCAAGTACTTCCGAAATTGGGTAGTCCAGGAGACCTGGACCCACATAGGAAAGGACTTAGTGGAGCAGGCACCAAATGGTACTTCCGGTTCCTTGCAGAGGGGATGTCCCCGCAGGAAGCTAGGAAGAAGGTGGACCTGAGAAAAAACGAAAAGACAGTGAACACGAGCCTAGGACAGGGTAAGAGGAAAAGCCACCAATTAACTCCTCCCCTAAGCAAAGAAGCTAAGAAACCTAGGACGACGGGAACTTCATCCACGGGACAAAGCACCGTTAAGGCTATACCCGTTCAACAAAGGCTCTCATACGCAAGTGCAGCCTTGAGCGTCAGAATTGCTGTTCTGCCTAGGGGATATCCACAAGTCGCCTTGACTGCCGAGGATCTATCGGCACTCGAGGAGGCAATCATTGAGGAGGTCTCCTTGGGTTGGAAGCACAAGCTGAAGTTCAATGGACTGCACTTCAGAACAGGTCTGCTCTTGGTTGATTGCGCTGGACCCGAAACAGCGGAGTGGCTAAGAGAGAGTGCACCTAAATTGAGCACTTGGAGGGGCACCGAGTTGTATGCATGCATGGGGGAAGACATCCCCAAAATGCAGAATATAACACTGTTCCTTCCAAAGAGTATAGGCCAAGAAGACAAGAAGTCATTGGCTCTTTTAAAAGCCCAAAATGAGGGACTTAATGTACAGACCTGGAGAATAGTGAAAAGCTCGGCTGAAGGTAAAGGTCAACTCCTAGTAATAAGTATTGACGCCGACTCCGTTGAGACTATAGTGAAAGCAAATCACCAGCTTCACTACAAATTCGGAAAAATTAACGTATTTGGTCTCCGGAAAGCAACCTCCAGCTCTGCATCTCCAAAAGAAAAAGAGTCTCCCACCAGGCTAGAAAATAAATCCCTGGAAGAGGAAGAGGTAGGAATTACCCTACCAGATACATTCGTACCACCTCCCACCCTAATACCTCCAACCCCACCAATTCCCCCAATCCCACCGAGCACATCATCTGAGACAACTTTCTCAGAAACAGAAGAGAAACACCCCGATTCACGGGAGAGGTTAACACCGGGTCCATTGGACATGGAGATGGAGGGCATAGACCTCTCTCCAAGTTCAATGGACCAAACAGAACCGCTTCCAACGATAGAAGAGGAAGACCACCTGCTAGCAGATGATGGGGCATTAGCCCCCATCTGCCAATAAAATAAGATGCCGGCACACGGGATCAGAACCAGGCTAGCCCAAGCAAACATACACCATGCGAAGGCGGCATCAGCTGTCCTGGCGAGGAAGTTCGCTGCGGACAACTTAGGGCTAGCACTGATCCAGGAACCCTGGACTTATAAGGGTCAGGTAAGAGGGTTGACAAGTAGCGACTCTAAACTTATATGGGACACGAGAGAAGACTCGCCCAGAACTTGTATTAAAATAAGAAATAACATAAATTATATATGTCTTTCAGAATTTATGACAAGGGATCTGGTCCCGATACAGGCCCAAATCAACATCGAGGGTCGTATCCAGACGATGGTTGTGGCAGCAGCCTACTTTGCTGGTGATGAAGCCAACATTCCACCGTGCGAGGTACAGAGACTGGTGGACTACTGCAACCGGAAAAAGCTACCAATACTGATAGGATGTGACGCAAATGCTCACCATACAGTATGGGGTAGCACCGACATAAACCAAAGGGGTGAGTACCTTTTAGACTTTATGATGGTAAAAAATCTAGAAATATTTAACGTAGGGAACACCCCCACTTTTATTACTAGAACAAGAAAAGAAGTCCTAGACTTAACTTTCGGAACTCCGAACGTAGCTTATATGGTTAAGGATTGGAGAGTATCCAATGAACCATCAATGTCTGATCACAGAATAATAGTGTTTACCTTAGAAGGTCTGCTTACAGAGAATACCCCTGGCAGAAATCCTAAGAAAACAAACTGGAACCTATACCAAAATGTTCTAAAATCAAACCTGGAACAACTAGGTCCAGCAAGTACGACTAAAAGTAACCTTGAATTAGAAGTTGTAGTTAACGAGTTTAGTGGAGCAATAAATGAGGCATATGAACTCAGTTGCCCTCTTAAACCAAAAACTAGACAGAAGGATGCCCCTTGGTGGAATAAACATCTTTCTAAACTAAGATCCAAGGTTAGGAAGCTCTTCAATGAAGCAAAAAGAACAAGGGAATGGTGTAATTACTCCGTGTTATTGACAACATATAACAAAGAGATAAGAAAAGCCAAAAGAAATAGTTTCACAAACTTTTGTGAGAACATCTCAACAACCCCTGCAGCGGCAAGACTGCATAAAGCTCTTGCAAAAGAGAAAACACTAACATCACTGGCACTTCGTTATAGTGATGGAACGTTCACCGAAAATGAAGAGCAAAGGTGTAACCTGCTGCTCAACACACACTTTCCAGGCAGTCTACCATTAGATGGTAACTTGGTAGAGAAAACACCTCTCATACCAAACAGAGAGGACTGGAAAATAGCCACGACCATTTGCACAGGTAAAAGGATTGATTGGGCAATTAATACCTTTCAACCCTACAAATCACCAGGTGCAGATGGTATCTTCCCAGCTCTTTTGCAGAAGGGAAAAGAATTCCTTATGCCCTATCTCATTAATATTCTACGGAGTAGCATTGCTCTTGGGTATATACCAAGTCTATGGAGAACAGCTAAGGTAATCTTCATTCCCAAAATAGGGAAAAAGGACACAACCCATCCAAAGTTTTTCAGGCCAATAAGCTTAACATCCTTTATACTGAAAACTCTGGAAAAGGTAATTGACAACTTCATAAGATCAGAAGTGTTAATAAGTAGGCCTCTCAATCAGCGACAACACGCATATAGGGCGGGCAGATCAACCGAGACCGCCCTGTTTGAACTAACAAATAAGATCCAAAGAGCTTTAGATGTAAAGGAAACAGCATTAGCTGCTTTCTTAGACATAGAAGGGGCCTTCGATAACACGTCCCACGAGGCTGTAGGCAAAGCTCTTGTTAGGAAATGCGTACCCAACACCATAACTAGATGGATAATAGAAATGTTGGGCACTAGAAATGCAGAGGCACAATCAGGACAAAATGTAAAGAAAGTGATCACAACGAGAGGATGTCCTCAGGGCGGTGTACTATCACCCTTGTTGTGGAGTCTTGTAGTAGATGAATTGTTAGAAAATCTTACCTCCAAAGGTATATACTGCATTGGATTTGCCGATGATATCGCTATCATTGCAGTAGGTAAGTTTGAAGAAACTCTTTGCGATATTATCCAAAGAGGACTAACAATTACAAGTAAATGGAGTAGGTCTGTAGGGCTTTCAATAAACCCATCCAAGACAACAATCATACCATTTACCAGGAAAAGACTTCTACCACATATGAAACCTATCCGTTTGACTGGTGAAGTAATTGAAACGCAGAGGGAGGTAAAATACCTAGGAATTATACTAGATAGTAAACTCCTCTGGAACAAACACATAAATTATATAGTCGGAAAAGCCACAAAAGCCCTAATGATTTGCAAAAGAATTGCAGGCAAGTCATGGGGTTGCAAACCGAGCATCCTTAGGTGGATGTACACTATGATGGTAAGACCCATCATTACCTATGGTGCGGTTGCATGGCACAAGAAAACCGAATTAACAACAACTAGGAAAACCCTAGAAAAAATCCAAAGGCTCGCATGTATCTGTATTACGGGAGCAATGAGAACCTGCCCTACCGCAGCTATTGAGGTTATCCTCCATCTATCCCCTCTACACGAGGTCATTAGAAGTGCTGGAGTGGCAGGAATCATGAGGTTCTCAAAGGAAGGAACTGGGACAGGTAAAATTATTGGTCTCAGAGAAAGGGACCTAATTGACAGGTCCACAATTACTAACCTTATTGACATCCCAAGAGATGGAATGATCAAAAAACATAATTTCGAGAAAAACTTTCTTACACAGCTTAGTAACAAAGAAAACTGGGTAGGAGAGGATATAAACTATACACTCGAAGTAAATACCATCAAGTGGTACACTGATGGATCGAGAACAAGCGAAGGGACTGGTGCAGGAATTTTTGGGCCAAAAACCAAACTTTCCATACCGATGGGACGGTCCACCAGCATCTTCCAAGCGGAGGTAAACGCGATAGGGAAATGCGTGGATCGCAATCTCGAAAGGAATTATCGTAACAAGAACATTGCCATTATGTCAGATAGTCAAGCAGCACTAAAGGCACTGAGCTCATACACCATCAACTCTAAGCTGGTGGGGGAGTGCATAAGTAGACTAAACGAACTAGGCAAACAGAACAGGGTCACACTTTATTGGGTACCTGGTCACGTTGGTGTTCTTGGAAACGAAAAGGCAGATTCCCTAGCAAAATTAGGAGCTTCGACTCCCCTAACGGGGCCTGAACCCTATTGCGGAATAGGTGAAAATGTCATCAAAACCAGAATTAAACAAGAAGAGGAGGCAAACAGAATCAATAACTGGAATGAACTCCCTAGGCTGAGACAGGCGAAACTACTGCTGGGAAACTACAACCGGCAACGTTTCGAAAACTGTATCAACTTAAGTAGGAATAACCTAAGAATAATAACAGGTATTCTAACAGGACACTGTAAACTTAGAAGACACCTCAATCTACTTGGTGTGGTAAGCAGTGCCACTTGCAGATTCTGCAACATGCATGAGGAAACTCCGGAACACATACTGGGAAAATGTTGTCCAATCATGCACCAAAGGAAAACCCATCTGGGACGGTACCAGGTGGAAGAGAGCAACCTACCCTCTCTAAAAGTGCCCCAAATACTAAAATTCCTTAGGGCAATAGGTTTGGAGGAAGAACTATAGGATGAGCTAGCTCATCATTATAAGAGGGGGCACAATAGATCTACAGGTCGCAGTGCAATTAATCCCCAATACAATTCATTCATCATTCAAAACAGCATCATAAAGCGCGGAACAGATTGAACCAGCAACAGCACTGTCAACAGCAACAGCGGCCGCCATTAATTTAAAACCAATGCATTTCAATTGTTCAACACACATAAGAACAGCAACGCCAACAGCGTCGTTAGGCCAAAGTCTTAAACTTGCTGTTGCTGGTGCAGTATTGTCAACTTTCCCACTGCAATATTTAGTGGCATCACAATGCAAAACAAAATAGAACGTAAAATAATTTTTCCATTTAGCTACTTTTTTATTTTGGTTGAAATTATCGTGTGAATAAAAAACAATAAATAATTTTTGATAAACTAAAATTGCAAAATTAAGTGACTAAAAAGTAATAAAGAATAAAAAACTATCGTGAGTGTTAAAAAATCGCTGAATAAATGAAAAAATTACTGTGCTTGCCAGTCTTTTGCCTAAAAAACAGAACTGAAACGACATTCCTTCAATTTTATTAAATTGTCAATTTGTCAATCAAAACAAATGATTTTCGTTCCTTCAATTTTATTAAATTGTCAATTTGTCAATCAAAACAAATGATTTTCGTCCAATTTTCAATTTATTATTTTATTTTTAATAAAAAATATTTAAAATTTACAAATAATGCGAGAAATAAGAGAAACAGATTGACGGTGTGTCAATCTGTTGCTGTAACTTCAACAGCAACTTTAACAACCACGTCACTGTTTTTAGGGCCACTGTTTTAAATGGCTTTGATTACATTAAGGCTAGGCGCGCACATTCAATTTTTAGTTTCGCAACTGCTTAGTTCGAGCAGCTAAAAAGTTTGTGGTTTGACACAAACTAAACAATTGCCTAAAATGAGTTCGCTATTTTGTGTAACATCTAATTATTTGCACCTGCGCGGACATTCAACCAAATAGTTCATCTCTTTTCAATAAGCAACCAAACAGTTGTTCAACAGCAACGAAAACTTCAACATCAAGTCTTGTGAAATAGATTACAACGTGAACAGCGTTTTTGACAGCATATAATCAAAATAAATTCAAATGCGAAATGATTTTGCCGTACATTTAACGATGAAAATTAACGTAAATTGCGTTAATGTATACGACTTGCACAATTTGTCGAACTAAAATTTATTTGTTTTTAGCAATTCTTCCATTGTCAAAACCAAAATAAATAGACGAATCAAAAAGATAGTTGTTACATTTTCATTTAAGTGTTGATAATACTGACAAATTTCGCCTCAGAAGTAAGTAGCGACATCGAATTTAGGGTTAAGGTCTAACGTTAATGTCGAAGTTGCTGTGTTAGGTTAGGCGCGCACATTCAACTTTTAGTTGCACAACTGTTTGGTTGCTTATAGAAAACAGATGAACTATTTGGTTGAATGTCCGCGCAGGTACATATAATTATATGTTACACAAAATAGCGAACTCATTTTAGGCAATTGTTTAGTTTGTGTCAAACCACAAACTTTTTAGTTGTCCGAACTAAGCAGTTGCGAAACTAAAAATTGAATGTGCGCGCCTAGCCTTAATGTAATCAAAGCCATTTAAAACAGTGGCCCTAAAAACAGTGACGTGGTTGTTAAAGTTGCTGTTGAAGTTACAGCAACAGATTGACACACCGTCAATCTGTTTCTCTTATTTCTCGCATTATTTGTAAATTTTAAATATTTATTATTAAAAATAAAATAATAAATTGAAAATTCGACGAAAATCATTTGTTTTGATTGACAAATTGACAATTTAATAAAATTGAAGGAATGTCAATTAAATTGAAAATTGGACGAAAATCATTTGTTTTGATTGACAAATTGACAATTTAATAAAATTGAAGGAATGTCGTTTCAGTTCTGTTTTTTAGGCAAAAGACTGGCAAGCACAGTAATTTTTTCATTTATTCAGCGATTTTTTAACACTCACGATAGTTTTTTATTCTTTATTACATTTTGGGCACTTAATTTTGCAATTTTATCAAAAATTATTTATTGTTTTTTATTCACGACGAGACAATTTACAGAATGAAAAAAAATATCAAAGTTGTCAACATCTGTTCACACAGGTTGGTTGGTTGCACGAACCACCCAGGTTTTCAAAATATTTTGAAAACCATGCAACATTGTTCGGTTTTGCGTTTATATGATAGAACATTGATGGTTATCGAACCATGTTGTACAAGATGTTCTTCCATGTGAACACCCCTAATAATAATGGAAATCAGCTGGGTTTGATTTAGGTGTATAATAACCAATGTGGTGTAAAGTTTCCATTCAAACTTCCCAACATGCAAAACTAAATTAACTTAGCCGTGAGAACATCAATTTGCAAACTCAACGTAAATTATTTAAAGTTGATGTTCCCACGATGGGTGGCTTCTTGATTGGGAATCGACACCTCATTCCCTTTTTCAACAATTTGAGCAAGTCAGTCTCTAACCAACCTACAAACAGAATTATTGTTTTTATTTATTCTAAGATTCATCGTCACAAATTGGCGCAGCCGGAAAAAAAGAAAGTAAATAAAAAAGTAGCTGAGTAGTAGTCCAAACTTTTTTTTCTTTTTTCTTTCATTCTCGATCGCTCCGCATCACGGACCATCTTTTGTGGAGTGATCACATATTTGACGTCGCCAAAAACGCTGCTACATAAGTGCTTATATTTTCTCTGCCGATGCAAGAAGTTTTTTACCCCATCTGATCTTGTTATTATATACAGGGTGATTGGCATAAGGTGTGACAAAAAGCTAGGGCGTGTAGGTTGGACTTATACAAGAAAAAAATCGTATGGGAGGGGGGGGTCCATTTCCCCCCGTTTAGGCGGGAGGGGCAATTTAAGAAAAAAATCACTTAAAACAGAAAAAAAATTATTAAAAAATAACGGTGATACCTAGAGAGTAATGCTATAGCATTTTGAAAAGCCAGAAATACATTCTTTAATTTTGTTTTTAAATAAAGTTGTTCGAGTGAATAGTTTTTGAAAAATTAATTTTCAAAATCAAAATTTTGAAAAAAAAAATGAAATTTTTTTTTTTAAACAAATTTTTTTCAAAATTTTACGTTATTAAGTATTATTTTTTTATTCAATATTCAATGCTCATATTAATTTTTGATCAAACACAAAAAACCGGATGTCAAAAGGTTTTGTAGTTTTTGAGAAAATCAAAAATAACAAAAACTACTTTTGTTCTAAGAAAAGCCTTTTATTTTAGTTTTTGGATTCTTAGGTGAATTTACGATTGAAAGGATTAACTTTCTTTTTACTATTTTTTTAATTATCGGTCTTATTAGCATACAATACTGTGACAAAGTACTGGATTAATCATATTTCACACATTTTTTCATTGAGAACACCTGCGTGAGATCATTGGATTAATATTGACCTGTGAATGTTTTTTAAATAATGCAACGTTACACGCCCTAACTAGTGAAAGAAAAATGCAATTGCGAAATAAGAACCAAAATGTTCCTGAATCTTGAAATCAATTAAAATAAGAAATACATGCATATTTAGATAAAATACATAATTGCTGTTTATTTAAATTTTTAACTAAAGCTTATTACAAACAATTTTCGATATGATCCCCATTTTGCAGAAGGCAAAGATTATAGCGCCTTCTTATTGCTGCACATAAATTTATACTTGATAAATTTTCCTGTAATTTGACTCCAGCCACTTCAATCCGTTATTTCAGTTGTTCCAAAGATTCTATTTCCACTTCGTACACATAGTTCTTCATGAATCCTCAAGCATAAAAATCTAACGGAGTTAAATCTGGCGATGTAGGCGGCCATACTATTGGACCTCCTCTTCCAATCCAATGGTCACTAAAATGTTCATCAAGCCAGTTCCTTACAGTGCGGCTGTAGTGTGCTGGAGCTCCATTTTGCTGGTAGATTGAATTGTCTGCTATGGCAAAGGGAACGTTGTCATTCAAATCGAGCAGAAGGTCTCGTAGTAACTACGAAATGGGGATCATATCGAAAATTTTTTTGTAATAAGCTTTAGTTAAAAAATAGTTAAAAATTTAAATAAACAGTAATTACGTATTTTATCTAAATATGCATGTATTTCTTATTTTAATTGATTTCAAGATTCAGGAACATTTTTGTTCTTATTTCGCAATTGCATTTTTCTGTCACTAGTTAGGGCGTGTAACGTTGCATTATTTAAAAAACATTCGCAGGTCAATATTAATCCAATGCTCTCACGCAGGTGTTTTCAATGAAAAAATGTGTGAAATATGGTTAATCCAGTACTGTGTCACATTATTGTATGCTTATAAGACCGATAATTAAAAAAATAGTAAAAAGAAAGTAAATCCTTTCAATCGTAAATTCACCTACGAATCCAAAAACGTAAAAACTAAAATAAAAGGCTTTTCTTAGAACAAAAGTAGTTTTTGTTATTTTTGATTTTCTCAAAAACTACAAAACATTTAGACATCCGGTTTTTTGTGTTTGATCAAAAATTAATATGAGCATTGAATATTGAATAAAAAAATAATACTTAATAACGTAAAATTTTGAAAAAAATTTGTTTAAAAAAAAAAATTTCATTTTTTTTTCAAAATTTTGATTTTGAAAATTAATTTTTCAAAAACTATTCACTCGAACAACTTTATTTAAAAACAAAATTAAAGAATGTATTTCTGGCTTTTCAAAATGCTATAGCATTACTCTCTAGGTATCACCGTTATTTTTTAATAATTTTTTTTCTGTTTTAAGTGATTTTTTTCTTAAATTGCCCCTCCCGCCTAAACGGGGGGAAATAGACCCCCCCCTCCCATACGATTTTTTTCTTGTCTAAGTCCAACCTACACGCCCTAGCTTTTTGTCACACCTTATGCCAATCACCCTGTATAAGGCCATAAAAATATATATATCTACCTATATCTAGGTAGGTGTTTCAAAAATCCACTTTAGTCTCTTGGACAGAATTCAAAAGAGAGCTATAAAAATGATAGGCCACCGTTGTCTAACTGAAACATTTGTATATCTCGAGCACCGCCGCAATTTTTCATGTCTATCATTATTTTTCCGCTATTTTTATAAACAGTGGCCTAATCAAATAGCCAGTAGGATTCTTCCCTTAAACTTTATAAACGTAATACTCACGATTTTAGGAATGCTCATCAATTTACCCTTGAGCCCAATTTCGGTTGTACAGAGATTCTTTTTTAGCTGCACTACACCAATCTGGAATGCTTTAACCGGCGCAATATTTCCCACTCCTTTCTAATCCTATCCTACTTTCCTATTTTATTTTATACATATTTTAAAAATATTAAGAAAACATATATGTACTTCTTTTTATTCTAAAAATTGAATAAGCAAGATGTAATTTTGTGTTTTTGGTGTGTTTTGATAGAGTTTCGATCATTTTAGGTAGGTGTACAAAATCGAAAAATCGAAAGGTAGGTAGATTACCTTTTCCAATAACTTCATTTTTAAAGGTAAATTTTATGGCGGATTACAAAACTTCGGCTTGACCAATTTTCAATTTTCAAAATTGTTTCTAAACCATCTCAAAGTGGTCCCCTTTCATTTAAAAAACATCTTATAAAAATCCATCCAGCCGGATTCTAGTTATAAGGTCACACACAAAAGTTAAACTCGTTTTTATATATATAGATATTTAGAAACAGGTTTTAAATCTCAATATCTTCGAACTCTATCTCTTCACTTCGAATACATAAATAAAATATTGGAATATCCTAGCACTAGATTACCACGTAAATTAGCTCAAGAGACTATCGCTCTTAAAACTTTTTGGGTAGTTGATTGGGAAAATTTGGGCCAATTGCTAATATGGACATTGACCTATCTGTGTCTTCTTTTAGGAATCTCCATAAAAATATGTTGATAGCATTGGAAACTAATGAGCATGATAAGTATACTGCAGATACTAGAAGTTCTCAATTTCATGATTCTTATCCTCAATTAAACTATAATATAATGCCATATTTCACTGATGGAATTCCTCACACTTAGTCAGTTTAATTTTTAAAGCAAGAGGTGGTCTTTTAAATATAAACGCAAGAGCATTTAAAAAAGATACATTTGGTATTTGTACAATTTGTAACTTGGATGAAGCAGAAAATACGTATCACCTTATTGGTAGATGCCCAATCTATAATAGTATGAGAATTGCTTGTTTTGGTAAAAATACACTGTCTATTGAAGATCTACTTAACACACTTAACGGAAACAACTTCGCTTCCCTTTACAACTTTTTAGTAAATTGCCTTAAGTACAGAAATATGTTAATAAATGAATTTGCTTAAATTAATATGTAAATGTGTAATAAGAACTTATGTAATTTTTATGATATTTAACTTAACTTAGAAAGTAGGTAAACTAAATATACCATAAAAAAGTTGTATAATATTACATAATTCTTTATTTGCCATATTTCCAATTGTAATTTTAAATGAATTTACAATATTTTAAATAATATTTTAAAACCGATGTATAGTATGAATACTGATGTAAATAAATAATTGTAAATAACTTGTTATCAATGTAAGTTTGAAAAAATTATATTAGATGTGTAATGCCAATCTGACAGACAACATAAAATGTTATGTCATAATAATGTATTATTACATTAATAAGATTTTTTGATACGATTGTTAGCATAATTTATATGAACTTAAATAAAAAATCTTTTTCTATTCTATTCTCTAACTCCCCATTTTTATATTTGACGACATCAGCGCCGAGCAACGTCTCGCACAACGATATAAAAAAATCCGTCTCATAATCGTAATATAGATTTCATATACAATGGTGTAGGTTTAAATGGAATGTTTTTCTTCTAAGGCTCATAAGGTGCCCTATAGAAATATCTACACTTTTGCATCATTTGTTCAATTTCGCATATTTGTGAAATGTTTTCCTTTTTCTTCTCAGCGTTTCAATCATTTTCTGAGGAAATTGTTATCAATAAAGTTATAACCAATTTATGTTTTCTTCGTCTATATATATGAAAACCACAAATTATGTCCAAAATCTGCACCTTTTTTAAAATACTTATTATTTATAAGAACTCAATGCCTTACATACTTTACTTACATACTCTTAGCGACGCAACGGAGTTTGTACCGTACAAAATTCTTCTTTCTAACAATTTATGGAATTGGTTATTTTGCCTTTTTCGTGTAAAATACTATCTTATTAATTAATATCAATCATAAAATAAGAGAAGGGTAATACAAAATTTACAATTTTAATTAAATGCGAGTAAATGTAATTTACTTAATAACGATAGGTTTATATCTGAAAAAAATTAAATAAAGCAAATCTGATGTTTAACTAAAAGTCTGCAGAACTTCTTATATCATCATGTCACTGAAAATCTGTTCCGATTAAAAAAATGCAAGTTTAAAAGAAGTTAACAGCTTTTTGTGATCAGAATACCTTGGCTGGACCGCTTTGCGGGTTGCAGGGATTTTACCTCCCTTTTAGCCCTCTACCCCCCTCATGCGACTCATGCGTAAAAAAAATAGAACTAGAGATTTCGATCAAAGTTGACATTACGATGATAGAGAATACGAAAAAGTGGGTCTCGAAATTCTGTCTGTCTGTCTGTTCGACTACAGCCTAAACGGCTCGGTTGATTTTGTTTAAGCTTGGTAGATATCATTTTTAATTTTTCCCCCCACACGTTAATTTTTTTAAAGACCAAAAATAACGGTGCCTGCCATAAGAATTTTTTTCGATGTTTTATAAATATTTTTTTTTCTACAAATCTGCGACAGATTTAAAAAAAATTCTAAAAATTTCATTTAGTTAAAGCTTGGTAATGTTTTGAAAACAAATCCAAAAAATAGGTATTAATGATACCCAATGGAACCGTCTTTTTTGTTTTTGATTTTCTCAAAAACGGTACTACTGATTTTGATCATTTTTTTTATCCGATCCTTCCGAAAATTTGAATATTTTTTTTGGATTTTTAAAGTTAATTTTTTTCAAAATTCAATATTTCGAAAACCCCACGCTCGATTTTTTCAAACTTGACAAATAAAATATATTTTACAAGATATGAGCATTTTTTTTTTTCATTTTACGTACAAATAACGGTACTCCCCATACAATGTTAAAAAAATGGTTTTCAAAAATCGTAGTTTTCTCGAAAACGGCGCTTAGAATTTTGATAAATCTTTTTTCTCTCAATTGATTTTAACGATCTACATATAATTAAAAAATCAAATTTTAAAATTCGCTAGGTATGCTCATCAGTTCACCCTCGATCCTAATTTTGATCGTACCGTAAAATACAGAGATTCGTTTTTTTAGTCGCACAACAACACGATCATGGAATAACTTAGCCGACCGTTTCCCCTTGTCATTTCAATTTGCAAACATTAAAAACCAATGGTCATCGACACCTCCTTTTTCTTGGAAATTTGGTATCTCAAAAACAAGTCAATATTTTTTTTTTTGAAACTCTATTTTTATTCGTTCTTGCATACATTTATATTTGCTTAAGAAATCACATGACATTCTGTTTTTATCTTTCGCTACTAAAAAAAAGAGTCTAAATGTCCAATCTCCCTAGATGTATATAACTTTTTTGAATACGTATTAATTATAATAATAACTCGACATAAGTGCCTGCATGGCGACTTTACATATTCTAAGCAAAGAAACGGAGTTGCCACAGTCGGAACAGAGGATGACCCGCAAAGCATATACAAACAATTGCGCAAAATTTTTAACTGCCTGGTATTAGTATGATGATAGTTAACAATTTGCTTACTTTAAAGTAGATTACTAACTCTTTCTGAGTTTTAAACTTGCTTCTGAACACACTTAAAGGAATAGCAGTTCATGCAATAAACTAAGTAAATAGACCTGTTTTGATGTTTGTAAATGTCAAATTGTTATATAAAGTTAGTACTAAAAACATAAAAAAAGGGAAACAAAAGAATATAAAGACAAACATTTTGTTTATAGTTTTTGTTTTTGTGGATTGTATTGATTAAATCAAATTGAAAGTTTTTGCGACCTTTAGTCCAAATGCGTTTCGCCCAGGTACGACAGTTGGGGTCATCAGTTAGATGCTGTCGTACCCTTCTAAGACGCAATATGTTAGTCGATGGTTATCAACACACATACAATTTACAGCCAGAATGCGATGTAAATTATATTTTTCTAGGGGAATTTGGTTAAATTCAGACACCTAGAAAATGACGCCCGTGGTCTGGCTAATTTAAGAAGGGAAACAAAAAAATATAAAAAAACGGCCGATATCACTGATTCCTTGTGCTTCAAAAGTTCTAGAAAAAATGGTTGCAAAAAGGCTTCTTTGGTTTCTAGAGTCTAAAAACTCTTAAGCCGCAACCAAGTTGCCTTCAAAACTGGTCGTGGATGTGCAGACGCCTTGCTCGATTTCTATATTACAAAGGCCCTATCAGCCCGGAACCACGTTATTGTTCTCTTTTTAGATTTTGAAAAGGCATTTGATAGAATCGGTATACATAAAGTCTTAAACAAAATAAAAAATTGGGGTGTTGGCCCAAAAATGTTTAATTATGTCAAGTCATTCTTAACACACAGAAAAATTTGTGTTAAAACAAATAATTCCTTTTCCAAATATTTCCCTTTACACAAATGGTATTCCACAGGGATCTCCATTATCAGTAGTGTTATTTCTTATAGCTTTTGATGAAATCAGTACCATTATATCAAAATACAAACAGTTAGAACATTGTATTTACGCCGACGACGTTTATATTTTATGTAAACATAATAGCATAACAGAGGAAGCATCATTAATGAAGATCTGAAAGCATTAAACCAAACGAACAACCTGAAGCGTATTCAGTCAGCTATTTCAATTGCAAAAACGAACGCCGAACTTTTAGACCTTCCAATGGTAATACAAAATACAAAAATACATACAAAACTCCTCCTTCAAAATGGAAATGACAAAGCTAAACAAAAACAATACTCCCAACCTCGTATACCAGTCATTATTCGCAGAACCCCTCCCCCGCCTATAGATTAAAGGCTGGAAGATCTTATTCACAGATGGATTCAAAACTCAGGATAGTACTTCATTTGCGTCAACCTTTGATAATGGTACACTCCTCTCAGTAGGCATATTGAACAATCTGGCCTCCATTTTTACTGCAGAAGCAACAGCAATCTTAAAAACAATAATGATAATTTCGAAAGTACCTGGAAAGTTCCCGATTTGTTCGGACAGTCAATCAACGCTTCGAGCTATACAAAACCCTAACAACTCCACATCAATTGTCAACGAAATAAGGGACCAGCTGATTAAACATCCAAACAAATTGAAACTTATGTGGGTTCCGGGACATATCGGTATTTTGGGTAATTCTCACGCTGACAAAGCAGCCAATGAAGCTCATCTGGCTCCGGTCGTCTTTTAATTTCCTAACTAAATCCGACTTACTACGTATAGTTCAAAATAAAGTCAAAGAACTTTCACTTATCGAATGGAGCAACTACATGCATCGATATAAAGCTATAAATGCCAACAAAACCAAACCAATATACCCCACCACCACCTCCAAACAGATGAACACTATATTCGTCAGATTGCGCCTAGGACATACCAAGCTTACACACCAGCATCTGCTAAGAAAAGAAATTCCACCTAGGGTAAACTGCCCAATTGTTGGCACCCCCCCAATGATTGGCACTTAAAGTTTAAATTACTCGTATTAATAACATTTAAAAGTTTTCTAATAAAATCTTTTTAAAAATATTAGCCTTAGTCTATTTCTGATGATTTGGCATCATTTCTTTTGGCATCTGAAGTTAGTAGCAATTAGAAAAACGCTGTTCAAAATTTAGAATCAAGTTCGCGCCAAATTTAATGTGAAACTTGTGAAAACCGTAAGGAAAGTGGTGACATTTTAGTGTAATTTACAACCCGATTCTCCCCCTTGTGAAGAGTCACAAGTCACAAGCTCTTGTGACTGTTCCTTGTGAGGATTGTTGTGATTCGATAACATTTTGGTATTCTCCCCCTAATCGTCACAAGAAAACTCACAACAAAACTCACCACAGCATGGTGAGATTTTTAAGTGTCATTATTTGAACAGCTGATTATTCAAAACGAAGAAATCACTTTATAAATGTATTGTTTTGGAGAGCGAATGGATCATTTGTATCTCTCAAAGTTTTAAAAAGCCGTCGCCGCTGCAAACTTCTTGATACGATTAGTTTCTTAAAAAAAATTTTTGTTTATGTAAAAATGGTACTTCGCATTTTCGTGGAAAAGATCAGCAATAATATTCACTAGAACAAAGTCCACTTCCATTTTTGTGTACTCACAATAATTCACAAATCTAGAAAATTTTCTTACAAAATATACTGAATGTCAATCCAAGAAACATTGAAAATTTATGAGTTGTGACCTGCTCTTAAGGAGATCACAGTTTCGATTGCTTTTGTGACTCTCACAACTCACAAGTTGTGACTGAGCGGCAGAATTCGAAAAAGTCACAAAATCAATTTCACCTCTTCTTGTGACTTGTGAGGCATCACTGACTTTGCGGAGAATCGGGCTGTTAATAATAAATTTAAGAGGAAAACCATTGTCAAGTGCAGTTATTATAAAAAAATTAACTATAACAAAGAGGTTAGTTCTTTTTATTTTAATATTTTATTAAAAATATAGTTTTTATAAGGGGTGTCAACTATAGGAATGTAAATCCATCAAATTTCCATTTATTGGCACATGCCAATCATTGGATGAGGTGCCAATCACTGGGTTAATTGGCACTATACCAATCTTTGGATGCCATGCCAATCATTAGAAAAAGTGCCAATCATTGGCTATTGGCACTGTGCCAATCATTGGTAAATGAAAAAGTTATAGATTTTCATAATTTTGTATCAATTTTCCTTAGGTTGATAATAGACTTTTTTATCAATCAATAAAAATCTTATCTAATCTCGGCCTTAATTTAAACATAATGTAACTTAAAAGACTTAAATATAATTATAAAAATAAATTACCTTTTATTTATTAAATTATATAATTGAGTTATACTAGGGTAAACTGCCCAATTGTTGGCACCCCCCCAATGATTGGCACTTACAGTTTAAATTACTCGTATTAATAACATTTAAAAGTTTTCTAATAAAATCTTTTTAAAAATATTAGCCTTAGTCTATTTCTGATGATTTGGCATCATTTCTTTTGGCATCTGAAGTTAGTAGCAATTAAAAAAACGCTGTTAAAAATTTAGAATCAAGTTCGCGCCAAATTTAATGTGAAACTTGTGAAAACCGTAAGGAAAGTGGTGACATTGTAGTGTAATTTAATAATAAATTTAAGAGGAAAACCATTGTTAAGTGCAGTTATTATAAAAAAATTAACTATAACAAAGAGGTTAGTTCTTTTTATTTTAATATTTTATTAAAAATATAGTTTTTATAAGGGGTGTCAACTATAGGAATATAAATCCATCAAATTTCCATTTATTGGCACATGCCAATCATTGGATGAGGTGCCAATCACTAGGTTGATTGGCACTATACCCATCTTTGGATGCCATGCCAATCATTAGAAAAAGTGCCAATCATTGGCTATTGGCACTGTGCCAATCATCGGTAAATGAAGAAGTTATAGATTTTCATAATTTTGTTGATAATTTTAGGTTGATAATAACACTTTTTTATCAATCAATAAAAGTCTTATCTAATCTCGGTCTTAATTTAAACATAATGTAACTTAAAAGACTTAAATATAATTATAAAAATAAATTACCTTTTATTTATTAAATTATAGAATTGAGTTATACTATTTGTTTATTTTGTTTTTATTGGTTTTAATAAACTTTAAAAATTAAACAAAATCAATGTGCCAATCATTGGTTTGTTCAGTGCCAATGATTGGAAAATGGTGCCAATCATTGGTAAAAGGACATTGTCTTACTTTTTATTAATTATTTATTAATTTTAACAAAAAATAATGTATTTAATGTTTTTCACTAAACAAAAATATAATTAAAAATAAAAAAAAATAAAAAAAACTGTCGATTCTTAATTCCCATAAGTTATATAAGCCGAATAAGTGGTGAGTAACCTTAAGGTGCCAATGATTGGTCGGTTTACCCTATTTGTTTATTTTGTTTTTATTGGTTTTAATAAACTTTAAAAATTAAACAAAATCAATGTGCCAATCATTGGTTTGTTCAGTGCCAATGATTGGAAAATGGTGTCAATCATTGGTAAAAGGACATTGTTTTACTTTTTATTAATTATTTATTAATTTTAACAAAAAATAATGTATTTAATGTTTTTCACTAAACAAAAATATAATTAAAAATAAAAAAAAAATAAAAAAAACTGTCGTTTCTTAATTCCCATAAGTTATATAAGCCGAATAAGTGGTGAGTAACCTTAAGGTGCCAATGATTGGTCGGTTTACCCTACTTGCCCAAACTGTCAATCACGAATCAGTGGGCGCATTCACAAACCTAGTCACTACGTAGTCAACTCGTTCTGATTGGCTAAAGACAACTAAAAATTTAGTTGAAATTTCCCCTCAAACGTAGTGTAAAAATTTCTGCTTCAAAGCTAGTTGACATTTCACAATCAGCTGTTCATTGAAAATACAAATTTAATTTTTGGTGGAAGATATTTTCGAAGTGAAATTATTAAACAAATTAATATTATATCTTATATTTGATGTTATTTAATTTAAACTGTGAAAAAAAGTTTATTTAAAGTTCTCAAAACACAATTTTTCTTATTTTATATGTTTACATCTGTCATTAATATGACAGTTTGAATTGACTACCTTTGTAGTGCAATTTTGCATTCACAAAGCTAGTTGACTTTTTGACTACGTAGTGACTAGGTTAGTGAATGCGCCCAGTATCGAACACATTCTGGGTATAGATTCGTGCAAACCATTAACACACAACACCAGTAGTAGTAACACATCATCTTCAACACAAATTCTCAACAACTTTGATCCAGAAAACATCAAACAAATTTATAATTTCATAAAATTTAACAAAGAAATTAAAAAAAAAAAGAAGACATAGGTACATATACACATATAGCAAAATTATAATAACTATGCATAAATTCTTATTTATTTATCTATTTAATTTTACCTAAGAGTCAAAAGCCCAGGCAGCTGGTGCTCAATTAGATTAACATGCAAATTTAAATTTAATGTTAATAAATAATAATAATAATAATAATAATATAAAAAAAAATTTTGTTTATAGTTTTTGTGGACTCTATTGATTAAATCAAATTGAAAGTTTTTGCGACCTTTAGTCCAAATGCGTTTCACCCAGTTACGACAGTTGGGCTCATGAGTTAGATGCTGTCGTACCCTTCTAAGACGCAATATATTAGTCGATGGTTTTCAACACACATAAAATTTACAGCACGAATGCGAATTTGGTTAAATTCAGACACTGCTGTAAATTTTATGTGTGTTGATAACCATCGACTAATGCATTGCGTCTTAGAAGGGTACGACAGCATCTAATCTAACTGATGAGCCCAACTGTCGTACCTAGGCGAAATGCATTTGGACTAAAGGTCGCAAGAACTTTCAATTTGATCTAAAAAATAAAATAAGTATTCAATGATTTTAACTTAAATTTAAAAGGGTAGATACTAGGTATATCCGATTAAAATTTGCAAAATCATTGTTTTAATCTAGTTTCATACTAAAACACCTTTAACATCGTACTAATTTAACTTCAAATTTAACAATTTTAATGAAGTGCAAGCAAATGTTATTTACCTAATACATAATAATACCCATCTGAAAAAAAACAAGCAAATAAATAATAAAATCTGACGTTTAACTATAAGGCTAGCCGCGCACTAGCAATTTTTGGTTGCGAAACTGCTTGGTTCGAGCAACTAAAAAGTTTGTGTTTTGACACAAACTAAACGATTGCCTAAAATAAGTTCGCCATTTTATTGAACATATAATTATCTGCAAATTCACGGACATTCAACCAAACAGTTCATCTGTTTTCTATAAGTAACCAAACAGTTTCGCAACTAAAAATTGCCAGTGCGCGGCTAGCCTAAGTCTGCAACATTTCCTATATGGTTGATTCTACAAACGATGGAATTTTCAGATATATTTTAAAATCAGTTCAATTAATTAATTAATTTTTTTTATAAAATTAAATCTGATCGATATTTACCTGGCCAAAGAAATATTATTAAGGTGAGCTTATTTTATTTTGCTCAAAAAATTATTCGAAGTGTCTGATTCTCAGTCCCCTCTGCGTTTTCGCAAAGAAAAATTATTACCGTTCTCTTATTTCAGGTCTCATACTAAGATGAATCCCACCGAAGTTACTCCAAATAATACTTAATTAAACTTTGTCCCCCGCATTTCATATCAGTCCTCTGGAATATTGAAACAGTCGAAAAAATCAATAACTAGGATATCGATCGAATTTCCAGCACTGGCAATTTGAAGTACCAAGTCTCCTTACAATAAAATCGTGGTGCAACTCGATTCTGTTTTGTATGTTAGTGTTGTGGAAAAGACATTTGTGCCAGAAGTCGTGGATTGTCCGTTTAGTTTATCAGTCCTCTAGTGAGTTTTTACAAAACAAATTTGTATGTAAGTAAGCATCTTTGTTGACAGCATAGTATAGGTTTAATAAAACTGTAATATGTATTATACATATATTTTTTTTTAAGTAAAACCTAAATGTTTTTTACGAAAAAAACCATGAAAAATTCAGTCTATTCAGAAACCTGGGAAATTTTTAGTTATGTTAAACTTCGAACTTTATTGCGAATATTTTTAAAAAGAATATAATTTATTTTAAATTGATTCTAAACAGAAAAAAATATATGATTATAATAGGTAGGTATATTATATTCTTTTCATAAAACGCTAAGTTAAATGTATTTACCATGAATTTTTATGTTTATTAATACTAATTAAATTTAATTTCTATATTTCAATGTTTACCCAAGAGAAAATATAAAAAATAAAGATTTATTCAGTCCCTTTAAAACAAATTCAGTCCCCTGAACATCCTTTATCAAAAAATGTCCTTTTTGTCATTTTTTTGACTGGCCGATTTCAACAACGCAAAGAGGCGTTCTAATGATTAACTAGAACAACTCTTACGACTTTTGGCTTCCAAAAATGTCGTGCCGAAATTTGTAACATTTTATTCCATTGTTTTTAGAACCACCCATATATATCAAGTTCCCATTAATAAAAACTTCTGCATTTAAAATTGCAAGTTTCAAGTTAATTCAAGTTTTCTTAGACTGGAGAACCTTGCCTGTTACCCTTCGCGACTTTCGGGGATTTTAACTCCCTTTTTTAGGGTATAAAAAAATTGGCCATTTATTTGTAGTTTTCATATATGGAATGGGCTCAGGGGGTTGATTCTCTATCTGTGAAGTGATAAAAAAGTTATCATTTCAGTTTTCACAGCCATTTTTCATTTTTACATTTCATGAACTCACATAATGCGATTCTGAAACTCATTCTGATAAATGCTTGTCAAAACATGTACTAAAATGATAAATCCTCTCATTTTTGATACACGATACTCATTTTTGAGTATTTTCATATTTTATCAAAGCTCTTCACAAAATCTTTTATCTTTAATATTGGAAAATATTTTGAATTTTATTAATTTTTTTCATAAATTGCGAATCGAATAGTGTGTGAAGTTGTGAAAAAACTTATCACTTCACAGTTTCACAGATAGAGAACTGAACCCCAGGTTTTCATTAGCAAATTTCGAAAGAAAAACTATTAGATTTTAGGCTCGGAAGTACGAAAATGAAACTTATTTTGCTTTTGCGCGAAAATTGTAACAAACAAAGTTATCAACAAAATTCAAGTTGCACTGTCCCTAGCCAGAAAACTACTTTCTAATACGAAAATGGGAGAGTAGGTACTTGATAGAGTTCCTAAGCATATCGCTGGCCGAGAACTATAAGAACTATAAGGTTGTATGTAAAAACAAATTTTTCCGAGATAATCGCTTTTAAAGTTTTAGAAGGCTGGTTTTTGCATTAAACAGTTAGATATCAGTAAAGTATTAATGCAATATGATAAAGAACCATCAAAAAGCCATAAAAGCATTCAAATATTGTTAATTTAATCACTTTAGATGATTTGACAAGCATTTTAAAAAACGACATAGAACCTTGTTGGGAAAAAATTGATTTAAAATTCCAAAAAAGGTTCTATGTACAACATAGAACCTTTTAATACTGAAGAGATTATATGGAAGGAGCTGTTTTTGTATGGAGAAAAAAAACATTTATCCTAAAAACAAGACCTAAATTGCGTTTGATTGATATTTTTATATTTAAAAATAAAAAAAATCAATAAAAATATATTTTCTGAAACAAAATAGTCCACAAATCACATACTTGATGTAAAAACCATACATTTTAAAAGAAGATGATATTTTATTTTAACTTATTTCAAGCACCATAATTTTGAATTTTTCTAAAACTCGAAATCACAGTCAAATTAAAAACACCATACAATTTATAACATAAATAAATTTATTTCAATGGTAATTCTTTTAGAACTAAATAAATAACAATAAACAACTGCATTTTTGGAATAAAGAATTCAACAAATGCAAATACACAAATATTAATTACTATTCTGAATTTGTTTTGATTAATTTTTTTAAATAATCAAAATCGAATTTTGGCATGAACAGAATGCGTTGTAAGACAATTTAATTTTAGCCTAGAATTTTGTTTCGTTATTTTTTTTTTCAATTCCAATATTCGGAAATTCAAACAGTAGCCGTGTTTTTTTGGAAAAGTTATCCGTAGTACAGTAGGATTTTATATGAATAACAAATACAACATCCGCAGTAAGATCACTGCCGATAAAAGGAGAAATGAAATCCTGCTGCGGATAGAGATTTGACGTTTATTCGAGTATCGGCAGTGCTCCTACTGTGGATGTTGTATTTGTTATTCATATAAAATCCTACTGTACTGCGGATAACTTTTCCAAAAAAATACGGCTAGTGATGTATTTTTGGCTACTCTTCTTAAAGGCTTTATCATACTTCAAGCTTTAAAAATCAATCTTCTTTGTATAAGTAGTTTTGAATCCCACAGTAAAAATATTTTTTGAAAACACTATCTCACATACCTTTGTGAAAGGTATTGTT
Source organism: Chrysotoxum bicinctum (assembly GCA_911387755.1). NCBI lineage: Eukaryota > Metazoa > Arthropoda > Insecta > Diptera > Syrphidae > Chrysotoxum > Chrysotoxum bicinctum. The sequence goes on from OU426988.1 coordinate 103,742,817, forward strand.
TTGAAGTTAAATATTTTTGAGCCATCTTGATAATTTTTAAAATCCTGTGCTTTCATTTGACGAACAATTAAATTTTTATTCTTGTATGTATAATATTTTCAACAATATCCGAAACAGAGAAACTGGCGAATAAAACTCGAATTTTTTCAAATTTCTTTCAATAACTTATAACAGAAGTTCATGTTAACAGATTTGAAATTATGAAAAATGTCATAGAAAACGTAGGACTTTTTGCTTCAATCAAAAAGTACTAAATTCAAAAAGGTTCTAGGTATGTGGATTAATTTTGAGCAAAAAAGTTCTATGTAACCTAAACGCGTTGGTTTTGTGTTTGACAAAAAGTATGTTAAGGTTCTATGTTTAACATAGAACCTTATAGTACTGAATAATAGTGCGAATTCAATAAAAGTTCTATGTCGTTTATGGCTATAGTGTTGCCAGTAATTTTTTTAATTTTTCTTTTTTATTCTATCTGAAAGCCGATAAAATTACGAAAATTTTGGTATATAAAACTCATTTTTGGTATTTTGGTTGACATACAAACCTTATAGTTCTCAGCCAGCGTTATCATAAAAATCGTTGCAATTGAAAACCAAAAAACTGTTGACAAAGGCGCTTCCCTGGCGACTGAACATACTCGAACTGGTGGGAGTAAGATGGTTTTGGGCGGGAAAGACGAAAACGGAAGTTAAAATACCCGAGCCCCGTAAAGAAAGACAGGCAAGGTACCGTTTATTATAAAAAGAACCTAATACCCACCCAACTGAAAACAAAAACTGTCCCTTTCAAATAATGACCAAAAATCTACGTATCCAAAGAAAACACAAATTCCTTAACGCAAGATTTGCAAAGCAAAACACCTGCAAAGCAGATATAAAAAATTAGAATACCTACGCATATGTAAGAGAATTGCGCAAATGTTCGACATTGCATTTCTTGTATTTGCGCAAGAAAGTAGCATCGATCGCATTTTGGGACACTGCTTTGCACTTTTGTATTTGCATTTTGCAAGTTTTCTTAGCAGAATTTGCGGAAGATAACCGTTTAGAAATTTACCCCTACACTTTAATCGTTTATCATGTTTAATTTAATTGATTAATTTTTTCAATTACGTTTGCTCTCAATTCTTTAAAATTTTTAATTGTTCATTTTTTCTCGCGTTTTAATATAAATGAATTGCACGAAAAAGAAAAAAAAAATAGACATTACCCCTCGTGTCATCCTCTTCGTAATTCAGTACGTAGGCGTCTCCCAGTGCGTTTAAAATTTTAACCATCTTTCTAGATTTAGTTCAATTGCGTTGCTAAAATTAGAAACTTTTATTAAACAAAATTTCCCCAGATAATCATTTACACCATAACGAATTTATTTCAGTCAGGCCTAATTGAAACCTCAACCGAAATCCAATATATTTACTCACATTCCACAATAAAATAAGGCAAATAATTTTAAGAACAATTTTTATTCAATCTTTTTAGTTTAAACAAACACCTCACTTCCTATTTTGATTGTTGTTTTGACGCTGCATGTCCTTAGGGAAAGTCCGTACAGGCGGAGTTCGTATACGCCTAGCTTCCTTTGATCGATTGCGTACCACTTTAGAGTGGATGGCACACGACACACAATAATGCAATTTTGCATACAGTTTGGGCAGCACGTACGTCTCCCAGATGGATGCTTCAGATATATCCCTCACTGCTGCCGCTTCAACAATGTTTCGGATGACAAATTTCTTTATTGCTTTATCTTTTGGAACACAGCGCGCACAATTTGTACATCTTACGGGTTTAACGTGGCCACGATTATGCTTGCAGCGACCTCCATTACGTCGTTTCTTCGTCATTTTAACACAACCTCTCCTTTCTAAAGCCAACCGGAAAAAGAATGAGAAAGAATATTTTGGTAGCGAACAATTCAATATATGTTACATATTAATAAAATTATAGATGATATTCTCTCTCACAAGAACGCGCTGTAAAACACGCCCGTAACCCAGTGGAAAACAATGGAAAATATATGTACAATAATTGGAAAAAGCCCACGTCAAAAGTAATTTGACTGATAGTACCCTTTGACTTTGTATATATATCTTATAGTAATATCTTTGAGTATATATAATTATATATATATAATTATATATATATAATTATATATATATAATTATATATATATAATTACATATACTCAAAGAGTAATATCGACAAGTCGAACGATTGTGGCGGCATCTTCAGGCTATGGACCGCAATTGCTAAATTTGTCTCTGCTAAATTTTGGAGACTTCAAAATATGGGTGTAGAGATAATGGAACAATGAGAAAAAATAAATTGTATTGAGAATGTGCGCAGAAAGAAAAAATAGGAATAATAACAGAACGAGAAAATTATATTCATGGAAGTATATGTGACGTTTTGTGAGGATAGGGAAAATATATTTGTATGAAAAAATATAAATCTGTGACCATGGTTGCCACAAACAAATAAATATAAATATAGAATGTAATGATGACTGATAGAATTAAAGAAAGTTTTTTATGTTTTGGTTAACCTTATTTTACTAAGTACCTTAAATACTTGTAAATAAAATTAAATATATATGAATATGTGTACAGTAAATTATTAGGATAAACAATACTGACTCGATTTACGCAACTAATAGAAATTAAGGCAGTTGCAATAACCGAGTCTGTTGCACTTACTGGGTTATATATTTTTTTAAATAAATAAAATGCACGACTGGGTCGCACGAACTTGCTCCTATGTAATAGAAAAGGAATTTTAAAAACGAATTTTATTAGAGAAAACTGTTCATAATCATAAAATTATTTTCCTTTTAATTCTTTAAGTAGTAAGCGATAAAAAAGAATGCTATGCAAATATGAAATAAGAAAAAAAATTAGTAGGCCAACTTAAAGCTTCTATTATTGTATGAATAAACGTTTTCGAGAATAATACGATTTTCGAAAACCATTTTTTAACATTTTTATGGTGGGTAGCGTTATTGTTTGGTTAAATACATTGAAATTAGTAGTTTTGCGCAAGTAAAGGAACACATTTCGAGAAAATTAAAAAAATTAATCAATATCTCAAAATAATATGGAATAAACGATTCGAAACATAATGCATTGAAAATAATCAATTTGGCAACCATGACTTTCTGTCTGATTTTTCCTCTGCAAATTTTAAAGGTTTTTTGTGGATTTGTGAATTCATGTATACAGTGCAACCTCGATATAAGAAATCGGAAGGGAACAAGTAAATATTCGTTATATCAAGTAATTCGTTGAACTGAGGTTTGTTATGTTGAGGTTAGATTGGTCTAAAATTAGTTATAAAGAGGTATAAGAGGTAAAAGTGACGAGCAGCAGTATTTGCATTACTTTCCATCAAACAACAATGATTGTTTTACGAAAAAAACGCGGGTCGAAACCTGTAGCGACATGAATCACATACTATGAGATTAAGGGTCATACATTGGTGGGAACTTTATATAAAGGTTCGGGTTGAGAAAATTCTTTAGTTAAAGTTGTTTATCCTTTTTCTTGATAGTTGAAAATTCGTTATAAAGAGGTTGTTCGCAAAAAATGTTCGCAATGTAAAGGTATATTTTACATTAACTCTTATGGACAATTTAAGGGGATTACGAAGAATTTGTTAAATCGAGGAAGTGGTTATATTTAGGTACGTTATATTAGGGTTGCACTGTATTTTTGTTTACTATTTAGACATATGCCATATCAAAATATTTTCTTGCATATAATTTTCCCGCACTTTTGAATTAGTTGCAGTGCCAGTTGAAAAAAAAATTGCAAGAAATTGTTAGATATTTTTGGAACATTTTTTTTTTTGTTTTTGATTTTCTTAAAAATAGTACGACGGCTTTTTCTGCTGAGGGCCTCCAATAGTTTGAATATTATTATGACTTAAAATTTTCAAGCAATAATTTTTGGGATTTTTTTAAGAATTTTCAAAATTTTTTTTTGGAAACTCAATATTTCGAAAACCTCATTCTCGATTTTTTTTTTAAATTTGAAAAATAAAATTTTCTGGCACGAGTACGATAACTTGGCCGCCAAGATTTGATGACGGCTTTTTGTAGAGGGGTCAAAAATAAGCACTTTTTACTATGGGAGGGGGGGGTTTATCACCCACCGTTTAGGAGATAGGGGCACTTTTAGAAAAAATGGTTTAAATTGAAAAAAAAATATTAAAAAACAACGGAAACACTTACAATAAAGTGCTGTACTGCGTTTGAAAGCCAGAAGATTGTTCTATAATCCTGCGTTTAAATTAAATTACTCATGTCAATGGTTTTTGAGAAATTCGCATTTAAAGTCCAAATTTTGATAAAATAACGTGAAAAAAAAGTATAGACCGATTGTTTTCAAAATTGTGAAATGAAATTGTAAGTTAGCTTATACATATGTGTTCCATGTCTTCTAGTTTTTGAGAAAATCGAAAATTACCAAAACTGCTTTTTTTGATTTTTAGTGGTGACGGTGATTCCATTTAAAGGATTAATGTTGATAAACATAATGCATTAGTTCAGTACAGCAATTCATTTAGCGTTACCCAGAATTGCACACAGCCAACGGGAGTTGAATTTTCATTTGGTATTTAACCAATTTCTTCGAAAAAAGTAATGTTTTTTTCGTTGGTCGACACTAAATCACCGGAAGAAGAAAATATTGGAAAATTATTCAATTTAGGATGGAGTAGTGGATGTTTAACCGCCATTTTTCATTTAGAGAAAAAAAACACTTCACTCCTACAAAAGTTGAATAACGAATGACCTTGGTAAACAATAACTTGTACCACATTTTCATTAACAAACAAAAAACAACGGTACAAATGGGAATGTTAGCTTTTTTTTATCTAAGTTGGTAGGTATACTTTGAACATTTCAGTTGCTTTATATAAATTGGGATGTAAGACACAAACATAGATACATATTAAGAAATTATATATATTTGCTGCAGTCGAGCAGTAGTGCATTACATATGAATTTTTCATAATGCATTTTAATTTTAATATTTAAAAATTGTAAGTTTGGAACTTTGGGCTACTTATATATATGTACATACATATGTATATGTATTTAGTGGACATTGGATAAATAGAATAAATTTGAATTTTTTTAAATACAGATTGTGCTGAATGCAAAAGAAACTTTGCATGCACCCAACCTCGCACCTACCCCAAATCCTATAGTGTGTCTGGCAGGGGGGTTGCAGGGGGGCAGCATGCCCCCCCATACATACTTTACTGTTTATGTATTGTAATGTTGGAAGCTAGCACTGATTTATTTATGTAAGGAAGCAAAAAATAACAAACATTTTATAGAAAAGTAGTTTTAGTTATTTTCGATTTTCTCAAAAACCAGAAGACATAGAAACATGCGGTTTTTTGATAGATACATGAAACACATATAAGCTAATTTACAATTTCATTTCACAATTTTGAAAACAATTAGTCTAAACTTTTTTTTTCACGTTTTTTTTATTAAAATTTGGACTTTAAATGCGAATTTCTCAAAAACCATTGACATGAGTAATTTAATTTAAACGCAGGATTATAGAACAATCTTCTGGCTTTCAAACGCAGTACAGCACTTTATTATAAGTGTTGCCGTTGTTTTTTAATATTTTTTTTCAGTTTATGCCATTTTTTCTAAAAGTGCCCCTACCTCCTAAACGGGGGGAGATAGACCCCCCCTCCCATAGTAAAAAGTGCTTGTTTTTGACCCCTCTACAAAAATCCGTCATCAAATTTTGGCGGCCAAGTTATCGTACTCGTGCCAAATTTTGTTCTTACATAAACTAATTTTTGCTTAAAACATATGGCATCCTGTTTTTAGCTCCAACTGCTAAAGGAATTTTTTTATTCATTTAAAAAATAAATTTTATGCTTATGAACAGTTTTCTCTAATAACATTCATTTTAAAAATTCCTAGTCTATTACATAGGAGCAAGTTCGTGCGACCTTGTCGTGTTTTTTGTGTAGATTATGAAAAAACATAATATAAAAATATAAGAATATCTATATCTAATATAAAATCTTCATTCGATCGCTTGTAAAAAAGTTATAAACAATTTATTATACGTGAATAAGTGCGTTTACATGAACATTTAAAGCCCTGAAACTAGTATAAATTTTCATTTTTTTTCATCCTCGACATTTTTTTCATCAATCCGCCGTAAAAAAAAAAACATTCTAGAGAAAAAAAATATTTTCTAAGATTTGGAAAAAAAAATTTATGGCAGATATTTATGGTATTTAAAATTAAAACAGTTTAATTAGGTACCAATTTCCATAAAATTTATCGCCAATATACTTTTTATAAAGTTTGTCATTGCAATTATTATGCTTTCTAGAACACACTGTTTTTTTCTAGCATTGGTTCAGATAGTAATTATTTGATTTTTCACCAGAATTGAACATTTCAAATCAAATGATAGGCATATCTCTTTTTTTCAATACCTACAAAGACCATACAATCAAGAAAATGTATTCACACAAAAAAGTTCAAAAAAAAAATATATCTACCTCAATACATACTCACAAAAACATACAAACAAGAAAATATATTCCGAAAGAAAAAGGTCAAAAGAGAATTTTTTTTCATTTCCACCACTCGGAAATCTCCCTTACTCTGTCTTTCGTTGAAAAATGAAAATAATAAAATTTCTCTTTCTTACTACTTGTTTCTATCTTTCTTATCCTACTCTCCACTGACAAATTTTGCTGATTTCAGCGACACCACAGGCTAGGGACTCTAACATAAAATCACCTCAATTGATAATACTATAAGATATATATACAATGCCTTTGAGTAGATGGTACCTTTTTATATATATCTTATACTGCGTCTCCACTGAACAATAATCTGAGATTTACTCAAATATACTTGAAATCTTCTCGAAATCTCTAAATTTACCATATAAACATTAATCATCTCGATTCGAGATTTCAAATAAATCTACTGTACTGAACGGATCTTTGAGTATATATAATATGGAGGGCTCGTTCCTATCCCTAATGCATTGTAGTACTTGCAGTTGTGATAGGGGTCGCTGTCTCACTTTCTGTAAGTTAAGGATACAGCTGTATGCTGTCAATTTGTGTTTACCTTCTCCTCGCACATCGTTCTCCGTCACATGTGATATGAAGCCTTTGAGTATATGGAGGGCTCACAGCTGTACCGAACCAAGTCAAAAAAAAAATCCAAAACTGATGCCAAAATCTCCGCAAAATTGACCTGTATTTAGGGCTGTAATGACCTAATTCAAAAATTGTTTTGTTCCTTAGTTAACGGTAAAAGAACCAAGTCAGTGGCTCTCATTTTCGATTTATTTCGAAGCATAAACGAACCAAGTCAGTATTATTCAGTTTTCGTCAATTTTATCCTCGAACAGACGTGGCGGTATGGTTTGTTTCGTATTTTTCATCTCGTTCTGCATGCTGCCTCCCTGAAACCCCACTACTAGGGCACACTATAGGATTTGGGGTATGTGCGAGGTTGGGTGTATACTTACTTACTTACTTAGGTCCTCAGACCTTTTATGTCCGTGGGGGACCCCTAGTGGGGCATAGGGAATCCACAACGCCAGCTCGCCATCGTGTTCGGTTCCTGGATATTAGTCGCAACTCTTGCCTAGTTGGGCTGACTAATCCTCGACTGTCCTTCTCCATGAGCTTCTCATCGTCCAGCTCTTCTTCCTTCTTTAGTGTGCGGATTCCACTGCATTGCATGCGCCGCAATACAGTTGTCGCCTTTTCGGAGCGTGTGTCCGATCCACTGCCACTTTTGACGTCGTACAATAGAGTCAATAGGTTCCTGACCCGTTTTCCTCAGGAGCTCTTAGTTTGATAGACGTTTCATAGATATTTATTAATCAACGTTTGCAGCTTCTTAGTGACACCTACTGTTACTTTCCAAGTGCTGCAACCGTAAAGTAAAACGGATTCGACGTTGGATCGAAACAGCCGTAGCCTGGTTCTTAAGCTAAGAGAGTTATTCCTCCATATACCGGTTGTTAAGAAATATTTATGAGAGAAGCTGACTGGGTTCCGAGGCTGATCATCTTTGTTTTGCCGAAGTTGGTTTTCAACCCCACGATTTCTGCTTCTCTCTCCATCTCTGTTGTCATTTGGTGGAGATCCATGATCCTATGAGAGAGCAAGCATACGTCGTCCGCATAGTCAAGATGTTTCTGGTTAGACGTCAGAGTCCATCGAATCCCTCCGTTTCCGTCAAGGCCGCTGGCAGGACATCAGTTATCACCAACAGAAACAATATTGGTGACATAAATCAGCCCTGCCTGACTTCACTTTGGACTTCAAACTCTTCTGACAGCCTTCATTCGTGCAAAACATGACATTTGGATCCATCACAAGTTGCCTTAATAATAGCTATTAATTTATCCGGGATACCCCTCCTGTGTAAAGCAAAGACAAATAAATTATCTGTGGACCCTATCGAAAGCCTTCTCAAAGTCAATGAAAGCAGGTGAAGTGGTGATCGATATTCGCCGCACTGCTCAATTATGATCCTTAAAATATTGATATGATCAATGCATGAGGATCCATAGTGGAAACCTGATTGTTCTGCATCGAGTGTGGCTTCTAGATGTTCCCTGATGCGTTCCAGTACTATTTTCGCTAATATTTTAGCAACGGCAGGCAGGGCGCAAATCCTCCTTCCAGTTTTCAGAGTTGGGTGTATGCATTTAAAATATCTGGATTTAAAGAAACTTTGAATTTATCCTATTAATCCAATGTCAACAGCTGTATTCCAAATAAACATATATGTGGCCAATTAAGCAATTTACTTCACAATTTTGAAAAAAATTGGCCTAAACTTTTTTTTTGATTTAAATTTATGCGAAAAATGCGAAATAAACCGTTAGCGAGATAACCTTGACCGTTGATGGACATAATTTTTCATGGTTCAAAATCAGGTGGCTTCGATTTGATCGCAATTTACATTTTTCTTTTAAATTTAAGGAAACACTCAATAAAGAAGTTGAGTTTTATGAAGTTTATTTAGATAAGGCAAGGAAAGGGGGAACCAACAATCCCTTTGAAATTTTGAACAAAATAACCTCTATCCAACTCGTCGTAAAGTTACGTCACATTAAAAAAGTGAACCTACCCATTAAACAAGAGCTAACAAGGAACCAACACCAGGAGCAGCCCCAAAGTGATGAAGACGATGAAAATGATGAAATTTCATCACTAATAATGTTTTTTTTTTTTTTAATAAGCTTGTATTACTTTGTAATACATTTGTGTTTAGTTTTTGAAATAAATTCATTGTTTGTTTTTGCTCCTTTTTTAAATTCTACCAATTTTTATTTTCTTTAATGACAATTTTTCATAATTTTTCGAGGCAATAATGAACCAAGTCAAATTTTTTTAATTTTTCTTAAATATTGGGTACATTTTTCAATTCTTGTTTTTCATTTTTGGTCGAAAGAAAACTGAGTGAATAAACTTTCTAAATGTCTTTACTATGAGTTAAATATGTATTTCAGTAATTAATGGCAGTTTATTTACTTAACCTCTTAATATCTTCGAATTCACTTTTTCTGACTTGGTTCGGTTCAGCTGTGAGCCCTCCATATATAATATGGAGGGCTCGTTTCTATTCCAAATGCGTGAGGTTAATAGGGGGCGCTACTCAAATTTGTGTAAGACAAAGTTATTGCCGAGTGCTTCATATCACATGTGACGGAGAACTATATGCGAGGAGAAGGTAAGCACAAATCGGAAGATACGTCTGTATCCTTAACTTACAGAAAGTGAGACAGCGACCCATATCACAACTTCAAGTACTTCAATGCATTAGGGATAGGAACGAGCCCTCCATATTCTATATACTCAAAGTATGAAGCACTCGGTAAATTTTCAGTCTTGTTTGCAAAAAACCGCATATCAATAAGCTTTGTGACTGTTTTAATTCTTTACAAATTATACGTAAAAATAAGATGAAACTTTAAAGTGACTGTTAATTGCTATTTTGTAATCAAAATATTAAAGCTCCCTACTTGGAGGCGAATAGCTTCCCCACAATGTGACCAATACAATGGATTTACCAAGGATGGCGACTGCAATCGAGAGATCTTTCAACAGCTGGACCGCAGTAATTTAGCCTCGACTAAGAGAGATGAACAGCAGAATGATTTTTCCGACATCAGCGATCCATTCCCTGCAAGTGGTTTGTGTCACCTTTGTAATGAGGTAAAGATTAAGGAACTTGGCACAATTCCAACCGAAAAACGAGTCCAAATTCGAAGACGAACTCAAGGTGTAATGAGTTTTAGTTGGATTTAAAAAAATAAATTTGTAGAAATATTTAGCTTAAAAAAGTTTTAGTGTTTATTTGGTGGTTTAATGATACAAAAATATTGAATAATAAAGTGTTTTTTTGTTTGTTAATTTGTATGCTATTTTGTTTTAACTTAGTATCTTCCCGCAAGGCAATCAATCCTGCCAAAAACTTTTTTTGGTTGTCTTACACAAGTTTGAGCAGCGCCCCCTAGTCACGCATTTGGAGTAGAAACGAGCCCTCCATATTCGGCCCTATCGAGGTAGCCGTCGGAGCGGAATTCTCTCCGATTTCCTACGAATCGGAGACATTTTGCTTCATGGTATTTCTTTGATCAGCTGATCGGGAATTCTGTCCGACGAAATTCAACGCATGCCATTTGTGTGCAATGAAGCACTTCTAATGGTCTTATTTTTGACACATACAAACAAAATTTTCTCCGAAATCGTCCGACAAGTTCTTGTTGTGGAAAGTGTTTTCTTTTTAAAGAAATAGTTAATTAAAATGTAAGTAACAAAGAATTTAACTTTATTTGCGTTAACTTGTGTTACTTATTTATAATAGACTTCTTGTTCTAAGGCAGAACGAAAAAAAAAACTTCGCAACAATGAGCGGGCTACACCAAAAAGATATCAGAAATTGTAGCTGTGTTTGGGAAGATCTGGCCCAATCAGTTAAATTAATTAGGACCAAGACATGTATGTTTGGATGAAAAAAAAGTATGTTCGTGATCTTTTGTTTTGTGCATTGATCCATTTCTATTGTTATTAAAGTACCTATTAGTCCAATAAATATAAAATATTGTGTTTCAAAAGTTTTTTTTTTTCAATTTATTCTTTTTTTGACACTTCAAATGGAAACAAAAAACATGTATGGAAATAGGGAGGGGACTTTCTTCGATAGTTTTGATTCAAGAATCGGTGCATCTTATTACATTTCTTAAAAACGCTAGCGCTTTACAATTGAAAAATATACTATTATTAAATAATAAACTACACTGTCACCGGTTTTTCATGGTTTAAAACGCTTATGGTGTTTATTTTATAAAAAATTATCGAAAATATATCGCATTTTCGATATATCGGTTAATTAGCATACTCTGTCTGAAATTTATATCCATCGCAATGCGTTGTTGGATTTCTGTAAAATTTCTTCCGATGAAAGCTACTTCGAACCGAAATTGAACCTCCGACGGAGGATGCGTTGCGGAGAAAGTTCCGCTCCGACGGTTACCTTGGTAGGGCCGATTATAATATACTCAAAGGAACGGATTCACTTTTTCATTTCCAATGAATCTGACAGTTTGATGGAAGAAAAAAGAAAAAAGAACAGTCTGTTGACAAACTGAACAAAAAAAAACATTCTAATAACTGACACTTCTTGTAATTAAGATTTTAGATGTCAAAATAAATCTAATTAGTCCAGTGGAAACACTACTAGATTATTTTAAATCAAACTGGAAAATAATCTAGATTATCGTTCAGTGGAAACGTAGTATTATAGTATTATCAATTGACGTGTTTTTATGTTAGAGTCCCTAGCCTGTGATGTCGCTGAAACGAGTCAAATTTGACAGTGGAGAGTAGGATAAGAAAGATAGAAACAAGTAGTAAGAAAGAGAAATTTTTTTATTTTCATTTTTCAACTCAAGGCAGAGTAAGGAAATTTCCGAGTGGTGGAAATGAAAGAAAGATGTTCTTGTTTTACCTTTTTCTGTTGTTCTTGTTTGCATGTTTTTATGAGTATGTATTGAGGTAGGTATATTTTTTGATTGAACTTTTTTGTCTGAATACATTTTCTGCTTTGTATGGTTTTTGTAGGTATTAAAATAAAGAGATATGCTTACCATTTGATTTGAAATTTTCAATTCTGGTGAAAAATCAAATATTTACTATCTGAAGCGAAAACTCTCAACCAATGCTACAAAGATTCAGTGTGTTCTAGAAAGTATAATGATTGCTTCTCTATAAAAATATTTCATTAAAATCCGTTTTGCCTATAATGAGAAATTCAAAAATCGTTCTATGGTAGTTACAGTCAGTAATGTCTTGTTTTCAATTTTTTTTATTAAATTATACATTGTAGAAATTAATCGAAAGAAAAAAAATTAAGCGAAATTCTCGGAACCGTTTTCGAGAAAAATACGATTTTCGAAAACCATTTTTTAACATTTCTATACTCTCCATCGTTATTTTTAGGTAAAATAATTTTTTTTTCAAAATTTTAATATATAGAATAATATTGAAAATGCTGGGAAGCCTTAACATAAAAAAAATGATCAAAATCAGTGGTACCGTTTTTGATCAAATCAATAAAATGGTTCCAAAGGTGGTAGCAAAAATAATAATTTTTTGGAAAATTTTTTTCAACCATAATCTAGGTTTAACTAAATGAAATTTTATGATTTTTTTTATATATATGGAATGGTTCCAAAGGTGGTAGCAAAAATAATAATTTTTTGTAAATTTTTTTTTTCAACCATAATCTAGGTTTAACTAAATGAAATTTTATGATTTTTTTTATATATACATATATGGAATGCGTCTATTCTTTTCCACATCACCCAGTGGGGCAGAATACTAGATGTGTTTTTTTTTCGAGGTTTCCCCAGGAGGCCTATTCCTCGTTGTATTTCTACTTCAAACTACTGTTTTTATCATGCATTTTTTTATGAGGTTTCTTCAGAAGGCCTAGTCCTCTTTCTAGTATTACATTAAACAACTAAATTTATTGCACATGCATTAAAACGTAAAATAATAAAAATCTAAGAAACCATGCTACATAATAATAATACTGTATTATAACTATAAAAAAATAATGAAAATAATAAAATCAAGACATATATGTATATTGACATACCTACATAGTATTTTATATAAAATTTTAGGTATATTTAGTATACGTAATTCATTAATTTAAGAGTTTCTTTTTGATTTGATTTCTTTGTTGATTTTTCTATTTGTTAGGATAATTAATCCTCTCAGCAAAAATTTTGTTATTATCTCCTTATTCTCCATAGTGCAATTCGTTCTTATGATAACGTCCTTCATTATTTCAGCCAGCCATGACTGCACTAATTTTTCTTCATGTTGTCTTTGCGGGAAATCAGCTTCAAAAATTGTTTGTAATGTTCTAACAGTTCTTTCGAGAAGTATCGAAGGAACTGTTAAATTTCCAAATACTGGTGAATTTGCGGTGTATGACTCGTAGGATCTCAGTTCAATCGACATAGTTTGTTGCCTTTCTTTGCTTATATCATCCTCGTTGATCAAAAACTGAGAGAAAGCCTCACAATTCAGCTTCTTTTTAAGTTTGCTTGCTGCAAACCCAGCATAATATGTAGCTGCTGCTTTCTGCAGTTTATCAGAAAATATATCGCTTTCTTTTAAATTAGTGTCCAGGTGCATTTGTTCATCATTGTCATTCAAGTTTTCTTCTATTGTATATACCAACTTCTTCTCCAAGATATGGTCTTTAATTGGCTTTTCAAATTGAAAGTCTTTCTCATCATCTGACTGACTTTCCACACCTCCTTCGATGTCAACTATCTTCAGTAGTGATTCTGCTCCAGCATCTTGGTATCCTGAATGTTCTGAAGAACTTAAATGCAGGAAGATAATATGTTTAAGATTTCGAATAAATCTCCAAGCTGAAGGATTTCTTTCGTATGAGCCTCTGTTGGTACGTACCATAGAAAACAAATTCTCTGCTACATCAGTATTTAAATGTGAGAGGAGGAAATAACTCTGCTCTTCGCTTTTGAGGTATTCCCACATCTGCACGATTCCCAATAGCGTTTGTCTTAATCCCTTAAAACAAGCTGGGATTGACGTCGAACTAGTTGATTTCCACGTTGAAATCCAGTTCCTTGCATTTATTAATTCGTTCAAAGTGTCTGTTGTTTCGGATATTACTTGCTTTTTCGGATTTCTAGAATAGCGCTGGTCTGTATTCAAAATATCGAATAAATCGTTAATTTTTTTTTATGATTTTTCTTTCACTATCCGTTTGGAAGCAGTTTGTATTCAATGCAAACAAGATTCCAGTATATACGGTATCGCTAATAACTTGAGTGGCCAACTTAACTGATAACTTTTCAAAACTATTTGGTGCGATGTGTGCTCTGGTAAGTTTGTAGAAAACTTTAAAAGTTTTCCCCTTTGAGTCTTCTTCAAAAACCTTCTCCAGAACTCGCCAGTCAACAACATCTTCACCCATACGAATTTTATGTTTCAGAAGTATATTTCTTACGCTCTTGAAAAGATGTGGATAATTATGCAGTAAGAAAATCTTTTGGTTCTCTATCTCCACATAGGGGTTGTTTTCCATGAATAACGGTGGTCCAAGTTTTCTGTAGGCCAAGATGTTGCTAGCACCTTGGTCACAGCTTGTTGCAACCACGGTTAATCCACATTTTATCACTCCTGTAATAATAGAGACCATTATCTTGGAAAGAATTTCTCCATTAGGACTTCCCACGTAGTAAGCGATTGTCTGCTTCCAATTCGTATTCAAACCTCTAAGTGTAAAAACCATTACCTTAGACGCTATTGTATTACTTCTTCCGTATTCTCCGTAATCGGTATATCCATAAATGATATCAACTTTGATACTGTACTCCAAATCCTTTTTTATAATCATCTCATCGAATAAGAGTACACTCTTCCTGTCCATAACCGTCATGTCTTCTGCCTTCTCAATAAGCATATTTGTCATCTGTTTGCTCAGTCAACCGTATTTCCGAATGCCATCTGTAAATGGTGCTTACGAATGGCAGTTTAAATCCTGAACTTATCATGAATAAATAACAAGCTGGGGACTTGAAGAAAAACTTCAGAAACAATTCCTTTTCCTTTGGTCTCCAGTTTGAGTTTGCCTTGTGGAAGAGTTGCACTAGAATAAATGTGCGTCTCTTCGGTAAAATGTTCCATTTGTGATTCTAAATCGTTTCGAAGTCTATATTCCCGGCTTTTTGTTCAGTTTTTGAGGTGTACGAAAAATATAACGCGTAACAATGTTCGCCCGTTTTAATTTTCGCGCTGCTTTGTATGACCGGTATTTCGGAGAAGGGAATTGGGAGGGTGAAATGTGTGATGAGGAAGGAACATCTGCCAAGGAATAATCTTTGACATATGTTTTATTACAGCTTGAAGCCAAATTTACCAGAGGTAAATTTGGATTATAAACCATGGGAGTAGGTGAAAGTGAACGCGAAAGTAGAGGCGAAATTGGTGGCAGAGGAGGAAGTGAAGTTAGATGTGGACGAGCCAAAACAGGGACTGCAGACGTGACCGTACAAGTCGGCTGGTTCTGAGACCTCCATGCCTCCATTGCTCGAAGACATGAAATGTCAACACTTTGTTCAGAGCAATTACAAACGCATGAAGAAGACACGGGTAGTGCAATTTGGGTAAGACTTTTCCGATCGCATTTCAATATAATGTCTTTGTCATAGAAGTGCTTTTCACACATGTAGTATAGTTTTTTATCCTCAATGTGTGAAGCACTCCCATGCTTAAGCCAAATTGTTCTTCTGTGATCTTAGGAAGTTTAAAAAAGGAAATAGAACTTAGAGGCTTTCTTACACCACCGCAGTTTGCGTAGCAACACTTAACCATATTTATTTATTTTTTTTATATATTTCAATAACATAATATACCATATTTATATAAAAAATAACACAGGTCTACAAAAAAAAATATTTTTTTTGTGCCTTGAGTTTTGCAGCTGATTTTATTTGTACTTCTAACGCTGATTTCAAAAGTGAAAATCATTTTTCCCTAGCAGCTCTAGTTTTTGAGTTACAGAAATATTCAATTTACCCTAATTTAAAAAATTCATATGCAAGAAATTCATATGAAAGAATGATCAAGATAAATCTTGGGCACCACATGAAAAGGAGGAGTCTGAAATTTGGTGTGCCTATCGTTTGGAGAGAACCAAAAAATCACTAGGACGACAGTTATTTCTGTCTAGTGAATATCAGAGGCATCAATAGTAAAAACCGAAGCAAGTGGACGTATCCTGATTTAGATTCTGCTCGACGGCCCATCCCTCATTTCGATGAAGATCCCATACCAACATTTCATCAGCTAGTAGATCTTTCGGAGGATGAAAACAGTGAATATGAGGAAAATGCATCAAGTCCCCAATGATTTAACGAAAGTGAGTTAAGTGATCTCATCAGGAATCTTAACCTCTCAAAACGATCTTCTGAGCTACTGGCATCCCGGCTAAAAGAAAAAAATCTACTTGATGAAGGAACAACAATAACGTTCTATCGTAAAAGGGCAGCAGAGTTGCTTACGTTCTACTCTCAGGAGGAAGATCTTGTTTTCTGTCAGGATGTTAAAGGTCTCTTAACAAAAATGGGCCTTCCCGAGTATGATCCAGATCGTTGGCGTCTGTTTATTGACAGTTCCAAGCGAAGTTTGAAGTGTGTGCTTTTATACAATGGTAACGAATTGAGATCAATACCTATTGCTCACTCAACCCAAATGAAAGAAGAGTACAAGAATATAGCTATAGTCTTGGAAAAGATTAAGTATCACGAACATGGGTGGGTCATTTGTGTTCACTTGAAAATGGTTAACTTTCTCCTTGGACAGCAAGGTGAATACACAAAATATCCCTGCTTCTTGTGCCTTTGGGATAGCAGAGCTAAACAAGATCACTGGGTAAAAAAAGACTAGCCTGAAAGAGAGAACATGGTTGTTGGAGAAAAATATGTTAATAATGAGCCTTTGGTTGATCGGAATAAAATAATCCTGCCTTCACTTCATATACATAAAACTTGGATTAATGAAGCAATTTGTTAAGGCTCTAGATAAGGATTCATCATGTTTTAAATTCATATCTAGAAAGATGCAAGGATTAAGCATTGAAAAAATAAAAGCTGGCATATTCGATGGACCTCAAATCAGACGGTTAATAAAGGACACCAATTTTGTTGAGTCTATGAATGAAAAAGAGCGAAAAGCGTGGACATCATTTGTGTCAGTTGTCAAAAACTTTCTAGGGAGCAAGAAGGCTTCAAATTATAAGGATTTAGTTCAGAATATGCTGACTGCTTTTCGTGAGTTTGGATGCAACATGAGCATCAAGGTGTATTACTTGCAAAACTATTCGGACCGTTATCCTGAAAACTTGGGAGACTTGAGTCAAGAGCAAGGTGAACGATTTCACCAGGATATAAGGACAATGGAAGAACGATATCAGGGCAAGTGGGATACGCATATGATGGCAGATTACTGCTGGAATCTGCTAAGAGATTGTCCGAAAAAACCACAATGCAGATCAAGCAAAAAACAAAGCTTCTTGGGTTCCAGTACATCAAATCAGCAGTCAAAAATATATTGTATATGAAATGTACTCGCTAGTTTCTTGTTAATAGAATTATTATTATTTTATATTTATTATTATTTTATTTTTATGTCATTAAATGAGCTTGGATTTTCAAAGAAAAATGTTTTACTTTCTTCTTTTCACAATTGTTTTGGGTATTTCTAAGTGGTATCAGGTTTGCAACACCCTACCCTATAACATAAAAACGGGAGCTGCTAGGCAAAAACCGATTGCAGATTCGTATTCAGGAGGTCGAACAGAAGAACAGTTCAAAAAGTATCGGCACCAAAATGTGTGTATACCTGTGTAATAGATAATTAAATATATTTTATAAAAAATACTATGTCAATGGCTATAAAAACAATTGAATAATAATATAATAAAATATTTTATTAGTCCAAAGCACCCTGTAAAATTTAGAGAAAAAGATGTCCAATATGGTTTATATTTAATAAATATAATAATTGATTAAAAAAATGTCTGGTGGTCACTGGTCACTGATCTATAAATGGATCAACGTGATGAAACTTCGAATTCCAAAAAACTAGCACCTACAGAATATCCTACAAAAAATACTTATTTTTCAAATTTCTTTTTGAGGAGTTTTTGCAGCCTTAATTCACAATTTTCACTTGAATTTTCACTACAATTTATTCAAAAAGTTATTCTCTACGTTAGTACATATATCTTTGTTTTATTAAAATTATTAAAATTTATTTAAAATCACAGCAAAACAGCAAAAGAATTGACTTATAAATCACTGGCACTGCAACTGATTCAAAAAAGCGGGAAAATTATTTGCAAGAAAATATTTGTATATGGCATATGTCTAAATAGTAAACAAAAATATACATGTATTCACAAATCCACAAAAAACCGTTAAAATTTTGCAGAGGAAAAATCAGACAGACAGTCATGATTGCCAAATTGATTATTTTCAATGCATTATGATTCGAATCATTTGTTCCATATAATTTTGAGATTTTGATTAATTTTTTTATATTTTCTCAAAATGTGTCCCTTTACTTGTGCAAAACTAATAATTTCAATTTATTTAACCAAAAACTAACGCCGCTACCCACCATACAAATGTTAAAAACTGGTTTTCGAAAATCGTATTACCTATTTGTTAATGCGAAATTATAATGAGATAAGTTTCGGTGATGGCAAATAAGTAAAAGACTTTAAGTATTTTAATAAAAACTCAAGCAGATCTTCTTTTAACAAAGGTTACTTTAATAATGTATACTTGACACCCGGAAATTAATAGATTCATATGGTATTGTGACATTTACAATCATTAATTGGTATAAATATAAATATAGAAATAAAGGGTGCCTTGTTGTATGAAGTCAACTAGTTACTTTGCAACATTCTCCCCACCTTGAGAAGACAATGGCTGATCAATAGGAAGACGTCTTACTTTGGTTGCTGCTCTCTGTGTTTCACCATTTGCTGTTTTGACTGTTATAGCTCTGACGGCTCCATCCTTACCCGGTTGTACACTTACGACTCGACCAAATCGCCACTTCAAAGGAGGTAAGTTTTCGTCCTCAAGTACCACAACGTCACCAATGCTTAAAGAACTGCCATGTTTCGTCCACTTCACTCGGCGCTGTAAACTCTGGAGGTACTCAATCGACAATCGGTTCCAAAATTGTTGCAAGTACCACTGTAACTTTTGATAACGTTGTAGTCGGTTTACATTTGTGAGTTGGAGATCTGGTTCAGGAATGGCATTCAAAGCTGTACCTATGATGAAATGTCCAGGTGTTAAAGCTGGCATGTCAGTCGAACTTTCAGGAACTGGTGTGATAGGCCTAGAATTAAGGATGGACTCAATTTGAATGATTAAAGTGTTAAATTCAAAAAAAATTAGTTTAACGCTTTGCAAAACTCTTTTGAGGTGAAACTTAGCGGATTTGACAGCAGCTTCCCATAAGCCACCATAATGTGGAGAACGTGCAGGTATTGTTTTCCATGTTATGCCCATTGAGGAGCAGGTATTTAAGATGTTGTTCATATGCGGCTGGTTCTGGAACAATTTGTACAATGCATTCAGCTCGTTTTTAGCGCCGACAAAATTAGTAGCATTATCGCTGTATATAACAGAACACAAACCACGACGACCAATGAATCGTTTAAGTGCCGCCAAAAATGCTGCTGTTGTTAGATCTTCGACTAATTCTAAATGAATTGCCTTTGTTGAAAAGCAAACAAAAACTGAAATATAGCCTTTCGTTGATATAATCCCCCGACGATTGAAGTATATTTGAAACGGACCGCAGAAGTCAATGCCTATGACACTAAAGGGCCTAGTTTCTTGAACACGTAGTTCGGGTAGATCACCCATAAAAGGTTGTTGTTTGATTGGACTAGCTCGAAAACAGGTGATGCAGTTATGAAAGATTGATCGGCAAGTTGTTTTTTCATGAATAGGCCAGAATGTTTGCCTAACGATGCTCAACAAAGTTTGAGGACCAGCGTGATGGTTTTTTATATGTAGGTGTCGTAGAACGGCGTATGTAAAAACGTGCTTTTTTGGTAGCAAAATTGGATGCTTGCTGTTATAATCCAACGCAGAAAATTTCAAACGTCCGCCAACTCGCAATAAACCTACATATATCGTCAATAAAAGGTGCAAGGGATTGAATGTGACTCTTTGGTGGAAAAACCCTTGCTCTTTGTAAGGTAAGTATCTCAGCAGTGAATGATGTCCTTTGAACCATTTTTACAACTGTAGTTAGGGATTGTCTAATCTCTTCAGCTGTTAATGGTCCCAACAAGCGAAGATTATTATCCTTTTGTTTGCAGTTGTTTCTAAAGCGTAAAATATAGCCAATAACATGCAGTAGCGAAGTATAATTATTGTGATACTTAATTTTAGTGATAAAATCAGTTTTAAAATTACTGTGAAGAACAATTTTGATTCTTTTCCTTTCCAATTTATTTTCATCGCTTTCCAAATTGAAGTCGAATTTTGGCCAATTTGTTAAAGGTAAGGACAAAAATGGTGGCCCATGAAACCAAAGTTCTGATTCAAATAGGTCTGATGGATACGAACCTCGAGAGAGTATGTCTGCAGGATTTATTTTCGTCGGAATGTGTCGCCACTGGCTAAATGTGGAGTTTTCGTGTATGATCGATACCCTATTTGCAATAAAGGTCTGCCAATTGCTTGGTTCTTCTTTAATCCAGCTTAAGACGATGGTTGAATCTGTCCAATATGTAATGTTTTCGAAGTTAATGAAGTTGAAAATAGCTTGAACGCGTTTAACAAGTTGTGCCATAATGACCGCTGTACAAAGTTCCAGTTTTGGAAGAGAACATTTTTTAGTTGGTGCAACCTTCGATTTTGGGCATAATAAATTGACTTTTATTTCGTTTGCGTGGTTAATAGATCTAATATAAACGCATGATCCATACGCGCTTTCTGAACTATCAGAAAACGCATGAATTTCATAGAGAGAATCCTTTGAAAAAGCAAGACGATCTACTTCCAAATCATTCAACTTCTGTAATTGATTTCTAAAGTTAATCCATCGCTCTTGGTATTCTTGAGGAAGAGGATCGTCCCAATCTAATTTTAAACGCCACAACTGTTGCATATATATCTTTGCTAATATAATGATTGGATTGATTAGCCCAAGAGGATC
Organism: Chrysotoxum bicinctum; assembly: GCA_911387755.1. Lineage (NCBI taxonomy): Eukaryota > Metazoa > Arthropoda > Insecta > Diptera > Syrphidae > Chrysotoxum > Chrysotoxum bicinctum. The sequence goes on from OU426988.1 coordinate 103,764,143, forward strand.
AAAAAATTGAGCAATCTCTGATAAAACAGTCCTCTTCGTGATAAACTTGTGAATATTAGTGTTTATTTCATATAAGAATCTGTCAGATGAGGGGTTCCATAATATTCCTAAAGCCTTTATTGCATCAGAGCTTCTTATTTTGAACAAAGTTTCTCGATCTTCTTCAGGAATTTCCTTTAATAAATCAGCGTGCTTTGCACACCACTTTTTTAGGTTAAATCCACACTTAGGCCGGTATTCACCGAGCGCTCATAACTTAAGAAGCTCATAAACGTATTCACCAAGCAATATTAGTGAAGGTCCCGACCACTCCTAACTTACGAGCGCTCTCTTCGAAAATTTGTTCGCTTGTGCGTGTGCCACGCATGCATTTGACTCGAATCCATGTGAGCAATGCCAAGTAGAAGAGTATCCATTTGCTGTCAAGACCAACATTACACAACATTTCCCAGTTTGGGTATGCCTGAACAAGAGAGAGTGGCTCTCATTTTCGAACTTCGAAAAACACTTGCGAGTGGTTGGTGAATACCGCACATAAATTTCAAGTTAAGAGCCTCGTAAAGTTAAGAGCCGTTTAGGAGCGCTCGGTGAATACGAACCTTAGATAGAATTGCCGACAGTTCTTTTTGTAATTCGAGTGCGTGCTCTAATGAATTGGCGCCAGACAACACGTCATCAACATAAAAATCTGAGTTGATTGACTTCGAAGCCATCGGAAAATAAAAACCTTCATCGATAGACAATTGCTGAAGTGCTCGAGTAGAGAGGAATGCAGCCGGTGCTGTACCGTAGGTCACAGTAGTGAGTTGGTACATTTGAATTGGTTCACTTTCGTTTGATCTCCAAAGAATACAATGATATTTTCGGTCATCTGGATGTAAAACCACCTGGCGATACATTTTCGTGATGTCAGAAGTGAATACATATGAGTGAAACCTGAATCGCAATATTACTGTGAATAGATCAGGCTGAATAACGGGACCCACCATCAAAAGTTCATTTAGTGAAACTCCAGAGCTTGTCTTTGATGAAGCGTCAAAGACTACTCGAAGCTTGGTGGTTGAGCTTGACATTTTAAACACGCAATGGTGGGGTATAATGTAATGAGGCTGGTGAAAATTAAAATGTTCAATTCGTTCCATATGTGATAGTTCAATAAATTCATTCATAAATTGAGTATATTGTATTTTAAGCTCTTTATTTTTATGAAATTTTCTCTCAAGACTCAAAAATCTCTTTAGGGCAATGTCATAAGAGCTTCCTAAATAGAGTGGAGATTTTTTGAATGGCAGCCTCACTTGATATCGTCCAGATTGTAAACGAATAACGTTTGAGCAGAAATGTGATTCACACTCCGTTTCTTCCTTTGATAGTATGGGATCTGAACACTCAAAATTTTCAATCTCCCAAAAGCGCTTTAATGTGCTGTTGAGCATATCTTCATGATTGGTATGATCAGTAATTTGTAATTGATTGCATTGGCTGATGCTGTTTGGTGTTGATGAGGTTGGCAACCGTCCAGCTACAACACAGCCTAGCAGTGTATTAATAAGTGTAGGTAGATTTGGACCAAGCCTGATCTTTCCTACTTCCAAAATGTCGTAAAAAATGTCAACTCCTAAGAGCATGTCAACCCGTTGCGGGTAATTGAAAAGATTATCTGAAAGCCGAATGTGACTTGGAATATTCCAATCGTCCACATTGACCTTGACCTCAGGTTGCGTCCCCGTTATCTGACTCATGATTAAAATCTCCAGAGTTGTGGAAAATGTAGTAAACAACGACTTTATTGTAATGGAACATTTATATTTTGAATTGCCTAAACTATTGTTTACGCACATAAAATCTCTTGGTGCAAATCGTCGTTTAATTCCAGCAATACGAATGATGCGCTCGGAAACCATGTTAAGCTGAGAGCCACCATCAAGTAAAACGCGACACGGGATGTATTGATTTGTTTTGCTGATAATGTAAACAATAGCTGTACCCAATAAGTTGTTTTCCCCTGAATTGTTGTGGAAAGAGTAGATATGATTTGAGACAGGTAGAGTATGTGAGTTGGCCTCATTGTTTGGTGAAGTGCTCCGATTAGGAATAAACTGGTTTGGAAACGAAGTACTACCTAGAGCTGAGGAGGGCAACGTGGGGTTGCTTGATACTCGTAATGTTTGATTCTGGTGAAGTAAAGAGTGGTGCTTATTACCACAAGCATGACAATACGTTTTGGATGGACAGTCAGCTATTGAATGATTGTTAATCTTTAAGCAATTTGGACAAAGTTTAAGTATAATGAGACTTGGTTATATCTCTCTTTTACGGGCAGATTTAAAAAAGCAATGCAGCGATAAATATAATGGCCTTGTTTTTTACAAAAATTACATGCGTTTTTTACTGTCATAAGTGACCTTGGTGGCTTATGAATTTTAGGAGAGCTTCCAGTATCGTGTTTTATTGAATTTGATGTTAGTATAATTGGAGTTGCATTACCTTCAATAATTTGACACCTTTTCTTCAAAAATGACATTAATTCGATAAGCGTCGGCAATCTGTCAACAGGTGATTCTTCATTCCATTTTAAAGCTGTTTCTGGATCAAGTTTGGAAGTTATGATGTGTACTATGAGGTCATCCCAGCCGTCAACAGGTCGATTGATGTTCTTTAATCCCGTTAGGTGGTTGTTCATTTTATCCATCAGATTTCTCAAATCAGCAGAGTTTGCCTTAAGAATTTTAGGATGTTGAAAGATTAATTTAATATGTTCTTGACCAATTACTTTTTTATTTTTAAAGCGTTCTTTTAATTTATCCAATATTACCTCATAATTTTCTGCAATAATTTTCAAACCTGCTATTGGTGCTCTGGCAGTGGGGCTAAGCTTGGAAACCAAATGTCGTAACTTGGCGAATTTTGTTAAGTTTTCATTGTTATGAACTAATGAAACAAATTCGTCATACCAGCTTATCCACGTGGTAACATCACCTGAAAACTCTTGAAGTTCAATTTTTGGTAGTTTAATTGAATCATACCTTTCATCCCGATCTATTGTTGTATTGCTTAAAGTATTTTGCTTCTCATCCTGTTTTGCAATAAAAACCTTTAGAGCTGATGCTGCTAGGTAGTACATTTCCTCGTAGATTGACCTATTGGGTTTTGAAATTTCGTCGAAATCTCTTTCTTCGATTTTTCCTTGGACACTCTTAAACGTTTGAAATGCCAAGTCCAGTGCTTCGGAGCGAATATTCATCTCTGCGACTGACGTAGAAAGTGGATCCAATCGAACACGTGCTAGGTACTCCTCTATTCGTTTCATTTGCTGTTCACAGACTGAACGACGTGTTTTTAGAGCTGATAGCACTTTGTCTAACTTCTTTGCAGCTCCTGCTTCAGTTTCTTCTGAATTTGTCTTTTTACCTCTTGATGTTAAACTTTCCTTTGTGGACTTGGTGCCCAAATCAAGATCATCATCTGACATTTTACGTGATTACACAATGCACGTAAATTTACCAAAATGTGTTGAATTTTCACAAAATATTCAAAGCCCATATCTCGCCGGGGCCTCCAAATGTTAATGCGAAATTATAATGAGATAAGTATCGGTGATGGCAAATAAGTAAAAGACTTTAAGTATTTTAATAAAAACTCAAGCAGATCTTCTTTTAACAAAGGTTACTTTAATAATGTATACTTGACACCCGGAAATTAATAGATTCATATGGTATTGTGACATTTACAATCATTAATTGGTATAAATATAAATATAGAAATAAAGGGTGCCTTGTTGTATGAAGTCAACTAGTTACTTTGCAACAATATTCTCGAAAACGGCATCTAGAATTTTAATAACATTTTTTTCTTTCGATTAATTCTTGCGATCTATAATTTAATAAAAAAAATTGAAATTAAGATATTACTGTCTGTACCTACCATAGAACCCTTTTTAGATTTTAATGAAATTTTGTATAGAGAAGATTTTAAAAATTTTGAAAAATATTGCATTTCAAAACTTAAAAAAAAATATTTTTTGAATTTTTGAAAAATACCATTTTTTTTTTGGAAAATTCGACATCGCAAAAACGGTTCAATATTTTATTTATGTTTATTCTTACAATAATAGAAGCTTTAAGTTGGCGCACCTACTAAATTTTGTCTTAATTCATATTTGCATAGCATTTTTTTTATCTCTTACTACTTAAGGAATTTAAAAAAAAAATAATTTTATGCTTATGAACAGTTTTCTCTAACAAAATTGGTTTTTAAAATTCCTATTCTATTACATAGGAGCAAGTTCGTGCGACCCAGTCGTTTATTTTATTATTTAAAAAAATAAGCCAGTAAGTGCAACGAACTCAGTTATTGTAACTGCCTATATTTCTATTAGTTTCGTAAATCGGGTTTGTACTGTTTATCCTAATAATGAACTGTACACATATTCATATATATTTTATTTTATTTACAAGTATTTAAGGTACTTAGTAAAATAAGGTTAACCAAAACATAAAAAACTTTCTTTTATTCTATATGCCTTGATTACATTCTATATTTATATTTATTTGTTTGTGGCAACCATGGTCACAGATTTATATTTTTTCATACAAATATATTTTCCATATCCTCACAAAACGTCACATATACATCCATGCATATAATTTTCTCTTTGAAATAGATCCCGATAGAAAACAGGATCCCAAATTGTTTTTGTAATACAAGTTAAAACTTAATCCAGATCCGGATCCAGATAGATTTGTGAATAATAAAACGCACCTATCATAAAGCGCGGAACAGATTGAACCAGCAACAGCACTGTCAACAGCAAAACCGGCCGCCATTAATTTAGAACCAATGCATTTCAATTGTTCAACACACATAAGAACAGCATCTCCAACAGCGTCGTTATGCGAGAAACGGATTAACACAGCAACTTCAACAGCAACTTTAACAGCAACGAAAACTTCAACATCAAAAGTCTTGCGAAATAGATTACAACGTCAACAGCGTTTTTGACAGCAGATATAAGCCGTGTTTTATTGGTCAGTGAATATGCTACATCGCAAAATTTAACATGGAAAACAACAACAAACGATTAGTGAATAAAAATAAGTTAGTAATTGAAATGGATAATTTAGTGAAGATGGAGTTTCGGGTGTTGAAATGTAGGAGGTGTTTAGGTGGTGTCCGAAAAAATATATGTGGCATACTTGAGGGTGTGTTCGTTGGTATTTATTTTGCTATACTTTGCCTTTACTAATCCAAAGTGTGATCGCTCCGAAATTTGTAGAACAAATATTTTTTTCAAATGCAAAACTTTAATTCATAACATAATTCCGGCTTTACACTCCTGCCATTAATTTTGTCATAAAATATTGAATTAATTTACGCGAAGGCGATTGGTTATGTTTTATCAGTTCACTGGCAATTGTTCAAAAATGTCGTGTAACTGCGACAATATGCTGAATTTATATAACAACTGAAAAAATTGCACATTTTAGTTGAATTAAACGATGTTAAAGCTGTTTCAGTATGAAACTAGGTTAAGACAACGATTCTGCAAAATTTTAATCGGACACAGCATCATATACTTTTTCTATACTTTTATTGAAGCTAAACTCTCAGAATACGATTTTTATTTTTTTTAGTATCATTCTAACTTCTCTGACTCTTTAACATTTAAATACGTCAAATTAGGTCTGTTTACTTAGTTTTTTGCACGAACTACTATATTTTTAGGGTTGCTTAGAATCATTTTATTAAAAGAAATTGCCTTTGGCTAGGAGGTTTCGCAACTGTTTGGTTCAAGAAACTAAAAAGTTTGTGTTTTGACACAAACTAAGCGATTGCCTAAAGTGAGTTCGCTATTCTGTGTAACATATAATTGTATGCACCTGGGCGGACATTCAACCAATTAGTTCATCTGTTTTCTATAAGTATCCAAACGGTTGCGCAACTAAAAAATTGAATGTGCGCTCCTAGCCTTAGGACGATATTAGTTAAAAAATGTTTAAAGTTAGAAAACTTCTTTAAAGTTAGGAAATATATAAGAAGTATAATACTACTACCTTAATAAGAGGCTGTTAAAAAATTTTGCGCCAAATTCATTTTATTGAGTACTATGTTTTTTTCTCCAATACTCAGTATATACATGCGATATATTTTCGCACTTTTGTAAGTTTTAAATCAAATTAAACAGTGAGAAAAACTCTAAATCAACTCGATCTGCATTTTCATGAATATTTCAACTCAATCTGCATTTTCATGAATATTTCAACTCCAGCCTAAAAACGAGATACATACCCCGGTTACAAGAGAAGATTGAAGAATCGAATCGAATCCGAATTGAGATTTCGATCCAGGTATATGGTGGCACTGGATCGAGAGATCGAATTGAAATGGGATCGAAATGACAATATGGTTTTGTACATAAACTCGATTCTTCGATTCCTCGATTCTGGTATACAAGCATATTTTCGATTCGATTCAGCTCGTTTAGTGGGATCGGATCGAGTAATCCTATTTCAATCCGATCCAGGTATACATGGAGCTAAATCCTGATTCAATTCCGATTCAATTCTCCATATAAACGTAGTAACAGATCTTTCGAACACATCCGTGTAAGTTAATTCAACAAGTAGGAAGGAAGAGTGAGTTAAAGAGTGAATAAAACGTTTTTTTGGTGCTTGTATTACTGTGCTAGATATAGATTACCAATAAAACGCGCCTAATATCATCAAGACGAACGAATGTGGAGGCATCTTCAGGCTATGTACCGCATTTGTTAGATTTGTCTCTGCTTAATTTTGGAATGAGCAAAAATAAATTGTGTTGAGAATGTGTATAGAAAGTAAAAATAGGAATAATAACAGAATGGAAAAATACATTTGTATAAAAAAATATAAATCTGTAACCATGCTTGCCAAACACAAATAAATATAAATATAGAATGGAATCATGGCATATAGAATTAAAGAATGTTTTGTTAAACCTTATTTTACTAACTACATTAAATACTTGTAAATAAAAATATATATGAATATGTATACAGTACATTATTAGGATATACAGTACAAACTCGATTTACGCAACTAATATAAATTAAGGCAGTTGCAATAACCGAGGTTGTTGCACTTGCTGGGTTATATTTTTTTAAATACATAAAATACACGACTGGGTCGCACCTATCCTTCTATGTAATAGAATAAAAAATTTAAAAACGAATTTTGTTAGAGAAAACTGTTCATTAGCATAAAATAATGTTTTTTAAATTCGTTTAGTAGTAAGAGATAAAAAAGAATGCTATGCAAATATGAAATAAGAAAAAAAAATTAGTACGCCAACTTAAAGCTTCTATTATTGTACGAATAAACATAAATAAAGTAATTTTTCAAAAATGCATAAAATATTTTTTTTAAGTTTTGAAATGCAATATTTTTCAAACTTTTTAGAAGCTGGTTCTATGGAAGGTACGTTCAGTAATATCTTAATTTCAATTTTTTTTTTATTAAATTATAGATCGTAAGAATTAATCGAAAGAAAAAAATGTTATCTAAATTCTAGGTGCCGTTTTCAAGAATAATACGATTTTCGAAAAACCATTTTTTAACATTTGTATGGTGGGTAGCCTTATTTTTTGGTTAAATAAATTGAAATAATTAGTTTTGCACAAGTAAAGGAACATATTTTGAGAAAATGAAAAATTGAATCAAAATCTCAAAATTATATCGAATAAACGATTCGAAACATAATGTATTGAAAATAATCAATTTGGTAAACATGACTGCCTGTCTGTTTTTTCCTCTGCAAATTTTAACGGTTTTTTGTGGATTTGTAAATACATGTATATTTATGATATTTATGTTTACTGATGAAACCTCAAAAAAAAGATGCATGAAAAAAACAGTAGTTTGAAGTAGAAATACAACGAGGAATAGGCCTTTTGGGGAAACATAAAAAAAACGCATCTTTTATCCTCTGGGTGATATGGAAAAGAACACACGCATTCCATATATATTTAAATATTTTTTTTCCAAAAACGGTCCCACAGATTAAAAAAAATCAAAAAATTTCATTTAATTAAAGCTAGGTAATGGCTAGGATGGCGGTCAGCCATCAGACGAATAGGGGGAATAACATGTAGCATACGAAAACATGCACGTGCCGTAACTATTCGGGACTGGTGGAAGTCTGATCATAGCCTCTCCGTGGCGGCCGCTAGAAACAAGCCTTTAAAAAGGTTTGGCTAATATGATCAGGCTGGTTCCTCAGGTTGGCGACAGGTTAATTCCCTGTCCCGTAAAACTTTTGAATTACGAGACCGACAACAAGCCTCGGAAACGGACTGATCACACGACGACAACCAATGCAACGAAAACTGAAAAACGATTTACGAATTTTATTATGGAACGTACGATCGCTCTATAGAGCTCGAGCTGCTCAGCAGCTAGCCGATGCCCTGTCAAAATATAAAGCTGACATAACAGCTCTTCAAGAAATCAGATGGACAGGGAATGGTGTTCTACAGAAGAAAGAATATGACATATACTATAGCTGTCATACAAAACACCATGTGCTCGGGGTAGGCTTCCTAGTCAGCGAAAAAATGAAGTCTACCATCATCGGCTTTAACGCTATAAGCGAAAGGCTATGCACCCTTCGCGTGCGAGGCAAATTTACGAATATCAGCCTCATTAACGTTCACGGACCTACGGAGGAGTCCTCAGACGAAGAAAAAGAGACTTACTACGAACAAGTCGAGAGGGCCCTCAATGCCTGTCCAAGGTATGATGTTAAAATCATCCTTGGGGATTTGAACGCAAAAATAGGTCGGGAGCCGGTATTCAGGCATTACGCAGGCACCCATAGTTTGCATGAGAACACTAATGACAATGGACTTCGAGTCTTAGAATTGGCAGCATCGAAAAACATGGTCGTTGCGAGTACCAGGTTCCCGCGTAAAGATATCTACAAAGCCACCTGGGTATCACCTGATGGAGTCACTCGTAACCAAATAGACCACGTGTTGATAGACCGTCGCCACTACTCGAACTTGATGACGGTACGAACGTACCGAGGTGCCAATATCGACTCGGATCACTATCTTGTTGGTATGGTTTTCCGAGGGCGGATTGCCTTGCGAAGACGCATTGCATCCGCCGATCAGGTTCGAATCAACACGGCTGCCCTGCGCAATGAAAACACCAGTAACACCTTTGGTAATGCGTTAGGACTCGCCCTAGAATCACTTGATTTAGGGAGAGTAAGTCCTGGAGCCAGTATGCTGGGCGTAAATGAGAAGTGGACACGCCTTAAGAATATTGTCATTAGTACTGCCAACTCCATCTTAGGCAGCAGTCGTAAAAATCGGAACGACTGGTTTGATGATGAATGCAAGCTAGCGACTGAACGTAAGAATGTTGCGTACCGAGCAATGCAACAATCTCATAGAACGCGGGCACGCGAAGAGGAATATAAAGAGCTTAGAAGAATAGAAAAACGGCTACACAGACAAAAAAAATCAGCCTGGGAGAAGAACCTAATCTGTGAAATAGAAAATAGCCGAGAGCGAGGTCCGCACCAGGCGCGGAAGTTCTACCAATCCGTTCGAAACATGACGCAGTACACACCCTTCGGGTAGGGGGGAAAGAATATACCCGAGGTAGGAATGCCTGTCGTAAGAGGCGACTAAAATCCAAACTCCGTATACTGAGAAAGACGTATACAAAATATGGAATGAGTAAAACAAATAGATATAGTACCCCAGGTGGCAATTCAGATTTCCTGAAAAATCCACCCTCTTCGGAGGTCGGCTTTACGGATTCTGGGGAGAGCCAATTATTCCAAAACTTGATAAATCCTTTTTCAAGAAAACCAATGGTAGCTCGATCACCACCATCAACATCGAGTGCTTCCGGGAAAAAGAGTCCGCCCAAAGCGCCAGAGCGTGAAAAAGAAGACTCGGAGAAAATAGAATGTCTTGAAAAAGACAATAACGAACTTCGTCAAAGACTCGACGAAACTTTGAAACTCTATCAAGAGCTGAAAGAAGAAATACATTTTCTACGAAATAACAGCGATGCCGTAAAGAAAGCACAGAAAGAAATTGAGCTTCTTCGGAAAGAAAATGAAGAGTTGAAAAAAACTCAAAGACAAAACGATTCGAAAACAACTCCACAGCAGCTGGGTGTTTGCGAATATAAAACAGACGAAGAAGAGCTAGAAAGAGAAACGTCTTCAAAAAGACCTAGCAAAAAACGTAAAGCATTCTCCTCGCCAGAGGGAACCTCGTCTTCCGAAATAATAAAAGTAAATGTACCAAAAGATACGAATAAGAAAGAAAAAACTACTAAAATAAGACCACCGCCACCGATTAATGTCATCGGGATTGCGGAATACAATAAGCTTAAAATAATCCTTGAGGCGTTAACCCCAGCGAATTTTAAAGTTATCTCGCTTAATAACAACAAGTGGAAAGTTTGTGTAAAAGACTCCGATAGCTATCGTCTGCTTTCGCGAAGACTTAACGAAGCAAATGTAGAATGGTATACCTACGAAAACAAATCAGAAAGACCTTTACGAGTCGTTGCAAGAGGCTTACATTCCTCATGTCAAAAAAACGATGTAATCCGTGATCTTAAAGAAAAAAATTACAAGATCTTAAATGCTGAGAACATCGTAAAAAAAGAAAAACAACAAAAAGATAGAGAAACTGTCGTGGTAAAGCGTGGTCTCCCACTATTTATACTCACGTTCGATAAGACAGAAAAACTAGAGGAAATCTACAGAATTAAAACAATACTGAACCTCGTTGTTAAGATCGAACCTCTGAAAAGCCGTACAAAGCAAGTGCCTCAGTGTAAACGCTGTCAAGGTTTCAACCACACGCAAAGCTATTGTAAAAAAGAACCTAGGTGTGTAAAATGCGCGGGAAAACATTTAACTGCTGACTGCACTGGAAATAGCAAAAGTCCAGCGAAGTGCATAAACTGCAATGGAAGTCACCCGGCAAGCTATAGAGGCTGTGAAGTAGTTAAAGAGCTACAAAAACGCCGAGAAAAAATTCATATGGAAAGAAAACCAAAGAAACAAATAAAAAGCCCAATATCTAAGACTCCTAAAAGAATAAATACACTAAGAGTCGGCATCGGCAAAGAAAATCAAACCCCATCAACGTCAAAGACATCTCCAAAGAAACGTACTGTTAAGTCATACGCCGAAATGGCAGCTGCACAGACATCTCCAAAGAAACGTAGTGTAAACACAAATGCCAGAATGGCGGCTGCACCCGTAATAAATCAACCTGACTCTGACGCACTATCTCAATGCTTGGCTTTAATTTTGTCAAAATTTGAAGATCAGGTCAAAATCAATAGAACTATTTCTGATAGGTTAGCAAAAATCGAAGATTTTATTCGACCCAAACGTTTTAAAAAAAATCATGATGGAAAACCTTAAAATTATTACGTGGAATGCCAACGGATTAAGGCAAAGACTTGAAGAACTAGAAATGGTCATACGGGAACAAGATATCGACATTTGTCTAATATCAGAAACCCACGTTAAAAAAGAATCAAATTTCAATATAAACGGTTATCTAGATTACCATGCAATTCATCCGTCGAACAAAGCAAGAGGCGGAGCATCATTATACATAAAAGAATGTATCAAACACTCGATAGGCCTTAAGCTTGAACTTGAACCGATGCAGCTTATAAGTGTGCAGGTTAAAACTAAACATGATACATTGAATTTCACATCTATATACTGCCCTCCACGGTACAGAATTGATAAAAATGATTTTTCAAACTTGCTAAAATCACTTAGACCATCTTTAATAATCGGTGGCGATTTTAATGCAAAACACACGTTTTGGGGTTCTAGATGCATTTCTCAAAAGGGCCGAGCGTTATATGAAGCCGGTATGGAGAATAATTGTGATTTTCATTCTAGTGGGAAACCAACTTATTGGCCGACAGATACCTCGAAAATACCTGACCTGATTGATTTCTTTATAGTCAGGGGAATACCGTCAAATCGAATAAAAATAACGGAATGCTTTGATCTTTTCTCTGACCACTCTCCCGTTATTCTCACTATGAGCGAAAGTATTGTTAAAATTGAAACACCACCTAGGTTAACAAACGGTAAAACTAACTGGGAAGGTTTTAAGAAAGATATTGAAGATAATGTTGAATTAAGGGTATCACTACAAACACCTCTTGAGCTTGAAGAAGCGGTAGATAATTTTGTGCATATTGTTCAAAAAGCCGCATGGAACAATACTCCTTACCAAAGACAAATGTCAGGCTATAGAGAAGCTAAATATCCCCAAGAGATAAAAGAGGTACTTAAAGACAAGCGAAAAGCGCGCAAAAAATGGCAACAAACTCGTGCTCCCCAACACAAAGCTAATTTAAATCACCTCAGTAATTTGCTTAAAAAGATGATATCAGATTTTAAAAACCGCGAAGCTGGAAATTACCTTGAAAACTTGACGGCAGGTAAAGAATCTAATTATTCTCTATGGAAAGCAATAAAAGCTACGAAAAAACCAAAGCTTCCAGCACCCCCGATTATGAAAGACCAAAATGAATGGGCAAGAAGCGATAAAGAGAAAGCAAACGTTTTCGCTGATTACCTAGAGGAAACATTTAAGCCGTTCAATGGGCAAGCATTGAATGATGATATAAGTGTGAATATAAATTCAAATGGAAGCTCCATCACAAGAAATGTTACGCTTGCCGAATTAAGCAAAGAAATTAAGAAACTGAAGTCAAAAAAAGCACCAGGATACGACTTAATTACTGCGGAAATTCTTAAAATGCTCCCACGGAAAGGTTTAGTAAACCTCCTTTACATAATGAACGCCACTCTAAGTTTAGAATATGTTCCAAATCAATGGAAAGTTGCAGAAGTAATAATGGTCTTAAAACCTGGCAAACCATCACATGAAAAGAAATCGTACAGGCCCATTTCACTTCTTCCTGTAGTGTCGAAGGTCTTTGAGAGAATATTTCTTCAGCGTCTTCAGCCCATAATAGAAGAAAAGGGTCTTATACCTGAACACCAGTTCGGTTTTAGAAGTAAGCACTCGACGATTGATCAAGTGCATAGAATCACCGATGTCATCGAGAAAGCCTTTGAAGAAAATAAAATTTGTTCAGCGGTCTTTTTAGATGTGTCTCAAGCTTTTGACAAAGTGTGGCACGAAGGCCTCAAATACAAATTGAGACAAGTCCTATCTGAAGGACTATACAACATTCTTAGAGAATATCTAGAGAAAAGAATTTTCCGCGTTAGGCACGGAAATGATTATTCAGATTTTAAAGAAATAGTGGCTGGGGTACCACAAGGTAGTGTTCTAGGTCCCATTTTATACCTTTTATTTACACGCGACATACCCCAAACAGACAATACAATTGTAGCTACTTTTGCAGACGATACCGCAATACTTGCAGTAGGCAAAACGGCTAACGAATCGACATGTAAATTGCAAAATGCTCTTAACAATGTCAATGAATGGACAAACAAATGGCGAATAGCGCTTAACGAATTTAAGTCAGTCCACGTGGACTTTACTTATAAGAAAATTAATAGATTACCAGTCTTTATTAATACAACTCAAGTTCCATTTGCAAATGAGGCAAAATATCTCGGGATGACTCTTGACGCGAAATTAAAATGGAAGTCACATGTTAAAAATAAATGTGATCAATTAAATATTAAACTAAGGGAAATGTACTGGTTACTCGGACGACATTCTAAACTTAGTATCGAAAACAAATTATTAGTTTACAAACAGGTACTTAAGCCTGTCGGGACATATGGTATTCAACTCTGGGGTTGTACCCACGATACAAATCTAAATAGTCTACAAACTTTTGAAAACAAATTATTAAGGTCCTTTGTAAATGCGCCGTGGTATATTAGAAACGAAGATCTTCACAGGGATCTTGGAATCCCCACGGTTCGCGAAGAAATAAAAACTTTTTCGCAAAGGCATAGAAAGCGTTTAGTTGAACATACCAATAGAACAATCTTAGAAATTCTTGACGAAACAAATTTAGTACGACGTTTGAGAAGGACCAAACCTTCCGATCTAGTACGGTGAAATTATTGTACTGTATTATGTATATTTAAATCATCGCTTAAAATAGAAAGAAGCTATTCAACTAGCTTATAATTAAACCAGTAGGAACTTTCACCGGAAAGTTGCCTACAACACGTTACTTAACTTCGAGAAAGATAAATTGCTAGATAAGTTCCATATGAACTTAGTTGCAATCGGGAGGAGGAGGTGGTTTTAGTGCGGTCGGCCTGATTAACGGTCTGCTTGCATAGAGTCTTACCTTCCGTAAGGCTTTATGGGGGCAGAGTTGTTGGTCGGGAGAGTCCCACATATCTATGAGCGCGCGTTTTTCGGTCCTCATAGAATCTTTTGAAGATTTCAACACCTACCCACGGGAAAAAAAAAAAAAAAAAAAAAAAAAAAAAGTACACACCACGCTGCACATACTGCAAGGACGGAGAGGGAAATCTGATCACCGATCCCGAGAGCATACTGGAGCGATGGGAAGTGTACTACAATGAATTGCTAAATGGTCAGCTCACTGCAGAAGTGGAGGCTCCACTACTTCAAGAAGAATACCCTATGTTGCCGCCACCAAGCATAGAAGAGGTTGAGAAGGCTTTAGGCCGGCTTAAACAGAACAAAGCCCCGGGAGCCGATGGCATACCAGCCGAATTATTCGATTACGGCGGGCCAGCCTTACGTCAACAATTCATGATATTATAGTACAGGTACGGGAGCAGGAAGAAATGCCAGAAGACTGGCGAAAAGGTTTAATATGCCCCATACATAAGAAGGGAGATGTCACAACGTGCAGCAATTATAGAGGTATCACGTTGTTGAGTACCGCCTATAAGATACTCTCCTCTATCCTACAAGACCGGATAACCCCATACGCTAAAACCGTCATCGGACAATATCAGTGTGGTTTCATTCCAGGCAAATCAACAACTGATCAGATCTTTACCCTTAGGCAGGCGATGGAAAAATGTCTAGAATTTAACATCCCAACATACCATCTCTTTATAGACTTTAAGGCCGCCTATGATAGCATAGCCAGGGTAGAACTTTACAAAGCCATGAGAGAATTCAGCATCCCAAATAAATTGTCACGACTATGTAGGTTGACCATGACCAACGTAACAAGCCAAGTAAAAATAGCCGGATTGCTATCCAGACCAATCAAAATCTTTAATGGACTCCGACAAGGGGACGGTTTGGCCTGCCTCCTCTTCAACCTGGCGTTGGAGAAAGCAATCTGTGACTCTGGCACGGCAACAAGAGGGACCATCGTCAACAGGTCCAGCCAGTTACTGGCTTACGCAGACGACATTGACATCATCGGAAGAACCGAACAAGCTGTATTAGCTGATTCCTTCATCCAGATCGAGCAGGCGGCACAAAATCTGGGGCTGCACATTAGTGAAGGTAAAACAAAGTACATGGTGGCGTCGAATGCGAGAGGAACAGTTGGTCAAACAATCAAGGTTGCGGAGCACGAATTTGAAGTGGTGCAATCCTTTAAATATCTTGGGTCAATAGTAGCAGCCGATAACAATATAGAAGAAGAAATACGCGGGCGGCTTCTCAAATCCAACAGAGCCTACTATAGTCTGTCAAAGCTCTTCAAATCCAGAAATCTCACCATAACTTCAAAACTGCTGCTGTACAGGACCATGGTCCTGCCAGTACTCACATATGGATCCGAGACTTGGGTGCTTAGCAAAAGGTACTCCGACCTCTTAGCTGCGTTCGAGAGAAAAGTCTTAAGGAGAATTGTTGGCCCCGTATGTGAGGAAGGACGATTCCGGAGACGGTACAATCATGAACTGTACGCAATCTACCTTGAAGCAGATATCGTGACAAAAATTAAGCTCGGTAGACTCCGGTGGGCAGGGCACCTAGCTCGCATGAGCGAAGAGGAACCTGCTCGGAAAGTTCTTTGTGGTACATTCTATGGTAGACGACAGCGTGGTAGACCATGCTTGCGCTGGAGAGATGGCGTAGACCAGGACGCCCGAAGCCTTGGGGTGCGCAACTGGATGGCGTCGGCTAGAGACCGGGATAGGTGGAGAGACTTGTTGAAAGAGGCCAGGACCGGAACCCGGTTGTCGAGCCGATGATGATGATGAATGGTTGAAAAAAAATTGACCAAGAAATTGTTATTTTTGGTACCCCCTTGGAACAATTTTTTTTCCGTAGTACACTAGGATCACTGCCGATAAAAGGAGAAGTGAAATCCTACTGCAGATAGAGATTTGACGTTTATTCGAGTATCGGCAGTGATCCTACTGCGGATGTTGTATTTGTTATTTATATAAAATCCTACTGTACTACGGATAACTTTTCCAAAACAACACGGCTTGTATTTCGAAAACCTCATTCTCTATTTTTCTTAAACTTGATAAATAAGAGTTTCTTAATATAATCTACAAGATATGAGAAAAAAATGTATTTTACCTAAAAATAACGGTACCCTCTATACAAATCTTAAAAAATGGTTTTCGAAAATCGCATTCTTCTCTAAAAAGGTTCCGAGAAATTTGCTAAAATTGTTTTTCTTTCGATTAATTCTAGATAATTTTATCTCTGCAGAAACGAGCTGTCAAAATTTGTATGGGAAAAACTTTCTGCAAATCTGATAAAATTATCTCACGAATTTGATGCGGAAAGTGAAGAAATAAACCTCTGATAAGCTAAAGAAATATGGATTCTGACTTTTAATTTGACATTTTACAAAATATTTCCCACATATACGCAAGTATTTTTTAGTGGGTGTTCGTGAAAATATGTTGCGGAAAGTTATATCTTTCTACAAAGTGGAAAACTATCTCGTTTCATGAATACCCTTAGGCCCTGGCCTTAATGTAAATCTGGCTTAAGGCCAGGGGCCTGTTTCAGCGATACTACGAGTACATCAAATACAATGCATCATTTTGACTGTTGTAATACATCAATTCCGTTTCATAGGTACTTTCAATTTTCAGTTGTAGTACATCAGTGTAGATATGGATGATACACTGGAATTACTGGAAAAATGTATGATTCTGTTTCACAGCTTTTTGAGCTACATTGTTGTAATACAACTAACAGTAAAATCTTGCTGCATTGATACAATATAAATGTTTGATGTAGAAGCAGTTGGAAAGAGTTTAAAGGATATTAGATTAGTTATTAGAAAACAAAATATTTTAAAACATTATGTACGCAACGACATACGGATGCCTTTGAGACATCATGCATGGTCCCAACACCATAAATATCGGCTTCCATTTCCAAGCCAATTAAGACTTAAAAGAATTTGTTGTAGGGGTGACATCGTAAATTAGTTGCAATCAATTGGGTGAGCAATAAATGCTACCAAGCGTTCAACCAAAAATTCAATACAATTTCTGGGCATTCGAAACACTCCAGAAAATATGGATCTTCCGAATCAAAATTGATTCTTTGTAAAAATACATTACTTCTTTTTCAACGCGTATATCAAATTCAAAGTCATCATCGAAAATGTTTACATATTTTTGTTAAATTAAGTTTTTTTTCGCGAGATTTGAATTAAACAATAAAACATGAAAACTTAGCTCAAATAAAAATATGCAGAAGAAATATCAAATGAACTACATCAACTATGTTTTCCAGGTACATCATACAATACTTGCAGTTTTATGTGTAAAACAGAAAAATGTAACTGATGTAGTTGTAGGATGTAGCTGTAAGATGTAGTTGATGTAATAGCGTTGAAACAGGCCCCAGATAAACATTGTTCAAATGCAATGCTTGAGGTTTCAATGCCTTACCCATAGAGAAAATATATTACCTAGAGTGACGACCGGTACCCCTCTTGCCTGAAACACCCGCAAATTTTATTTGAGGTGAGTAAGAGAAAACTCTCTTAAATTCCCTATCCATGAATACGTGTGAATGGTGGATTAAAATACAAAATGAAGTCAGTAGCTCAAAATTTAAGTAGACCTTGATTGTAAATATTCGTGATAAACATTAATTGTTTTTATACTTAGGCTTATGTTAATAACTTAAATTAGAATTAGTTCAACAAAATGCGCAAAACGCAAATAACCAACAGCGAGTAGTCTCATCAGACAGTACCTACAAAGACCATTCAACAACACCGACCAGCAGCGGGCATTACAAAAGCAGATTAACTAAATCAACTCCCAAAATATATCTTACCACCAGCCTAAATCATCCAGAAAGCACCACGATTACAAATGGAGAAGTTGATAGTCATGAGGATACAACCGAAAATAAAGATCAGCCAGATAGTTCAAAGACAAGTGGTCAACAAAAAGTACAACAACAACACGATCCAGAAGCACGTAATCCTGGTCCGGAATCAGTCTCATCAGCAGTCACGGATTCATCTTCATCGCCGAATCCCAATTAAAATGAAAATCTATCGGAGCATTCGTTCAATACCTCATCCAGTCATTCCCTGTCAAGTTTATCCAAACGTACGCAGCCAATAGTATGCCTTAGTTCCGAAGAAGAAATCGTCAAAAAAGCTAGAGAGAGAGAGACTTTATTTCTCTTCTGCCACGTGAACTGGCGCTACAAGTGTTGGCCTATTTGGATCGAACCGATCTTCGTTCTACAAAACCCTAAAGTGCTTAGGAATTCTTCAGACACTGTAAGTAACTTTGAAAATGGCCGATCAGAAGACAAAATCAGCTTCTATTGATATTTTGACTGCAATTGTCAAGTTTTCGACATTGGTTGTTCGCAATTACACATTGCAAAAAGTGAGCATGACGGACGGGGTAAGTGTTGCGAACTAATACAAATATAATAGTTTTAAATGCATCTTTTTTTGTTTTTCTGCAGGGATGAATGCTACTTAATATAGCTAGTGAACAAATGTTGACTGATTCCGAACCAAAGAACATGCTCACCTAGAAGGGGGACTTCCTAAATTTCTTTTAAAGGCATAGTATTCAAACCTTAATTGGTATAATAATTTTTATTTGGTTTATACAAGAAGCTTAATTATTGTCTTGATCGACAGCTCCACTTTTAATGAATACCAATGGTGATAGACCACAAAACGAAGACATTCAAACGGCGTAGTTGTTGGCTCTAGTTTTGAAAATCACACGTATCACATAAAGAATTTTATAATACAAAAAGATCTCAAGAGAATACTAGTGCTTATGAAAAGCACACACACTTTTAAGAAAAATAAATGCACTTAAAGACACTTAAACGCTTGTCCCGCCTGTTAATGACATCTATCGTTCGAAACAACGGAAACGATTTTCTAAAATAAAAAAAATGAGAACTGTTGATCAATTGATTTTAAATCTAATTTTAATTTAGCTATTCTAATTGAGACTTGAATGAGTGGATGTGTTGTAAGTATATGCTGCGTACAAGTCAGCTATTTCAAAAAAATGCAGCAAATGACAACATAGTTCATCGATAACATTCGAAAACATAATGATTTTTCATGAAATTTTTGAAATGGTAGATAAAACATGATGTCATATCTGAACTAGTTGCTTCATTTTGATGATTGGAACGGTTTTAGGTTTTGATTTTAATCTTCTAAGTGGTTCTGAAAACGAAATTTTAATTGTAACAAGAACTTTGAAAAAAATTTCATATGGAGGACGTTTTAACAATTTCAATATGAATATCAAAATGTTGAAACGTCTTTGGCATGGAATTTTTTCAATATTCTTATCAGATTTCAAATTAGTTTTCACAAGCATCTAGAGGACTTAAATCAATACTCGAAACCGTTTCAATCATCCAAATGAAGCAACTACTTCAGAAATGACAGCTTGGTCTATCTACCATTTTCAAGAATTTCATGAAAAATCTCAACTAGTTGCTTCATTTGGATGATTGAAACGGTTCCGAGTTTCAATCATCCAAATGAAGTAACTGGTTTAGAAATGACAACATCATTTATCGACCATTTTCAAGAAAATCACATGATTTTTCATGAAATTCTTGAAAATGGTAGATAAACCAAGCTGTCATTTCTGAACTAGTTGCTTCATGTTTATTATTGAAACGGTTTCGAGTGTTAATTTTAATCCTCTAAGTGGTTCTGAAAACCAATTTTAATTTTAACAAAAACTTCGGAAGATTTTCGTAGGTGGCACGTTTCAACATTTTCATATTCATATTGAAATTGTGAAAACGGTCCTCATATGCAAATTTTTCGAAGTTTTTGTTAAAACTAAAATTTTTTAGAGCATTAAAATCAACAATCGAAACCGTTTCAATCGTAAAAATAAAGCCACTAGTTCAGAAATAACAGCTTGGTTTATCTACCATTTTCAAGAATTTAATGAAAAATTAGATTATTTTCTTGAAAGTTGTTTGTAAAAATTATTTTTTTAAATTATAATGCGCTAGCGTTTTTAAGAAACAGCATTTGCTCGATTGATCCTATTTTGAACCTTATCCAATGATTCCTAGAACATATTTCCATAATCCCCACATCAATTCCACTCACAGGTTTAACCGAGTTATTCTATCAAAACTTCAGCACTAACTTGGCTGGAATTTTAGGTTATATTCCGGCGGACATCTAGTTAAACGAAATTTTGTTAAACTATCAAGTTGAAAGGCCGATTTAAAACGGAAGAAAATAAAAAAAGTAAACAAAACATGCATAGTTGAACTAAGGAATTGCAAGTATTTTTTTAAAACATTAAGCAAAACAAAAAAACAAAAGGAGCGAACCTAAAATGGGCTTCAAAGTTCTAAATGAGCGAGTATAATTAATTCTTAATAATTTGTCAAAACATTTCTTCCTAAATTATTATCAATTAAATTGACAAAGTATTTAAAAATGACAACGAAATAAGACTAATCTGCGTCGCCGCCTGTAACTGTACCATTTTTCATTTACTTTTATGACACCATTACTTTGAAAAATACAATTCATCTAGAGTCTAACAGAGTTCCTAGATTTTAAATAAACTATCCTACAAATTTTCTGATATTGGATTCTTTGTTTTTTGTTTTAACTTATTTAAAAATAAAATGCACGACTGGTTCGCACGAACTTGCTCCTATTTAATAGACTAGGAATTTTAAGAAGAATTTTATTAGAGAAAACTATTCATAAGGATAAAATTAATTTTTTTAATTCTTTTAATAGTAAGAGACGAAAACAGAATGCTATGCAGAAAAAGCTTTTATATACAAAATTTTTAAAAGATTTTGGTACGCCAATTTAAAGTTTTTATTATTTTTCGAATAAAAATTAAATTAAAAAAAATTGAGCCGTTTCTGAGATATCGAATTTTCAAAAAAAAAGAAAAAATAGATTTTTTTTTTCAAAAATTCAAAAAGTATTTATTTTAAAGTTTTAAAATGCAATGTGTTTTAGACTTTTCAGAAGCTTCTCTATAAAAAAAAATTCAAAATTCGAAAAAATGGTTCTATGGTAGGGTACAAACTGTAATATCTTAATTTCAATTTTTTTTTTAATAAATTAAAGATTATAAAAATTAATTGAAAGAAAAAAAAATTATCAAAATTCTAGGTGCCGTTTTCGAGAAAAATACGATTTTTGAAAACCATTTTTTTAATTTTTTAACATTTGTATGGTGGGTACCTTTATTTTAAGGTAAAATAAAATTTTTTTCTCACATCTTGTAGATTATATTGAGAAACTTTTATTTATCGAGTTTAAAAAAAAATCTAGCGTGGGGTTTTCGAAATATTGAGTTTTGAAAAACAAAAAAAATTAAGTTTTTTCAAAAAATCCAAAAAATTTTTTTTGAAAAATTGAATACACAATTCTATTTAAATTATTTTTGAAGAGCCTTCGCAAAAAAAAAATGATCAAAATTGGTGGTACCGTTTTTGAGAAAATCAAAAACAAAAGAAATGGTTCTATGGGGGTTACCCTCAATAACCATTTTTCGGAAATTTTTTTTTCAACCATTACCTAGCTTTAACTAAATGACATTTTTTTGTGTTTTTATTTTTCCGAGTTTCAATCATCCAAATGAAGTAACTGGTTTAGAAATGACAACATCATTTATCGACCATTTTCAAGAAAATCACATGATTTTTCATGAAATTCTTGAAAATGGTAGATAAACCAAGCTGTCATTTCTGAACTAGTTGCTTCATGTTTATTATTGAAACGGTTTCGAGTGTTAATTTTAATCCTCTAAGTGGTTCTGAAAACCAATTTTAATTTTAACAAAAACTTCGGAAGATTTTCGTAGGTGGCACGTTTCAACATTTTCATATTCATATTGAAATTGTGAAAACGGTCCTCATATGCAAATTTTTCGAAGTTTTTGT
This sequence comes from Chrysotoxum bicinctum, assembly GCA_911387755.1. NCBI lineage: Eukaryota > Metazoa > Arthropoda > Insecta > Diptera > Syrphidae > Chrysotoxum > Chrysotoxum bicinctum. Next base: position 103,786,494 of record OU426988.1, read on the forward strand.
TAAAACTAAAATTTGTTTTCAGGACCACTTAGAGCATTAAAATCAACAATCGAAACCGTTTCAATCGTAAAAATAAAGCCACTAGTTCAGAAATAACAGCTTGGTTTATCTACCATTTTCAAGAATTTAATGAAAAATTAGATTATTTTCTTGAAAGTTGTTTGTAAAAATTATTTTTTTAAATTATAATGCGCTAGCGTTTTTAAGAAACAGCATTTGCTCGATTGATCCTATTTTGAACCTTATCCAATGATTCCTAGAACATATTTCCATAATCCCCACATCAATTCCACTCACAGGTTTAACCGAGTTATTCTATCAAAACTTCAGCACTAACTTGGCTGGAATTTTAGGTTATATTCCGGCGGACATCTAGTTAAACGAAATTTTGTTAAACTATCAAGTTGAAAGGCCAATTTAAAACGGAAGAAAATAAAAAAAGTAAACAAAACATGCATAGTTGAACTAAGGAATTGCAAGTATTTTTTTAAAACATTAAGCAAAACAAAAAAACAAAAGGAGCGAACCTAAAATGGGCTTCAAAGTTCTAAATGAGCGAGTATAATTAATTCTTAATAATTTGTCAAAACATTTCTTCCTAAATTATTATCAATTAAATTGACAAAGTATTTAAAAATGACAACGAAATAAGACTAATCTGCGTCGCCGCCTGTAACTGTACCATTTTTCATTTACTTTTATGACACCATTACTTTGAAAAATACAATTCATCTAGAGTCTAACAGAGTTCCTAGATTTTAAATAAACTATCCTACAAATTTTCTGATATTGGATTCTTTGTTTTTTGTTTTAACTTATTTATAAATAAAATGCACGACTGGTTCGCACGAACTTGCTCCTATTTAATAGACTAGGAATTTTAAGAAGAATTTTATTAGAGAAAACTATTCATAAGGATAAAATTAATTTTTTTAATTCTTTTAATAGTAAGAGACGAAAACAGAATGCTATGCAGAAAAAGCTTTTATATACAAAATTTTTAAAAGATTTTGGTACGCCAATTTAAAGTTTTTATTATTTTTCGAATAAAAATTAAATTAAAAAAAATTGAGCCGTTTCTGAGATATCGAATTTTCAAAAAAAAAGAAAAAATAGATTTTTTTTTTCAAAAATTCAAAAAGTATTTATTTTAAAGTTTTAAAATGCAATGTGTTTTAGACTTTTCAGAAGCTTCTCTATAAAAAAAAATTCAAAATTCGAAAAAATGGTTCTATGGTAGGGTACAAACTGTAATATCTTAATTTCAAATTTTTTTAATAAATTAAAGATTATAAAAATTAATTGAAAGAAAAAAAAAATTATCAAAATTCTAGGTGCCGTTTTCGAGAAAAATACGATTTTTAAAAACCATTTTTTTAATTTTTTAACATTTGTATGGTGGGTACCTTTATTTTAAGGTAAAATGAAATTTTTTTCTCACATCTTGTAGATTATATTGAGAAACTTTTATTTATCGAGTTTAAAAAAAAATCTAGCGTGGGGTTTTCGAAATATTGAGTCTTGAAAAAAAAATGAAGTTTTTTCAAAAAATCCAAAAAATTTTTTTTGAAAAATTGAATACACAATTCTATTTAAATTATTTTTGAAGAGCCTTCGCAAAAAAAAAATGATCAAAATTGGTGGTACCGTTTTTGAGAAAATCAAAAACAAAAGAAATGGTTCTATGGGGGTTACCCTCAATAACCATTTTTCGGAAATTTTTTTTCAACCATTACCTAGCTTTAACTAAATGACATTTTTTTGTGTTTTTATTTTTTAAATCTGTCCAACAGTTTTTAAGAAAAACAAATATTTATAAAATTTCGAAAAAAATTCGTATGGCAGGTACCGTTACTTACGGTCTTAAAAAAAAAAGAAAAAAACGTGTGGGGGGGAAAAATCAGAACCCCTATTTACCAAGTTTAAAGAAAATCGGCCGAGCCGTTTGGGCTGTAGTCGAACCGACAGACAGCCAGAATTGCCAGACCCACTTTTTTAGTCTTCGCTATTATCGTAATGTCAACTTTGATCAAAATCTCGAGTTCGTTTTTTTACGAATGCATATCTTGCCTTATAGTACCTATAATTCGCAAGTAATAATTACTTAAGCACTCCGGAACTTAATTTAACTTTACGTTGGATGTTGATGGTGCAATGTTTTTCGTCATTTTACATATGAGTGTGTATAGCATTGGGAAATTCTGAATAGAAAAGTAAACTGAAGTCAAGTACGCTGCAATTAAAATCGTCAGAAAGAGGTCAAATACGGCTGGTTTAACTCGGTAAGCAAATAGATTTGCCTCTTGTCCCTCGTAAAGCATAAAGTCGGGTTCCCGCACATCTTTTCAAAAGCATTTTTAAGGTCGTTATTATGTTGCAAGGATTTTATATTTCGCCCTCTTCTACATTGTAGATATAACGAGCAAGTGTTTGAGCTATTACTTTGGTATTTCTTTGGGTATTTGAGAGGATTTTGTTTTGATCGTCTTTAAATGTGGTCGTTCGGACGGGTTCTTTTGGCGATTTTAGACTGGATAGAGTGAAAGCTGGTAATCTCTTCATACCGAAACGCTCATGCTCCCATGCCAGCTGCACATCGGCTAAATTGATTTTTTTATGTACACCATCCACTGTTATATTGTTGTGCTTTTGTCCAACAGATTTAAGTAGTTTGTAGAAGTTGTTCATTGCGGTTCCTTCTTTTGGTGGTTTCGAGACATGCATATACATGGAACCACTATCTGTATTCAAAGCTTGTGTAATTTTATCCAAACAGAGAACAAAGTCAACATTCTGTAATTGAACATTTTCATCAAGCCATTTTTTGACTCCTTGAAAATTTAATAATGCTCCCGATTTCTAAAGTAAGAACATTAAACGAAATTTGGGAGCAGTATTAACAGTGTTATGAAGCTTACTAAATAAATCGTCAAGTGTTAACAACACGGCGGTATCAGCGTTAAGTGGGTAGTCATTATAAAGTCCAAATGTGTTTAGATGCGATGTTATAATAATCAATGGCAACTTTGTATTCACTTCTATTTCACCGGATTTCATATTCTTGGTTGGTGCAAGCTCTCCTTAAATAATTGGAATTTTGCTTTGTTTGTTTACTGCATGACTGGCACCTGTTATAACTATTTGATAGCCATTGGCTAATATCATGTTGAGAAGTTCTGAGAGGGCTGAAGTACGCTCCACTTTTCCAGCTGAAGTAGCTTGCTGGGCAGCTTTCGTTGCGTCGCTGGATATTGTTATATCGGATATAACCTGGTCTAGATCTTCGTTGTAAGTAGAGAAGTAAACAGGTATTGATGAAACCTGAGCCAACATTGCTTGCTCAAGTAGAATTAAATGCTCTTTGTCCTCAGCTGATAGTGATGCAATGTTGTTTGGCATAGGATAACCAGGCCACCCGCTTTTTGACGAATTTCTCTCAATTGATCTATTGTCATGTCTTGAAACTTTGTCACCACACAATGCCTTGACGTTCCCCATGAATACAAAGATTTTGCTTCCAATGTTAATGCAGATGCTCCACAGCCATAGGGTACACCATTAACGTCAAATTGGGACATCCGCTGTACGGTAAATTCACTGGATGTCAAGACAGGATTCGAGGAACAAATTATGAGAATTGGTAAAGTAACTAGAAGATAATAGGGAAGGCCAGCACGGAATATGTTCGCAAAATTATCAGCTTCTTCGAACATTGCGGAATTGAGGTATTTTTCTTGTTTGGAAGAGTTTTTATTTCAGAAATTTATTAAAATTTATTGTGGAAATTTCACGGCATTAGAAAAGAGAAGAAATCTTATGGCATTATGACAGACGGCGATTACCCCGTCACATACATCGTACCGAATTGATTTTACTGTAAAGTGAAAAAATCGCCCGCACAATGAGTTTTATTAACAAAACTATATCCCAAACGATGTATAATTAAATGAACTAACGTTCAATTATACTTTTTCATAAAATCAAACTTTAGGCTAGGCGCGCATTTGCAATTTTTAGTTGCTAAACTGCTTGGTTCGAGCAACTAAAAAGTTTGTGTTTCGACACAAACTAAACGATTGCCTAAAATGAGTTCGCTATTTTATTGAACATATAATTATCTGCAGCTGCGCAGATATTCAACCAAATAGTTCATCTATTTTCTATAAGTAACCCAACAGTTCCGCAACTAAGAATTGAAAGTGCGCGGCTAGCCTTAAAGTGACTGTTAATTGCTAGTTTTGTAATCAAAATATTAAAGTGCCCTACTTTGATGCGAATAGCTTCCCCACAATGTGACCAATATAATGGATTTACCAAGGATGGCGACTACAATCGAGAGATCTTTCAACAGCTGGACCGCAGTAATTTAGCCTCGACTAAGAGAGATGAACAGCAGAATGATTTTTCCGACATCAGCGATCCATTCCCTGTAAGTGGTTTGTGTCACCTTTGTAATGAGGTAAAGATTAAGAAACTGGCACAATTCCAACCGAAAAACGAGTCCAAATTCGAAGACGAACTCAAGGTGTAACGAGTTTTAGTTGGATTTAAAAAAATAAATTTGTAGAAATATTTAGCTTGAAAAAGTTTTAGTGTTTATTTGGTTGTTTAATGATACAAAAATATTGAATAATAAAATGTTTTTTTGTTTGTTAATTTGTATGCTATTCTTTTGTTCTAACTTTAGTATTTTCCCGCAAGGCAATCAATCGTGCCAAAAACTTTTTTTTGGTTGCCGCTGTCAAATAACTTTGTCTTACACAAGTTTGAGTAGCGCCCCCTATGACAGTCACGCATTTGGAATAGAAACGAGCCCTCCATATTATATATACTCAAAGGGGGCAACTAAAATATCTTTGGACTGTGGATTTTTTCCTCTCAATTCAGATTGTAGGGTTAAAGAGAGCAAACCACCGAAGTCGCGACTCTAGTTAATATATTTCCTCTATAGCCATACCCTTGATTGAAGGAAAATCAAAAGATTTTAATTTTGCATCAAGCCTACATCGAACACTGATCTCTATAATACACTGGATAGTGCATTCACTACATTGTATAACAGATTTTTTGACTCCAATTGAAGATGACAGATGATGGGCAGCTTCATAATTTGACGTCTTCTTTTCACAAAAAAAAAATATTTTGACATGAGAAAGAGAAAAACAAATGTGACTGCACTTGTTTATGCGAGAAACAGATTGACACAGCAGCTTCAACAGCAACTTTAAGGCTAGGCGCGCACATTCAATTTTTAGTTTCGCAACTGTCTAGTTGCTAAAATGAAACATTTGGGCTTATATGGGACACCGCGCACTTAGACCAACTCGATTCTCGAAACTAAAAAGTTTGTGTTTTGACACAAACTAAACGATTGCCTCACATCAGTTTCGAGAATCGAGTTGCTCTGAGTGCGCGGTGTCCCATATAAGCCCGTATGTTTCAATTTAGCAACTAAACAGTTGCGAAACTAAAAATTGAATTTGCGCGCCTAGCCTAAGGCTAAAATATCTTTGGATATCTTTTTGTGTAACATCTAATTATATGCACCTGCATTCAAATTATATGCACATTCAACCAAATAGTTCATCTCTTTTCTATAAGCAACCAAACAATTGTGCAACTAAAAATTGAGTGTGCGCGCCTAGTCTAACAGCAACGAAAACTTCAACATCAAAAGTCTTGGGAAATAGATTACAACGTGAACAGCGTTTTTGACATCATAAAGGTAATCAAAGTAAATTCAAATGCGAAATGATTTTGCATTACATTTAACAATACGTAAATTGCGTCAATGTATACGACTTGCGCAATTTGTCGTACTAAAATTAATTTGTTTTTAGCAATTCTTCCATTGTCAAAACCAAAATAAATAGACGAATCAAAACGATGGTTGCTACATTTTCATTTAATTGTTGATAATATTGACAAATTTCGTCTCAAAAGTTGGTAGCATTTGCATTTCGACATCGAATTTAGAGTTAAGGTCTAACGTTAATGTCGAAGTTGCTGTGTTAATGTAATCAAAGCCATTTGAAGTTGCTGTGCTAATCTGAATGCTGTTCACGTTGTAATCTATTTCACAAGACTTTTGATGTTGAAGTTATCGTTGCTGTTGAAGTTGCTGTGTCAATCTGTTTCTCCTATTTCTCGCATTATTTGTAAATTTTAAATATTTATTATTAAAATTAAAATAATAAATTGAAAATTGGACGAAAATCATTTTTTTTTTTTGATTGACAAATTGACAATTTAATAAAATTGAAAGAATGTCGTTTTAGTTGTCTATTTTTAAGGCAAAAGACTGGCAAGCACAGTAATTTTTTTCGTTTATTCAGCGATTTTTCAACACTCACGATAGTTTTTTATTCTTTATTACTTTTTGGTCACTTAATTTTGCAATTTTAGTTTATCAAAAATTATTTATTGTTTTTTTATTCACATGATAATTGCAACCAAAATAAAAAAGTAGCAAATAAAAAAATTTTTTACGTTCTATTTTGTTTTGCATTGTGGTGCCACTAAATATTGCAGTGGGAAAGTTGACAATAAGCGTATTCATGTAAGCGCGGGAAACCTTCGTAAACCTCGTAAACCAGATAATTTTATCTCCGCAGAAACGAGCTGTCAAAATTTGTATGGAAAAAGTTTCTGCAAATCTCATAAAATTATCTAACAAATTTGCTGCGGAAAGTGCAGAAATAAACCTCGTAGACTAAAGAAGTATGGATTCTGACTTTTAATTTGACATTTCACAAAATATTTCCCACATTTACGCAAGAACGAGTATTTCTTAGGGGGTGTTCATGAAAACATGCTGCGGAAAGTTATATCTTTCTACAAAGCGGAAAATTATCTCGTAACATGAATACCCTTAATACTGCACCAGCAACAGCAAGCTTAGGACTTTGGCCTAACGACGCTGTTGGCGTTGCTGTTGCTGTTCTTATGTGTGTTGAACAATTGAAATGCATTGGTTTTAAATTAATGGCGGCCGCTGTTACTGTTGACAGTGCTGTTGCTGGTTCACTCTGTTCCGTGCTTTATGATGCTGGTTTAGATGTTATACAGTTATACTGTTATAAGGCAGCGTGGGCAGCTTCATAATATAACAATGTTCAAATGGAGTCAACTTTTTTGAATGAATGCGCTATCCTTTGAGTATATATAATATGGAGGGCTCGTTCCTATCCCTAATGCATTGTAGTACTTGAAGTTGTGATAGGGGTCGCTGTCTCACTTTCTGTAAGTTAAGGATACAAACGTATCTTCCGATTTGTGCTTACCTTCTCCTCGCATATAGTTCTCCGTCACATGTGATATGAAGCACTCGGCAATTACCCCTAACACACACCACGAACTACTTCATCGAAGCATATTGTCGATAAGGTTTTTGGGTCGTGTGAAATGAATATGTGTCGACATAGCAGTGCGAACTCTGGGAATCGAAGTAGTATGCCGACATGGCGTGTAAAAAGGACCGAACTAGTCGAAACAATTTTTTATGATGTTATTCGGTTTTAGTTGTTAAAATTTACAAATCGCCTGAAAAAGCAAGAATAAAATTCAATCTCCTTAAGCAACAATTCAATAAAGCTTTGATCAACACAAAAAAGTGGTTCTGGAGCATTAAAATTCAAATATTTTTCGGTCATTTTCACTTTTCATTTAAAATTTTACAACTCTACCATTTAACAGCTGATTTTGGCATGTACTTCTACGTCGGCGTATTGGTGTGTAAATGCCCATGCAAAAGCGAAGTACTTTGTCGATTAGGTTGATCGATGTGGCGTGTGTTAGGGGTAAATAACTTTGTCTTACACAAATTTGAGTAGCGCCCCTATGATAGTTACGCATTTGGAATAGAAACGAGCCCTCCATTTTATACAGGGTGTCCCACAGTCACCGCCCCAAATGAAAACCATAGATTCCTGAGGTCATTTTAAGTCGAAAAACTTAAGAGGTCATTTTCTCGTTTTCGTCCCGTTTTCGAGTTATAACGGTTTTTATTATTTTTCCATTAACTGGCTTTATCTTTGCCAAACTGCGTCCGATTCGTGAGATTTTTTTTTTATAACCAATCAATAATTTATGACAGTTTTAGTTTGTCCAAATACTTTTATTTCTGCGGACAACCGTTTCTCCGCAATTTTCCATCAAACCCAATTTTTTCGTTTTTTAAATAGTTTTTTCATTTTGATATCAATTTATTCAAAAAAACACGTTAATGAGTATTAATTTTTTTCACTTATTATTAAAGCCCAGTTCATTTTCTAAAATTTAATATTTTTTTTTCCTTAAAAAGAATACTAAATGTAATTAACAAAAAATAAACAAACTGAGTGGATTTAAAAAAAAATAATTTTTAAATACAAAATTAACTTTTTCTGAGCTATTGTGGTTAAGAAAAGGACAAATAGATAAAGTTAATTAGTAAGACCGTTATCTAATGTAAACAGTAAAGATTTGCATTATGATTTGAAGGTTGTAAATGTCTTTCTCGCGTGAACTAGTGTCCGCGTCGTGTTCTTTCACTTGATACTCCATTTTGGATTTGTTATTCAAGTTGTAGTTTTTTTCAATTATTTGCGAACAATGGATTACACTAATCAAGAATATCTGGAAATGTTATTAATATACGCTGAAATGGGCCAACTTTATCTATTTGTCCTTTTCTTAACCACAATAGCTCAGAAAAAGTTAATTTTGTATTTAAAATTTTTTTTTTTTAAATTCACTCAGTTTGTTTATTTGTTGTTAATTACATTTAGTATTTTTTTTTAAGGAAAAAAAATATATTTTTTTTTAAGAAAATGAACTGGGCTTTAATAATTAACGAAAAAAATGAATACTCATTAACGTGTTTTTTTGAAAAAAATGATATCAAAGTGAAAAATACAACTTAAAAAACGAAAAAATTGGGTTTGATGCAAAATTGCGGAGAAACGGTTGCCCGCAGAAAAAAAAGTTCTGAGACAAACTAAAACTGTAATAAATTCTTGATTGGTTATAAAAAAAAATCTTACGAATCGGACGTAGTTTGGCAAAGATAAAGCTAGTTAAGGGAAAAGAGAACAAAAATCATAAAAACCGTTATAACTCGAAAACGGGGCGAAAACGAGAAAATTACCTCTTAAGTTTTTCGACTTTAAATGACCTCAGGAATCTATGGTTTTCGTTTGGGGCGGTGACTGTGGGACACCCTGTATATACTCAAGGCGCTATCCAGTGTATTATAGAGCCTGTTTAGATTGGGAAGATTGAGTACGGACTGGTGAGTACCATCGTGTTTACATTAAAAAAACTTTGAGGCGCCTCACGATGGTTTTTACGTGGAATTATTTGAATCGAAACATTTTTTTATCGTCATTAATAAATATTTATCAGGAAACTTGTTTGCTCTTTTGTCCAATTCGTCATTTTTTTCCTTAAAAAATTCACACGAACAAAATTAAATACTTTTATAGACAAACAGCTATTGTTTTCTTGAAAATTGACAAATTGAAATAAACAAAATGAAATAAAACGAAACGTTTCGGTTATGAAACAGTACTCACGAGTCCAGTTTTTATGTTTTCTTCATGCCTCACGAGACCTCTCACCCCGCACTTTTCTTGCCTTCAAATTGCCGTGAGTCCGCACTCAATCTTCCCAATCTAAACAGGCTCATAGAGATCAGTGACACCGAATCGTACGTGTGACTTTTTCACTTATGCACTTGTACGTTGTTGGCATGCATTTGAACAGTGTATAACTTGCTTTAGTTCAGAATCGATTCGATCTCACAATTCACTCATGTAAACTGAGTATTTGGACTTGGGCTTGTAACTTGCGCTTTTACTTGTAGCATGTATTAGGTGTGTTTTTTTTACAGGCTTAATAGGCGACGATAAATAAAACGCATCGGGGCATAAAAAAAAACTTGGCAGCACTGTGCTGTGGAATGACATTTTAAAACAAATCAAATCTCATCTCTTTCTCTTTCTCATATCTTCTATCAAACATTTTTGACATTTCCATCCTTCGTCGCTATATAAATATAAAAACATTAAATCGAAATGGAAGAGAATGGAGGTAAGTTCAATTTTCATTGCATTGTTTCGCATAATTTATTTTGTATTTTATTTTTCAGATCATACTTATTACTTACGAGTATATGGTTCAATCAAGGCTGAGCCGGATGATGGAATGAGTGAGAAACCTCGACTTGTTCGTGGTAATGTAGCCGAAAAATAAAACAAAAATTAATTTCTCAAGCAAAAACAATCCAACCAATAATTAATTTGCACTCGCTGCCATCAAAATATCAAAAAAAAAAAACATCAATCCAATTCCTGCCGCACGAGAACTGGGATAAGTCAACATCAAAAACCCCGCAACGCCCGCAAGAAACAGAAGCAGCAACTCCAGCCAAGATACTTTCTAGCGATCCATTGCCGCAAAAGGAGAGTGCTCTCTTCAGAAAACTTTTGAAATGTTACGAAATGAAGCAATACAAAAAGGCGCTGAAACTGGCAAAGCAGATTCTATCCAACCCCAAGTATGTCCAACATGGAGAGACAGTAGCCATGAAAGGACTCACTTTAAATGGCCTAGGTCGTCGCGATGAGGCGTACAAGCATGTGCGACAGGGTTTGCGTAATGACTTGAAATCGCACCTTTGTTGACACGTTTACTGTCTGCTTCAGAGATCAGATAAAAAGTATGATGATGCCAAAGAAATAGCCGACAATAGTGAAAAACTTAAAATCTATAAGCGATTCCAAGAAGAATATCCACAAGCAATGTGTCCCAAACGTCTGCCATTGAATGTTGCATCCGGTGACAGTTTCGTCGAAGTCATCGATAAATATCTGCGACGCGGCCTGAGAAAGGGCGTTCCACCGTTGTTTGTCAATATTCGTTCCTTGTGCAAGTTTTCCGAAAAGGTTAAAACTATCGACAGCCTGGTGCTCGGAGAACATCCGAAGTACGGGACATTTTTCCAAGGCCGATTGTGAACAAAATAAGCTCAACGAACCGGCGTCGGCGTTATTGTGGACAACGTTATTCTTGGCGCAGCACTATGATTTTATACGCGAGACTGAAAGCCATCGATCATACCCCTACTCTGATAGAATTGTTTGTCACCAAAGGGCAATTTACAAACATGCTGGTAGTCCTGTGGAATGTGGCTTGACGAAGCACAGAGCTTAGATACTGCGGATAGGTGAGTAAAAAAAAATAGGTCACATTTTTGATTTAATTATGATGGTGGATGTGTTTTTAAAGGTACATTAACTCCAAGTGCGCTAAATACATGTTTCGGGCAAATATGGTCAAAGAAGTAGAGGAAATTTGTGCAAAGTTCACACGTGAGTGTGTCAGCAATGGAGAACCTCAACGAAATGCAATGCATGTGGTTCCAGACAGAATGCGCATTGGCTTATCAGCGTCTGGGAAAATGGGGTGACTCTGAAGAAATGTCACGAAGTGGATCGACATTTTGCTGAAATCATCGAAGATCAATTTGATTTCCATACGTATTGCTTTTGAGGCTGGAAAACGTGCTCAAGAAGCATCCTTTTTTCTATAAGGCTGCCAAGTGTGCCATCGAGGTAAGTAAAGTTCACATACTTATAAAAGCTCTTCTTTAAATCAAATCTTGATTCTAGGTATACATTCAATTGTATGATCGCCCACTTGAAGAAATCGATACCGGTAAGTGAAATTTACAGGTTTTAAAGAAAATTAAAATAACTTTAACTAAACTAAAATTTTCAGAGAATCTTCCACCCTCCGAGGTAAAGAAACTTCGCAACAAACAACGCAAAGCCAAAAGGAAAGCCGAACTTGATAGCGCTCAAGCTGCTGAAGCGGCCGTAAAACGTGAACAACATCAAAAGTTTAAGCAACAAAACGCCCAAGTGGTTTTGCAGACGATGAAATGGAAGAACATAACTTTAACCAATTTATTGTTCAACGTAAAATCTCAGCAAAAAAAAACAATAAAACAGATACAATTTGAGCCGTAATTAATGTTTGCTTCAGTAAAATGTTTTACAATTTTCTGTAATATTCATTGGAGAACTGATGGGGTCAGTGCTTGTCTTGGTCACTGGGTACACAGTCAAATGTTTCTTGAAAATCAGAACATTAGGTGTTTTTTTTTAACAGGACCCATGTTCTGTAACTCGGTCGAGTATTTTCGCAGTCGATTAGAGGTGGAACAAAAAATTTCATCGTTTCTCTATATTGGAAAATGAACTGTGTCTATAACATGATGCGAAAACAGCCCTGTGCGAAAACCATAGTTTCCAGTTTCCAATGGAAGAAATGTTTACATTTCCCTCAAAATGACAGCTTCAATTTATTTCACATTTAACTAAAAATTATTTTTTCTTTTATATTGAAAAGGTTGAAGTGTTCAAGTTTCTATTTTGCAGTAATTCAAATTTTTAAAACAAGTAAAATGTATAGTGTGCTTGTAATTAGTGAACAAAGTGACAATAGAAATATGATATGCATTCACAGACGTAATATTTGAATTTGGTCCGCCGAATTGGCCTCTCGCGAACTCTAATTGTGTTGCCATGTAATCTACCAATTTTTCTTTTTGATCTTTTGAGATCCTTTGAATTTTCTACGGATAAAAATAATAATTTTCCTGATCAAACAACATACAAAATAAGTTATTTACCTTTTGTTTATTTTCCGTCATATTTAATTTTTATTATTATTGTCTTGTTCTCACTTCTTACTTGTATCAGAGTGGTCGAATGATTTTGACAGAAAAATCGAAAGATTGTATCGACTTCAGACTTACAGATACAGTTTTTTTCACATTTTTCCAATACATCCAATAATTTTTTCCATTTTGTTCTTGATCGAGTGAAAAAAAGTTACAGAAACAGTTGCGTGTGAGAAACAGAATTTTGTGTCATTCCGCAGTGTTTTTGTTCTGATTCGCACCGTTTATGCGAAAACTCACTCGATGTGAGAGTTACAGAACATGGGTCCAGATTTAGGAATGTAACCCTCGATAACATCTTCGCTAAGCGTTGGGGATTCATCGTTGGAATTGATTAAATCTGCATCTTTCTTGTGGCCAATCACTTGCACTGACAGCTTCCTGAGTTTATTACGTTCGTTTTCTAAAAGGAAGTTCTACAAATAAAAAAAATAATCAATAAATTTTATACTTAATTCATTTTTTCAGAAAACTTACACTTCTTTGACGAATGTGGCCTTGGGTTGTGGGTAAATTCCACCTTCATTGCATTCCAAAACAATTGTCTTCTTGTTTTCTTTTATCTGACGTTTGTATACAATTCATCGCTTTGGTAGCACAGTTTTAAGCCTCGATAAAAATTAAGCGCCGAAAATTCTCGGGGCATCGCTGATGCCAATATAGGCTTAGTTGTTGTTGCATTTAACATATGAATTGTTTGCCCCAGGCATCGTTTTTTTTATCTTCGCCTATTGAAAAGGTAAAAAAAACACACCTATTGTTCATGTAGTTTATACCCCGGTTACAAGAGAAGATTGAGGAATCGAATCGAATCCGAATTGAGATTTCGATCCAGGACCCATGTTCTGTAACTCGGTCGAGTATTTTCGCAGTCGATTAGAGGTGGAACAGAAAATTTCATCGTTTCTCTATATTGGAAAATGAACTGTGTCTATAACATGATGCGAAAACAGCCCTGTGCGAAAACCATAGTTTCCAGTTTCCAATGGAAGAAATGTTTACATTTCCCTCAAACTGACAGCTTCAATTTATTTCACATTTAACTAAAAATTATGGTATTTTTTCTTTTATATTGAAAAGGTTAAAGTGTTCAAGTTTTTATTTTGCAGTAATTCAAATTTTTAAAACAAGTAAAATTTATAGTGTGTTTGTAATTAGTGAACAAAGTGTCAATAGAAATATGATGTGCATTCATAGATGTAATATTTTAATTTGGTCCGCCGAATTGGCCTCTCGCGAACTCTAATTGTTTTGCCATGTAATCTAACAATTTTTCTTTTTGATCTTTTGAGATCCTTTGAATTTTCTACGGACAAAAATAATAATTTTCCTGATCAAACAACATACAAAATAAGTTATTTACCTTTTGTTTATTTTCCGTCATATTTGATTTTTATTATTATTGTCTTGTTCTCACTTCTCACTTGTATCACAGTGGTCAAATGATTTTGACAGAAAAATCGAAAGATTGTATCGACTTCAGACTTACAGATACAGTTTTTTTCACATTTTTTCAATACATCCAATTGACACATGGAGTCACGGCACCTGGCAGCGTGTTGCCATGTAATCTACCAATTTTTCTTTTTGATCTTTTGGGATCCTTTGAATTTTCTACGGATAAAAATAATAATTTTCCTGATCAAAAAAACATTCAAAACAAGTTATTTACCTTTTGTTTACTTTCCGTCATATTTGATTTTTATTTTTATTGTCTTGTTCTCACTTCTCACTTATATCAGAGTGGTCGAATGATTTTGACAGAAAAATCGAAAGATTGTATCGACTTCAGACTTACAGATACAGTTTTTTTTCACATTTTTCCAATACATCCAATAATTTTTTCCATTTTATTCTTGATCGAGTGAAAAAAAGTTACAGAAACAGTTGCGTGTGAGAAACAGAATTTTGTGTCATTCCGCAGTGTTTTTGTTCTGATTCGCACCGTTTATGCGAAAACTCACTCGATGTGAGAGTTACAGAACATGGGTCCAGGTATATGGTGGCACTGGATCAAGAGATCGAATTGAAATGGGATCGAAATGACAATATGGTTTTGTACATACACTCGATTCTTCGATTCCTCGATTCTGGTATACATGCATATTTTCGATTCGATTAGGGGTGTTCACAGTGCCGCCGCTGGTTGTTCATACGCCCTTGTGCAAGAACCTTAGATTGCCGCCCCATATCTTGGGTGCCGGTGGTATATACGTTGAATAAGTGGAAGTTTTATTTATTCCCCATTTCGCAGTTGAAAAATTTAAGCAAACGTGCATTGTTATTGTCGCGTTACAATCTACATCAAATTCTTATAAAACGAACGTAGTCAGACTAGGATTTGAGGGGTCTCTCCTGTAAATGAGTTTGAGAGTTTCTGCTATAGCATATACAATATTTGCATCCTCTTAAGATTATTTACTCTTTTTACTTGAGACTTATAGGTACTATGTATAAGGCAAGTTATGTATTCGTAAAAAAAATCGAACTCGAGATTTTGATCAAAGTTGACATAATGATTTTTTTTTTCAAAATTTTCAAAAAAAAATTAATTTGGATTTGGTAGATTTTTTTAAAAGCTTGATAAATAAAAGTTTCTTAATATAAAGAGAAAAAATGTATTACCTAATAATAACGATACCTACTCTGCAAATAATGTTAAAAAATGGTTTTCGAAAATCTTACTTTTCTTGAAAACGTCTCCGATTTTTTTCTTATGATTTTTTTAATTTCTCGGATTTTAATAGATTATTTTTTAGATTAGACTTTTGTATAAACTAATATTTGCTTGCATCACATGGCATCCTATTCTAAGCTCCAGCTACTACTAAGATTTGTTTTAGTCATTTAATTGATGAACTTTATGTTTATGTTTTTTTCTAATCGCATTAATTTTTTAAGTCTTTTACATAAGAGCAAGTTCGTGCGACTCAGTCGTGGATTTTATTTTAAGAGGAAACACAAAATTTGGCGATTGCGAATAATTTTCTTCAACAAAACCATTTTCAAATAAAATGGAAAGATTCGAGTTCCTAGCACAGTTTTTAATTTATGTATGTCAAATCAATCCTTTGGTAAAAATCAATAGTTTATAGCTTGACAGAAAGAAGACAAAGTAGCTTTTGATACTTTTAAAAGTTTTTGTTTTCACCTCTCTTTTTAAGACACTTAGCTGAAACGAAACTTAAATATTTATGTTCAACCTAAGCGCTTATGTTCTACTACATACATAAGAGTTTATGTGGAACATAAGTGTTTATGTTCTGTATCAGCAAATGGGCCTTAATCATTTACTTCCGGATGTGGAAGTATTATATATAATTCCTTGACATCTTAGGTATCCTTTGATGGAATTTGACATTTTGTGATTTGTGTGCGAACTATATTTTGATATAAATAGAGTCTGAACTCTGAATGTCATTTGAAAGCTCAAATTCGAAAGATGAATGAAACGTTAAATTTCTGGGTTATACTGATTTTGTTCAATCCGTTGACATTTAAGTTATTTATCAATTCAATTCTAAAATTAATTAAAAACTACTCGTAAATCCTTATTTAAAAACAAACATAAATGTTTAGAGACACAAAACTTTTTTTCCTTTTACCTAAGACCCTGTCGCTGTTTTTTTTTTTCTGTTGTAAAGGTGGTTTGTTTACATTTGTTTACAATGTTTTAAATTATCTTCTATTAATTTTGTTCTAAAGTTACCAACTTAGATTTAAGATATTTAGCTATATCATTGCAATCAGAATATTGATACCCATTTATACAAAAATACGAGTAAATAGTAAAATTAATGTTTTCGAGACACTGTTTTCGATTTATTTTATGGGAAATACATGGGCTGTAAATTAAAAAAAAATTAATATAATTTTCGAGTTTATAGGTCTGAGATGTAGGTTGCGTGAAAAGCAATTTCCCAAGTGTCAATCTATGGCGACATGGCGTTAAGCAGTTTAGACTATGACTGCAATCGAAGAGGTTATTTGTTGTGAGGTGCGACAGTCAGAAACAAAATATGAATAAAGATTAGAAGTAGATTGTGTGTGGGTACTACGTAGTGAACGGTCAAATGTAAACAGGTTCTAATAACTTAAGGAAAAATTTGGAGCATGCTATATATGTTGAGTTAGATCGATCTCTTAATTTTCCGCCCCTAGACGTTGGCGCTCTTGTGCGCCGCACATTTTGCACATATGGTAGCGGCGGCCCTGGGTGTTCACATGGAAGAACATCTTGTACAACATGGTTCGATAACCATCAATGTTCTATCATAATCATATGAACGCAAAACTGAACAATGTTGCATGGTTTTCAAAATATTTTGAAAACCTGGGTGGTTCGTGCAACCAACCAACCTGTGTGAACAGATGTTGACAACTTTGATATTTTTGTTCATTCTGTAAATTGTCTCGGCCATAAAACATTCAACGGAAAAATGGCATCTATACCAAATAATGAGTTTCAAAAAGATTTTTGAACTTTATAATAAGAAATTTACCAGAATTCTGGAAAATAAAAAGTGAAATTTATAAAGAATACATTTTATAAGAATAAAACTCATAACAAAATATAAAGAAGTGGAAGAAAATGCAAGTTTCATGATTTCTTCCTTTTCAAGAATATCGTTCATAATTACGGCTGCCAAAATTTGTATCGCCATACTGCTTCCATTCACTTCTAAGATATAAAAATAATGATGTTCGACAACATCAGTATCCTACAGCGTTGCCGCCAAAAAAAAATTTTCGTGCCACACTCTTTGAAAAAACGTGCAATTTGTGACATTTTCGTGCCATATGAAAAAAAACTCAAGTTATTCTTTAAAAATAAAGTTTAATTAAATACTATTACAAACAAAAAATCACTTCCTCTATTCGTGTATAGGTATTTTCCAGAAACAAGAGTTTTTGGCAAGTGCATAATAAGTATGTATTATGTAACTACCTATTTCACATCATATGATGAGTACATATTATTATTATTTAAAAATATAAAGACGTAATAAAGCTTTGTTATGATAAGTTAAATAAATAAATTAGCTGGACATTTGAAATGTTGATAATTATTAGGCTTAATAATTTCATTATAGAATTAATTGTTTTGTATGACAGTCTCTTTTTGTTGTTTGTTTTAATATTACTTAGCCTTGAAAACATTCGCTTTGCCGTGAGGCAAACTAAGTAGGATCAACATTAGTTTTGAAATATTAATGAACAGTCCTTTGTCAATATTGTTTCTTAATTTGTACAACTTAACCTAGAACGTTTTTGAATCTTCAAGAAAAATACTTTCGGCCAGGCCAATCTCAAAAATTTTTCTTCGCCAAAAAGAACATCTTTCTCTTTGTGGCACGATCGTGCCACATCGGCAACGCTGATATCCTATAAGAACGCAAACACAAAGTAGTTTGTACAGTTATTTTCCCATGGAACCATGTTGTACAACCATGTTCTTCTATGTGAACCCCCCTATTCAGCTCGTTTAGTGGGATCGGATCTTTGAGTATATATAATATGGAGGGCTCGTTCCTATCCCTAATGCATTGTAGTACTTGAAGTTGTGATAGGGGTCGCTGTCTCACTTTCTGTAAGTTAAGGATACAGCCGTCATTGTATATATAAACCTTTGAGTATATATAATATGGAGGGCTCGTTTCTATTCCAAATGCGTGACTATCATAGGGGGCGCTACTCAAATTTGTGTAAGAAAAAGTTATTGCCGAGTGCTTCATATCCACTGATCTCTATAATACACTGGATAGCGCATTCATCCAAAAAAGTTGACTCCATTTGAACATTGTTATATTATGAAGCTGCCCACGGTGCCGTATAACAGTATAACTGTATAACATCTAAAACAGCATCATAAAGCGCGAAACAGATTGAACCAGCAACAGCACTGTCAACAGCAACAGCGGCCGCCATTGATTTAAAACCAATGCATTTCAATTGTTCAACACACATAAGAACAGCAACGCCAACAGCGTCGTTAGGCCAAAGTCTTAAACTTGCTGTTGCTGGTGAAGTATTGTCAACTTTCCCACTGCGATATTTAGTGGCATAACAATGCAAAACAAAATAGAACGTAAAATAATTTTTCCATTTTGCTACTTTTTTATTTTGGTTGAAATTATCGTGTGAATAAAAAACAATAAATAATTTTTGATAAACTAAAATTGCAAAATTAAGTGACCAAAAAGTAATAAAGAATAAAAAAACTATCGTGAGTGTTAAAAAATCGCTGAATAAATGAAAAAATTACTGTGCTTGCCAGTCTTTTGCCTAAAAAATAGAACTGAAACGACATTCCTTCAATTTTATTAAATTGTCAATTTGTCAATCAAAACAAATGATTTTCGTCCAATTTTCAATTTATTATTTTATTTTTAATAATAAATATTTAAATTTACAAATAATGCGAGAAATAAGAGAAACAGATTGACGGTGTGTCAATCTGTTGCTGTAACTTCAACAGCAACTTTAACAACCACGTCACTGTTTTTAGGCCCACTGTTTTAAATGGTTTTGATTACATTAAGGCTAGGCGCGCACATTCAATTTTTAGTTTCGCAACTGCTTAGTTCGAGCAACTAAAAAGTTTTTGGCTTGACACAAACTAAACAATTGCCTAAAATGAGTTCGCTATTTTGTGTAACATATAATTATATGTACCTGCGCGGACATTCAACCAAATAGTTCATCTGTTTTCTATAAGCAACCAAACAGTTGTGCAACTAAAAGTTGAATGTGCGCGCCTAGCCTAACACAGCAACTTCGACATTAATGTTAGACCTTAACCCTAAATTCGATGTCGCTCTGCAAATGCTACCAACTTTTGAGGCGAAATTTGTCAGTATTATCAACACTTAAATGAAAATGTAACAAACATCTTTTTGATTCGTCTATTTATTTTGTTTTTGACAATGGAAGAATTGCTAAAAACAAATAAATTTTAGTACGACAAATTGTGCAAGTCGTATACATTGACGCAATTTACGTTAATTTTTATCGTTAAATGTACGGCAAAATCATTTCGCATTTGAATTTATTTTCATTATATCCTGTCAAAAGCGCTGTTCACGTTGTAATTTATTTCACAAGACTTTTGATGTTGAAGTTTTCGTTGCTGTTAGACTAGACGCGCACATTCAATTTTTAGTTGACCAACTGTTTGGTTGCTTATAGAAAAGAGATGAACTATATGGTTGAATGTCCGCGCAGGTGCAAATAATTAGATGTTATACAAAATAGCGAACTCATTTTAGGCAATCGTTTAATTTGTGTCAAGACACAAACTTTATAGTTGCTCGAACTAAGCAGTTACGAAACTAAAAATTGAATGTGTGCGCCTAGCCTTAAAGTTGCTGTTGAAGTTGCTGTGTCAATCTGTTTCCCGCATAAACAAGTGCAGTCACATTTGATTTCCTCTTTCTCATGTCAAAATATTTTTTTTTTGTGAAAAGAAGACGTCAAATTATGAAGCTGCCCACCATCTGTCATCTTCAATTGGAGTCAAAAAATCTGTTATACAATGTAGGGAATGCGCTATCCAGTGTATTATAGAGATCAGTGTTCATATCACATGTCGGAGAACTATATGCGAGGAGAAGGTAAGCACAAATCGGAGGACACGGCTGTATCCTTAACTTACAGAAAGTGAGACAGCGACCCCTATCACAACTTCAAGTACTACAATGCATTAGGGATAGGAACGAGCCCTCCATATTATATATACTCAAAGATATAAACTCAAATTTGTTATTGCCGAGTGCTTCATATCACATGTGACGGAGAACTATATGCGAGGAGAAGGTAAGCACAAATCGGAGGATACGGCTGTATCCTTAACTTACAGAAAGTGAGACAGCGACCCCTATCACAACTTCAAGTACTACAATGCATTAGGGATAGGAACGAGCCCTCCATATTATAGAGCCTGTTTAGATTGGGAAGATTGAGTACGGACTGGTGAGTACCATCGTGTTTACATTAAAAAAACTTTGAGGCGCCTCACGATGGGTTTTACGTGGAATTATTTGAATCGAAACATTTTTTTATCGTCATTAATAAATATTTATCAGGAAACTTGTTTGCTCTTTTGTCCAATTCGTCATTTTTTTCCTTAAAAAATTCACACGAATAAAATTAAATACTTTTATAGACAGACAGCTGTTGTTTTCTTGAAAATTGACAAATTGAAATGGACAAAATGAAATAAAACGAAACGTTTCGGTTATGAAACAGTACTCACGAGTCCAGTTTTTATGTTTTCTTCATGCCTCACGAGACCTCTCACCCCGCACTTTTCTTGTCTTCAAATTGCCGTGAGTCCGTACTCAATCTTCCCAATCTAAATAGGCTCATATATACTCACAGCCGTATTTATTAGAATTCGCTAAACGCGTGAATAGTTATGCAATGCATAAGGACTTATTCATCCATTTATAAAACATTTGCCTACCCTGCATAGTTATAATGAGCTTGTGTCAAATAAAGTACCAAAAAGTAAGAATCTATTACATTTAGCCTTCATAACACTCAGCTGTTTGTCAAAAAACAAAAAAAAAAAAACATCTTGTCTGTCTATCGAATTTAATAAACAAAAACGAATCTACCAAAAGCTAAAAGAATTCGAACAATTAACTTTGATTCATCAGATAAAATATGTTATTATCTCTAGCACAATACTAGAAATCAAATTGTTATTCGTTTTATCCTAGCTGGAATACTCCTCAGATAAGTTCTTGAAGACAAAATTCAATAATGCAAAATAAAAATTACAACACTAACACACCGGATGAAGAAGGATGCGTGGAGAGAGATCACCAACAAGTATATTTATCTATTTAATTCTAAACAATTTTCAATTCAATTTGTTTTTAATAATATTAGTATAACATTTCTGTTTCAATAAATAAAAATAACACAAAGTTTTAGTTTCAATATCAAGTCAAAGGCGTTTTATTTTGTTGATAATCTTTATAATTCAATGTGATGTCACATTGAATGTGACAGTTCAGTACTAAAATGTCCTTATGTAGGCACTATTCAACCTCCAAACGCGTTTAGCTTATAATGCCTCTATTCAACGTCACATAAGTTTTATAAATCACGATTTTGCGTTTAGAGGCATTATAAGGGTTGCATAGCCTTATATACTCACTATAATGAGTTTGTAAATATGGCTGTCAAAGTTTGTCTTACACAAATTTGAGTAGCGCCCCCTATGATAGTCACGCATTTGGAATAGAAACGAGCCTTCCATATACTCAGAATCGGATCGAGAAATCCTATTTCAATCCGATCCAGGTATACATGGAGCTAAATCCTGATTCAGTTCCGATTCAATTCTCCATATAAACGTAGTATTAGTCAGTTGCGTGCATTTTGGGTTTTGTTGGCACAAACAAAATTGAAGATTGAGAATTGTGGTTTGTGAAAAGTGGAAGCCCGTCACAAATATTATCATATTTCATATTCTTAAAAATTCAATACCGATATAAAAAATAATAGATTTGCGTTCAATTTCGAAAGTGGTCTGTGCTGTGATTTTGAGGTTTGTAATATAATTGAAAGAATAATATGGTTGAAAGTGACTTTCTTTTATGTATATTCTTGGCTCCATCTCCAAAATTTATTTGTACAGTTGCTTTGATATTCAGCATTTCATAATTTTAAAGATAGCTCAAGCTGATGAAATATCTATGTATGTATATTTATACTTTATGAAAATGTGCTGCAAAAATTAAAGTCTTGTAGAATTTAAAAATACTGGTTAGTTAAGATTGTTGTTAATAGCATATTATCTTAATTCGGCACCAGGAAAATGAGGTCGCCATTTTTATAATTTAACGCATGCGATTTATTATTGACAAGGGTAGATTTTTAGCAGTTTTAATTTCGTGCCTCATTGGGTGTTTTAGTTATCAAATAATTAAGTGTTTAATTCATTTGATGTTTGTGGAATCAAAAACCATTTTTCTTCCATTTGCAAAATTACTCTTTACATGTAATATTCTTATTGTTAGTTTTATTTAAAAATCAACAAAATAATTCAGAATTCATTAAAAAGTAAGTGGATAAAAGTTAAACATATTTTCGTTAGGCCAATCTTCACTATTTGGGCATGTTTAGGATCTTTTTTAAGTGGGAAATTCCGTCTACAATTGGATGTTTTTTCAATTGAGGAAGGGTGAATTTTTGCAAAATGTTGCCTCTGACATTTTGAAATTTTTTTTTTTGTTTCCTAAAACAAACTACCATTAATTTGATGATTTTGCCGACATCATGACTGAAAAAACATCTTACTGTGCTCTTTATGGAATGAGATTTAAAGCATTCGTCATTTGATCATTTAAATTGAATTTAGACTCATCAGAAAAGGAACTGTTTTAATTTTGGCATAGTCCTGGTATGCTTGACAAACTCAAATTCTGACACTCAAATTCTGACAAACTCAAATTCTGACAAACTCAAATTCAGTTTTTCAAGAAATAAATGATTTTTTACTACTCGATAAGAAATCAAGCTACTATCAACCGCTCTTTGGGATAAGGTTTGCATTACGCAAGATCGCAAAAAAAAAATCAATTGTAAAATAGTATAAAGTACAAACAAATATTTTTGTACTGTGGAATAAACTATTTACGATTAAAGTTTGTTCTACACCTTCATGAAAAATACAGTTCAAATTATGTAGTTAGCAGTGGCGTGGCGTGGATAATTTTAAATGGGAAGACGTTATAAAATTTTGTCACCTGTAAAAATGAAAAAAAAAATATCTTATTACCTTAAAAATATTTCTAGTAGGGATATGGTACATATCTACAAATGCATTCCACATTGACTTAGCAAAAAGTGTAGCTATATTTTTTATAATTCAAGGCTAATATTTCAATCAACAATGAGCTTAAAACATAATAAAAAAAACCTTTTAGACACCACCCCCTTCGTCGGACATAACTGTGGCACCTTCCTATGGCACTAGTATGGCACTCAGTTGTCCCCAAGACTTAAATCTGATGTTTCGTCGACCATAATCGACACGAACCGAGCTTCCATGGTTTCTGTTTTAATTTCAGATTTAATAATAGCCGCGATACTACAGTGGGTGATCAAATTATTACGGCCACTTGAAAAAATAACACATTTTCAGGATTGAGTGCATGAAAATGCATAAAATAACCTTGTTAATATATTAATTTGTTTATAAAATGAATTTATAAGTATTAAGCTTTAAATAAAATAAAAAAATGTCAACGGCCTTCGCTCTGATGAAAGCATCGCTTCCCATCGATCAGCGAAATCAAGCATCGTTGCGCGCGGTTAGTACTTGGATGGGGGACCGTTCAAAATACCAACCGTGAGCTGTTGACATGTGTTTTCTGTCTTTTTGTCTGTTCTGTTGTATTGTATAAGCCTATTTTCTGAGTTACCAGTGCTTTCAGTGTCTCTACTTCCCAAATAAAACAAAAAGTCTTTCATTATCAACGTTATAATATATTTCACTTAACTTCTAAAAACTATTTAAGGTATTTCATTTATATTAACAGAAAAACTTAAGATTGATTTTTTGCCGTTACTTTTATCACAGTAAGAAGCGATTTTAAAATGTATGGCTGTTTACAAAAATAGCAGTGCATCTGAATGTTCCGAATCTATAACGCAAAAAGTTAGAAAAACTGTAAAAAAGTTATATGAAACTATATTGATATTTTAGCTTACCATTAATACTTCGTTGCATAACCTTTTTTTTTTATAACGGAAATGCATCTGCGTGGAATGGAGTCCACTAAGGTTTGACACCTCTCGACTGGTATTGCGTTCCACGAATCTCGCACTACTTCCCACAATTATTTCGATTTCTTCGGTTTCGCTTATTGAACCGCATGCTTAACATTCCCCCACAATGAGGGATTGAGCGGGCCACTCCATAACGCATAACTTGTTCTCTTGGAACCATGATTTTGCCCTTTTTGAAGTGTGCTATGGGCCATTGTCTTGTTGGTATACCCAAACCAACGGCATTTCCACTTCAACATAGGGTAACATGACCTCCTCGAGAATTTTAACATATTCAGCAGCATCCATTATAACCTTAATGGGATAGATGGGCCCAACACCACAGTAAGAAAAGCAAGCCCATATGATAATTTTCGCTCCGCCATGCTTCACTATTTTCACAGTGTATTGTGGATCGTTTGCTGCATTTTGTAGTCTTCTCACATACTCCCGACGACCCTTGAATCCAAAAAGAACGACTGCTTTCATCGCTTCACAGAATATTCCTCCATTTCTCTCTTGGCCAATCTCGATGCGCTTTGGCAAACTCCATTCTCTTTGCCACATGCCTTTTTGTCAACAATGGTACCTTGCGTGGACTTCGGGCTGGTAATTAAAGGTGTGTCCACACCAAAGAAACATTTCAGGAAACATTGTTTAAAAAACGTTTCTGAAATGTTTCCCATTTGTTTAAAAAACATTTCAGAAATGTTTCTGTTTTATTTTTTTGGTGTGGACGCTTTGAGAAACATTTCTGAAATGTTTCTTTGTTTCCCATTGTTTCCAGATTGAGTTGTCCGTAAATTTTTTTCTCGCCTGTGTTGTACTTTAAGCGCATGAATTTTGTTTTCTACTTCATCTTTATCACAATTTATATTTTCGAAAATTTCAGATATATCATTGGCTTTTTTTATTTTATTTTTAAAATTTATGTCAAGGGTGGATCCGATCGTCCAGACCAAAGAAAACATTTCAGAAACATTTAAAAAACATTTCAGAAATGTTTCTCTGTTTCTGAAATGTTTTTTAAATGTTTCTGAAATGTTTCTTAAATGTTTCTGAAATGTTTAAAAAATGTTTCTTTGGTCTGGACACACCTTTAGCATCCAAAAGACGTCTTCGTACGGTTACAGAGTTTACAGACAGTTCAAGCTTATCTTTAATTTCTTTGGAGCTTATAGAAGGGTTCTGTTTAGCTAAATGAATAATTTTTCTGTCAGTTCTAACACTCTTACACATTTACTGGCCCTATGCGGGCGCTCTAAGCTAAACTATATCTGAAATATAATGCCTTTCGGCCTAAAAAACAATTTTTAATTCAAAAACTATTTCTATTTTTTTGTTTTCTTGAGAAAATGTAAAAAACTCGGATTCTTTATATTTTTATATTTTTTATATAAAACTTACAAACTAAAGTAAAACTAATAAAAAACTACCTAAACTACTTAAAATAAACTAAAACTACTTAAAAACTAGAACAGCCACAGCAGCAGAGATTTTTTTTTTTGTGCCACCCTGACGGTCCATTACCTACCTACCTAAGAATACCCTTAAAACTATGTAAGTCGGCCAAGACAACTTGTCAACTATCGCTATCAACATTAGATAACCACCAAAACTGGTTCTCCTGTCTTATCCTGTCTTTCAGGGTCTTTCAGGTCCCGATCGGACACAGTCCTACTGAACCGAAGTCGCTCAGCTCCGTCTTGTGCGAGGACGTCTCGACTATAAAGGAGCCGCCTATCCACAGTACTACGGCCGACGTGGTAGATTAGCGGAATCGCCTCTCTATCCTGGATCAACCCTATACTATCTAAATAGAGGAATGCATTAGGTGCAATATGGCCACTTAAACGCACACTCTCGAAGTATTCTGTGTTGGGGTAGTAAGCCCCAAATATTAAGCTATTTGCTGAGGTCATCGCTCTCGCAATGTGACTCCGAATCAGCTTTATCAAAAAATTATCTATTCTGTTAATGTTGGCTCCGTTGTATAGAGTCCTGTTGGAATAGTAATGTTTGTACTCCGATTCTGGTGTTCTGTGTAATCCAAGACAATGTCTAAGACACTGCCTCTCAAACACCCGAATCTTTTCCATTTGAGATGGGGCAACGTTGAACCACACCAATCTCAGCGCGTTAGCCCGCAGCTCTATGATCGCTATTGAATATGTCGGTTTAAACGGGAGCCTTATGCGGTTTCCTTATGTTACCGTAGCCGCGTTGTATACGCTGCCGCTACTGCCTGCTACTTTCTGATTGCCTAGTGGCACTTCTTCCTTTTTTCCTGTTTTATTTAATCCTTAGTTATTCTGGATAACTTAAATTTTTGGGCAGCCGAATATATATACATATATCGACTGCAAAATAGTTTATAAAACTATTTTTCTTTTATTTAATTGGACTAGATGTCCTATATCCGGTGATTAATCACTTTCTTTGTATGTTTTAAATAACCAAAAATATTATATTTAAATTTCTTTTATTGTTGCAATAAAAATTTACTAATCAAATTGAAACTGGTCTTGAACTATCAAAGGTTGTTTGAATAAAGAAATTTCTCCTGTCGCCAATAAATTTCAGTCGTAACGACAAGAGATTTTTGGAAGATTCTGCAAATTATCCCTAATTCCAGGATCACTAAAGCTAACAGGTAATCAAATATTAAGTTCGAGTCAAAACTTTCTAACCTTTGCACACTCAAGTTATACGACCTAAATCCTTACGTGGAAAGTTCCATACAAATTTCTCTTTGAGTTATAATTCTCAACGCTATCCGAACCCTAGAATTAGACATTCATACATTTTTGCTCCTTTTTAAAAATGTATACTTTGTCTTCCTCTTTTGGGGGTGGCCGTGGCGCGATGGTTGTGGGTTCGTCTGTCAACCTCATGATCACAGGTTCGATCCCTGCCTTCGTCTATGGCCCTTATTGCGAGTGTCGTTTCCTTATCGATAAACGACTTTTATCGATAGTCGAAAGTCGAAAATCTTTTTTGGTATTGTGGATCTCTACTGTGAACGAAATTTTTCGACTGGACAATCGATCTTTATCGTTTGCATTTTACTGTTCGACTGGCCAACGAATATAATTTTCTAGGCAAAAATGTATTTTTTTTTATTTTATTAACTTATTATTTCCATTATAATAATTATTTTAACCACAGGGCAAAAGTATGGTATGATCCATGGGCAAATAATCTTAATGCAGTGGCAAGTTTTATTATGTTTGGTATTGCCGTATTTCTTTTAGTTGGTTTGAGATGATTTTCAATAATAATTTAACAAATGGTGGCTTTGACAAGCGGAAGTATTTCAAAAATCTGCAAT
Source organism: Chrysotoxum bicinctum (assembly GCA_911387755.1). Classification (NCBI taxonomy): domain Eukaryota; kingdom Metazoa; phylum Arthropoda; class Insecta; order Diptera; family Syrphidae; genus Chrysotoxum; species Chrysotoxum bicinctum. Next base: position 103,814,336 of record OU426988.1, read on the forward strand.
GTAGTATGTTAATAAAAGAAAATTTATTTTTACTCATTAACGGACATATTTTCTTCAAGCTGCAGAGTATTGGAAACATCTCTGTTGTCTCCTATTCCTGGCAATCATTATGTGGTCGTCGTTGGTTGTTTCATCATCTGTATTATCGAAAAAGAACTCGAAGGAAATCATTTCTTGTTTATTTAAATGAAATTTATTGCATTTATTATTGTTTGTATTTTAATTTTACACAATTTCATCACTTACATTTCATTTATTTCACAATTTTCTCGTATTAATACAAAAATTCAAATTAAAACCATATGGCAGTGCTAGTATATCAAAACAATAAAAGTACCTACATACGTGTATAAGAATATACCTATTTTTTCCCCACACCGACGCAATTCACAAAAAACACATTATAATCGCGTATTAATCACATACAAATTAAATTCTCTACCACAAAGAATATTGACACTTGCGGAATGAGTATCGTCATATCTTGTTGATATTTGATTGCTGTCACTTTTGAACTTGACGGATTCGTAAAGTTCTTAATATAGTGAGTTTTATTGGAAAATATTTTATCTAGCATAATAAAACTTCCCTCGAAATACAACAAATCTCGTGTCGATAAAAGTGGCTTTGTTGTTGGTTACCTAGGGAAATTTAACTATGTAATGCATAAATTTGGCTCTCCATTTCCCATAAAACATACTTGTATTTGACTAGAACGACTTTGTGTTCTACCTCTGCATCATGCTGCTATTATTATACTGCTTGAACACAACAAACTTATCGCGTCAATCCGTCAACTTTGTCAATTTGCTGTATTGGTGTTTTAATTAAAAATGTTTTTTTGTGATTCTTCTATTGATCAAACTATTTGATCCCTAAGTAGAGGAATTTTTTTCCACATACACCATCACTGAAACATGCCCAAATGTCAAAATATAGGATTCATTAACAATAAGCACATTCGTTATTCACAGTAACTATTGTATCTGTCGATTGAGATACACAATACCAAAAAGAAAATTTGTCGTTGCTTTCGACTTTTGTCGGGTCGAAAGTTGAACGACACTCGCAATAAGGGCCTATGTCGCTTTAATTCCATTAAAACCTTTCTTAAAATTGTCATCAATGTGTTTACTGGTTTACTCATTACATGTTGTTCAGGCATAACACTAACAACATGTAATTGAGTTAAACTAGTATGCCCATCAAGGATGGATACCACTAAAAAAATAATGTGAATTATAAGTGACATAGAAATAAGACACGGCATTTCTCCGCTCTAGTTCAGCCGCTATCCCTGGAGATAAAAATATCTGAGACAATCACCTTAAGTGTCAGAACATCGTGCCACACATCTTTCCTATCCTTCATTCTCTTCATTAACATCACGCCCGCGCTGTTTTGAAACATTAAAAGGGTAATCATAATCCCTTGAGCGCGGGTAGATTATAAAAACTAAAAAAACAAAAAAAAAAAAAAACAATCGGTTGCCTCTAGTCTTTCCTTCCTTTCCTTATTTTATTTGTTTTTATTTTGATTCAAATTTTTGTTTAATAATAAAAAAAAATCATAAATTCGGTTACAACTATTACTCTCCAAGATGAACCCAGAATTAAAAAAATATGCGTTTACAATAGAAAAATATACGTATGACCCTGGGGTGCCAGCACGTAACTTGGTACAATCGAGTTTAATCGATACAATCGAGCCTCGGCAGCACCTATTTTGGTTCAATCGAGTGTTCTCGATTGTATCGTCAGGTTTGGCAGCACACAAACTTGAAAATGAGGTTTGAAACAAAATTTTTCACTCGACAGAAAAAAGTTATCGTTGGCAGTGATTTTTTTAAGAAATAGCATGGAAAAACAAAAAAATATCAATAAATAAGAAACAGACGGATGTTTCGAACACTTTTATGAGTTTTCACCATAATTTAGCCATAGGAATGCTTAAAAGTACCCAAGGCAGGAAAAACAAATTTTCTTACAAGTTACATACCTAATATAAAATATACTAAAAAGTAAAAAACTTTACTAAAATGGCACGGGCCGAGGTACATACATGATTTTAGCATTAAGTACTTCCTCATCTTCACTTTCCGAATCAAAAAAATATCAGAAGAATACCAATTTGACATTTCACTTTATAGTTCACAATGATATTTTTAAATGGATGTCACAAAGAAACTCGTCTCAAATTACGTGCTGCCAAAAATAATTTGTTTCGAGTTGCCCTACGATCGACAATGCTCGATTGTATCAAGTTACGTGCTGGCACCCCTGACAAATTTGATCTAAGAGTCTGGAATAGAGATTTCCGACATGACGTCATACGTCACCATAAAGATATGGGTTTTTGTTGCTGCCGTCCAGCAAAGAAGCTACTTCTAAAAAAGCCATTTCTCACAAAGGCGATGATGGACAAACGTTTAAAATACAAAATACTAACGTTTTTTTTAAACTTTGTTCACTTTTGTTTGGTTAAAACTTATTTTTATTTAGTTTATAAGATTTTAAAAATAATTAAATAAAAATTAAAAAGTAGAAAAACAAAAATGTTAAGTGCGTTTTTATACAAAAAAAATCAATTTTCTTCCACTGGCATAATTTGATCACCCACTGTATGTATCAAGTCATTTTGAATATCGTTGGCCTATAACAGTACTCTAAATAGGATTCCATTTAAGTGTCATAGGTACTTATATGATTTCCTTTACACATAAGAAATCAATTTCTGTGTGAAGATTTTGATCCCTCGCCAGATTTTGCGTTCCTTCACACCCAAAAAACAGTTATTTTTCTTTGACAGGGATCAAAATCTTTCAATCTGGGATCGAAATCCCTGGTGTGTAAAGGAAAAAAAGATAAAATATTAAACTATCAAATATCCTTACTAAAATTATTTGGTTTCTCCAATAGCTAATCTGTTAAACAGCAATCTACATTTATCAATGACATTTCCAAAACAAAATCTAGAACTGCACTAAAATTAAGAAGCTAATTTTTTGTATCAATACAGTGGGTAATAAAAGGAACTAAATCTTCACTTTAACATCTTACTTTTCATTATTTTTATTAAAGTTTTTATCAAATTGGCTTTTCAAAACACTAGATTTATTTGAAGTTATTGAACCTGTGTCTTTTATTGAATGCCAATTGAATCTAAATTTAAATTCTTATTAAAAAAAAAAGTGCTCTTCAGCGATATGCTAAATTTAAACTCCTGTCAAATTGCCATATATTCTACCATGATTTATTTCATAATTCAAAATTATCACAGTAAATTTGCAAAAATATCAATCGCGTATATTATAAACTATCACGAGAGAGAAAAATGAAAGCATTTTACATTAGCATACAAATCAACATCAAATTCAAAATCAAGAATCAACAATACCACATACCATATTTATATTTATATGACATATTAAAGAAAAAAAAGAAATAAGTTGAAGAATACCGTCTTATTTCTTACACAAGGTTGAAAAAAGGCGAGTCAAACGCAGTACCTGCACTCCTGCAATGTATTATCTTCCTACTGAAATAAAATGCTAATTGCTAAAGGGAGAGTAAAATACAAATAATTCCAACTCCTACAAGTATACATACATCGAGATTGGTTTTATAAGACGGAATGTAGCGTCTTATTTTTTGAATATAAAAGCGGGTGTTGAACAAAGAGGATCCGAAACACAATGCTTGGGGAAGAAGGGGATATAAAACAAATAAATAAGACGGTAGTTGAAAACTTTAAGTAAGAGTATTTATGTGACTCTCTTCATCAATGTTGGTTGTGGATTGTGGAATGTGTTTGGATAAAGTATAAGATACAAAGGAGAGGCAGAATGGAAAAATTAAACTTATTCGATGTTTATTTGGTAGATTGTGTTATTTGTGAATTTTCTAAAAGGGAAGACTATAGGAATCGTGTTATATGGACGCCACGCCACTGGTAGTTAGTTTCCCTTTTTCGTGTAGAATATTATCTTATGTCGATTTCCCTTTACACACTAGGGATTTGATCCCTTGTCAAATTTTTTGTTTTGGTGTGCGTATTTCGTATACTTGTAAATTCCTCTTCAAATACGGATTCGAAGCATTTAATCTCTAAAAAAAATCGATTTTTTTGGTGTGAAGGAACGTAAAATCTGTTGAGAGCTCGAAATCTTCACACAGAAATTGTTTTCTCATGTGTAAGGAAATCGACATTATTTTTTGGTATCAATCACAACATAAGAGGAAAGTAATCACCCCTATCACAGAGTCCCTCGTAACAAATCCCCGAAAATTTTGTTACGCTACGAATACGAATAAATTTGCATCATAGGCCCCGAACGGAATCAAAAAACATTTTCCGAATTTCGGAGTTTCAAAATCAGTTGATTTGTGTCAAAATGTGAAAAAATAAAAATATAAACAAATTCACATGAAAACAATAATAAAAATTGTTTTTATATATTTTATTTGCATGTCCTTTATCTTCGTTCGCTTAATTATATTTGTGTTTCGTTTTAAGTTGAGCTCCGATCAAAATATCTGTTCGTAGAAAAAACTGCCCAACTTCCTATTCATTCGGGGCTAGTGATACCATTATTCACGAACTCCGAATTTCGTAGCAAGTTTTTTTTAGTACGACGGGAGAGGTGATACCTTTTTTCGGGGTTCGTACTACGAATCTATTACGACGGGGCCTGTGATAAGGCTGAATACAAATAAACAATTTTAATGAAGTGCAAGTAAGTGTAATTTACTCAATAACAATACATACATATCTGAAAGAAAAAGCAAATCTGATGTTTAACTAAAAGTATGCAACACTTCTTTATTTCACGAAAATCTCGTTGAAATATAAAAAAATAGTCTGCATAGCTTCAAAAATGCAAGTTTAAAGTGGGAACAGTTTTCTGGGACAAAAATACCTTGGCCCTCATCGCGCCTTCCAGGGATTTTAAGTCTCTTTTTGGTCCGCCGCTCACCGAACCCTTCGCTCCACATTTTGTAAGTTGCCAAGCAGGCGCCTATATCGAAATCTTGACGAGAGTACCTCGATACCGTTGTTCCGCTTAGGGCATTTAAAATCGTCAGACAGGCTAATATTCTGTGAATTCTTATAATTAACCATCCAGTAGTTTATCCATTTAAAATTCCCATAAAAAAAATACATACATACATGATGAACACAAACATTTTTGTTTGACGTAAGTGTATAAAAAAGTTGCATACATCTAGGGAAATTGGGCATTTATTATTGTTTTTAGATATGGAAAGGACAAACTTAAATCATTTATAACAAACTTATTAGTAACTATTTCCGCAAAAAGTAATCGTTATTTTCGAGTTTTGCAGTCCAGTAAAAGTTTTTTTTGTCATATTTATTTGCGATCCTGCATTATAGAAACGTCACCCGTTTTTTGTATATGTAGTTTAGAATTAGGCGCATTCACTAATCTAGTCACCACGTACTCACTCGTTCTGATTGGCTAAAGACAACTAAAAATTGAGTTGAAATTTTCCCTCCGACGTAGTGTAAAAATTTCTGCTTCAAAGCTAGTGGATAATGATTTTGACATTTCACAATTATTGTCTGTTCATTCAAAATACAAATTTAATTTTTGGTGGAAGATATTTTTGAAGTGAAATTATGAAACAAATTAATATTATATCTTATATTTTATGTTATTTAATTTAAACTGTGAAAAAGTTTATTTAAAGTTCTCAAAACACAATTTTTCTTATTTTATATAGAAATATCCATTTCAATTCAAAATTACATTTTAACGTATGATTTGAATTGGCGTTTCGCCCCTCCGATCTCACATGGATTCATCAGTTGATTTTAAGGGCCTTGTAAATACGCAATTTATGTTAGTTCATCTTACATCGATTTTTTGACAAAAATCCAACCAAGATAAAAATTCTAATCATTAACGCTGGAAGATTTTGCCCGAGGCCTAGCATTGTTCTTATTTAAATTTTTGTATAATACAAACTTCATATACTACTGAAAAAAATCAGCCAACTAAAACAAATTTAAATATTTTTACTTTCCAACACTTTCCTTCCAGTTCGTTATAGTAAAATTTAAAACACAAACATGAATGGCTTCTCGAAAACAAGATAGTGATTCTATTATTATTTTTTTTTTATTTAATTCTGCGGTGTTTGGTAGAAACATGATATCTCCGTAAAATAATTTGCGTTCTTATCTTCACTTAACATCGAGCTAGAACTTTAACGGCTAAATCGATTTTTTTTAAATTTGGAATCTTCCAAATGTTCCAAATTAAGAAAATCAGTGGACCCGTTTAGGACTTAGCTCCATGTCAAGTGGACGTAAAAACGCAAATTATTTTGTGGACTTATCACGTTCTACCAAACACGACAGAATTATATAAAAGCATCCTATTAATGGGTCATCACATCGTTTTGTATAAGATACTTTTTCAATAGATTCTCTCCAAGAGTCGGAAAAAAGCCATATTGCCAAGATTTATTGATTATTGAGTACAATGCTTGTTATTAACTGAAAGTTTTCTAAGCAGGATTTTGGAAACAAAAAAGTTGTATCTTTCTTATTTTTAATTTTTAAAAGAACAACGATATAAGGCCCAGATTGTGGTTGTCGATTTTCTAATCGGTGATCGACCTTTTTCGATCATCGATCGTCGTTTACTCTATTTCATATTGCGAATGTCGATTGTCATCGAAACTTTTCGATTTCACAATAGTTTCTTTTCGTTTGTCATTTTCTGATCGACACGTAAGGAAGATGAAGTCCAGAAGTTTTTCTTGTGAACAAAATGTAAGTTTCTTTCAATTAATTAATTATTTTAAGGACAAAACATTCAAATATTTATTTGTGATAATGAACAAAAGGCAAATAGAAATTTTGGTCAGATTAATGGAGAAAAATTGTGAACATCGCGAAGATGGTTTGTGCTAAGAGCCAAGCAAAGTAAAGATGAGAGAAATTCGCTAACGAGTGTAATATGCGTGCCGCTTTTTTTTTTTTGAGACGCTATCTTGATATATGGATGTGTACCATCATTATACACTACCACAGCTGATATTCCACTTTTTCACAATTATGCATTCTAGCCCGAAGTTTTTTTGCTTCAGAGTAATTAAAAGTATTCTAATTGTTTAAATTTTTGATCATATGTTAAAATTTAAATTTAAAACTGATGTTTGGGCTTAATGATCGTTTTAGTGGATGCAATTAATCAATACAAATTAATTCATTTTTCACCCTACGTTTCGCCAATTACTTGTTGGCTTCTTCAGGGGTTAATATTTATTATCTTTAAAGATACAAACACAAAGAGATGATACTTATTATTAATTAAAATTTCAAAAACTATTTACTAGGTCTATTGCACTTACTGTTTTGGATTTATAGATTTGTGTTTACATTGTGGTTTAAATAATAAATAAATTGGAATAAATTAACATTAATTAAACAACACATAAATAAATTAACACTTATTGGACAGTAAAAACTTAAGTCTAATATTGCTTGCTATTAATATCACAGATCAATTATTATTATTGTTACTAATGGCAACACTATATATAGAGCTGATATTGTCCAAGTCTTCTTTGTGGTTCATTGTTGTTGTTATTTTTTGTTGAATCCGAAGACTTTCTAGTGTGTAGCGGGTGGTGGTGCGGGTAAAAGTATTCTATTTGGAGTAAATGTGCGTTTCCAACTGCAAGCACTTAATTTAGCACTAAAGACACTGTGGATTCTGCAATACAAAATTAATTACCAACAATAACTTGGTAACATCCATGACCACGGCATCTCAAAGTGCTAGCAAGTTTTATTCTGTTGGGAATCAAGGAGCTTCTTATTGATGACATAAAATTTGGGTTAATTTCACTTAGAAGTCAAATGACACATTTTTGGATAAGCGAAAGTATTTCAAGAACAAAATATGTGTATGTTAATACCAAATAAAAACCTTTATTCCATAAATCTTACATCGTTTCTTACAGTTCCAGAGGATCAGGGGTGTCTCTGATGTCTTCGTTTTCTGATAATTTTAAAATTTTCTTGGGCATTGTTTTTGTGACTGTGTTACTTGTTGTTTCTGTGTTACTATCGCTAAACCATAACTCAATTCCACTCATTTTAAAATGTAAATAAACTATTTTAATTTATATTTAAAGAAGAAAACCAGAAAAAACAAATAATGATTTCAAAAGCTAACACATCATAGAACTGTCAAATTTGAAATATTGGCAATATTCTGTGGATTTATTCACAATACTACATTGTTCGATCGATTGAGTTACACAATACAAAATATGAAAACCAATCGAAAAGTTTCGATTCGGGGCCTAAGAGTCGTAGGAGTCGCGTTGCTGGTTTCAATCACACTATCTACAAATAAGTCATAAAATTTATTTGCAATTGTAACTCGCTATTAAACTCTACACAAACTATCTTTGAATCTTCTTTTTTATCACATATTTTTTTAACCCTTAGCTGCCACACTTCTGTAGAATAACATAGCTGCCACACTGGGGTACGAAATGCCCCAATAACAAAATATCGTATTGTGAGCCAGCTACTGAATTGTTTTGCTTGAAAAAATTCTGTGTTGATCATTAATATGTATTTTATAAGATGAAGTAGGTTTAAACAAAAATATTCATATTTATTATTAATAAAAAAATGATTAATTGAAAAAAAAGTGGTGAAAATTCTATTTTTTTCATTTTTTAATATTTTGAGCTAAAAATTTAATGAGATACTCTCAATTTTATTCAGCTTAATTCAAGCTGTAAGTATAACTTAAAAACTAACTTAAATCTAAACTTATAGCTAAGAGTGGGGGTGGGACAAAAGGAATTTGAGGTTGTGTAGGTGTTGGTATTGAAATCGAATGAATTTGGATTCAAATTGACCAACCGGAGCATACGGGTCAGAGGTTCATTAAGACCATAGGAGGTGTGGTGTGATAGTAAATAGAAAAGGCGGCGGTTTCTAAGGTTACGGGTGTTAGTATTGAAAAAAATTGAGTTGTAGAGAGAGGAGCAGTCAATTGATCCAGAGAGGAGCCGATGTATAAAAAGTATGTCAGCTGTTTCTCTACGTTCCTGTAATGAGGTAAGGTTTAACAGTTGGAGGTGGTCACGATACGGGGGTAAGATCAAAGGATTATCCCAAGGAAGGCATTGAAGTGCAAAACGAAGGAATCGTCGTTGGATGCCTTCTATTCTTGATATGTGTATATCTTGATATGGAGACCAAACTTGAGACGCATACTCGGGTCACGTAAGGGTTGGAAAATTCTTTAGACCATCTTTTTACAAAACCTAATGCTGAGTTGGCCTTATGGATTATTTCATCAATATGAAATAAAAATTTTAGTTCACGGTCACATAAAAGGCCAAGATCCCTTATCTTTTCTACAATTTGTATGGATTGATTATGATAGTACAGACGGGGAGTTGTTTTAATGCGCTTTCGTGAAAAGGTCATTGTCTGGCATTTGCTAATGTTAAGCTCTAAGTATGTTATGGTACGTATGTTATGGTAGAACGTTAGTAATAAGGGAGGATGATAATTATCAATAGCTGTAAGAATTTGGGGGCAGAGAGGGACCAATGAGTTATCTGGGTCCGTTGAGAAAATAAGGTCAAGTTGTCGGTCCATATTATTTACAACGCCACTCATTTGACAGAGGCTTGAATCAGTTAAATGATCGACAAAAAGACACTCTTTTGCCGAGGAGGGATTACAAAAATGTAATGTGATCCGTGGTCGGACACAGTCCATTTCAGGTGAGGAAGGTTGAAATCGCCACAGATTACAACTTCGTCTAGGGGATCGCATTGCTTTATTATATGATTATATTATAGCCGGCGACGTTATATCCGACGTCGCACTAGTACAATTTGTATGAAAACCAACCAAATGAAGGAAAAGTGGTGGTTAAAAGCGACTGGTCGTTATAAGCAACGTCGTTATAAGTGACGCCGACTGTAGTTTAAAACTTTGTGTACAAGTCTGTGAGTAATTCTGGTTTCAATTTTCAAATTTAAGATTCAGAAACATTATTTCTTCTCTTCAGGAGAGGATCTGTCATTCTGAATACCAATAGAACACTCAGAAGGATTTATACGAATTCCGAAAATTTCTAGAAATCTGGATTGCCAATCGAAACGGCCATTATTTCTTTCGCAAAAATTAACCCATGTTATGTGGGTAAACTTGTAATCGCTATTGATGAAACTTGACTGCTGATTAGACTTCGACTTTGTTCATTTAAAAAAAATTGGTTTTTGACGATTACTGTTGTTATGAAATTTGTAGAGAAAAATGGAGACAATCATCATAAATATTACGTTTGTTTATTTTTGAATAAGGTAATTTGGATTTATAGAACAGCAAATTGAGTTAAGAAGTCTATATTTCGTGGAAGTCTGCAAGGAATGAGACCGTTCGCAAGCAGGTTTGTTAAAATAATGTATCTAATAATATTTCCTATTGTAGAACAAAAATGCTGTAATCAACTTATTTTCTTAACACACCCTTGATTTTAAATATTAGGTATTACATTTTAGATTCAAGTGGAGATAATAAACATTTTTCGAAGGCCCAGATATTTAAAAATTTAGAATGGACCTTTAAAGTTTTTGACGTGCGTTTCACCACTTTATGAATCTTCAAATATTTGTTTTAAACAGTTATATGCTTTGTTTTTTCTATAGTTTAATCTTGCCAGGATGTAAGTATTTTGTTCAATGCTTTATTATTTATATTATTATTTCATTGAATTATTTCAAAGCATGTAAACTTACCTTACATTAGTCTAAAGTCGTGTCCCCAATAAAATTTAGGGAAATAATTTCTTATTCGAGTAATTTTGTTTGTATGCTTTAGACCAACCAACTCGTTACAAATTATTGTAAGGTATAAAAACTGACTAATATGCTTTCCAATTTTTAGGGAAAATGTTACTATGGTGCTTATGCTCCCAAGAGAGCTTACTAATATTATGCGATCAGCTGTGTATTTTTTATTACATCGTTTAAATGTGAACCTACACAAAGCAAAACAAAACAATTTTTGTGAAAATATGTAGGAACAAAATTTTGCCGAGGTAGTCTTTAAGTAAAAAATTAATTAAAAAAAAAGGGAACAGTTATGAACACCATTTTTTTGTCACAAGATACACAACTTGTTAAACTATTTTTACAAACAAAAATCTCAATGGGGAAGAGTGTGGAAATCTACTTTTTGTTTAGCAATTTAAAAACATACCCAACATTTATTTGCGTGATTTTACAGATAGTTTTTAATCCTAAACTATATTTCAGAAAAAAGTACATACCTGAAGCTATATATATAATATTTATTTTTAATTTTTCACGTAATTAAATTGTACAAAATAAGACTCACTAATTACACTACTTAATTATCACCTATGGAAAAAAACTGACATCTTACTTTCAATTAGACCGTACGGAGTTACAAAAGGCAATTAAAAAATATAACTGTTTTTGCAAATCATGCGTGGGAGTGTATACTAACGAGAATGCAGCATTATGTATCCATCTTCTTCATTTCATTAATGGAGTTTATTCCGACTCCTCCGTAGAAGCGGGCCCACTGTGGGACGGCTGCATTGCGGGAGTTCCCTAAAGGACACTCAGGTTTGAATGGTAGTTGGACAACGTAACGCCCATTTTTTCTGACGGTAGTGAGTATCTTCGAAAAACTGCTCACACAACTTCTCGATAGTAAGGTGCTTGACATCAGGTAATGATTCTACTTCCCAGAATTTAGAAACAGCTTTCGTCAAAGCAGTGTCGCTGTACAGACAGATTGATGAGAGTGAGCTTGTTGTAGGCGTTGAATCATCGATTTTCCCTTGAAGAACCCACCCTAAGGTAGAATTCTGTGCGAAAAAGTACCGATAGGTCCTTTAATTAGTCCGGCATAGAGAAACTGTCCTAGCTCTTCTGATCCTAGTAAAACATCAACTGGAGCGAGTGTGTTAAAATAGGGATCTGCCAACTTAAGACCTTGGATATGAGGCCAATTGAACTCTTGTATCTGTACCGGTGGAAGATTGCTTGTAATTTCGTTCAAAATTTGAGCACTGATTGTTGTTGTGAAAGTTCCATCGGCCGATGACAAAGTAAGTCGCAGTTGACCTTCCGAAGTTTCAGCTGCTGTAGCTCCTATTCCTTCAATCGCTGTCGTTGATGGTCTACGTTTAAGTTGTAGACGTTGGACGCAAGTCTCGCTGATGAAAGAAGCATGAGAACCATTGTCAAAAAGTAATTTGGCTGGCTGGTACCTTTGAGATTTGTCCATTACTTGCACTAACGCAGTTCCCAGTAAAACATGATGCTTTGAATGAGAAGCATAAGGCTTCGGCCACGCACTGAGCGACGAGCGACTGAACGATTGAGCGACGTCGCTCTGTCGCTTAAAACAATGACAAGTCGCTCAGGGTTTACGTGGCCACCTCCATACAATTTCATGTGTTGTTAATTTTTTTGCGTCGCTCAGCGACTCGTCGCTCAATCGCTCAGTCGCTCGTCGCTCAGTGCGTGGCCGAAGCCTAAGAAGGCGTAAAATTTGGAGTTGACGTTGTTAATTGAGATGGGGCATTTGAGATTTGCTGTGCTATGTAACATTGTGTGGTGGCGCAAGTGGCATACACGGCAAGTGTTAGTGCTGGGACAATCTCTTAGGCTGTGACCCGTTCCCAGGCAATTAACGCATAAATTATTGCTTTGCGCAAATGATACTCGCTTTGAAACTTCTAAAGCACGAAATTTTTCACAGCTATATATTAAATGCTTACCCGAACATAATAGGCACATGGTTTTCTGATAACCTTGACGTTTCTCAGTTGATCCGATGTGGAAAGAATTAGATGGCTTTTGTTTAGTTCTTTCTTGTTGAGGTTTTGCGATGATTTGATGAGAACTGATTGCATCTAACGATCGGCATCTATTTTCCGAAAGTTGATAAGAGTATCGAAGTCAGCTACTTTGTTGTCGCATTGTGACAACTCCCATTGTTTATGGGTTTCGATATCCAGCTTACTTATAGTAAGATGTACTAACCAGTCATCCCAATTAGTAACGGGTCTTCCAAGTGCTTTAAGTGATCTAAAATGTTCTTGAATAACATCGTCAAGAGCTTTGATGGCTGTAGATGACTCATTTTCTATCTTTTTTAGTGCAAAAAGCGCTTGAAAATGTGAATCAACTATTATGCGTTCCGCATCATACCGCTTTTTTGAGGAGTTCCCAATCTTCTTCGTAATTATTGTTTGTAATGCGAAATCCTTTGACTACCTGAAGCGCAGGTCCTTGGAGGCTTGTCAGCAAAAAATGCAGTTTTTGAGCACTTGAAAGCGACGACTCACTGTGAACGAAGGAACTAAATTGATCTTCAAAAGGTTTCCACTCCTTTGGATTCCCATCGAATTTTGGTAGGCGCATAGGAGGAAGATAAACGTCCGCTCGAACAGCACGTGAAAGTTTGTCTTCTTTAACATGACTTGGTGTTGATGTCTTTAGCGATTTTGATGCACGAGTAAAATTGGTTAAAGCTTCCCTGTACCATTGTTCTTCCTGATCCCTTTCAACTTCCTGAGCAGAAAGCGTTTTTTTTGAACATGTGTCTTCAACTGCTTCTTGAGCGAGATCGAATTTTATCCATTGCTCCTTGAGAATGAAAATACAGGAATCCAATTCAGCAGCATCCAATGATTCGGTCTTTTTACTGTGAGCCAAAGACCTTTTAATTGCATTACGAGCAGTATCACGTTTTGTGGTTGCGCTCATTGTGAAAAGATCAGCGTTTGGAGTAAGTTCGAGAAAAAGTTTCCTTCAATTGATTTTGCAATCAAAATTGCACGTTATTTATCAAAGATTATTTGGCGTAGAAGGACAAAAAATGTTGAGTAGTGGACTGTATTTTGGTTTAAAATTCTTTTATTTAAAAACACCGTCAATTAATACTAAAAAACAAATTAAAAGTTAAACTGATTGAAGTAAGAAACAAAAGCTGAATGAAAAATTATAAATTAGAAAAATGACAAGAAAATAAAATACAATTTTAGAATGCTAAGTTAAAAACAAAAATAGAAGAGTAATATTAAAGCAAGTAGCTTCAACATAACCTATTACACATCAAAATGTACCTCATTCGTATGTTTTACAATTTTTCCAACCTTTCTGATAGTCCGGGAGCCCACGACATTTTTGGGTGGTCATTTCACCAAGGCTCATTTTTAAATATGTTTAAGCTTTCATGATGCAAATACATGAAACGACCTTCAGCTGCCATTCTTCGGGTGGGTGTGGGAGTAACAGAGCCACCCCCGCGTTGAAAAATGTAAAAATGAAACCAATTTCACCAAAGCTGAAATTTTTTTTGCATATTAAGGATGACATTTAACGAAGAAAAATCATGTTCAGCTGGAAAAATTCCGGTGGAAAATGCTTCAGCTGCGCGTGAAAATAGTACTCGTATTAAAATGAAAAAAAAAATTAATACTACCAAAGCTGAAATTTTATTTGCAGATTAAGCATAACATTAAACGATTAAAAATCATATTCAGCTGGAAAAATTCCGGTGGAAAAGGCTTCAGCTGCGCGTATGAAAATAATTAAAAAAAAATTTTTATTACCAAACGTGAAATCGGGCCGTGAGAATAATTTAAAAAAATTAGCATTAATATAAATACCAAACATGAAATTCATTTATGCTATAGTTTAGTACATATATATTGCAAAAAAAAGTTTCAGCTGAGCACGCATCGGGGGAATAGCCTTCAGCTGCGGCAAACTTTTTTTTTAAGGTAGTAGTACTGTCTAGAATGCCAAAAAAACGCACGATTTTTGGGAATTTTTTTCTCGGAAACCTTATTAGGTAATAACATAAATTTTTTTTAAATATTGAACACATGCGTCAAGAGTACAAAAAAAAATATTTTTTGTTTAATTTTCGAATTTTGGCCGAATTATAGAGGGCGCAAACGTCGACTCATCAAAAAATACATGGCATGACAGTTAATCTCAGAATTGGCTGGACTGAAATAAAAAAAGCAAAGTGGGTTATTTAAAGGAAGGTTTCTTACGAGATAATTTACCACAATTTGTTTAAAAAGTCAAAACAAAAAAAAAATATCGAGCTTTGAAAAAATTTTTTTTTTTGGAAATTTTTTTGGCCATTTTCGGGTCGCCATTTTTTTGTTTATAATTTTTTGGTCAAATTGTGGTAAATTGTCTCGTAAGAAACCTTTCTTTTAATACCTACTTTGTTTTTTTTATTTCAGTCCAGCCAATTCTGAGATTAACTGTCCGCCATGGGACCATGTATTTTTTGATGAGTTGACGTTTGCGCCCTCTATAATTCGGCCAAAATTCGAAAATTAAACAAAAAGTATTTTTTTTTGTACTCTTGACGCATGTGTTCATTATTTAAAAAAAAATTATGTTATTACCTAATAAGGTTTCCGAGAAAAAAATTCCCAAAAATCGTGCGTTTTTTTGGCATTCTAGACCGTACTACTACCTTAAAAAAAAAAAGTTTGCCGCAGCTGAAGGCTATTCCCCCGATGCGTGCTCAGCTGAAACTTATTTTTGCAATATATATGTACTAAACTATTGCATAAATGAATTTCATGTTTGGTATTTATATTAATGCTAATTTTTTTTAAATTATTCTCACGGCCCGATTTCACGTTTGGTAATAAAAATTTTTTTTTAATTATTTTCATACGCGCAGCTGAAGCCTTTTCCACCGGAATTTTTCCAGCTGAATATGATTTTTAATCGTTTAATGTTATGCTTAATCTGCAAATAAAATTTCAGCTTTGGTAGTATTAATTTTTTTTTTTTCATTTTAATACGAGTACTATTTTCACGCGCAGCTGAAGCATTTTCCACCGGAATTTTTCCAGCTGAACATGATTTTTCTTCGTTAAATGTCATCCTTAATATGCAAAAAAAATTTCAGCTTTGGTGAAATTGGTTTCATTTTTACAATTTTCAACGCGGGGGTGGCTCTGTTACTCCCACACCCACCCGAAGAATGGCAGCTGAAGGTCGTTTCATGTATGTGCATCATGAAAGCTTAAACATATTTAAAAATGAGCCTTGGTGAAATGACCACCCAAAAATGTCGTGGGCTCCCGGAATAGACATTTGTCTAGGTCGCAAAAACAGTATTGTTGAACAATATTCAAAATGAACTTTGATCAAAACATTTTAAATTTTAATTGCACAACAGTCCCCGTCTGGCTTTTGTTGCGTGGACATCGTTCTCTATTAACCGCTTTAGAACTAACAAGATCCAAAAAGCCTTAGATGTAAAGGAAACAGCATTAGCTGCTTTCTTAGACATAGAGGGAGCATTCGACAACACATCTCACGAGGCTTTAGGCAAAGCTCTTGTTAGGAAATTCGTACCCATAACTCCTCTGGAACAAACACAAAAGCCCTAATGATTTGCAAGAGACTTGCAGGCATGGGGATGCAAACCGAACATCCTCAGGTCGATGTACACTACGATGGTAAGACCCATCATTCAATTTTGTTTCAATTTGAAATCAAAAGTAAACTCCTCTGGAACGAACACTCAAATGCTATAGTCGGGAAAGCCGCAAAAGCCCTAATGATTTGCAAGAGACTTGCAAGCAAGTCATGGGAATGCAAACCGAACATCCTCAGGTGGATGTACACTACGATGGTAAGACCCATCATTAAATATTGTGCGGTTGCATGGCACAAGAAAACCAGATTATTAACAACTAGTAAAACCCTAGAAAAAGTCCAAAGGCTCGCATGTATCTGTATTACGGGAGCAATGAGAACCTGCCCTACCGCAGTTATGGAGGTTGTCCTCCATCTTTCCCCTCAACACGAGGTCATTAGAAGTGCTGGAGTGAGAGGTATCATGAGGTTTTCAAAGGAAGGAACTGGGACAGGTGAAAATTATTGGTCTCAGAGGAAGGGACTTAATTGACAGGTCCAAAATACCAATAACAACATCTCCCAAGGGATGGAATGATCAAAAATCATAATTTCGAGAAAAACTTTTGTACACAGCTAAGCAACAAAAAAGATTTGGTAGGAGAGGAAATAAACTACACCCTCAAAAAAAATACCATCAAATGGTACACTGATGGATCGAGAACAAGCGAAGGGTCTGGTGCAGGAATTTTTGGGCCAAGAACCAAACTTTCTATACCGATTGGCATCCAGCATCTTCCAAGCGGAGGTAAACGGCACACAGTGGAACGAAAACATGAAAAAGTGGTCATCGGGCTGTAACTTTTGAAATAATGGATGGATTTTGAAACGGTTTTCACTATTTTGTACTTGAAAAATTAGCTTCATATTTTATTTCAAAAAATCTAAAAAAATAAGCAATTTTCAAAAAAAAAAATAACATAACCCCTGAAATTGAGAATTTTCCAAATTTTAGCTTTAGGCAAATAAAATTAATTTTAGGGAGGAAAAACAATTAATATTTATTACTCTTAATTCATACTACAAGTTTGATGTGCATTTTTGCACTTTTTTTTATAAATATGTACATATTTCGAGCAGGGTTGCGAATTTTTTAATTAAAAAAATCATAAGTCATAAGTCTGTAGATGATTTGTGAAAATGTAAGTCATAAGTTAGTTAGTGACTTATGATTAAAAAAAATAATTCATAAGCTACTAAGTGACTTATGAATTAAAAAAAAGTAATTAACTACCTATTATAAGTGACTTATGAATTAAAAAAATTTAATTCACTACCTATAACTGACTTATGAATTAAAAAAACAATTAATTCACTACCTATGAGTGACTTATGAATTGAAAAAAATTAATTCACTACCCATAAGTGACATGAATTAAAAAAAATTTAAATCATGAGCAAGTTAGTGACTTATGAATTAAAAAAAATTAATTCACAAGCTACTAAGTGACTTATGAATTAAAAAAAATTTAATTCATAAGCTAGTTGGTAAATTGTAAATGTTTAAGCTTGTTTTGACTAAAAAATTATTTAATTATTAACGAAGGTAGATTTGAAGCTTTTGTGTGTCATAAAATTATCATTCTAGCTTATAAATTTTCAAAATAATAATTTTTTAATCCATTAGCTTATGAATTAATTTTTTTTTAATTCATAAGTCACTAGGTAAGTTTTGAATTAATTTTTTTTTAATTCTTAAGTCACTTACTTGCTCATGACTTAAATTTTTTAAATTTATAAGTCACTTGGTAGGTTGTGAATTATTTTTTTTTAATTCATAAGTCACTTACTGGCTCATGACTTATATTTTTTTTAATTCATAAGTCACTTAGTAGGTTCTGAATTAATTTTTTTAATTCATAAGTCACTAAGAAGCTTATGATTTAAATTTTTTTAATTCACAAGTCACCAATTGACTTATGAATTAAATTTTTTTAATTCATAAGTCAGTAACTAGCTGCTGCATTACATTTGTCTTAATTCATAAGTCACCCACTAGCTTGTGAATTAAAGCCAAGCTTAAGCTAAAAAGTGACTTAAGCTTTTGCAACCCTGATTTCGAGACATCGTTCACAATTTAATTTGAATGTTATTTATATTGAATTCCTATTGTTGTAGTTAATATATGTATGTATGTATGTATGTACGAGTACAAACAAAATGTCGTTTGCTTTTTCATGGTATTTTATTAAAAATGTATCACTTTTGAAGCATCAAGCTTAACCTCACCTTTCAGATTAATTTAAGTAAAAGGAGAAGAACTGATCGTTCGTTCAAGGGGCAAAGCGCCCATGATTTGTTTTTGCATCTGTTTTTTTAAATATCTTACAAGGCTTACACAAATGAATGCACTTTTTAATGAGCCTTTTGAGGGTAGGTGTCCATTGAAAAAATAGGTTAGACTTTTGCGCTAAGCTGTATAACTATCTCACAATTTTACGAATATTTCAATGAAATAAACGGTAATCGATAAGAAAAATGTTAAGAAAAATACTTTTGTAGCTTTGGAAAAAAAAATAAAAAAAAATTGTGTGCCCAGAAACTGCCACACAAGTGGAAAAAATCATACATTTTGTATTTTTTTTTATATATATTTTTTTATATTTTTTTTAATATTTTTTTTAATATTTTTTTTTAATATTTTTTTTTTATATTTTTTTTATATTTTTTTTTTTTATATTTTTTTTATATTTTTTTTATAATTTTTTTATATTTTTTTTATATTTTTTTTTATATTTTTTTTTATATTTTTTTTATATTTTTTTTATATTTTTTTTATATTTTTTTTATATTTTTTTATATTTTTTTTTATAGAAACAACATATCTTTAAATCACGTATCGGTCTTCTTTTTTAATTCTGTTTTCTTATTTATTAAAAAAAAATGTACAAAACTATGAAAAACGAAGAAAATTTGCATAGTGGTATGAATGCTCTACTGGATAAAACTTCATAAGTATAAAAGATAACGAAGTCAAATTCACTCTTATACAAAGCCATAAGTATGTGCAATTACGTTAATATTTTTTTTTTTTTTAATTTTTACAGTAACTTTTTTCTAACAAAGGTAAAAAAATATACATTTTTTTGCAAATATTTTGTTCCCTACCCTGAGAAATTGAGAGTTATATTTTTAAAATTTTTGGAAATATTTTTTTAATCAAAGATTTATATTCCCTGAACACCGTATCGGTCTTAAAAATTAAATAAAACTCATCTAAAGTTCATAAAAATGCAATTCAATATGACAGTATTTGTAATGCATTTGTAAGGAAAGTATTATTTAATTTTATTTTTATAAAAGAGGTCTATTTTGTATTTTTTAACAAAAAGTTTCTTTGCACACGCACACAAGTAGATTTTCAGTTCCCAAGAATGCCACTGCAATATCAGCGCTTTGAAAGAGAAGGTTTCGTATTCTCTGTGCAAAAGAATTTTGTCCGCCCATCCGCTCTCTTGATTCTTTTTTTTTTTGTCTGGGCTCATTTAGTTTTTTATTCTTGTTTATGACTTGTCATCTTGCATCTCGTATTACACGAACAGAAAAAAATAAAAAAACGTGTTAGAAATGATTAGTAGGTACATATAAGTTAAACAATATTTATCTCAATTTACTTAAAAAAAAATTATTTATTTAATTCACAAACTGGGAGCGATTCTGCCTATTAAACAACTGAACAATTATTTCTTATTTTCTAGGCCTTAAATACTATCTTAACCTAACCCTAAGCATAGCATTATTCTGAAGCATCGTTCCCAGCAATGCGGAGGTGTAAAATTGCAATAATGCAAACATCAAGTCAGCATTATGTTTATTTCATTGCATTGACTGTGGGAACGGAATTCTGTTGATTGCAGCCGCTTGAATGATTCCAAGAAATTTTAGATTTTTTTTTGTTGCGGCACGTGTAGTTAACTCTTCCCTGCTTAAAATTCAAACGTCCGCGTTTGATACGTAAAATTTAGAAGAATGGAATTTGCGATATCCTGGATAGCTTGGATGGTGGTAAATTAGTCTTAATGGTAAGGATCTGATTTTTTGAAGAAGTTTCCGAAGGTGTTGATGATGCTGCTGGTTCTTGTGCTTCTGTCTCAACCATGTTTACTATGTTGACTGTGCTTTTACGTTTAGTCGAACGGGAGCGTATTATAAGCACTATGATCAAAGTTAAAATTATTAACGTTGTAATTCCAAAATTAAGTAAAAATGTGTTTTGTTTTTAGCATCCAGCATTTCAATAGAATCGGTATTATTTAAGTGTAGTTCTTTTAGCATTTCCAATGATAATACTTCTTGAAAACTTTCTGATACTGAAAATGGTTGGGCAACTGCTGGTAGAGGTTTGAATCTGGAAACGATATCGGCAGCGTATGTCTTATCGCCAATTACCACTGCTGCGTTATTGTCAATTTTTATGAGGAATGTTCCCGACAAATTCATAAGTTCATCTGTAAAAATTGTTCCATTATATTGATTTAGGAATATAACTCCTGGTTATAATTCTTCTATGGATGGCGTATGTTGACTATTCAATTTTGTGCAAATAGATGGTGTGCTTTGAAGAAGGTTGGCTATGCAAATATCTAAACTTAAATCTACAAGCTTATTACTAGGGCATATGGATAAACTATTATAATTCTTACAAGTGGATTTAATTTAGAGCTCTCTATTACACGGATAATGAAATACACGGATACACGTGTAATTATTGAACCGGGATTTGAATCCGTGTAATTATAATTACACGTGTTATTAATTACACGTGTTATTAATTACACGTAATAATTAAATACACGTGCATCCGTGCATTTAATTATACGTGTTACTAAAATATCCGTTACCATTTCTAGAATATAAAAATGCAATTAAAACGAACATAATTATAGTTCTTAAAAAATTATTAAGAAAAATTTTTTATTAACGTTTTCAGATAAAAGGCAATTCTTTTTTGAGGTAACAATGTTTCCCGCTGTAGAAAAGAACCAATCTGAGCTAGCTGATGTAGCTGGTATTGCTAAACACTTTTTTGCTAGTTCTGCTATTCCTGGGTTCTTAGAAGCTCGCGTTTTCCACCATTCAAAGGGGTCTAAGTCGAATCTTAATTGAGGCTCAGACAAATAATTTTCGTACTCTATTGTGGAATCTAGCACAGTGCTAATAATTACGTATCAAATGTGCGATAAAATAGCAAATCAAAGACCAATTATAATTTCAGCCTCATCCGTGTACTAAGGATTCGTTTACACGGATAATAAAGTGAATAATTACACGTGTTTTAAGAACACGGATTTGAAATTGGTATATATTTCCTACACGGATTCCGTGTACACGTGTTTCTTAAATACACGTACAAAAACGTAGGCTCTAATTTAATTCCATAAATTTTATTCGGGCATTTTAAGATGTTTTCGTATACAATTTTATTAATCATTTTTCCCTTTTTAATGGGTTTTATTAACAAAGTGTCACATGTTTCTTTTTCGGTAAAAGGTAGATTCATGATATAAGTTATTGTGTTATTACTGGTTGCTATTTTTACTTCTGCGAAGTCTAAAGCTTCGTCAATATTGTTGAAATTAATGTTTTCTTTTTCAAGTAATTTTTTTGCAAGATCCATTTCGACTATAGAAAGTATATATGAGTTTACAATACCGTTTTTCGCCCAATGTATTGCATATTCCACATTTAACAGTTCTTCTTTTACAAGTCTTAAATTGTATTGGGTACTAAGTGCCAGACTATCTTTAATTGTATTTTTATTATTTAATCTTTTCAATATTTCATTTGTTACATTAGTGATTTTATTGATTCTTTCTATGGAGGCTTTATTTATAATAACTTGTTTGTTGTTATTTTTTAGTACTTTATTGATTTTATCTTTTATAATTACAAAGTCTTGGTGGTCTGGATTGCCAGCAATCCATTTCCACGCGCTACCTATGAAATTAAGTGATCTTTTGACAATTTTTGGTTTAGGCCTTAGTCTATAAAGAATATTTTGAAGCTGGGATATTTCATAAGAAATGGAATGGATAGTCGGTGCCTATTTTATTATTTATTGTATTTTTGATTTCGTTGACTATGTTTTGATAACCCTTGACGTCAATGTCGTGAATTATTTTAATGTTGCCTGTTTGAACTTTAACTATTCCGGTATGTATAGCAATCAACTGAGAATTGAATAGTCCAATATTTGTATTTGGCCGTTGCACACGGCAAACAAAAATCTGCAAAAATAAAAAAAATTAACTTTCCTTGTAATGTGACTAATTACGTATTACGATCAAGATATTACATATCATAATAAAAAGAAACACCAAATTAAAGATTACACCCCACGAGATATAATTTATGTCAAACTAAATAAAAGACTTGGATCTAAGCTAACAAAACGATATAAAAAAGAAATAGTTCAAGAAAATTTTAGAACAACTATACAAACTAGATCTGGGAAAGTCGTTCATAAAAGCAAAATACGTAATTAGTCACATTTTTTTATATCGTTTTGTTAGCTTAGATCCAAGTCTTTTATTTAGTTTGACATAAATTATATCTCCTGGGGTGTAATCTTTAATTTGGTGTTTCTTTTTATTATGATATGTAATATCTTGATCTTGTTTCTTTAATAATTTTTCAATGTTACTAAGTCTAGTTTTTTCATAGTCTTCTGGCCCAAAAGAAACTGTTCTTCCGAAAAATAAATCGACTGGTCTCTTTTGAGTCGTGGAATGAAAACTGTGGTTATATTCATTTACCGCTCTTGCGAGTAATTCGGTAAAATTTCGATTTATAACGTTTTTCTTTAGAGATCTCATTATTTCGGATAAAGTGGAGTGAAACCGCTCCATTTGGCCGTTTACCTCACTTTTGTAAGGTGGTGTCGTGAAGACATTTATACGAAGTTCGTCCTTTAACATGAATAAAATTGTTTCCGAATTAAACGATTTCTCGTTGTCGAATACAATATTCTGGGGCACTCCAAACTGGAAAATTATTTCTCGCAGTGGTGGTCTCACATCTTTTATTGCTTTAGAGTTTATAATTTTGGCTATAGCAAATTTGGTAAATTTATCTATAGCTGTGAGAACCAATGTCTTTTCGGTTGAAAATATATCCAAATGCACTGTATGACCTGGATAATTAGGTGTTGGTGTTTTACCAAGTAATGGGTTATTTGGGTGACGTTCGTATTTGTTACTTTTGCAAGTTGTGCATGATGATGTGAAATTTTTTATATTTCTCACCATGGAAGGGAAGTAGTATGGTTCCATGATTTGTGTTTTTATTTTCCTCTGGGCCACGGTGTGCCCTGTTATGAGTTTCTATAATTATAGTTTCTTGCCTAGTTTCTGAAGAAATATCTTCCACTAGCAGTTGGATGTATCTTATTCTATAGTTGACAAAGTACAGTGGATATAATTCCTGAATTATACCCATCACGCTTTCAGGTGCACAAAGCCCGTTAATGTGATTTGGGTCTAGAAAACGTTTGAAAATTCCTATCAAATTTTCTTTAGAATAATTTTGTTCTGAAATAATATGTCTTTTGAATTTTCTGTGGGGAGTTTCCATAACATGGCTACTGGATTGTCCTAATTTAAGGATGATTTGATTTCGATAGACATTGATTGGTACTTCGACGCATGGTATTAATGATTGTGGTGAACTTTCATGGCTATGGGCGGTTGATGTTAAAGCGCAAATATATGTGGGAGAGGTATTTAGCTGTTGGAGACGTGATAGTGCATCTGCTACCACGTTGGATTTGCCTGGAGTGTATCTTAATTCATGGTTATACTCTTCCAGTATAGCCTTCCAGCGCTTCATTTTTGTATTTGTATTTTTGTTGCTTAGCGCATATGTTAGGGGCTGGTGGTCCGTATAAATAATAACTTTCTTCGATCCGTAAAGGAAATTTCGTAAAGAACCTAGGGCCCAAATTATTGAAAGCATCTCTTTTTCGTTAGTAGCATAGCTTTCTTCTGTTTTGCTAAGACTTCTGGACCAAAATATAATCGGCCTTTTTTCCTGGCTTAATACCGCTCCGAGTGCGTAATCGGAAGCGTCAGTGGTTAATTCAAATGCTTTTTGAAAATCAGGGTACGCAAGCATAACTTCATTGGAAATTAATGTATTTTTTATATTTAAAAATGCTTGATGTGCGTCTTCGTCAAAATGGATTAATTTCGATTTAGATTGTGTTTTAGACACCCGGCCATCTTCTCCTCTGAGAAGAGCTGTTAGGGGTCTTGCAATTTTTGCGTAGTCGCGAATAAAACGTCTGTAATAGCCTGATAGGCCAAGAAAAGATCTAAGATCCCTTAAAGTTTTCGGGACTTGAAAATCAGCAATCGCTTTGACTTTCGTTGGATTTGTTTTTATCCCTAATTTTGAGACTATGAACCCGAGGAACTCGACCTCGGATTTTAGGAACGCACATTTGTCCTTTTGGACCTTAACATTTGCTTCTTGTAACGTCTGAAATATAATCTTGATATCCTCATAATGTTGTTGTTCTGATTTGCTGTATATTATTATGTCATCAATGTAAGCATAGCAGCGGATACCAATGTGTTCTCTTAGAATATAATCGATAGCACGCTGGAATATTGAGGGGGCATTTCTTAGCCCGAAAGGAAGTCTAGTGAATTCATACTTCCCGTTGTTTATAGAAAAGGCAGTCTTTTCTATATCTGAGCTTTTAACAGGGATTTGATGGAATCCACTCTTAAGATCAAGGATCGTGAAAAATTCACATTTTCCTAAATTATAGAGTACCTCGTTAATTTCTGGTATAGGATACCTATCCGGTACTGTGACGGAATTGATTTTTCTGTAGTCTACGACTAAACGATATTTTTTCGTTCCAGATGCATCTAATTTCTTTGAAACTATAGTTATTGGAGAATTATAGGGGGACCTTGAAGGTCGAATAATTTCGTTTTCTAATAACTCATTAATAAGTTTATCTACCTCATCTTTCAATGCTCTTGGATAGGGATACGGTTTGGTGTAAACAGGGGTGTCCGAAGTTGTTCTTATGTCTCCCTTGACAGATGTTATATGGGTGATTCTACAAACGATGGAATTTTCGGCGGCCCCAGAAATATTTTGAAATCCGTTCAATTATTTAATCTGATTTTTTTTTATAAAATTAATTCTGACTGATATCTACCTGGCCTAACAATATTATTAGGGTGACCTTATTTTATATTGCTCAAAAAATTCTTCAAAGTGTCCGATTCTCAGTCCCCTGACGTGTCCCCAGTGCGTTTTCGCAAAGAAAAATTATTACCGTTCTCTTATTTCAGGTCTCATATTAAAATGAATCCCACCGAAGTTACGCCAAATAATACATCTTTGCTACGAAATAGATAAATATTTTTTAGTAATTGATTTTATTACAAAAAAACTTAATTAAACTTTGTCCCCCGCTTTTTGTATCAGTCCCCTGGCATATTGAAACAGTCGAAAATATCAATAACTAGGATGTCGATCAGATTTCCAGCACTGACAATTTGAAGAACCAAGTCTCCTTACAATAAAATCGTGGTGCAACTCGATTCTGTTTCTTATGTTAGTATTGTGAAAAAGACATTTGTACATGAAGTCGTGGATTGTCCGTTTAGTTTATCAGTCCTCTGGTGAGTTTTTACGAAACAAATTTGTATGTAAGTAGGCATCTTTTTTAGCAGTATAGTATAGGTTTGATAAAACTGTAATATTATTTATATTTTTTTGATTTTTTAAATAAAACGTTAATATCGTTTTTGCGCAAAAACCATGAAAAACCTCAGTCCCCTGGTCTCAGTCCCCTGGCTAATAAATAAATAAATGACATTTTATTCAGAAATCTGAGAATTTTTAAGTTATGTTGAACTTCGAACTTCATTACAAAATATTTTTAAAATTTTTAAAAATAATATAATTTATTTTAAATTGATTCTAAGTAGAAAAAAAAAATTATTATAATATGTTATTTTTTTTTAATAAAATGCTAAGTTATTATGTATTAACCATGAATTTGTTATGTTTATGAAGGTTAATTAAATTTAATTTCTATATTTCAGTGTGTACCCAAGAGAAAATACAAAAAAAACTAAAGATTTATTCAGTCCCCTTAAAAAAAACTCAGTCCCCTGAACATCCTTTTTCAAAAAATGTCCTTAAAATCGTCATTTTTAATTTTTTTTACTGGCCGCTTTCAACAACGCAAAGATACATTCTAAGGATCAACTAGAACAATTCTTACGACTTTTGGCTTCCAAAAATGTCGTGCCGAAATTTGTATCATTATATTCCATTGTTTGTAGAATCACCCATATAAGTAAGTTTATTATCTGGTTCGGAAAATAATCCTGAATGTGCTTTTACAATTTGATTAATATATTTTTCCTGAACCGGGTTAAGATGTGAGGTTCGAATATCTATATTATTTACTGATTGAGCATTAAATTGTTTAAACGAAAAGATATACTTTTCTTTAAGAATAAAATAATTTTTATCTGTATGGATGACAGCTCTCAATTCCTTGAGAGTGTCATTTCCAATGATGCCATCAAAGGAGTCTAGTCCCTTCAGTATAAAAAATTTAATGGGACCAATTTCTGTTCCCATAATTTCAAGGTTAGCGTGGTGTGTAACTTTTATTTTTCCATTGACGGAATTTGCGAAAAATTCTTTTTGGTTAGGAATGGGATTTCTAACATAACGAGTCTGTACATAATTTTTGTTAGACCCTGTATCGAGTAAAAATTTTAATAGATTACCACTCTTCGTCTTGAATTCATAATATGGCAACGAAGAGTGGTCTAGTCTAAAAAATTCAATTCTTCTAATTCTTCGCGCACTTCTACAACCTCTCCGTTTTCTGGCTGAACATAAGTCAGCAAGAGTTGAATCGTTTTTCTCTATTGGAGGACCATATTCCTTTTCGTGAGCTACGTTTATATGGAAATTTCGCTGAGCAGCATTTTGATTTGAGTAACGATGTCATTGACCTCTGGTCTGTGAACTCTTAACGTTATTTCTGGGTTCAGCTTTTATTGACCTTTGCGATATTTGAGGTTGTGGCCTTGGCGTAAAATTATTTCTTTGCCCTGTTTGGAAATTATTAGGGTTATAAAAATTTCTTTGTTGTGAAAATTTTTTTTGATTGTAGTTATGCGGTTGACATGATAAATTTTGTTTTGGGAACTGCTGGAAATAATTTTGATTTGGTCGATATGTTATATTTTGATTTCCAGCAGGTGTAGGTGCAAACATTATCGGATTGTTTCCGGCTACAGGTACGATATGAGGTCTACGGGAGAAATTCTGATCGGACGATATTGGTTGTACCTTCCTCAAGGTACTTTGGGCGTTATTCGCATAATTTGATCTAAAACTTTGATTTTGAAATTTGAGACAGAGATGAAGAGCCTGGGGTAGATCAATTGGCTCTCTAATCCCTAATAACCTTGGCAAGTCTCCTTTTAGTCCTCTAATGAAGGTATCTAGGGCCTTGTCCCTGTAAGTTTGAGTGAGCAAAGCTAATGATTCGCCACTTATCTCCATACATGTAATTCTATTCAGGATTAGGAATAAATGTGCATAAACGTTATTGTAAAACTCTTGCACTGACGAGTTTCCTTGAATTAAACATGTCAACTGATATTCAAGCGTGGAGAGGTCACGCTTGTCAGCGTAATGCATGGTTAGGCATTTCGATATTGCCTTCCAATCGAGCGGTGTATTATACGACTCGATTGCTGCATCTGCATGTCCTATAATTTTATTTCTGATCACGCTTAGTATCCCACAGTATTTAGGAGTTTCCATTAAAGGTTCATAAATTTGGAGAATTCGGTCTACGCTCTTTCTCCAAGAGCTAAATTCAGCTGGATTTCCGTCAAAATTCCGCAAAGATCGGACTACGTCGGGGATTTTGTCGATGTCCGTTAATTTGTCAATATGCTCTTGAGCAATTGTCTGGTCTACACCAGCGAATAAATTATTGTTTGGATTTAATATGTTCTGCATTAGTGCAGGACCTTGCCTTACTAGAACTCGATTCACTATTGACGTTATAAGTGAATCCAATGCTGGTGTTGTTCCTATTTCTTGTTGACCATTGTTAATCGACTAAGTCGAGTGAAAAGAATTATCATGGCCGGATTCTGTATTTATATTAAGGACATTAGGAGGGACAATAATGTTTCCCTCTGGTTGGACGTCTAGTCCTGCACCTGTTCTTGTTGTAGGCATATTGGAAAAGGAGGGGAAATCAAATTTTTCGTATCTTAATCTTTTTGGCTAAGTTGTTATAAATACTTGTTGTTTCTACGTATATTATCTCACTTAAATTTATACTTCAAAATATTTAGGTATAAGTTCACTTTGATTTTGATTATTATATATATTTTTTTTTTTAAATAGCAATATAATATTTTGAATTATTTGTTTAGCTTTCGCTTTGTGCCTTATTTTGATAATAATATAAATGTAAAAAATTTTTTTTTTTTTAAATTTCTTAAAAATTAGTCTTACAAAAACCAGTACTGCATTTCCCTCGCTGGCGATGGGGATTTCTCCTGTTTTTATTCTGATGAATCTTGATGATCCCCACGATGCGCACACTTACTTAGGCTGCTTTGTGCGTTCTTACGGCAATTCAAAACACTTTCACTTGCAATTGATTTTTGGGTCCAGTTAGCCTGTTTGTGTTTTTTTTTTTTGTTTTATTTTTTAGAGTTCTCACTGTTTCGATCGATCACTTGCACTTTTTCTTTTATTTTTATTTCTAGGATTCTTATAGCCGCGCTTATTTTAATTTTACTTTATTCGAAAAACGCGGTCCCTGCTCGGGCGCCAGTTAAACAATATTTATCTCAATTTACTTAAAAAAAATTTATTTATTTAATTCACAAACTGGGAGCGATTCTGCCTATTAAACAACTGAACAATTATTTCTTATTTTCTAGGCCTTAAATACTATCTTAACCTAACCCTAAGCATAGCATTATTCTGAAGCATCGTTCCCAGCAATGCGGAGGTGTAAAATTGCAATAATGCAAACATCAAGTCAGCATTATGTTTATTTCATTGCATTGACTGTGGGAACGGAATTCTGTTGATTGCAGCCGCTTGAATGATTCCAAGAAATTTTAGATTTTTTTTGTTGCGGCACGTGTAGTTAACTTATATGATGCAATGACCATTCCACATGTCGGAGGTAGGATGGAAAAATATTCTTTGTGTATGTATAAAAAAAATATAAGTAGGTATATCACACATCCGCTGTCATAAATTTTGTTTTTTTTTTTTGTATTTTTTATTTGCGATCTATCATCACTTCTCTGGTTTTTTTTGTTTCTTTTATGGAAAGCCGTTTTAGGTACACACATAGTAATAAATTGCGATGCATAGTGATCTTCATTTTTTTTTTGTCAAAGGGTGTGTATGTACATATTGGAAGACATGAAATCTGTGATGTTGTGTATAGAGTAAGAATATAGAATAATATAAAATAGATTTTGTGTTGTTTTTTTTCCGATAGGTAGGTTCATACATAGGTAATGTAGAGGTACAACGCCGTGATTTGATTTGCTATCGTAAGGATTGTTTTGATTTAATTTTGCGTAGGTGGGTATCAAAAATTTATTAGATAAGTACCTACATGTTAATCATGTGTGAATGAATGCAAATTGCATTTCACTGTAAGCGAATACGCGACAACCAATGGATATGGCAAGAGGATGGCGCCATACATAGGAAGAGTTTTTTTCTCCTTTATTTCAATATGTCATGGTGATGGATAAAACTCTCGTTACTGTTATTTTCTGTTGTGTTTCTATTGTGCAAATCTATTTTTCACATATCTATAAATATTTTTTTTCAATAACCTAGCTGCAAAGGTATAATGCCTCCAAAAACAAACAAAGTAAACAAAAAACTAAGCAAACAATTGATAAAAAGTAAGCAAATAGAAAATATATACATACATATGTAATACCTACTTCGTTTTCATTAGGACATATATGATGTAATTTCGTTGAAAATTTCTGAAATTTCTGAAATTTCGCTGAAAGGATGAAGTTGTTAAGCGACATTTTTAAACATGTGAGTTACAAGCATTTAAAGTCTATTTCCCATAACTTTTTTACCAAAGTGGTTGCATATAACTCCTTCCTCTTTGGCTTAATATGAATCTATAGGCGATAGAAAAGTACAGATGGGTCAGAAATTTAAGTTTCCATATAAGACTTTCATCTGTAAGAAAAAAGTCAAATTTCAAAAAATTTCACTTAACACCTTCATCTTTTCAGCTCTTCAAGTATTAATTTTTCAATAATGTTGTTGGTGCCAAAATTAAGAAATAATATAAAAATAAGAGCACATTTTTTGTTTTTTTTTTTCGATGAAGATTTTGACATGTTTGAAAAACCAATATTAAGTTCGTTTTTATTAAAGCTTAGCCAAAGTTATAAAGATCCAATGGTTAATAACAAGGGACAAACTAAAATGGGCAATTAATAGCTTCGATCCATACAAATCGGCGGGACCAGACGGTATAATACCAGCTGAACTGCAAGTTGCTTCAGATATTATCTTACCCACTTTAGAGATAATAATGAACAGCTGTCTAAACCTGGTTCATATTCCCCTTATATGGAGAGAAGTTAAAGTAGTGTTTATACCCAAAGCTGGTAAATGCTCCCACTTTGGAACGATTGATTGACATTCATTTGCGTAGTGTTATAGAACCAAACCTTTTTTCTACAGCAGAACACGCTTACTGTAAGGGAAAATTGGTACGCGCCATCGAATACTCCCTAGATCACAAATAATACACTCTAGTTGCATTCCTAGATATAGAAGGCGCCTTCAACAATGTCGACAGCGTTGCAATAGCGAAGGTACTGCAGAATCTTAATGTGGATAGCTCACTTGATAACCTAATAAATTTCATGCGGATAAGCAGAATTATAAATGCGGAACTAGTTAGCTTTCCTACAAGAATGCCAGTCAGTAAAGGAACCCCACAAGGTGGAGTCCTATCCCCACTTTTATGGAACATGGTAGTTAATGAACTGCTAATAGACCTAGAAGAAGAGGGATTCAAAGTGATTGCATACGCTGATGATTGCTGTATCAGGAAAGCATCCTCAAATTCTAACAGAACTTATACAAACCGCTCTAAACAAGCTACTCAAATGGACAGATCGCTGTGGTTTAGCCCCACAAGACTGAACTAGTCCTCTTCACAAGGAAATACAAAATTCCTCAACTAGACCCTCCAACGATTAAAGGTGTTCCACTTACTTTCTCAGATGAAGCTAAATACCCGGGTCTTATTTTAGACAAAAAGTAAGTTGGAAACCTAATATACAGGAAATAGTAAGGAAAGCCACGGTAGCTCTCTTTTCTTGTAAACAAGCCGTGGGGAACAAGTGGGGCTTGTCTCCACAAATTACTCACTGGCTATATACTGCGGTCATCAGACCGATACTCACTTACGGGGTGACATTAATAGTCTCCTACGCTTCATCAGAAGCTCCAAATGGTTTTAACTAGTAGGGAACCTTTTTGTTCCCTATTAGATCGTGGTATCACAATGGACCTCTAATGGTCTAAGTGTGTCAGACGCTTTAATGACAACCACTTTAACCTAACCTAACCTTAGCCAGTTATCTTTTCTTTTTACATATCTGCCCATCAACATTTTTTTCTAACACATTTTACTTAAGCCCACCAATTTTTACGTTGGTAGTTGACAAATTGTGAATAATTTTGAAATTACTTGACGAAATTCGTTTTTTTCCTGAATAAGATCAGTTTTTATGGAAAATGCATTTTTAGTTTTTGCTTAGTAAAATAGAAGCTTAAAAGAAGTATAGTAGTATACAAAGTAAAATTAAAATACAATGATGTTATTGGAAATAAAATTAACAAACTTTTTCTACAAATTTTTTGTCAGCTAATGGGAACCAGTGGTATAATTTTACTTCAATTACAGTAGATCTACTTTTTTCAAAATATTTAAAATCTAGTTCTTACTTCGCACCATCAGCAAAATACTGAAATCTACTTCATTTTAAAAATCTCTGTTTCAACCTACTTCAATTTAAAAAAAAAGTCCAAATCTACTTCTTTTTCTCTATTTCACTCTAGTTAGTATTTTTTTTTTATATTATACGCCCACTCAATGTTAAACATAGTGCGAGAAATTAGGAAAGTAGGATAGGATGAGAAAGGAAATACCGATACACATTGGTTTTTAATGTCTACACATTGCAATGAGTGGGAAATACTGAGCCAGGTAAAGCATTCCAGATTCGTGTAGTACGGCTAAAAATAATCACTGTACTCGACAGTACGTCCGTAATTGGGCCCAAAGGTAAAATTATGAGCAGTCCTAGAAGTACGGGTATTACGGTTGAATTGTTTGAGGGGGAGAACGCAACTGGCTACTTCACTTGAGCACTGTTTATGAAAATTGCGGCGGTGCTCAATAGATCCAAATGTTTCAGTTAGACAACGGTCACCTATCATTTTTAGAGCTCTCTTTTGAATTCTGTGCAAGAGACTCAAGAAGGGCTGAGTTCGTAATTGCAATGTTTGTTGCCCCTGCCCTGCCTAAAACATGCTTCGAATACATTTATGAACACAATTACAACAGCATGTGTGCAGTCATCAAACTTTGTTAAAAATGAGTTCATAATTGCCAAAATAGTTCGATATCAGCACCGGACCAGACTTTGGCCTCGTATTCAATCCTGTGGATGGATAGTTATTAATTTCTTATCAAAGATGTACAAATCAATATTTGTACGATTATAAATTAATTTCAAAACAAAAATTACTCACATTAGATCCTCTGCCATTTTCCTGCAAATTCAGCAACATAAAAAAAACACATGCCAAATTGACCGCATGTTGACTGTAAGTTTACTTTTATGAACACAAATGTTGCCATGCTCATACAGAGATGATGCTGTTTGTTTACAATTATGAACGCAATTTTTGCAGGACTGCGGCAGTTTTGCAATTACGAACTCAGCCAAGGTTTTTGGAGCACCTGCCCAGTGGGAATTGCACTTGCGCTTTGGACGAATATAGGCCTTATAGATTACAGCCAGATAAGTAGGGGTAAAAAACCTTCTTGCATCGGTGGAGGAAATCTAAACACTTAGCGGCGTTTTTGGTTACGTCAAACATGTGATCACTCCACAAATGATGGTCTGTGATGCACATACCTAGAACTGAAAGCTGTCCAGTCTCCTCGATGCAAGTGTCAAACAGCATTGGTTTTTGATTCCCCATTGGACAATGCTGTCAAGATCAGAATTAAATGAGCTTATCATACGCTGCCGTTGGTAGTCCACATCCGAAGGACAAGTATGTGAATCTAAAAACGAATATGAAAAGCTGAGGGTACTGTCGTCAGCGAAACAATTAAGCGGATCAACAGTTTCAGACAGAAGATCATTTATGAACATAGGGAAGAATGTCGGAGACAAAACGGAGCCCTGGGGCACACCAGCATTTATTTTGTGGATATCAGATTTGAAACCGTCCAAAACTACTTTTAGTGAACGGTCCGAAAGGTAATTTCTAATCCTACGAAGAAG
This sequence comes from Chrysotoxum bicinctum, assembly GCA_911387755.1. Taxonomy (NCBI): domain Eukaryota; kingdom Metazoa; phylum Arthropoda; class Insecta; order Diptera; family Syrphidae; genus Chrysotoxum; species Chrysotoxum bicinctum. The sequence continues at coordinate 103,848,462 of OU426988.1, forward strand.
AGATTCATCGAATTACAAAAAAAAAAAACAAAGCCAACACGAAAAATATACTCAAATAAGTAATTTTAAAAGTTAAAAAAGTTAGTTTAGAAACAAAGTTCTTGAAAATTGGCCAAGCCGAAGTTTTGTAATCCGCCCTAAAATTTACCTTTAAAAACGAAGTTATTAGAAAACGTAATCTACCTACCTTTTGATTTTGTACACCTACCTAAAATGATCGAAACTCTATCAAAACACACTAACAACACAAAATTACATCTTCCTTATTCGATTTTTTAGAATAAAATAAATATGTCTTAAAATATGTATAAAATAAAACATTAATTAAATCTCTAAGACTGCGTTTAGAATTTGATTTTTCGACACGTTGATTGTGGAAAAAATTAGGGAAGTATAAATATGTTCAACTATGATGCAGTTCTCCTGCTTTATCACGTATGTCTGTTTGTAATTTGTTTGTCTTTCGTGAAAGTGAGGCTCGGACAAAACTTTCTTTTCAATTTGTGCAACGTGCTAGCAACAATGGTTTTTTGGTTAAGTTTTCGTTTGGAATTATTTTGCAATACATTACAAAGCAAGCCGGGTAAAGCATTCCACATTGGTGTAGTGCAGCTAAAAAAGAATCTCTGTACGTCTGACATTGGGCTCAAGGGTAAATTGATGAGCATTCCTAAAATCGTGAGTATTACGGTTATATAGTTTAAGGGGAGGAATGCAACTGGCTATTTCATTAGACCACTGAAAATAGCGGTAAAATAATGGTAGACATGAAAAATTGCGGAGGTGCTCGAGAGATACAAATGTGTCAGTTATACCCAGATATATGTAGGTATATATACATTATGTGGCCTTATATATAATAACCAGATCAGATGGGGTAAAAAACTTCTTGCATCGGCAGAGAAAACCTAAACACTTACTCGTAGCAGCGTTTGCTTTATCTATTGAGCTTACAACAAAACTGTCATTAAACGAGCTTTGGAACTGAGGATGTCGTAGTATTTCGTACGTTTTTAAATTAAATTATCTTTAAAAATCGTAGATTGTGCATTTTCTTAAGTAGGTGATTGAATTTATTTTGGAAGTAGTCCAGATAAATGCAATAATTTTATATGTATATGTAGTGAAGAATGGAAGGCAAAAAAGTTATTCCAAAGAAGAATTAGATTCGATTTTTAAGCAATGGGAATGCAAAAAAGAACTGCTTCAAAAATAAATGAAGGATCTAATGGAAAAATTCGAGAAGAATCACATTGAGTAGAACAAAACACTTGAAGACGTGGTAACAATCGAAAAAAGGATGGAAGATCACATTAAAGAAGTTAATGCAAAGTTAGGTAAAGAGTAACCCAAATTGAATTGGCACTCGCTTCTTCTGGCATTGCAGCGACTTTATTGAAAGGCGGCCGAACTGCATATTCTGCACCTAAATTGCTATAAAACATGCATGCTACTGAAACACCTACATGTTAAATTTCTGAGAATTCAGGCATGGCAAAGGTTTTGCAGAAATGTAGTATAATCGTTTGGGATGAATGTACGATGGCTCACAAAAAGTCTTTGGAAGTGTTAGAACGTTGCAAGATTTACGTGGGAACCAACGGATTTTCGGTGGTGCCTTGATATTGTTAGCAGGTGATTTTCGCCAAACATTGCCTGTTATTTCTCGATTTACAGCTGCTGATGAATTGAATGCATGTTTGATATCATCCTATTTGTGGAGGCACGTAAAAAAACTAACCATAACTACGAGTACCAACCAATTTTTGTCGAATGACTCAATCAAAACAAGAATTGATTGATAGTGTATTCCCAAATATAGTGCAACAATTCAATAATCATGATTGGTTGAGTAAACGATAAATTTTGGCTGGCATAAATAAAGACGTAAATGTTATCAATGCCGACATTTTATAATAAATACCAAATCAATTTTTTGCATACAAGTCGATCGACACAGAATCAAGAGGATGTCGTGAATTATCCCACTGAATTTTAGAATTCTCTTGATTTGCCTGGTTTGCCACCACATTATCTAAAAGTTGGCGCGCCGATAATAATGCTACGCAATATTAAACAGCCTCGGCTTTGCAATGATACCAGACTTGCAGTAAAAAGGTTGTTTTACTATGTGATCGAAGCAACAATTTTATAAGGGAAATACATAGGTGAAGTTGTTTTAATTCCTAGGATTCCAATGATTCAATTCAATTCAGTTTATTATTACTATAAATAACATGGTACATTAAGATTATTAACTTTTATAGTACTTGGAATTAAATAATTAAGCAACTAAGTTTTATGTATATTATATACATTAAAATAAAGAAGAACTTACAAACTAATTTACAAAATTGATTATAGTAGATATGGTAAGAAGAAAAGAAAAATAAGTATAGGAAAAATAAGATGATTCCAACCGATTTATCATTCGATTTCAAACGTCATCACATTCCTATACGACTTGCTTTTGCCATTACGATTAATAAGGCACAAGACCAATCTTTCGGACTATGCGGTATTAATTTAGAGGTTCCAGGATTTGCGCATGGACAACTGTATGTTGCATCTTCACGTGCAGGCAAACCACCCGCCTTAATAATTTTAACCGACGGAAAAACAAAAAATGTTATTTGTTATCAAAAAGCACTTGAATAAAATGTATTAAAATTTAAACACAATATAAATTAAATTTTTTGTTTGTTGTATTGAATTAGTTATTTACTAGCACCCGGCGAAGGGGGTGTATTTAAGCTAGTTCTTTATAAAAGTAAGTTTTATTAATTAAATTTAATTATATATTTACATATGGGGCATTTCACGTGAAGCGGACAACGAAAAAAGTGATGGGTGTTGAAATTCATTCATCTTTGTGTTATTTATACTTCAATTGAATCTAAAAATACATTTAGAAGGATTTTGAATTTTGAGGTCTGGTACTCCAGTTATGGGCTTGTAAACTTTCGACAAGCAATGAGTAATGGTTTTTAAGAAAAATGTTGATAAATTAAAAGAAGCAATATAAAAATAATTTTAATAGTTGAATATATGGTAAAATAGATGTTCTTTTTATTTATGAAATCTAAACCGGAAATACATTTTTTTCTTATATATAAAACCGGAAGTTAACATTTCAAATAAAATTTTGGTAAACTTGGCCCATTTTTATATTTTTTTTTTATGTCTCAAAATAAAGCCCATATATTAGAGAAAATACATGCCAAGTTTCAGAGTGGGATACCCATACGCTTAGAAGATACATAATTTTTAGTGCGTGGACCTCGTGCAAAAAACAGATTTATTATACCTATAGAAAACCGGATGTTGGCGATTCAATTTTAATTTTAAGTAGCTTAGACCATTTTGATATTTTTTTTCTTTTCTCTTATTGTTCTTTATATAATAAAGATTCCAAATACCAAGTTTGAAGATGGGATCTCCATTCATTTAGAAGTTACATATTTTTTAGTGCTAAGGTGGCAACTTCGTGTCATGCGATAAGCCCCTCTTGGTCTAGCTTTCTTGCCTTCTCATAGTATGAAGAGACGCCATCTGTTAGGAGTGTAACTTAAATGCTAGAAAAAGAAAGATATAATATGCGGCCACGTTACAATAATTTGTATTGTATGTTTTTTTGATTTAAGTTCTTGCTTTAAATGAATACAACGTTTAGTTAGTTCGCACTTGAATTTAAGTTTAATAATAAATAACACAGACCCACAAAAAAAAACTTCTCTGACTCTGTGATGTGAACATGTGTCTCATAGGTTTTTCGGGTCGCTGATTTCAAATCCGGGGTCCGTTTGACTCAATCAGGTCAGGTTTAAGGGCATTTGAAGGTCAAATCGCTAAATATTCGTTTACAAATCTGAAAACCTATATGTATATGTTTTTGGCATCGCTGAATTCGAATTTGGGCTTTTTTTGACCCCAACATGTAAAGGTCAAGGTCAAACGAAGGTCAAACCTTTGCAATCTAACGATATGATATTTTTGACCCCAGATTCTGAAAGAGCGTAAAATTTTACATCTAAATACATCTAGATCTGTTGTTTGGAATGACCACTGGAAGATATTCCAAGGTCAAATACTCCTTTTGGATCTCTCGGCTGATGTATCGACAGTAAATCGGGATTTGGGCTCTCGAACCAGTTGATTCTTATGTTTTTGGAGTCACTGAATCCGAATGCGTTTAATACCATTTTGCAGACTCTAGGTCATTTGAAGGTATCCATATAACTTCAGAAGTAGCCAATTCACAGCCAATACATAGGCCAAAATCTAAAAAACGAGTCTTATTTGGATGACCGCTACATGACAGAGGTCGGTAAAAAAAAAGTCAACACATATTTGCACGTAAAATTTTACGTTCTTTCAGAATCTGGGGTCAAAAATATCATATCGTTAGATTGCAAAGGTTTGACCTTCGTTTGACCTTGACCTTTACATGTTGGGGTCAAAAAAAGCCCAAATTCGAATTCAGCGATGCCAAAAACATATACATATAGGTTTTCAGATTTGTAAACGAATATTTAGCGATTTGACCTTCAAATGCCCTTAAACCTGACCTGATTGAGTCAAACGGACCCCGGATTTGAAATCAGCGACCCGAAAAACCTATGAGACACATGTTCACATCACAGAGTCAGAGAAGTTTTTTTTTGTGGGTCTGTGTTATTTATTATTAAACTTAAATTCAAGTGCGAACTAACTAAACGTTGTATTCATTTAAAGCAAGAACTTAAATCAAAAAAACATACAATACAAATTATTGTAACGTGGCCGCATATTATATCTTTCTTTTTCTAGCATTTAAGTTACACTCCTAACAGATGGCGTCTCTTCATACTATGAGAAGGCAAGAAAGCTAGACCAAGAGGGGCTTATCGCATGACACGAAGTTGCCACCTTAGCACTAAAAAATATGTAACTTCTAAATGAATGGAGATCCCATCTTCAAACTTGGTATTTGGAATCTTTATTATATAAAGAACAATAAGAGAAAAGAAAAAAAATATCAAAATGGTCTAAGCTACTTAAAATTAAAATTGAATCGCCAACATCCGGTTTTCTATAGGTATAATAAATCTGTTTTTTGCACGAGGTCCACGCACTAAAAATTATGTATCTTCTAAGCGTATGGGTATCCCACTCTGAAACTTGGCATGTATTTTCTCTAATATATGGGCTTTATTTTGAGACATAAAAAAAAAATATAAAAATGGGCCAAGTTTACCAAAATTTTATTTGAAATGTTAACTTCCGGTTTTATATATAAGAAAAAAATGTATTTCCGGTTTAGATTTCATAAATAAAAAGAACATCTATTTTACCATATATTCAACTATTAAAATTATTTTTATATTGCTTCTTTTAATTTATCAACATTTTTCTTAAAAACCATTACTCATTGCTTGTCGAAAGTTTACAAGCCCATAACTGGAGTACCAGACCTCAAAATTCAAAATCCTTCTAAATGTATTTTTAGATTCAATTGAAGTATAAATAACACAAAGATGAATGAATTTCAACACCCATCACTTTTTTCGTTGTCCGCTTCACGTGAAATGCCCCATATATACAATTTTCTTTGAAATTAAAAGAAATGTATTGACAATTTTAAGTATTTATGGAAAACATTTGTCGTTATACAATATTATTTCAAAATCAAAGAATCTGCGATGTAAAAGTTTTGATCGAAATCGGTAGAGTCGCAAATGAGAAAGTAGAAAATAAAAAGAAGGTTCTATGACAGGTACCGATAATAACATTTATTTTTAACCAAAGTGTGAACTACATTGTTGGTACCGTATACACATAATTTAAAAAAAAAAAAAAAAGGCATTAGAGTCGTTTTCGAAATAATTATGTTACATATTTCATAATGGCTGTATGGAAGGAACCGAGCTGAAGTTAGACAAACCATTTCAATTTTTCCTCTAGGCTGCAGGTTGAGGTACAGACGGAATCATTATTTTTTTTGTGTTGTAATGTCAACTTATGAAAATTCCCAGTTCAAATTTGTCTAAAAGCAAGTAAAAAGTCATTTTATAATCTACTTCGATTTTTCTCAATTTACTTCACTTTTTTCTTCAAATCTCCTTTGACTTTTTTCCGGAAGTGGTAACGCTGATGGGGACTTCAAGTCTAAGATATGTAACAAATGCAAAACTATGAAAATTGTTTTCATTGTTTTTATTTTGATTATTACAAAATATTCAGGGACAATAGATAATAAACGAACGGTTTGATCAGCCAATTTAAAAATTCATAATCAGTTTGTTAAAAAAAAACCATACCAGTAGCCAACATTTCTGAAACAAAAAAATATTTACTCAAATATACAAAAAAAATAATTTTCGCCACTTTTCTTAAACTAACGGTCAATTGTAAAAAATCAATTACGTATCTCCATAAATTTTTTCAAACAATCCATTATCTATAACAAATTTATTCATGTTTTCAAAACTGCCCAATGTATTATGTTGTCAATTTTTACATGTAAATTAGTGGTCAAAGACGGAATTACTTTTTAATCCGAGGGGTATATTATTTTTGGCACTAATTAATTTTATTGATTCATAAATAATCTCAAGACAATGAATCCCTTTAAAAAAATAAAAATTGAAAATGTTTGACTATGGATATTTCTTATTTTTAGAAACTGAAATAAGAAAAAGAAATATTTAAAACGCTTTTGGTTTCATCCCAATACGACCACTTTTCGCAGGGTTACAGCCCTTTGAAAAAGACTCAAAAGAACTGCAAAACATTTATAGGTATACATAGGTACCTACATACATAGTTACCATTATTATTTTGGAAAGTGTTATAATTTACTTGGGTTAGGAAATTTAATATTTTTTTTTTGTTGAACAATTTTTAATTGTAAACATTTTCCTAAAACTAATTGTCTACATTAAAAAAAAAAATTATAAATATCAGAGCAAATTCCCCGGATTCCTATCAGTGCCCCCTTTTCTTTATTTTTTAAAATATTCTCAAAAGTAAAAGTCCTAGAACCAACAGATTAACCTTGTATAAATACGCAAAGAATAAAAACATAGCTATCTACCTATATGCGAAAAGTTACAATTTACCTGCAACCAAAATCAAAACAGAAAACAAACCGTCTATTATTGTATAAATACGCAAAGAATAAAAACATAGCTATCTACCTATATGCGAAAAGTTACAATTTACCTGCAACCAAAATCAAAACAGAAAACAAACCGTCTATTATTGTATCTAATTGTGAGCGCTGAATGTAAAAAAAACTCAATTTTCCTGTCCTAAACCTCATTTAATTTATTTGGTAGGTACGAGTATAAAGGTGTGTCCACACCAGAGAAACATTTCAGGAAACATTGTTTAAAAAACGTTTCTGAAATGTTTCCCATTTGTTTAAAAAGCATTTCAGAAACATTGCAGAAACATTTCAGAAATGTTTCTGATTCGTTTTTTTGGTGTGGACGCTTTGAGAAACATTTCTGAAATGTTTCTTTGTTTCCCATTGTTTCCAGATTGAGTTGTCTGTAATTTTTTTTCTCGCCTGCTTTGGACTGTAAGCGCATGAAGTTTTTATCTACTTCATCTTTATCACAATTTTTATTTTCGGAAATTTCAGATATATACTCGGCTTTTTTGATTTTATTTTTAATATTTTTCATCAAGAGAAGTCGATCCCACAAACTTTTTTTATTTCATAAATTTTTATCAATTGGATAACATTCTCGTTGCTCCACACTTTTCGCGACATTTTATATTTATATAAATAACCACTCACGCACTTTCTACCTATGTAAATGCCTGGGAAACAAAAACAGTTTCCCATTCGAAATGGGAAAGAGAAAAACATTTCATAAACATTTCAGAAATGTTTCGCGAGCGTCCAGACCAAAGAAACATTTTTGAAACATATCAGAAACATTTCAGAAATGTTTCTCTGTTTCTGAAATGTTTTTTAAATGTTTCTGAAATGTTTCTTAAATGTTTCTGAAATGTTTCAAAAATGTTACTTTGGTCTGGACACACCTTAATATTTATCTTTTGCGCAATCCGAGTCAATTCGATGCTTGTGCGTTGCCTGTGCGGCTTGGCACTCGTGCCATGAATTCCCATTGTGTGTTATTTTTTTTATATTCTCTCTCTTCTATTTTTCTCTAAGCGCGATGCGAAAAAACAGGTATCCTGGAGAGACGAGACGAGGTATATTTATTTTCTTAACACAAAAATTCTTAACTAAGAGAGTAATATTTGTACACCAATATATGTATGTAAACGTTTTTACATGAGATTCGAGTTTGCTTCTGCGGTAGACCTACCCTTAATTCCTGGTATATAAAATTCAAATCGAATCATTCGGAGTACAAGTTGGTTTCCACCGTGCATTGTTATATCATGTAAAAAATCAACATAGCGTCTAGAAACTACAGCTTCATAAGGAACGAATAATATGATTTTGATCCATAAAGGGATTCAAGTTCAAATAGCGACTTTTGGAGGACACGGGTTCTTTTCTTAAAAGTTTAAGGTAATCTGGTTGATAGTAAAGATTTTGCGTCAGTGAAATAACGAGACTTTTCACGTGACTCACTTCACTTTGAGTAATGACGGTTGAGGTATAACGAAAGAACTTTCTGTAACGAGGGTGTGTTAGATGGAAAAAACGAATAGCATAACTCATCACTCGTAATAATTTAGACCACTTAGAAAATCTACCTATTATTGTTTCAACATTTGATAGAATTAAAGTGTTTAAACTTTAATTGGCCTTCGCTCCAAATCATCTTCGTCTGCGGGTTTTAAAAGAAACCGAGGTCAAAATGATTGGGACTGGCCATGTCAGGAAGGACTATTCCACCATAAACTGTTGGGTTTTAGTTCCATCGGTGATATACCTCTGGTTGCTAAATCAGCAGGATTGTCTGCTGACCGAACGTGTCTCGATTTTATAAAGTGGAGATCTGTTTGGATTTGAGAAATACGGTTAGCCACAAAGGTATTCCAGGTACAAGCTGGTTTATCTAACCAAGCCAAAACTATTGAGCTATCCGTCCAACAATATAAACCTTTACTGGTGCATTTTAATTTCGATATCACTTTACTATAAAGTTTGGCCAAAGAACAGCACCACAAAGTTCAAGCCTTGGCAAAGGAATTTGGTTTACTGGTGATACTTTGCTTTTGCAGCATATTAAGTGAGTAAACCAAGTGGTCTCACTTGTTTGAACGCGTAAGTAAAATGCAGCTGCATATGCATGCTCAGAAGCGTCACAAAAACCATGAACTTGAATTGGATTCGATGGATGGTATTGCATCCATCGAGGAACTTGGAGTTTTTGGATAAATGGTAGCGAAGTAAGAAAAGATTGTCAGCGGCGACACGTTAGGGGCTCAATCGGTTGGTCCCAAGACGGCCCGTCATGCCAGACTTGTTGCATGATTATCTTCTGGAGCTAACCATCCAGCAGGGTCAAATAACCGGGCTATTACAGATAGCACAGATCTTTTCGTTAGATCATGATCAGATGCGATAGTTTTAAAGAAAAACTGAAAGGCATCAAGTTTTGCATTCCATTGAATGCCCAATGTTTTGGATACACTCTTGTCTTCAAGATTTAAAACATCTTCATTAAAGAGATGTGATGCTGGGATGGTGTCAAGAAGCTCACGACAGTTTGATGTCTACTTTCTTAACGGAAACCCTGCAGTGTTCAGAGTTTCAATCAACTCGTGCTGTGCTCTTAGTGCAGTATCAATCTCATGAGCAACAGACAAGACATCATCAACATAAAAGTCTTACTTTAAAATTGCAGAAGCCAGAGGACAAGTATGTTGAACATCTGCAGAAAGCTGATGTAGACTACGAATAGCTGAGAATGGGGCACAGTTCACGCCGAATTTTACTGTTTTCAGCTCAAAGGCCTTTGCTTGATTATCTGCATCCGCAGGATTGCGGAACCATCGTTGATACGGAGTGTGATCAGAATGAACTCTTATCTGACGGTACATTTTTTCGATATCAGCATTGAACACATATCGATAAAAACGCCAATTTAATATTAAAGTTGTTAAATCGGATTGTAGAATAGGGCCAGTGTGCAACAAGTCGTTTAAACTAGCACCAGTGCTTGATTTACTGGACGCGTTAAAAACTACACGAATTTTTGTCGAAATACTATCAGGTTTGATAACCGCATGATGAGGCAGATAGAAAGAGCACACTTTCTTTTCATGAAGGATTTCATTGGAAGGAACGAATTTCATGTGACCAAGTGTAGAATATTCTTCTAACACCTAATTGTATTTTGCATGTAAACCAAGATTTTTTCCAAAAGATTTTTCCATGCGTTGGAACTGCTAGGTTCTCGAGAAAGACCTAATGGTGGCGTTGGTTCTTTGAAAGGAAGACGAACTGTGTAACGGCCATCAGGATATCTAGAAGTTGTAGTTGAATACAGATTCTCACAAAAAGTGTCTTCATCGGAGAGAGGTTTGGATTCAGAAATATTTTCGACTTCCCAGAACTTTCAATCTGTTGATCCTAAGAAACTCCATTAAAATATGAAACGAAAGTAGAAAATGAACGAACATTTTCTTGAAGAGGTCCTGACAAGATCCATCCAAAAACTGTATTTTGGGCCATAAGTGAACCCAAGACATTTGTTTGAAAAATGTCTAGAATTTAACATCCCAACATACCATCTGTCTGACTTTAAGGCCGCCTATGATATCATAGCCAGGGTAGAACTTTACAAAGCCATGAGAGAATTCGGCATCCCAAATAAATTGACACGACTATGTAGGTTGACCATGACCAACGTAACAAGCCAAGTAAAAATAGCCGGATTGCTATCCAGACCAATCAACATCTTTAATGGACTCCGACAAGGGGACGGTTTGGCCTGCCTCCTCTTCAACCTGGCGTTGGAGAAAGCAATCCGTGACTCTGGCACGGCAACAAGAGGGACCATCGTCAACAGCTCCAACCAGTTACTGGTTTACTCAGACGACAACGACATCATCGGAAGAACCGAACAAGCTGTACACGATTCCTTCATCCAGATCGAGCAGGCGGCACAAAATCTGGGGCTGCACATTAGTGAAGGTAAAACAAAGTACATGGTGGCTTCGAATGCGAGAGGAACAGTCAAGGTAGCGGAGCACGAATTTGAAGTGGTGCAATCCTTTATACCTTGGGTCAATAGTAGCAGCCGATAACAATATAGAAGAAGAAATACGCGGGCGGCTTCTCAAATCCAACAGAGCCTACTATAGTCTGTCAAAGCTCTTAAAATCCAGAAATCTCACCATAACTTCAAAACTGCTGCTGTACAGGACCATGGTCCTGCCAGTACTCACATATGGATCCGAGACTTGGGTGCTTAGCAAAAGGCACTCGGACCTCTTAGCTGCGTTCGAGAGAAAAGTCTTAAGTAGAATTGTTGGCCCCATATGTGAGGAAGGACGATTCCGGAGACGGTACAATCATGAACTGTACGCAATCTACCTTGAAGCAGATATCGTGACAAAAATTAAGCTCGGTAGACTCCGGTGGGCAGGGCACCTAGCTCGCATGAGCGAAAATGAACCTGCTCGGAAAGTTCTTTGTGGTACATTCTATGGCAGACGACAGCGTGGTAGACCATGCTTGCGCTGGAGAGATGGCGTAGACCAGGACGCCCGAAGCCTTGAGGTGCACAACTGGATGGCGTCGGCTAGAGACCGGGATAGGTGGAGAGACTTTTTGAAAGAGGCCAGGACCGGAACCCGGTTGTCAAACCGATGATGATGATGATACAGCCGTAAACATATCACGAAATGTTGGCCAAGTTAAATAATCGCCGTAAAATATGTCGGTATCACAAGCAGGAACTTTAATACACAGGCAGTAACAGGCAGTGAAGAATCTTGCACAGATCGAGAATTTCCGGTTGTTGAACGTTGATTAGGATCGTTCATTTGTAAATCATTAAATTTAATGCCGCAAAATTTTAAACATTTGGGGCATTTCACGTGAAGCGAACAACGAAAAAAGTGGTCGGTCATGAAATTTCTTGATATTTGGTATACGTACACTTCATTCGATTCTAAACATACATCTAAAAGGATTTTGAATTTTGACGCTTGTAGCTGCAGTTATGGACTTGCAAAGTTATGGAAAGCTGTATGTTAGGGTTCTGAAAAAAAAAGATTATAAATTAAATTAAGGGATAGACAAATTATTTTAACTGTGGAATATATGACAAATTAAATGTTCTTATCAATTATGAAATCAAAACCGGAAATAGATTATTTCCTTGCATTAAAAACCGGAAGTGAAAAGTTTAAACCAGATTTTAAGAAACTTCGACACTTTTGATTTTTTTTTTAGTATCAAAATTAAGCTTATACGATTTAGAAACTATATGCCAAGTTTCAGAGTGGGATCTCCATACGTTTAGAAAATACATAGTTTTTAGTGCGTGTTTAAATGTATTTTTTTCCACACCACCGCTGAGGTAAAGTACTTAGCGCGTGTTTTTTTATGTGGTTTCCCCAGTAGGCATAATCCACGTTGAAGCAGCATGCAGAAAAAAATCCATGCAAAAAAAATCAACTAATTTCATTAACTATTTAACTTATACTCGGAATTATTTATTCATTTTAATAAATTTGCTATCGATTGCTTTGCTTGTTCTTTTAACTATAAGGCCATTGGTCGTTGGAATGAATGCATGAAACTTTTTAGTTCCTGGAATCGTGACAGCAGAATCAAACCGCGGTTGCAGAAAATTTCTTTCTTGTATAATATTGTCCTTGGGGCAGTAGTAAACTGAAGTCTGAGGTAAAGATGATTTTGCCCATTCATATAATTTTAAAGCCGATGTAATTGCTCTGTCAGAAGACAATTGTAAGCTTGCACGTGCAGCTAAGCGCTTGAGGTTTCCACCAAGACCATCACATGGGCCCTTTCCATGAGAAGTGTCATGGAAGTGAAATTCGGCATCGACCTTAAAATCATCCTTATACTTAAAAAGGTTTACAAAGTTAAATTTGTTTTTAAAGTGTTGTGGTGCTCCGTCAGTAATGTAAGTTATTTTTGAGACGGGTATGACTTTACGGAGGAGGTGCTGGTGAAGTAATTTTTGGAAAGCAATGAACGAAGCAGTATCGTGTTTCAAATCATTAGAAATCATCACAATGCTTCCATGTTTAATATCACTACCGTCTTTATAGTAAAACACAGATGTAAGAAGAGTAGCTTGGTTATTATTCCAGTGGAAAGATTGTGCAGCATCTTGAACCACGAAGCTATAATTTTCAGCAAAATCACACTGAACAATAATTTCTTCTTCTTTAATGGATTCTTTTAATGTTTTAAAATAACTCGCTTGTTGTTCAGCAATGTAAGCGTGTGGTCTTAAAATGTCTAAGGCTTTGCAAAGGCTATCGACAAAATCATCACTTGGGAGAACTTGGGTAGCAATCGTAAAACGATCTGTACCGACCCATGTCTCAAACTGGACGCTTGTTACTTGATTGTCGTCAAAAATACATTTTAAATTTTCCCGAATTACTTCTAAGCCAGGACAAGAATCACAACGTTCATTTGGGGATGATTTTTCGTTCATTAAATAACAATTTGATGTTGGATTAGAACACATCATTTTTTCTAAGCAGTCCTTATAGCTAGAAATAGGAATACTTGTTCCAGATGTGAGAGAAGCTAAATTTCCTCCGTTCAGCATTAGTTTGACATTTTGATGATATGTACAAACACAAACGACATGTGTACCAGGGTCGCCAGCTAAAATACACTGTTTGGGCCTCAAAGTGAAAAACTTCGTTAGGCCCAATTTTATATCGGAATATTCAGTTTTAAACTGCTGATACAGCTCAGTAATATTGCACAAAAGTAGGTGTTTTTGTAGCTGACTTCTTGTGCCATCATCTTGTTTAACAGACACAAAGTCTTTTTTTCCTGGCATAACTCTTCTCACATCTTCTCTTAAATAAAAACTCCGTACCAAATTTAAAGTTTCAGCTGATACTTTTTGTCCATCACGTGGATTAGGTGTTGACAAAATCCCGAACTTGTCTACCAGATCTTTGGCTTTTTTTGCTTGCCGTCTTGATGTTCCAAATTCTTCTGCAAGTCTGTTTTCAGTCTAAGATTTTGGTGCAGCTGTTAAAATCATTGTTTTAAATGAATTAGAGGTACTGGGATCATTAAATTTATCTTTCAGTTGATTCAAAATTTCATGACTGTCAATGTCTTTGTCTGTCTGAGTTGTTTTATTTTTATGCAATGGAATAGTTTTCGGGATAAAGGGATCATCTTGACTATTTTTCGGAGATTCACTTGATGTTTGGCTTGATTGCACAACATCTTTTTGAAATAAACGCGATGGCAATTCAAATAAAAGTCGTTTTCGACAAGAATCACACGCGTAAACACTTTCACTAATACCCCACTTTTGTGAGAGACTGTAAGAAATTTTTCTTAAACTTTTAACCTTTTTATGAAAAGCTAATTTAAAAGATTGTAGCAACGGTCACCGTACTTATTCATGATTAAATGAAATCTTATTACAGAAAAAGTCTTAGCGCGAACGTTGTTTTCATTAAGAACAATAACTCAAATTAAACAGTAAAAAAAGGCAAAAGAAAATGGCGTCACGTGATATCAAATTGTATCGATCTTTTTCTAGCATTTAAGTTACTCTCTCTAATGACAATAGAAAGCGTGTCTTCGCACAGGAAGAAAGTGGGAAAAGGACAGAGTAAGGCTTTGCCCCTGATCACACTTTGCAGCGTCAGCATCTAGAAATATGTAACTTTTTAACAATTCGAGACCTCATCTTTAAACTTGGTACGTTGTAAATATATTTTACATACATATATTTTACATGCAATAATAATAAAATGGTTTAACCTACTCAAAATTTGAAATGAATTGCGTACTTCCGGTTTTCTATACAAAAAATGTTTTTCTTTGCGCGAGAGGGTCGCACTAAAAACTATGTATTTTCTAAACGTATGGAGATCCCACTCTGAAACTTGGCATGTAGTTTCTAATAGGGCTGATGATTCTACCCGGGTAATCAACTACCCGGGTACCCGGTTACCCGGGTTCTTGTACCCGGGTAGTAAATAACCCGGGTACCCGGGTATTCGGGTATTACCCGGGTACCCGGGTATAAAAACGAAAAACTTCTTCGTGGCTATGTAAATCGCTTTTTCAAAAACACCTATAAATCTTGGAACAAATTATATAATTATATGTATGACACAATTAGGTACAGCGACAAAATTTCAGAAAAACTAAACATTTTATTCAATAGGTAGTCAAAAAACATAAAAACAATGCTCTGAAATACAATTATATTAATAATGAGCAAAGGAATTATCAAAATTTCATAAATTGTTGATGAGGAAAATTTGATGGGTTTAAATTCTAATTTAATAGATCTTGATTTTTGTGCAAGAACACCAACAAAGAAACATTTTCTGGGGCCAAACATGATCTTTTGGCAGTAATAATATTGCCTGCAGTCGAAAAGAGCCTTTCTGAACTTGCTGATATAGCTGGAACAGCAAGATATCTTGTTGCCAAAGATGCCATAACGAGAATAGAGCGTTCTCTCGAGCACCACCATACAAGAGGGTCCAAACGGTTCGATATACGAGCTTCTGCTATGTACTGCTCAAACTAAGAGATGTTGTAAAGTAATTGCCCTTCAGTTGCAAAGAGGAAATCCAAATCTTGGTCATCACTACTTCCACTAGGTTCTTCTTCTGTTACTTTGTCAGTGTTAAGTTTTTTACTTAATTTCCCAAATGAAAAGACTGGGTTGATTAATACTAACTTAATCTAGTTTTAATTGAATATAGAAGAAATCGCGGATAACCTCTTTGGCAGAAAGCCGAATTCAAAGTGAAAGAAGGTTAGCCACAAGGCATGAAAATTTACATGTATAAGTTTAGTTGTTGTAGATAAGATTAAATGTCATAATTAATGTTCGTTAAGATATGGTAAGTGTTGCCAATGAATTCAAAGTGCAATTCAGTTGTAGATGCAACAGTCAGAGCACATTCCCAGAATTTTTTCCTTAACAAAAGTACGGATTTAGTCTGCTACTTCACAGCTCTCAGTTTTAAGGTCCTTGGACCTTGGGTCTAAGAATGATGCTACTTGGTAAAATATTTTCGGCTGGGGACATTTCGCCTAGGTGAAAGCGTGTTTTTAGAGAAAAAACGATTTTATTTTTGAATATGGTGGCTGTTTCTGTGTCTTCGAGCTTAGGTGCATAGTGGTTTTCAATCAGAGTTTTGATAACCAAGCGCACTGCAGAAAGCGTTACTTTACTTTCACGACATAGCAGTTTTGTTGCTATGTATAGTGGCTTCAAAACGGTGGTTAACTCTTCCATTATTCCCCATTCGTACTCAGATATTTCCAGGTTCAGTGCTGTAGAAGAACTCGTATAGCTCTTATCACTTAGAACTGCAATAACGGCGGAGCGATTGTGGTGCAAAATATCACTTATAAAATAAATGGAATCCCATCGGGTTGGACAATTTTGAACTAAACGTTCCTCCTTCATTCCTAGCTGCAATTGTTTTCTAATTAGATTAGATTAGATTAGATTGATTTTATTAAATTAATCATTTAAATATTCATTTCATATAATTTACACAAAATCTCTATAGCATGGCAAAATGCCGTCTGCCAGATTGACAACAGAATATTTTCTTTGACATATTTGCAAAAAGTTAGCCTAACCTTTTAAATTTACATAACTTTTACCAGATTATTTTAAACAATGTTTTAAATATTTTTAATTTAATTTAAATTTTTTGATGTAGTAATAACATCACACGAATTAACATGAATTTATTTTCAAAAATCTTCATTAATTATTCGTTCTCTATACTTCAATGAAATTTTGCAGAACTCATACAATTTTGGAACATCCATCTCATTAAGCTTCATCAGCACTTGTTCCTCCGATAAGAAATCACATACAAAAATATGTCTCCTAGTTTCCCTGAGAGTTGGGCACCTTCCGACGAAATGAATGACGTCTTCCCGTTCTGCTAAGTTGCATATACTGCATTCCAATGGTAGATCAGGTCTGTGGGGTATAAAGTTTAAGTTAAGCAATTCACTTCGAATCCTGAGCATTGTGGCAATCATGTGTACACTATTTGTATCTCGAAAATAATTTTTGTCCAATAAATTGTGATTCAGTCTACTGTAGATTGATCTGTACAGCGAACCAGATGCTTCAGCCATAAATTCCGCTCTACATTGCTCATCTAATTTTTGAATTATTTCGTAAAGATTACTTTTACTATTCGATATATCTTCAACGTTAATGCTTAAACTCATATCACATCCTCGGGCTAATTCCAACCAATCTCTATACCAGCTGTTTTTATCTTGGATAGCTTTGAGGGCTATCTTTCTCGTAAGCTGGGTTTCAGGCATAGCAAAGGCTTTAAGCTTGGAGCTTTAGTGTTTTTATAAATAGAGGCGATATCCCGGTTTCTAGGCTAGCATTATAACGTAGTTCGGCGTGTTTTCCGGTAGGTGAAATATTCTCTTCACATAGTGTCTTAAGAGATTCTCTACTTTATCGAACTTTTTACATCCCCAAATCTGTGCTCCGTATAGAAGAATCGTCTCCGAAACCGCTTCAAATACCTTATTGCAGTTTTGGCTTTTAAGAGTTTTTCCTTGAAATGCTTCTCCACTCAGATTTTTTGTAAAATAAACACCAAGATACTTGAATTCGTTGACACATTCTAAGCGTTCTCTATTAAAAACCCATTTTTCATTTGAAGCAATTCTTCCACCCCCTCTTTTAAAAATCATTACCTTGGATTTTTCTATGTTAACTATGAGGTTCCATAATTGGCAGTAGTCGTTGATCATGAGTTGTAAGGTTTGGGGTGAGTACGCAAACAGGACTACATCATCCGCAAAGAGCAATGCCTTAATAGGCACTCCAGCAAAGTCCACTCCACCGGGCAGATAATCGATCAAATCATCGATGAAAAGTGCGACCAATGTAGGGCTTAATGTACAGCCTTGTCTTACTCCAGATGTTGTTTCGAACCAATCCGAAAGTTCTTCTCCGTTCCAAACTGCAGCTTGCGTTCCTTTGTACAGTTCTTCCAGAACACGTCCAAACTTATGCGATAAACCCAATCCATACAATTTGTAAAACAGGGCAGATCGGTCAATTGTGTCAAATGCAGCCTTGAAATCAATAAAAAACGCGTTGTAATATAAAATTCTCCGCTATGCTTTTCAAAACAAAAATATTGTCAATAGTTGAATATCCAGAATCCAGATTGGAACTCTTTTAACAGGTTTTGAGATTTAATCCATGTTGTAAGGCGCTTTTGTAACACTGATGTGAATACTTTATACGTGGCATTCCAAAATGAAATTCCTCGATAATTTGAAGGATCTGATAAACAACCTTTTTTATGTATGGGAAATATCACTGATTCCTGGAATTCTTTAGGAGTAGCATCACCATCCATAACTTTATTAAAAAGTTTTGTTAAATTTTCTTTCAGAATATTAGTCCCATATTTATAAAATTCTATTGGAATTCCGTTTGCTCCAGAAGCTTTTCCATCTTTCATGCCACCCAGCACTTCTTGGCAAGTGATTGCAAAAGCTAAAATTTCATTACTAAATCCAGGAACTGCGTAATTCCACTTTATATTGTTTGCAATTGGGTTAAGTAATTCCTTAAAATATTCCCGCAATGTACTCTTACTAAGGTTTGAGTTGATTTTAAGTTGTTTCCCATTCAGTTTCCATGCAAGCTTCCAAAATTCCGATGAGTCTTTACACGTCGCCAATCTGTTGGCTTCAATTTTACCATATCTCCTTTTTTGATTCTACATAGATCCTTATATTTCTTATTGGCCTCAATGTAATTCTGACTGAATGAACCATCGCTAGAATTACGGAATATTTTCAGCCATGTAAAAGATAAATTGCGGGCACGTTGACAATCCTCGTCAAACCAAGGTTCTATTCCAGCTTTTCTATCTTTTCTATATTGATTTGCTGTTGTGGATACGAAGTTTTTATTGTACGAGTATCTTCCAATATTTCAGAGTCCATATAATGCCTTCTTTGGAGTTTCGAATCGAGTAGATGTCTGTATGCTGGCGCCCTGGAAACTTTCCATTTTAGCTTAGGTAGTAAACGCATATTTGTAATTTCCTCAGGTGATGGATACTTTTGGTGGTGAAAAGTGACAACTAGCGGAAAGTGGTCCGAGTAAAGTACTTCCTTAACTTCGAAGTCTGAAATATATGGCTCCCAATCCGTCCCTATGAGACTATAGTCTATCACTGATGTTCCTTGACCACCAACAAATGTGAAATTACCCGAATCATCACTCAAACTAGTTCCATTTTGAATTCTAAGCTCGTATGAATCACAAAACTCTACTAGTCTCCTTCCTCTTCCATTGCATAAGTTGTCTTTTGATCGCCTATTGACGCCATGAACTGCATTCAACATTCCCGCTTCTTGACCCACTCTGGCATTCAGATCGCCAATTGTTTTCTGTTTAAGGCCGACGTAGCAACATTCGATTGGTGAAAATGTGATACCACTCTTCGACATTTTATTGCGACAATTTCGTAATACTCAACAGGCTTAAATATATGCTTTACACAAAGTTGTAGGTTGTGAGCAGCACAATTCACATTGTCACCCACATTCATTAACGGTAATAATCCAAACCAATTTGTATTCTCTCTTCTTGAGTTGAATCATTTTGCGAACTTTTACAAATCTCTTTGTACTAGCAAGACATTATGAAAACAAGTTCAGGTGTTCCATTTGTAAAACATACCTAAGCCTAACCGTTGTATCTGTACTTTAATCAGTGCATTTCATTGTGTACTTGCTAAACCTCTTAATCTAAACCATCCTAGAAACAAATAGCGGTATTGATTCGGATATATTTAATTTAATACCCGGGTACCCGGGTAATCGGGTAATCGAGTAATCGGGTAGTCGGGTACCCGGGTAATACCCGGGTACCCGGGTATTACCCGAATTACTCGGGTACCCGGGTACTCGGGTAGCCGGGTATCATCAGCCCTAGTTTCTAAATCGTATAAGCTTAATTTTGATACTAAAAAAAAAAATCAAAAGTGTCGAAGTTTCTTAAAATCTGGTTTAAACTTTTCACTTCCGGTTTTTAATGCAAAGAAATAATCTATTTCCGGTTTTGATTTCATAATTGATAAGAACATTTAATTTGTCATATATATTCCACAGTTAAAATAATTTGTCTATCCCTTAATTTAATTTATAATCTTTTTTTTTCAGAACCCTAACATACAGCTTTCCATAACTTTGCAAGTCCATAACTGCAGCTACAAGCGTCAAAATTCAAAATCCTTTTAGATGTATGTTTAGAATCGAATGAAGTGTACGTATACCAAATATCAAGAAATTTCATGACCGACCACTTTTTTCGTTGTCCGCTTCACGTAAAATGCCCCATTTATAATCTACTCTAAATCAATTTTAGAATTAAAGTCGACTCTAAATATTGAGTATACTCGTAAAACGAGAACCGAATGTTTGGTAATTTTAAAGGACATAAACTATACTTTAACGTTAAAGAGCTCGTCTTACTCTAACAGCAGCAAATAGTTAGTTTATCTCTTAAAAGTATACTTTATCCATATTGACAATGGTCATTTCATACCAAAGCAAATCGAAGAAAAAATGTTTACTGATGGTTTTATTCTATTTTTTTAAAGGTGTTCTTTGTAAATAGACTGAATCACTGAATATTATAAATTCGAAACAATCGTACGAAAGTGGTCTACGATTAACAAATCTGTACATACAAATGTAGATATCTTATTTATGCACGCGCGCCGAGACGAGTATAGCTAAATGAATCTGCAAATTGCAACAACAAATTGAGTTTTTATGCTGTGTATAAATTTGCGATTTATACTTTATTTCCATCTAAAATAATGAAAATAACTTATAAACAATCAAAATCTGTACCGAGGTAGTATATTTATATTAAATGTACTTTTTTCGGCGAAAAATTATTTGGTTTGTAGTTGTCTGTTCTTTTTACTTTTTTTTTTGTTTGTTTTTGTAGTTGTGTTATGCATCTGTCAAATTAAGGGTTGTTCAACGCAAATTCGCTTAAGTTCTGTTGTAAAACCCACATTAGTTGGAAGAGTTGTCTAACGTGATTAAAATTATGAAAAAGTTAGACAAAGTCTCCAAGCTAAACGTTAAGTAAGAATAGCCGGTTTTATTGCTTAAACGAGAACTCTTTAAAATTTTGAGCCAGTTTCTTTATTGATTCAATGATTTCACTAAGATAATGTATGTATGTATTGCCAAATAAAAGATACTTTGCCTTAACAGATTCTTTATCTGCATCCGACATAGCATCATCTGCATCGGGATCGAGAAGTAAACAAATCTAGTAACATTTTTTAATATCAGACCAAAGGTCCTTTAATTCAAGTTCTGAAGCTTCTAATTTAGAAGGAGTTTGATCGACCAAAGAAATGGTTTCAAAATTAGTGCAAAATGCAACCAGCTTATCAGCAGCAAGTATAAATTTATTAAGGGATGACATTTTATAAACAATGTAAAAAAAAATGTAGTCAAAAGATTGAATGAAACTCACCCCGAAAATAAGTAAGAAATCACAGTTAGAAAAGTTGAGATATTCCTTTTACAAAACTTTGCAAATTAGGGCACATATACATATGTATGTATGTATGTAGATATGTAGGAACTTATGGACACTTGGTCCTTATTCGGAATTCCCCCCCCCCCCCCCCACCAAAATGCACTTTTTTTTTAATGAATCTATAAAAAAAAAAGTGTGCTGTTGATAAAAAACATCAAATTATGGTGGAGAAACACTTTTATGGTAAAAAAGTGAAGTATAAAAAAATTAATATAGGCCATAGGGTAAATTCAAAGTTTCTTTAAATCCAGATTCTGTGAATGCAAAAGAAAATTTGCATACACCCAACCTCGCACCTACCCCAAATCCTATAGTGTGCCCAAGCAGGGGGGTTGCAGGGGGGCAGCAAAACATTTAGGAACTACTTACAAATACTAATTCACAAAATCTAGAAACTATCCAAAAAATAATCTTAAAACTTAACATTAAATTGTAAACTTACTCATAATTTCAAATTTATATCAGCGAACCGTAAGCCTATGCAGCCTGTGCTCTTTAAAATATTGTACTAACTTAGCAATTTAAGATTACTATGTTAGTCATTATCATTATAAATAAATAAATAAATAAAATAAAATGATTCTATGGGAGGTACTACTAATAACCAAACCATTTTTGTTTAAACCTAAGTTATCTTTTACTGAAAGATTTTTTTTTTAATCGTGCGAGCCGTATGATATGATTGCAAAGTATGATCAAAATCTCGAGTTCGCTTTTTTAAGAATGTATAACTTGCGATATACATATACACTTCGCTTCAACTTAACACGCTCAAAAACTTTCTACGTACGTTGTCCATTTTTTCCCAACATTGCTCCATTGTTTATAGTACTATTATGAAGACGAACGACGACGACAGAAGCGAGTTGAAATTTTTCGGGTATTGTTGATTGATAATTTATAAAAGAAGCCTTCTATAAGTAGCCAGAAATATTGGTACTAAGGAAAAATGTTTTTTTTTTTTTAAACTTTTTGATTAAAAAAAAAACTCCAAAAGACTCCAAGCAACGAAGTATACCAACGTGTGCTCCATACTTTAAAGTTAAAGCACAGAAAAATCAGTTGCAGATACTTGCAGATGTGGGAGTTATGTTCAAAATTGTCTCACTGAATCGTGCTTCAAAAAACTCCCTCTTGACAGTGGTGTTTATCAAAAAGCTTGATTTCTTCGGTACTAATTCTCAGAACGAACTGATTAAGTCCATTATTTTTAGAAAAAATGTTTACCTAAATTTAAAAAATAAAATAACTTTAATACATTGACCCAGGTCTGAGAAATTCGATTTTTGCGAAACCATTTATTTTTTTAGAAAAATGTCAATAACTTTTTTTATAATTACTTTTTCTTTGACCACATACATATATATAAGATTTTAACATGTGTGAAAATTTCCATTAAATCCCTTTAACAGCTTAGATTTTACAAATTTGTTTTCGGTCTTCCATACAAACATGAAAACCGTCCAATTTTATAAAAATGTTAATCAGCCCTATCAGGAATTCCATCATAATCGGAAACTTTTACGAATCCCGAAAAAAGCTATCACCAAATCCGTTCGTAATGACAATTTGTATGAGATTTTCCACTACGATGGATTTCGTGATATCTTTTTTCGGGATTCGTAACAAGTTTCCGATTACGATTGAATGAATTCGTGATAGGGCTGAATAACTTTTTTTCTAATTATTTTTTCTTAACCTTAACCGAATTTCTATCAAATATGTATTAGACTGATTTAAACATGTGTGCCAAATTTCGTTTAAATCCGTGGTACAGTTCAGAATTAACAAACTTTTTTCCGCTCTCCCATACAAACCAAACCACTGTGCGACGTAGTGTGTATGTTTGAGTATAATGTAGAATATGTATGGGAATATCCTAACTTTTACCGATTGCCATTACAAATGAGAACAAATAGTAGGTATTTATCATCATTAAAAAGTGCATCATAGTAGGTTGTTTCTCAGCCCAAACTAGAATAAAACCATCAACATTAGTCTTCCGTACTTTTTTTTTTTAAATTATTCATATTCTTCAAATATGAATGCGCTTCACATTTGTTTAGTTAAAATATAAATTATTTATTAATTTATTTTTGTGTATACTCCTTAGAAAATGTCTTGCTTCATACGTTTACGAGGGCTGCCATGGTCGGTTACTCATCAAGAAATTTTAGACTTTCTCCAAAACGTGAACGTTGTAGATGGTATAAAAGGCATTCATATGGTACTTAGCCGTTGGGATGGAAAGAATACTGGAGAAGCTTTTGTTGAACTTGAAACCGAAGAAGACGAAAAAGAAGCATTCAAGCTCAATAAAAATACAATTGGACATCGGTATATTGAAGGTACATGAACTGGTTTCTAAGTTCCTTACATGCATAGTGACATATATTGTGTTCTAAAGTTTTTTCAGCTACAAATGAGGAAGCTGAACATGCGCTGAAAAATCCGGGATCTATTGCTTCAAACGTAGTCAAGCTTCGGGGACTTCCATATACTATCACTGATGAAATGATTGAAGAATTTTTCAGTGGTAAATATAATTTATATTCATGCAAAAATTTAAAAAATTATACTTACACTTACACTAATTATAAAGGCATTAATGGGATAAAGCTTTTATTTGTGTGAAAGATATATACCTATATAATATAAGCTTTAAATTTTAAACTGTTTTGTTTTTATTATTCATTGCATTTATCGCTTAAAACTTAATAATTATTAATTTTTGAAGGTTTAAAATTGTTTTTCTACACATTAAAGTGCATATATAGTAGGTACTTCAGTAGTACATTTTAAGTCAAGTTATGGAGAAAGTATAGAAAGTGGTTCAATCCTATAAAAATCATAAAATTAATAAAAAAATTGGGTGTTCCAGAAAATAAAAAAAACATGAGTCAAAAATAAATAAAAATATTTTTTACCCGTCACCAACTAACTATCAAACTGATAACATCGTTCCAGTGTGATTAGTTTTTGCCGCCAAACGCGTAAACCGGTTCTTCCTTCAAACCATCGTTTCTATTATTTTTTTCTCATTCTAGGTGTTAATTAAAATGGCCGGTCGGCCAAATAATATTCCTTCAGACAAAAAAAAAAAAAACAAAACACAACACTCTACGCCATGATAAACAGAAAACAAGGTATGCTCATTAGATTTTTGACAGTTCTGCTCTGACGTCACAATCATCTCGCTGGGAAATTAGATAGAAGAAAAAAAAAATTCATTTCATGTGAGAGTTTTTATTATTTTTCTATTTTTACAGTTTATGTCTCTTAAAAATAATTTGTTTAAATGCTTAATCCTAAAATAAAGTCTACATTTAAAAAATAATTTTTTTACTTGCGACTTATAGGTACTATAAGACAAGTTATGCATTCGTAAAAAAAATCGAACTCGAGATTTTGATCAAAGTTGACATTACGATGATAGCGAAGACCAAAAAAGTGGGTCTCGCAATTCTGTCTGTCTGTCGGTTTGACTACAGCCTAAACTGCTCGGCCGATTTTCTTCAAACTTGGTAGATATGGGTTTTAATTTTTTCCCCCCAGACGTTTTTTTCTTTTTTCTTTTAAGACCAAAAATAACGGTACCTGCCATACGATTTTTTTTCGAAATTTTATAAATATTTTTTTTTTCTGAAAAACTGTCCCACAGAATTTTTAAAAAAAAATTTGAAAAATTTCATTTAGTTAAAGCTAGGTAATGGTTGAAAAAAAATTTCCAAAAAATCGTTATTTTTGGTAGCCCCCCTGGGTCCATTTTTATAGTTTTTGATTTTCTCGAAAACGGTACAAATAATTTTTTTTATGCTAGAGCTCCTCCAAAGTTTGAATATTTTTACATATTCAAATTTTTCTTTTTTGAGTTTTTAAAAAAATTTTCAAAAATTATTTTTTGGAAACTCGATATTTCGAAAACCCCATGCTCGATTTTTTTCAAACTTGCTAAATAAAAGTTTCTTAACATAATCTACAAGATTTGAGAAAAAAAAATTTTGTTTTATCTAAAACTAACGGTACCTTCCATACAAAAGATAAAAAATGGTTTTCGAAAATCTTATTTTTTTTGAAAGCGGTTCCGAGAATTTTGCTAAATTTTTTTTCTTTTGATTAATTTTTACGATCTATAATTTAATAAAAAAATTTTGAAATCTAGATATTGCTGACTGTACGCCTACCATACAACGATTTTTTTGAATTTTGAATTTCTCATTATCGGCATAACGGATTTTAATGAAATTTTTTCTAAAGAAGCTCCTAACAAGTTTAAAAAACATTGCATTTCAAAACTTAAAAAAAAAAATATTTTTTCAATTTTTGGAAAAAAAAGTCATTTTTTTTTTTGGAAAATTCGATATCTCAAGAACGGCTAAATATTTTTCTTGGAAATTTAACTCTCATTCGTACAATAACAAAATCTTACGGTTGGTGTACCAATTTTTTTTTTTAAATTAAAACCACTACAATGACTTATAATTTTTGTTCTTGCATAAATTCATATTTGCATAGCATTCTGTCTTTATCTCTTATGTACTACTAAAAGAATTTAAAAAATTCATTTTATCCATATGAACAGTTTTCTTTAATAACATTCGTTTTTAAAATTCCTAGTCTATTACATAGGAGCAAGTTCGTGCGACCTAGTCGTGCATTTTATTTACACATATCTAGAGACACAGCTTCTGCTTTTTTTAAGTGAGTTTCCATAAACTTTCCTTGTGTATAAAAAACTTCTTTATTGTTTAAAATCGATATACCCTGTTTGAGACTATTAACAAACATTTTAAATCAGCAGATATTAAAATTTCTATTAATTTAAATAATGAGTAAACTGTGTTTTTTGTGCTTACTGTGACTTCATGATGGCAGTGAAGATGTTTTTCTTTAAGAGCTTAACAATTTGTTGTTGGATGAGAAGTTTTAAAATGTATTCTTTTTGGGTGATATCAATGTTAACCTCTCTAAATTTTGTTTTGTGGATAATTACGTATCATAACTAGCTGGTTATGCATTGACATACTAGATATAATAAGTCAATGTGGTTATGGTTTTGAGTGTTCTGTTAACGTACATACTCTGTTAGGAAAATTTAATCATATAAAATTTATATGGAGCACTTTCGATTGCTGTAGAATGATGAAATTTAGTAGAGCGGTGTAGCTTAATGTACATTCAAAGCGAAAAATAGAAAATCTAAGATTTTTCATTCGAAGTATCTTTTTATTGTCATTTTGAAACTATACATGCATCTTGAAAATTCATGACTTTTCTTAGAACTAGAGTGCTCGATTTAGTACTCTATGTTATGTAAACATGAATGAAAAAGGAAAACATTAAAAAAAAACTCTTAACTGTGATGTGAACTATATTCAAACCACTAATTAGGCTATTAATTGGTGGGCTACCTTCATTTAAAAAAAGGAGTTAAAATTGCAACAAAAACAGCATCGCATCCTCAAAAATTATTGCTTTTTTATGACTGAGCGGATTTAGGTACCTACTAGTATATGTATATGATTAGGGTAGGTGTGTAAGTGTTAGGTATCTTGTAAGGACAAGAAGAAACTATTGAAGCGCAAATCAAAACAACCAAAAACAAAAAATTTTAGTAGGTAGAGTCCACCCTTCTATCTTTCCGTATCTTTCGAGATTTTGACATGGCGAAATATTAAAATCTTTGCAAAAAGGAGTGAAATCAGACCAAAAACATAAATGTTAAAAAAAAGAGCCAAGTTCTTCTAAACAAAAACCTTTGTGTAACACGTCAGCCGTGAAAAGTACTGAGATCTAAAAGTACGCCAAGTTCTTACTTCATGAAGGTTTAATACCGAATATTTAAGGTAGAAATATAGAAATTTTATTATTTAATGATTACTGACTAAAATTTGATGGGCTTGGCAAGTTTTTTTTTATGCCCAATTCAAAAGGTTTTAAAAACTTGACCAGTAAGCCCATCAAATTTTAGTCAGTAATCATTAAATAATAAAATTTCTCTATTACATTGTAGCTGTTTCAATATTAAGCTAAATTGAGGGTAAATTAAACTTTGAACTTGAATAACTTTTGACTGAGTTGATTTATCGAAAAATGACATTTTCCTTTTTTTTAGAGCGTTCAATTCTCTACAAAATACATAAAGGGTATTGCAATGCAATTTATCGTTCATGAGTTTTTTTTTCCTGTGTTATTCTTATGGGAAATCGAAAAGTGCGATGCGGACAACCTAAATCTTAATATTAAGGGCTCATATTTTCAGAGGCCTATTTTGGCATGCAAACGAAACTTTTGAGTGTGGTTCCGAGAAAAAATATTTTTTTTTTTTTGGAACGCTCTAATATACATAAATGTACATACATACGTCATTGAAGGTTACTCCTTATCTATCAAATTGGTAAGTAACACTATGTTAACATTTTTGAAAAATGTTTTAATAGTTTAATTTTAAAGATATTGGCGTCAAATGTTGATCGTTTAAGGAATAAAATCGGCTCTACTTAACACAGTAGTTTAGCTCAGAGACTTTGTCTAACTTTTTCATAATCTGAAACACGTTACAGAACTCTTCTAACTAATGTGGGTTTTACAACAGAACCTAAGCGAATTTATCTTTGAAAACCCTTAATTTGACAGATACATAACTCAAACACAACTACACAAACAAACAAAAAAAAAAAAAAAATAAAAACAACAGGCAACTTCAAACCAAATAATTTTTCGCTGAAAAAAGTATGTTTTATATACTACCTCGCTACAGATTTTGATTGTTTATAAGTTATTTATAAAAACTCAATTTTATTGCTGGAAGATGCATATGCATTGGGCTATACTCGCACATGAATAAATTTGTATATTTGTAGGTACTGATTTGTTTGTCCATCACCCTCCGCAATACTGCACAATTAATGACCGTAGAGCACTTTTGTAGAATTGTTTCGCATTTCTAATATTCCAGTCTTTTATAATGCACATGTTTTAAAAAATCAAATAAAAAACATGCAAACTTCTTTATAACGAACTTCCTTATAACGTAGTTCTCTCTCTAGCGAATTTCACTCTTTCATTTCTACGCGACCCCTTTACTGAACCTCTCTTACACACAAATGCCCACTCGCCTTTCATGTTCGTCATACTTTTGTTTGCTTCAGTTCCAACAAAAAATAGCTATCTTCGAAAAAAACTTCATTGCGGCAAATAGATGAACTAAAAACGGCCAGTAAAATAAAGTACCCGCTCCGACGATTTTTAGTTCGGTTCATTACCTGTAAGATGACGTAAATATAATATGAGTTTTCCCACTTCAATTTCTCACAATTTAACGAAAAGGCTACCGGAATATTAAAAAGGAAAATTTAAAAAAAGAAAATTAAAAAAGTAGCTCGACGATCTTCAAGCTAAAATGTGATTCTTTCATATGCAATTTAGTTTTTTCCAATGCGTCTTGTATTGACTTCACAAACCTTGCAGCCATTTGCCGTTTTTTGGGCAAAAATATATAAGAACCTACCTCACACATTATTTTATTTTGCTTTTACAGTAATCCCCGCTTAGTTGCACCTCGCTTAATTGAACATCCCGCTTAATTGAGCGAAAAAGTTGCATTGCAAAATTTCCCGTATTAGTAGCATAGCTTTTTAGATGGTTAACTGAACCCCGCTTAATTGAATTACTCGGTTAATTGAACTTTAAAATATGCACCCGAAAAAAAAATATATGGACAATTTTCGGATAATTGGACGTACAAAAAAATTATAATGAAACAAATATTAGAAATATTTTTTTCAAGATTTAAAATGTAATTTAATTATTATTTGCTTTTTGTTCTTTTTTTTAATTAAAATAATTTGGACTGTTTCCTTTACTTTAATTTATATTATAATTGTAACTAGCCCACCCAGCTCTCGAAATTCGAGTGCCAATTTATATATTATTTATTATTTATATTATTGGCAGTGTTTTCAAGCAAATTTATTAAATTAAATTTTATTTTATGTAATATGCAAAGTGTTCGATAGTGCAAAAACAAAAATGCCCCACAGTGTGTAAATGTGTGTCTAAAGTATATTCTGCACATCTCCGTAACTGGCTTTCCAACCATATAAAATTTATCGAAATCGGTTAAATACTTTTGGAGAAAAGTGTACCACAAAAAACATGTTTGCCGTTTTATTATATGATGATACTTTTGAAGTAGATAAATAAATACAAAATACAATATAAATATGTAAAGAACACGAAAATATAAATCAACTTCGCCACGGAAGCTTATTAATCGCTCCTATCGAGCGGCTCCGCAAGGAATCTTTTATCGGAAGTTCAATTTTGGTTCAAAGTAGCTTTCACCGGAAGACATTTTACAGAAATGCTACGACGCATTGCGTTGGATATACGACCCTATCAAGGTAACCGTGCGTCGGTCGGAGTGGAACATTCTCCGCAACGCATCCTTCGTCGGAAATTCAATTTCGGTTCGAAGTAGCTTTCATCGGAAGAAATTTTACAGAAATGCTACGACGCATTGCGATGGATATAAATTTCAAGCAGAGATGTCCTAATTTACCGATATATCGATATATTTAAACCATGAACAATCGGTGAGAGTGTAATTTATTGTTTACAAAAAAATAATTTGTTCAATTATAATGCGCTAGAGTTTTTAAGAAATGTAATTAGAAGCACTATTGAATAAAGTCCCCTACCTATTTCCAAACATGTTTTTTGTTTCCATTTGAAGTGTTAAAAAAATTAATAAAAAAAAAAAAAACTTGATTATACAGGGTGATTTGCATAAGGTGTGACCAAAAGCTAGGGCGTGTCGGTTGGACTTAGACAAGAAAAAAATCGTATGGGAGGGGGGTCTATTTCCCCCCGTTTAGGCGGGAGGGGCAATTTAAGAAAAAAAATCACTTAAAACAGAAAAAAAATTATTAAAAAATAACGGTGATACCTACAGAGTAATGCTATAGCATTTTGAAAAGCCAGAAATACATTCTTTAATTTTGTTTTTACATAAAGTTGTTCGAGTGAATAGTTTTTGAAAAATTAATTTTCAAAATCGAAATTTTGAAAAAAAAAAAAAATGAAAATTTTTTTTAAACAATTTTTTTTCAAAATTTTACGTAATTAAGTATTATTTGTTTATTCAATATTCAATGCTCTTATTAATTTTTGATCAGACACAACAAACCGGATGTCAAAATGTTTCGTAGTTTTTGAGAAAATCAAAAATAACAAAAACTACTTTTGTTCTAAGAAAAGCCTTTTATGTTAGTTTTTATACGTTTTTGGATTCTTATGTGAATTTACGATTGAAAGGATTAACTTTCTTTTTACTATTTTTTTAATTATCGTCTTATAAGCATACAATAATGTGACAAAGTACTGGATTAACCATATTTCACACATTTTTTCATTGAGAACACCTGCGTGAGAGCATTGGTTTAAAATTGACCTGCCACTTTTTTATTATGGTGGGGTCGGCTTGGCTTAGGTGCATTTACGAAAGAAAGGATTAACTTTTTTTGTACAATTTTTTTTTATTATCAGTCTTATAAGCATACAATAAAGTGACAAAGTACTGGATTAACACATTTATTCATTGAGAACACCTGCGTGAGAGCATTGGATTAATATTGACCTGCGAATGTTTTTTAAATAATGCAACGTTACACGCCCTAACTAGTGACAGGAAAATGCAATTGCGAAATACGAACAAAAATGTTCCTGAATCTTGAAATCAATTAAAATAAGAAATACATGCATATTTAGATAAAATACATAATTACTGTTTATTTAAATTTTTAAATATTTTTTAACTAAAGCTTATTACAAAAAATTTTCGATATGATCCCCATTTTGTAGAAGGCAAAGATTATAGCGCCTTCTTATTGCTGCACATAAATTTATACTTGATAAATTTTCATGTAATTTGACTCCAGCCACTTCAATCCGTTGTTTCAGTTGTTCCAAAGATTGTATTTCCACTTCGTACACAGTCCAACCTAGACGCAATAGCTTTTTGTCACACCTTATGCAAATCACCCTGTATATTTATTTGACTAACCGCCAGGTTCTACATTTCACTTTCACTCGAAATTGTATTGAAATCGATACATAATAAAATTTAATGTTCTACAATTCGCCTTTGACGATATCGATTTCATTTTTTTCGAAGTGAAATTGATGCGAATTTCCATATTCCAGATTTCAATTTTCAGGAGATTTAAATTTATTATTTATTGTGAAATTTTCAGAAAAAATGAAAAATATCAGTTTCTTTAAAGAATAATGTTGGAAATTGACTCGCGTCCCATCGATGCATTCTATGATTCCAGGAATATTAATTTTTTTCAAAAAAATAAAGTCTAGATTTCCATGTCTCTTCATTGGGCTTTTCAAGTTGAATTCAACTTAGACAAATTTTATTCTTCGAATCAGAACCTTTGACACAGTACTTCGACAAAGACTGATATCAAAATCTTTTCCAACTGATTTTTGAAAATTTCCTTCGGCAACGTAAGACGGCGCACAGTGGGGCAAGATAGGTAGTTTTGTGATATTAATTATTTTTGCTAGTAATTGATGGTTGTTTTCCATTTTTTTGTGGTTTTATGATTAAAACGAAATGTTATCTTGAATTTGGGTAAATTTTGCATAAAAAATATGTTGTTTAATAGCGAAACGGACACGAAAAAGTTAAAATTTTTGAAAAAATTAATAAACATTGGAAATTTTTTTGCAAAATTATTCTTGGATATAGCCTGAAAAAAAAATCTTTTTGGAGTGGGGTCTAGCTCACCCCGTTTAGATGGGAGGGGCATTTGTTCGTAAAATTGAATTAATGTTAAAAAAAAAACATTTAAAATTAACGAAACGTCATACAATGATGTACTATATCTTTTTGGAAAGCTAATACTTAATTCTTAAACTTGTATTTTAATTAAAGTTGCTAAAATGCAAAGCTTTAGAGAAATAAGACTTTGAAGTTAAAATTAAAAAAAAAACTTAGTTATTTTGTTTGAAAATTGAATTCTTTTAAAATTTTGATTCGATACGTGGCATGTTTTTACTTAATATTAAATAACTTATTATAGTATACTTAGTAAAGTTTTAAAACCCGATTGGAAACATTTTTTTTAGTTTTTGAGTTATTAAAAAAAAACTTACCCATCACACTCTAAAACTTTAACAATCACAGACACATTAATGTTTTACATATTTTTATTAAAATCTATATATGTACTGTTTTACACAACCTTTGTATTGAAATAATTTTATTCGATTTAATCGAAATCATAACGAATTATATTTTCTATTTCAAACATTTGAATTGCTTCATTATGAAAACTTTTCCTGTTCACATTTATTTTTTTAATTCTTAAACTCGAAAGCTCAGGATACGAAGAAATCAGCATTCGATTAAAAATGTCAGTCAGAGTATCTTTTCTGGAAGATTTTCGGCTGTAGTGTTCTCTAAAAACTTTAAAATCTTTGTTCCGAGATTCTAAAGCTTCCTCGCTAAGTTGACCAATTGGAAGCAAACAGTTTGTGGCAATATGATGACCGTGAATTAGAATTTTATGAACGGTAGTGCTCATATAATACCAAGGGTATAATGCTACAAAATATCTTGCGGTTTCCTCACAAAACGCTTGAAATTTTTGTGGATTCACCCTGAAACCACTTGATAAACATTGTAAAATGATGTGAAACTTTACAATTAAAGCTTCATCGACACCCGTTATGGAAGCAGATAGTTTGCTATTTTCGAAAAATCTTCTTGCCACATTGCCTGTGTTTGTGTTACCATAACCAGTCTAAGGTTTATCGATTATTAAGCCTGTTTTCTCTTTGAATTCTTTCTGAATTCGTAAGTTATTTAGTTTTACTATACATTCCGTTTTTTCATTGGTCCGCCATTCTTTAATCGGAAGCTTATAAGCAACGTGCAGGAGACATTCAAATAAATGAATCCATCCATGCAAAGTTGACAATCCGAATGATAAATGGTCCTCGTTTATTGGCAGTTGTATCATTTTGTCGATGTCATTAAAATTCTTCGAAGTTGCATGGCATAGGTAGCACCTCATTGTTGATTTTGTATCAGTCAAACTATTACAAATTTTTCCATCTATCATTGACAAGATTGTCTGATGATTTACGGTGTAATCAATATTTTTGATTTTGATATTGGAACTGTGAAGATTTTGAATTTGAGATTCAATTTCTTGTTTTTCTCTTCTAACAAGTTCGTCGGATTCTTTTTCAAAAATAATTTCCAATGGACGACAAAAACGAGCTTAGGAAGGGCAAGGATTTTTCCATATAACTTTTTTGTCTGCCTGTGAAATTAGTTGCAAAGGCACGAGACATTTCATAAAAACGAATTTATCCGTTGCATCATGGCTTTCCAAAAATGTTTGATGGTATTGGCTGTGTCCCGAACTACCATCAAACCCCCACTTTGATATGAGGGTGAATTCATTTTTTTCTGAGCTGATAGATTCCAGAACTTTTGCTTGATCACTCAATATCTTTTCACTCGTGTGATCAAGTAGATTTTGCAAAGGAACCTCTGCAAAAGTTTCTTGAATTTCAACATTTTCTGGATAGCACTTCTTTTTTTCTTTTTGAATTTCCTTGTATGATGGAAAAACATTTTTCGCATAACTTCTAATGACATTGTACTGATGCCGTGACAATTTTGCTTCCATCATCATTGACAAGGCATTAAGAGATGAAATCATTAGGTTGCTGTTAGTACTTGTCGAATTTTAAAGCAATTCTGGGGACCATATAACAGTTTTTATCAAATCAGCTTCCTGTTTCTTACCCGTTGCGCGCAAACTCATTTGGGTTGCAAAAATTAGTTCACCAGTAGAAACTGTGCTTCTAAGGCTTGCAGTACGTTTCCGTTTTGTTTGCTCACTGCTTTCTACGAAATTAAGTAAAGGGCGCCCCCCATGTCCAACAGAAAGACGATACATTTTAAAAGAAATATTTTCATCAAGCCATTTTGCTTCGGTTGCTAAAAAAGTTTTTTTAGATCGGTTTGACCGTTCCCATTTAACTTCAAACTGGTATTTAAAGTTTTTTAGTTTTAGTTTTAAGTGACTTGTATGTTCAGAACAGAAAGTTTTATCTTTTAGGAAATTTTCGACGGCGGTAAATTTTTCTTCGAATTTTTTTTTCTCGCTATCAAAATATAGTTCAACAAGTTTTCGTCTCGAACACTGAAATACTTTGTCTTGACCACCTATAAAATTCCTTATTTTAATTAACACGTTTTAAAAATATAGGGAAAAACTATTTTTTTTTATTTGAAGTCAGGAATAAAAAACACAAAGCAAAAAAAAAAGTAATTAAATTTCGAAAAGAAAAAAAATTTAACTTAAAAAATTTCGAAAAAAAAAATTAACTTAAAAAATTCATAAAAAATATTTTCGGCATTTTTCAAGAGGTTTTCTTTTTTGATTTATATCCACCAAATATCTGTTCATCTGGCCACATTTACACACCTGGTTGAAAAATGCCGAAACAGAAGATATTGCACTAAGTTTAATATTAAACATAAAAAAAAAATTTTTTTTTTTTAATTTTACCACTAAATATCCAAACCAGTTTTATCAATTTTTTTTATCTTAAAACATAAACTTCATACCTTCCTTACTATCCGTAATAGCACTTGACATTTTGTTCAACACTTTTTATAAGAAAAAAATAACACAAAAAAGGTCTTAAAATTCTGTTTTTTTTACTTGCCTTCTAGCACTAACTTGAACAACTTTGACAGCGTAATTAACTTAGCATAAATGACTTGCCAAAAAAAATTCTTCCATGTATTATCAAAAATACCGTATTAATTGAGAAAAACAACATGATTTTCCCGTTGCTTCAAAATAAAAATAAAATGCACGACTGGGTCGCACGAACTTGCTCCTATGTAATCGACTGGGAATTTTAAAAACGAATGTTATTGAGAAAATTGTTCATAAGGATAAAATTAATTTTTAAATTCTTTTAGTAGTAACAGAATGCTATGCAAATATGAATTTATGCAAGAACAAAAATTATAAGTCCTTGTAGTGGTTTCTTTAAAAGAAGCTTTTATATACAAACTTTTTAAAAGCTTTTTAAGAAAAAATTTTGGTACGCTAATTTAAAGTTTTTTTTATTGTTCGAATAAAAATTAAATTTACGAAAAGAAATATTGACCCGTTTCGGAGATATCAAATTTTCAAAAACTGAAAAAAAAATAGATTTTTTTTTTCAAAAATTCAAAAAATATTTATTTTAAAGTTTTGAAATGCAATGTGTTTTAGACTTTTTAGAAGCTTCTCCATAAAAATTTTTATTAAGATCCGTTATGTGGATAATGAGAAATTCAAAATTCGAAAAAATGGTTCTATGGTAGGTACAAGCTGTAATATCTTAATTTCAATTTTTTTTTATTAAATTAAAGATCGTAAAAATTGATTGAAAGAAAAAAAATTTTATCAAAATTCTAGGTGCCGTTTTCGAGAAAAATACGATTTTTGAAAACCATTTTTTTTTTAATTTTTTAGCATTTGTATGGTAGGTACCTTTATTTTTAGGTAAAATAAAAAATTTTGTTTCACATTTTGTAGATCATATTGAGAAACTTTTATTTATCAAGTTTAAAAAAAATCTAGCATGGGGTTTTCGAAATATTGAGTTTTGAAAAAAAAAATTTTGAAGTTTTTTTTAAAAATCTAAAAAAAATTTTTTTGAAAATTTGAGTACACAATTCTATTTATGTTTTTGAGGAGCTTTAGCAAAAAAAAAAATGATCAAAATCGGTTGAACCGTTTTTGAGAAAATCAAAAACAAAAAAAATGGTTCCATGGGGGGTACCCTCAATAACCATTTTTCGGAAAATTTTTTTCAACCAATACCTAGATTTAATTAAATGAAATTTTTCTTATCTTTATTTTTAAAATCTGTTGAACACTTTTTGAGAAAAAAAATGTTTATAAAATTTCAAAAAAAATTTGTATGGGGGGTACCGTTATTTTTGGTCTTAAAAAAAAAAAGAAAAAAACGTGTGGGGGGAAAAAATTAAATATGATATGTACCAAGTTTAAAGAAAATCGGCCGAGTCGTTTAGCCTGTAGTCGAACAGACAGACAGACAGACAGACAGAATTGCGAGACCCACTTTTTTAGTCTTCGCTATCATCGTAATGTCAACTTTGATCAAAATCTCGAGTTCGATTTTTTTTACGAATGCATAACTTGCCTTATAGTACCTATAAGTCGCAAGTAAAAATTGAATTTATATCACGGCTCTATGGAGCTGCCCCATAGTGCGGCGGCCAGCTACAATGATGCAGGAATGGAAGTTTTACCGATTTTGAGGCACTTATGGAAAGGCTCGTTTATCAAGTCGATACAAATCTTTTTACCACATACGCAGCGTCATCAATTCTTAATGGGTTTGAATGATCTCCCAACATAATGCTTCTTTTTGTTCCCTTTGCAATCACAATATTTTATAGAAATACTTTTATCAAAATTTACACACACAATTTTAATAGCAGTAAAAAAGGACTTCGAAATTATGAAAGCGGGTGAAATGTAGAACATTGAAAACAAATTCACTCGATTTGGAAATTCGTTTTCATTTCGATTTCACTCGATTTTTGGAACCTGGCTGTTAATCACAATAGAAAAGGATCAATGCACAAAACAAAAAATCAGGAACATACTTTTTTCCATGCACCAACATTCCTTTGTCATGGTCACAAGAAATTCAGCTGATTGGCCAGCTACAATTTACGGTGTCCTTTTGGTGTAATTTTGCGCAATATCAGGATATTGCGAACTTGTTTTTTCGTTCTGCCTAAAAACAAAAAATCCATTATAAATATAAATAATATGAAATATAAATAATATAAAATATAAATAATATAAAATATAAAATATAAATAATATAAAATATAAAATATAAATAATATAAAATATAAATAATATAAAATATAAATAATATAAAATATAAATAATATAAAATATAAATAATGTAAAATATAAATAATATAAAATATAAATAATATAAAATATAAATAATATAATAATAATTAACAGAAGTTAATGCAAATAAAGTTTATTTCTTTATTACTAATATTCTAATTAAATATTTCTTTAAAAAGAAAACACTCCGCAACAAGAACTTGTCGGAGGACTTCGAAGGAAATTTTGTTTGTGTCTGCCAAAAATAAAACCATTAGAAGTACTTCATCGCAAAGCATCGCATACAAGTGACATGCTTTGAATTTCGTCGGACAGAATTTCCGATCAGCTGATCGGAGAACTACCTCGAACAAAATGTCTCCGATTCGTAGGTTACCTCGATAGGGCCGAATATTTGGTAAGTCATTTAACAACCGCAGACGTATTCCTTCGAGTCAAAGATCTTGCTGGTGTTTGTCCAGCATCTGTGAAGCTACATGATAAGCTTAATCAAACGAATAAAATTTGTTACGTCTCATTTCTTATAAACGTTTCCGAAGCAGAAATAATAAGTGGAATGAAACATCATAAATACGTTCTTAGACATAAATTAGTAGCTTAATAAATAGTCCAGTAAAATTAAATTAATTAATTCGAAATATCTACAAAAAATACTGCGTCGAAATTTTTTTTTTGTTTCTTAAAGAGTACCTATTGGAGAGTGTAAATCCAAAAAGTTCGAACAAAAAGCGCCCATGTGTTGTCCGCCATTTTGAAAAAGGCTTGGGAAAGCGTAAACTCGATTTTCTCGGCTCCAATCATATATAGAGCTGTATTTTTTTTAGGTTTGTACGTTAAAACATCTTCTTTAACTTTTGTTGAGAAAAAAATTTTAAACCTCTTTCCAAAAAAAAGATCGACGAAAAACTGTCGAGATTATGAAGTAAAAAAATGTTTTTTAACGTTTACCTCGCCTCATGTTCATCTGATCGAAAAAATACTTAAGTTATTTTTTATAGATCACTTTATTTCCTACATTTTGGTATATTTAAATTTTATGTGCGACAAAAACTGTAGGAAATATAATCTGTTAAAATGGCCAATATTCTGCGAAAATTAAAAAAAAAGAAATTTACTCACGTTTGAAAATTTTCCAATTTGATTATGTTCATTATAAAATTTAAAGAAACAGTTCAAATTCTTTTCCACACCACCGCCGAGGTAGAGTTACGGCGCATTTTTCTTAATGTGGTGTCCCCAGGAGGTATAATCTATATCAGCCTATCGATAGCTCAATGTGGCATAGTTTTTTCATGTCGTTCTTATCTCCTTTTTTTTTGGGCTAAGCGTGCGAACATCATTGATCAAAGGGCACGGTAGTGCCCAGCCAAGTTCTGGCACTACACCCTTTTTACAGGAACAAACTCAGGCGATTTTTGACCCCTTCATATCTTCAGTACCAATGAAGTCAGAAACTTAAAACTCGGAATATATGCTAAGCAGGCACAGGCGCCTCACCAAATATCAATTTTCTAGCATAAGCGGTTCCTGAGATATAAGGCCTCAAAAATCACAAAAACCGTAACTGACTGACTGACAGATCATCAAAATTATGGAGCACTTCCCGACATCGTAGAATCTTGTAATTTTGCACAACGGTAGGTCTTGCAAGCATCAAATTTTAGTCAGTAATCATTAAATAATAAAATTTTTCTATTACATTGTAGCTTTTTCAATATTATTCTACTTTAAATATTCGGTATTAAACCTTCATGAAGTAAGAACTTGGCGTACTTTTAGATCTCAGTACTTTTCACGGCTGACTTATTACACAAAGGTTTTTGTATAGAAGAACTTGGCTCTTTTTTTAACATTTATGTTTTTTGGTCTGATCATATTAACGTTGTTAGTACTGCTGGGAAGAACTTCGAGAGGATTAGAGCCAGTTACAACCACTCAGGATCCTGCTACACAAAGCATATTGCAAACTATATCCTGCAAATGCAAGGGCCAGTGTGGTCGAGCTTGTGGCTGTCGGAAATCTGGTCTGAATCGTTCCTTAATATGTTTCTGATGCAGTAAAACAAGCGAGAGAGAATGTTCCTTCCTTGCCAAATTTACTGGAAGATGAAGACGCATGTGAAGACTTCCTCACCTAAAAACATTGAAGAAACTACCAACGACGATCCCAGCAGTACTAACAACCTTAATAATGATCATTGATGTTCGCACGCCTAGCCCAAAAAAAAAAGGAGATCTTTTACCAACGGAACAATTTGGTTTCAGGAAAGATCATTCCACCTCCCATCAGGTCCTAAGAATTTGTAATCATATCCAAAGTAGTTTAACATCTAAACAGTCAACTGGCTTAGTACTACTTGATATTGAGAAAGCCTTCGATTCAGTATGGCATGCTGGTCTTCTTTACAAACTTATCAAATTTAGATTTCCTCCATATCTTATTAAGCTTATTCAAAGCTTTCTAACAAATAGATACTTCATGGTATATTTAAACAACAACTTTTCAACAAGAAGATCAGTTCCAGCAGGTGTTCCCCAAGGATCAGTTCTTGCTCCTTTGTTATACAATTTGTTCACAGCCGATTTTCCTGATAAACCTGATTGTGAATTCGCGATGTATGCGGATGATACTGCAATTTTCTCCTCCCATGAACTAAGTGGTGTCATAGAAATTAAACTTCAAAGAGCGCTGAATATCATATTTGAATATTACAAGCATTGGAAAATTAAAATTAATGCTGACAAAACTCAATCTATCTTTTTTACGAGAAAAAGAAAGAGTTGCTTTTTGCCCAGCAAAAATTTAGAACTCGAAAACACTGAAATTAAGTGGGTCGATACAGTTAAGTATCTTGGAGTGATTTTAGATAGAACACTAACCTTTAGAAATCACACTGCAAACATCAACACAAAAATTAACATTGCTACAAAAATGCTTTATCCAGTTATAAATCGAAAATCATTACTTAGTAACGAAAATAAAATAATAATATTCAAAGTAATTTTTCAAGCTATGATACTTTACGCGTCTCCCGTATGGGGTTCTTGCGCTCAGATGCATATAAAAAAGCTACAAATTTCACAAAATAAAGTTTTAAAAATGATTTTAAATCTTCCAAGGTTTTATTCAACTTTCGAACTTCATAAAAAAGCTGATGTACTTCCCATTGCAAAGAAAGTTGAAAACCTAAATGAAAAATTCATTGAAAAATGTTACTTTTCTGAAAATCCTTTGATAAGGTCTATATACGTATAAAATTTTATTACATTATTTCGTTTATTTATTTTGTTTGTAACAACTAATTAATTAAATTTCTTCATTTATTTATTAACTTATTTAATTATTTATTTATTTATTTTTTTTTTTGTTTCGATTCAATAATTTCATTTGTTATTTATGCGTTCCTTTATTAATTTATTTACATATTTATTTATTCATGTAACTATTTATCTATTTCTGTGTTCTTTTGTTTATTAATTTATTACAATATATATTTTATATTTATTAACATATATTAGATATGTGCAAATTATTTATTTATTTATTAATTAATTTATTAGTTTTTATCATAACATTAATGTTTCGAAGTTTAAATATTTATTAATTCGAATTAACTTCATCCTTATATATCCTGTGATACTAGTATGTAAGCAATTACTTATTAAGTTATTATTATATTTTTCCTTTTTTTTTTGTACTATTTCTTACATGAAGGTTTTTTCTAATAGTTTTCCTTCAATTAAATTTAATTTCAATCCATAAAGTCGCAAATTAATTTCCAATATTATTTTCCAGTAGTAAGATATAAATTATCATATCTCTGTACAAGCTGTGCTACACATGATGTAAACCAAAAATTTGTATTATCTATTAAATAAAATATCTATCTAAAAGGAGATAAGAACGACATAAAAAAAACTATGCCACATTGAGCTATCGATAGGCTGATATAGAAACGAAAACGATTGAATCGTGGATTTTATAGATTATACCTCCTGGGGACACCACATTAAGAAAAATGCGCCGTAACTCTACCTCGGCGGTGCGGTGGTGTGGAAAAGAGTTTGAACTGTTGCTTTAAATTTCATAATGAACATAATCAAATTTGAAAATTTTCAAACGTGAGTAAATTTCTTTTTTTTTTTTAATTTTCGCAGAATATTGGCCATTTTGACAGGTTATATTTCCTATTTCCTAGGAAATAAAATGATCTATAAAAAACAACTTAAGTATTTTTTCGATCAGATGAACATGAGGCGAGATAAACGTTAAAAACCATTTTTTACTTCATAATCTCGACAGTTTTTCGTCCATAACTTTTTTTGGAAAGAGGTTTAAAATTTTTTTCTCAACAAAAGTTAAAGAAGATGTTTGAACGTACAAACCTAAAAAAAAACAGCTCTATATATGATAGGAGCCGAGAAAATCGAGTTCACGCTTTCCCAAGCCTTTTTCAAAATGGCGGACAACGCATGGGCGCTTTTTGTTCGAACTTTTTGGATTTACACTCTCCAATAGGTACTCTTTAAGAAACAAAAAAAAAATCGACGCAGTATTTTTTGTAGATATAAAATACTAATTTGACTAGACTAAAAGGGGATGATGAAAAACGAAAACCCACAGGCCTAATGCTCTTTACATTTGACCTATATTAAATTAAATTCCCAAATGAGTTGATATCGGGTTTTATACATCAAAAGTAATCGAATATATTTCTAACCCTATGCGATGCCGCAATTGTTAATTGATTTGACACACGACAAAACCTTCTTCCTCATTATTCACAATGTGCGCAAATCGCTCCCTCCCTTGCTCTTCATCGTCCAAAATGTTCCCTACATACAAAACGGCAAAAGAAATTCTAACAATAAAAACAAAAATTGAAAAAATTGCATTTACTTAAAGCTAGGTACTGCTTGAAAAAAATTCTGAAAAATGGTTATTGATGGTACCCTCCTTGGAACCATTTTTTTTTTGATGATTTTTTATGCTAAAGCTCTCCAAAAGTTTGGATAGTATTGTGTATCTTTGGTTTTTTTTTTTTTTGTTTTCTCTCCAAAATTTCAATGTTTTGAAACTCATGTTCGATTTACCTAGGTTTCAAAACAAATATTGTTTGATATTCAGCCTGTAAGAAAAGGCACACTCCTTATATTTTCTTTGTCACATTTTACTAAAAGCAAAATCGACCATGTATTATACATAATGTAGCTATTGCCCGAAGTCAGCTATTGCAAAACGAAGCAGTAAGGTATAGTCGCTTCATGTTTTATTAAATTATTTTAGCTGATGTGGGAAAACCGAAACTATACGCTAAGCTCAGTTTGTTCCTACTGCAATGCAAATTTAAACTTACACCACATTATGGAAAGCGGTTCAGTGCTAAAACCCTTTATTCGAATATTAGAAAATAATCCAATTTATAAAATTCTTAAAAATCCTTGCTCCCAAAATATTGAAAACATCAAATTTTATAACAAAATCAAACAATATTATCAAATCTTACAATTATAGAGCTAGTAGTCTTCATATCATAGGCCCCGAACGAAATGTGAAAAAGCATTGCCACACAGAAACTATTTGTTCTGACTTTCGGTAGCTGATACACGTCAGAATGTGAAATTCAAAAGAATTTAATCCCGCTGGTTATTGGTTTTTATTTCTTTAAAAATGGATTCATTTGCAATCAATGAAGAAAATCTTCTCAAATTGTATACGAGTACATGGTCAATATCCAGATTCAGAAAAAAGCTATCGACTTAATAAAGCTGCATTTAAAGGAGGAGCTAAATCAAGAACTGGAACCGTGTGTGTTCCTTGCAGAAGGAGGATATCAATACCGCGTAGTAAAGGATTCCAAAATCGGAATGACACAGTCTATACGTTTTCTGCTAATCTTAAAACTGTTAAATATTTTGGAAAAAAGACTTTCCAATATGGATTAAACTAGAAATGAGTGACGCTGAAAAACTTGAAGCTAAACATGACCTCCTCTTTTGTTGGTTTAGCATACCCTTGAGCAATTTCAGCAAAGTATATGTATATTTTTCCCAATAATTTTGTATTTGAGCTTGACATTGCTTTTGTTTATATTTTTATCCGTTCACCACGGTACACAAAACTGTTGTCTAGTTTTGAATTTAGCTCTTACCAAAATATCTGTTCGTAAAAAAATCACTCGGGGCTAGTGATACCACTTTTAACTCCGAATTTCGTAGCAGAATTATCCGATACGAATGAAACTATGATAACTTTTTCAAGATTTGTAGTACGAATCTACTCGTACTACGTCAGACCGCCTGTGATAGGGGTGAATATGAGTGGAAGTTCATTAAAATTGTCTTTAAATAATTTAGAACCTTCCTCGGTGAATTCGAACAAAGATCGATGAATAAATAATACCATCTTCAATATTTTGACTAGGGGATATACATGTATATAGCTACAATCACTACAACATCAGTTTCAAGGCTTCAGGTCCACAGGTGTACAAAACTATAATTGCATTACATCCAATAATATTTGAAATTATAGTATGTTTTACATTAAATAATTTAAAAAAATTATTTCCCAAGAATGCAATCTATTTCTTCTCCCATGTTTTCTCCAATGTTTTAGTTAAAAAAACCAGCACAGGTTGTTCTTCTGGTCATGGACGTAACAGATTGTAGTAAATTAGGTAGGTAGTTTAATCAAATAACTACGCGTAGCTTGTGATGTAGAAAATGTAGTATAGCTAATTCGGTCAACCCAGATAGTATGGATTGCAACTGACTCCGCCCACTTTCGCTGTCAGTTATTCGTTCAGTACTTAACAAAAACTTGATTTCTTGAAAACTTTCATCAACATCCTTAGTAATTATTTATATAGTATTGTTCTTTGAGGTTTTTCAGTTCTGACATTACTTAGCGAACAAATGAGAGGGTCTGATGAGGCGGAAAAGCATGTATGTATGTATGTATATGTTTTCATTCTGTCGAGTCCTTTTAACCTTGTACAGCTGCGAGCAAAAAAATAGTAGTTCAACGGAAAATAAATTTCTTTTTAATGAAAAATAAAAAGACGTTTGATTTTATGGAATGGTTTTTCGTAAAACTTTTTATTATTATGTTAAAATGTTTTTATTATTAA
This sequence comes from Chrysotoxum bicinctum, assembly GCA_911387755.1. Taxonomy (NCBI): domain Eukaryota; kingdom Metazoa; phylum Arthropoda; class Insecta; order Diptera; family Syrphidae; genus Chrysotoxum; species Chrysotoxum bicinctum. Next base: position 103,893,354 of record OU426988.1, read on the forward strand.
AATCAAATTGTTATTTATTGATCATTAGATTAACAGTAATTAAAAAAAGCTTAAATTCAATGCCATTTTTGGCAATAAACAACACTTTTTTTAACAGTTTGTAATCACAACTGATTTTTAGTGAATTACAAAACTTTGTTTTGTATATTAAAAAAATGGTTCGATTTTCGACTGCGCCAGTTATATATTTATATGTGTATATACCAGGGACGAAGCGTCCATATATTGAGTGGAATGAGTGCTTCCGTTGAACCATTTAAAAAAATCGTACCTAGCAAGGAATTAAATTTAAAATTCCAAATTATATTAATATTTTTATTATATTATTTGTATCTATTAATGATTCTTCATTTACTCCATTCCTTACTTACTTACATTCCAACATCATTATGGCAACATTATCGTCTTTTACTAAAATTACTAAAGGAAATCAAGATCTCTCTTAAAAAGATACAACTTAAAATGCCACACTGCAAACCAACTCAGAATGCTCAACATCACTCCATTATTATATTATAATGCTCAATCTCATGAAAGTTCTTGCTAAAATGCTTAACAGCTATGCATTCCTTATTATCGCCTTCTTAACTCAATTTCAAAATACCCTTCCACTCCAAGTCAACTGAAAATATGCCTACAACATCACTCACCAATATTCACAAAATGCTCAAACAACAATAATTCTCAAACAATATAGAATGCACAACAGCTGGGCATTCCATTATTTCGCATACTTAACTTAGATCTCAACCCAAAGTCAAAATAATTTTGTCTCGTTTTTTGCCTTTTGCCCAATGTGTGAAGAATGATTTGAGTGAATGCATTACGAGAATTTACTTCAAGAGATAGATAGAAAAACAAAGATGTATTTATTGAGTTGCTTGTTGTTTCAATGAGTTTAATTTCATAATGAGTTCAATTTCATGGCAAAAGGGGTAGAAAAGTTTTATTTTAATAAAATGTGTGCAAATTTAGGTGCAATTCATAACTATCAGAAAACAAACAAATAATATGAATTTAAAAGATGGTAGTTTTTTAATTATTTTCGTGGCAATAAAAATACAATCCACCTGTTTTCTGGTTATTTTATGTTATTATAAAAAAAAAGTGGTCAAAAATAGTATTTCTAATATTCATATCTGAGGTTTCTTGACATTCCCGTAATAATGGCATCTGTAGAGAGATCATATTCATGTTTTAAGAGAATTAAATATTTTTTTAGAAATAAATGTGGACAAGAAAGGTTATCTACTCGTAGCTTAGTTCTCATCAAATCGTACTTAGATAATTTTGCCTTAAAAGAAAAAGGTTAAATCTTTGCGCAAGGTATCAAGCTCTTTTTTTTTTTAATTAGACTTTACTGTAATATATTATTTATGTATATTATTTTATGTGTATCTATTATCATTAAGTGGAATTTAAAAGGTTGGATCTCAAAGGTCTTTCAGTTTTGGTTTTATGTTCAGTGCTTCCGCTATCGAAAAAGTCACGCCTCGTGCCTGGTATATACATATATTTATAAATTTATAATAGCAAAATAATTTATTTTTCTTTAATTGAAATATTTATAAATTATATAATAAATGAGACTTCATTTGCCCTTCATTCAATTAAGTTCGGTTTTTCTGGTTACCTACACAAATTTGCACAGAAAATAAAGGTCAATTCATTCAATTTCCCATGGCCATAGAAGTTAGAAAAAGGTGTAGTCACCCGTATACTGAAACTCGTATTTATGACTCGTATTCGACTATAGTCGTATGTTGGTATTTCAGGAGTCGTACATTCGACTTCACTTGTACTAATATCGGGAAACGAAAAACATCGCATACGACTATTCATATTTTATCGTTATTCCGAATCTCATATTCGATTTACTTGAAGTCGTATTTGTGTACTTTATTACTCGTGATAAATTTTCTAAACTAGACTTGTTTTTTTTTCGATAAAAATGGACAAAAAGTTAATGTAAGTACATTGGTACCTCTTGGCACAATGGTTAGTGCGTTAAACTGTCATGCGGAAGGTCTGGAGTTCGATTCTCAGCCGCAGCAAAAAGTTTTTCAGGAGTGTACTGCCTCTTGCAAGGAATTGACAAATCCTCTAAGAGTATATCTCCTGTCTTGGAAAGTGCTGCACATTAGCCGTTCGGAATCGGCAGAAAATTGTAGGACCCATCCGTTCCTGGTAACAGGCACACAGGAATGGTTGAGAATTGTAGGCCACTATAGGCCCTGGTTCGAGCTGTTGCACCACCAAATTTTTTAAAGTACATTTTTTATTGGTTTATTTCTTTGGACTCAACGTTATTTATTAACGCGTTCATATTAAGTAAAATAATAAATCGTTTTCAATTTGAGGCATTGGAAGAATATTTGGAGGTAGCAAGGGGCCATAGGAAGAGTGGAAAACTCAAAGCAAATATTTAACAGTTTTGGGCGGACCTTTCGATAAAAATAAATAGCCTTGGGCCACCCATCCGAAATGGTCCAGCTTGTATTAAAGTAAGAAATATTTAACAAATTGTAATACATGCCTCTTTAGGTCTGCAATGATCAAAAGTATAGTTAAAACAGAAACTGTGTCACAATAATCAGCAATTTAAAGGCACAGGGGTGGTGAAATTACAACCATATGCTAGAGCAAATTTGAGGAGTGCATTGCATTTTAAATTTAAATTGTTAATCCCCAAGGATCAAACATTGGAGTTTTTCAGCCTCCTCCTGTATTCGACACGATAAATGCTGAAAATGAAACTGACATAGTCCAAGAATATTACGAGGATTCACAAGCCAGTAACACCACTCGTACAAACAAATAAAATAGAAGAAGAGCTACTTCAAATCAATGCAGCTCATCAAAATTTTATTATAAATAAAATAATTTAATTGAAAAAACAACAAACGACTTTTTCAATTCCGATTTATTGATTTTGACAATTGGTACCTACGGGCGACAATATATGTTGTTTTTTTTTAAGCTTCTCGTACGCAACGTATACGACTTGAAGAATAACGATTTTGATACGAAACGAGTTCGAGTTCGACTACGAGTACGAGACAAAATACGACTTGTGGAATATGGGTGAGTATTTTAACAGCTTACACTATTATTTTGCTCAATACTGTACGTATTTTGCATTTCTTTGTTTTTGGATTCCTTGGCTTCTTCTAATAATTTTTCTTTTAATAACGGCTTCAACTCAATTATACTTTCGCTATGAGCCATGAAAAGTAGATGTAAAATGCTTTTATGGAATTTTTCTTTCAATAAATTTGTTGTTTCCATTGCAAAACTTCTAAGTATGCTACGTCAAAATTTTCTCTGCAATTTATAACGTTTATATCGGGCTTATGGGCTTGGTTATATCGGCCTCACCCATCTCATGATCCTTATTATACTTTATAATTAAGGTTTATGAAAGATTTTCAGAAATAATAAATAAGAAGAGAATTAATAATAACAGAGATTTTTTATGATTTTACAAAAGGATTAGTGGGTGCCGAAAGAAGGTCTAGAAGTCGTAAAATTCTTATCACTATGTTATATGTTAGTTATTAATGAACAGAACTCTAAAATTATGTTTTTGAAATCAATATTGATTCACGGCCGCTTGTAAAACGGCACAAACAAAAATTGTGTATCAAATATGATTCATATGACAGTGAAGGGCTTAATACTTTATGCATACTTAATTAAATATGAATTGGTAATTTGTAACAGATTAAAGTTCTCACTAAAATATCTTTTACTGTTTATTTCAGTTAGTACTAGCATAATTATGTATTGCAAAAATTTTATATTTTTAATTGACATTATATTTTAATAAATTCGGGTACATTTTTATAGGTCTGAACATAAAACGCAATGGTATTCTTATTGTTATGGATAGAAGGGGAAGAGCAACAGGAGAAGCGTACGTTCAATTTGATAATATTGATGATACGGAACAGGCACTTCTAAGAAATAGAGAGAAAATTGGCCACAGGTAAGCATATATTTATAATATTGTATTTATTAATAATGTACATGACGTACTCCATTTTTGCTAAACACGCAGACAGGAAGGGTTGAGAGTTATAAGTTACGAAATTACCTTTGTTATTGTTGTTTTTATTCATTTGTTAGTAGTTAATAAACTTGCGAGTTAAATACCTCGTTAACTATTCTTGGGTTTTTAATTATTAAACAATTAAATGAGATCTTTTTGTTGAATTCATAATATTTTCAAAAAAGAATCAATAGGGATACAATTTATACCCTAAACTTAGTGTTTTCTTTCTGGCCAGCTTGTATGAAAAGGAATTGCTATTTCAACGTTAAAGGCTAAAGCCTTTTTAGGTGTCATTGATCTTTCCTTTGAATACTCATTTTTTTAGAATTTGGAATTCCTTTACAATACCTGATGAAGAGGATGCCACTTCTTTGATTATATTAGCTACACATCTCTTTCCAGTTAAACGTAATAATAGTCTAGCAACAAAAGTAATTTCTGATGCAGATCGCTCTTTTAAAATATCTGCTACTCTGCGTTTCTTAGTTTTTGTTGAACCTTCCTCAAAGGCTTAAAGGTCTACCGATAGAATTGCATGAAGTAGGAATAATATTCAATGAAGTGTTGACCTTCGAATAATGCAAAATCATCACCATTCAGCCATTGTTTTAAATCCTTCAAAAATTTATCTATTTTATGCCCATTTTTTTTATCCCAACGAGGCTTTATTAGCCGTGTTTTTTTTTGTTTGCAAGTCCATATAGAATTGTAGAAAAAAACGACATCGGGACTTAGGAGCTTCTTTCCAACAAGTTGGAAGTACTGTGTACGAGATGGCATTTGTCAGCTGTATTGACGACTGGCATCAACCAGCATCCAAAAACGTCACTTTTGACTTCTCTGAACAAATTATCGATAACATATGTGACCCGGCCTATGAAAAGGTGGCTTATGTCTCAAAAAATTATTTTTCACTTTTTTTTTTGGTTAGGATAGATTTTTTGCGATTTTTTTGTACTAACAATGTACAACAGAAACAATTACACCAACGGGATAACGAAAAAAGCCGGCTCGATAGTGATGATAGCTGATAACATTCTCAAACTCACTTCAGTATTAGCGATACGAAAATCCGAAAGTAGCAACGTGAAGCAATAAACTAACATAATATTTGGAGCAAAAGCAACACTGCATCTCACTTGGTGCCGTTGTACAACGAGAGACACTGGGCATTGGGAAGGAAGTGTGGTATTTAATAGAAACACTGGTTTATGCAATATGGTCTTTATTGGTTACGTTGCTTACAAGAAGACAATTATGCTTAGACTGACTGCAGAAGGCAGTGCGCTTAAACTAGGAGCATAGAGAGAGTGCACACCAATATGAAATACTATAAATATATATATATAATGATATATATTCACATATACATATAACATCTCTCCCTTTCCTTAAAAAGAATATAATTAAATTCATTTTTCATTTTTTTTTTCTTTACTAATATGTGCTTATGTTTAATTATAAAAGAAAATGTAATTCATGATAGGAAGAAAATTAAATACAAAACAAATAGTTTAAATTGTAAAGTTTTAGGCTAAGCCTTTATAAAAATTCGGTTTTATAACCTCTCTGCCGTAACGAGTTCGGTAGTGACCTTGCTGTCCGATAGGAGGCGAGATGCGTTCGGTTTGTTCTGAAACTGGTGTTTTATGCAATGTTTCTTCTTGTTGGATTGTGTCTTTTGCTCTAGGTTGACCTACTTCTTCATTATCATTGGCTAGACCCTTAAACTTTGGAGAATTGTAAGACCTACGAATATGCTCAGTGTTTCGTCTAATAATTGTATTGTTTTCAGTGCGTAGGATGTAGGATCTTGGCGTCTCACTTTTAGCTTCAACTCTAGCAGGCTCCCATGTTAAACCCTTTTTGAAAACAACATTATCTCCTGGGTTGAGATCTAGCTCTTTTGAGTAAGCTCCTCTGTCATAATAAAATTTCTGTTTTTCTTTTATTTGCTTCATCTTATCTAAATAATCTTCATCTATATGATTATAATGTAACTTAGTTTTATCAATAGGCAGTTTTGTTCGTAAGATTCTATTCATTAGCAATTGGGAAGGTGTATACTTTAAGTGCGCCAGTTGAGTACTGCGATATTCTAAGAGAGTTAAACTTAGATCAGTTCCACTGAGCTCCGCTTTTCTCAAAATTGACTTGGCAATGTGAACAGTTTTCTCCGCCATGCCATTTGACTTGGGATAGTATGGACTGGAGAAAGTAATTTTAAAATTCCAGTTTTTAGCAAACTTAATACATTCAAATGAATTAAATGGCTGATTGTCACATATAACCTCCTCTGGTATTCCGTGAGTGGAGAAAACTTCTTTCATGACAACCACTACACAATGCGCTGACTTTCTTGATAACTCTTTCAAATCAAACCACTTAGAAAAATAGTCTACGATCACCAGAAAGCTCTTTCCTTTGAACTCCAAAATGTCACAACCAACCTTCTGGTAAGGAAATTCTGGAACTCTATGTGGTTGTAATTTATGAGGTCGTTTGGCAGATCTAAATTTTTCACAAACTGGACATTTATTGATCAGGTTTTCAATGTCTCTGCTCATATAAGGCCAGTAATATAGATTTTTCGCGCGTTCAATCGTCTTTGTTATTCCAAAATGGTGTTCGTGTAAATCATTTAATGCCTGAGAAATGAGTGAATTCGGGACAAAAACTCTATCCTCATAAAACAATAAACTATCGTCCTCGTAAATTCTATCTTTAATGCCCCAAAAAAACTTAAGATGATCTGGGACTTTAGTTCTTGCCGTTGGCCACCCGTCTCTATAATACTTCTTAAGGCCACTTAATACTTCATCTTTTACAGTTTCCTGGACATAAATACTTCTAGTTTTTTCTCCTAGGCTTATGGAGTGAACATATTCGGTGAAAACTTCATCTAACTTAACCTCTGTGTCAGTTCCTACACAGCGTGACAAAAGGTCTGCAATATGCAAGTCCTTGCCAGGTATATACCGAATATCCAAATCATACATAATGAGCTTGATTTTCATTCTCTGAAGTCTAGCCGAATAATTATTTCCTAAAGGTTTCTTGGCTAAGGATATCAGTGGCTTATGATCAGTGTGAATGATAACTGGTCGACCATAAATATATTCATGAAACTTTTTGCATGCAAAGACTATCGCCAGTAACTCCTTCTCTATTTGTGCATACCGTGTTTCTGTTTCTGTCAAACTTTTTGATGCAAAGCAAACAGGTCTACCATTCTGCATCAAGCAACATCCCAATCCATCTTTGGATGCATCGGCTTGAATAACTGTAGGAAGTTTTGGATCAAATGAATGCAGAGTTGTTGCCTTTACAATTGCCTGTTTTACCTCATTTAGTACTTTCGAATAATAATCATTCCAAACAAACAAAACATCTTTCTTTAGCAGCTCGCGAAACGGTGCAATTAGGTCAGCAAGGTACGGTATAAATGGGCGTAAATAGTTAACAGTCCCTAAAATTCGTTGCAACTCCTTTTGATTTGTTGGATCGAGAATGCCTTTAATAGCTTCAACTCTATCAGGGTCAGGCGTCACACCAGTGGCAGAAAAGATATGACCAAGATATTTAACCTTCTCCACCCTGAACTGAACTTTGGCTGCGTTAAATTTTATCTTGAGCTCTCTTGCTTTTTCTATAACTCGCTTCAAATTCTTGTCATGCTCGTCTATCGATCTACCACCTACAATTAAATCATCGATATATATAAAAGTTCCTTCAAGCCGCCCAAAATGCTTGTTATTAACCTTTTGGAATTTCTCTGGCGCAACTTTAACTCCTAAGGGAAGAACGTTAAACATATACCACCCATCATTGGGTGTACTAAACACTGTACACATTTTGGATTCTTTATCTAACTTCAGTTGCCAAAAACCTTCTTTTAAATCTAGCACCGTGAAAAATTTATAACCCCTCATCTCGTGTCGAAAATCTTCGAAAGTTGGTATCACACAATGCTCCTCTTCTAAGGCTGAGTTGAGCTCCTTAGGATCAAGGCATATTCGCAGGGATTTATCCTTTTTTTCGACTACTACCATATTGTTACACCAATCACTTGAACCTTCAACTTTTGAAATAATTCCCCTTTTTACCATCTTTCCCAGAGTACTACTTACCCTATCCCGCAACGCCAAAGGTATGCGCCTCGGAGGCTTATTCACTGGACACACCCCTTCTCGAATTTTCAAATTGCATTTGTCGGGGAAAAACCCATAGCCTTCAAAAATATCTCTATTCTGCTCAATAAACTCTGCCTCGCTTTGAATCTCTAAAGAATCTACCCGTTTTAATAAACCTAACTCAATACACGAATCTAACCCGAGTAACGGTTGACAGCCTCTGTCAGTTACCACGAATCTCAAATTGTAAAGTTTTTCCCTATGCCTCACTGCGCATACTGTTGACCCTACAACTGATAGATTGAACCCTCCATATGCTTCTAACTTAACTGAATCAGCCCTCAAGAGAGGTCGGGGTTTGAGGTTATCAAAAATGCTTTTTGGCATTATGTTCACCTGAGCCCCACTATCGAGTTTAAAATCAATTAAACTATTTTCCACACGCAATTTCTCAATCCAAGAAGAAGAACACGTGTTTTTTGCATTGGTTTCATGCACATCAACCGAATCTATATATAATGTCTCGTCAATCTCATCCTCACTATCACAATAATTATCTTGTTTGACAGCAACATCACTTACCTGTCTTCGTTTTTGACAGACTGAAGCAAAATGGTTAGTCTTCCCACATAAAGCACATTTTTTCCCATACGCTGGACATTTTCCTTTTGCATGCAAGTAGTTACAAAATTTACATTTTTTATTTCTTTCCAATGGATGTGCACTATCTTTACAACTGCAATTAAAATTAGAATTTGTTTTAATACATTTCCCATCATACAACCCCCCAGTTTTACTTCCCCCGCTTTTCTTAAGTGCATCTACAGACGAAGATGATTTCGCTGGATACCCTTCTCCTTGCATGACCTTGCTTTGTACTTTCGTCATCTCAGCTATACGACACGTCTCCACCGCCTTGTCCAGGTCCAGATCATTGGTTTTCAGTAGCTGCGCTTGTAGGTTTTGGTCAGCAATTCCGATAACTATGCGGTCTCTAAGCATTGCTTTTTTCTCGTCACCAAAACTGCAGCTCTCCACCAAAGTTGAAATTTCTTTCAGAAAGTGATCGAAAGGTTCCCCTTCTTTTTGGCTTCGCATGTAGAAACGATATCGCTCATAGACCACGTTGGTTCGAGGATTGCAATACTGTTCGAATTTCTCTTTGACAACTCTAAACTTCTTCTTTTCCAACTCGGTTAGCCCAAACGTGTGGAAAAGTTCGATTGCCTCCGATCCCGCACAACTCAGGAACCTAGCTACCTGAATCTCTTCTGTCTCCTGGTCTGTTTTCGTTGCCGTAGAATAGATATCGAAGTGCGTTTTGAACCTCTTCCAGTTCTCTTGTAAATTTCCATCCAAGTTAAGAAGTTCTGGTTTCAAGAAATCCATAATTCATCCGTGTGTACAGTAGTACAGTATTCACAGTGTAATCACGTGATCTTGTTTTTTTTTTTTTTTTTCTCTTTGAGTCTGGCCTTAAATCAATTTTACCTCTTGCTTCTTGCTCTCTGCAACAAACTATTTTGTTTTCTTGTTCAAAAGTCTTGTTTTTTTTCTTTAAATAACTTGCTAGCTTCTACTAATTTTTTATTATTACATAATATTAGTTCTTGTATACCGGCTGCGCCATGTGGTATTTAATAGAAACACTGGTTTATGCAATATGGTCTTTATTGGTTACGTTGCTTACAAGAAGACAATTATGCTTAGACTGACTGCAGAAGGCAGTGCGCTTAAACTAGGAGCATAGAGAGAGTGCACACCAATATGAAATACTATAAATATATATATATAATGATATATATTCACATATACATATAACAGGAAGGAGAACAACTACCGAGAAACTGACGAAATGCATTGTTTATCTTTAATAGCTGATTTATCGAAATTTTGTTTTTGAGTCATAAGCCACCTTTTCATAGACCGGGTCACATATAGATAATATTGTTTTGGCATCACCGTTTTTATCAGGACTTAGGTTAAGTCTCAAAAATTATCAGGACTTAGGTAAGTCCGTATAGACTTAAGTTAAAGTTAAATACAACAACATTTACATCTAAAGCGCTTAGTCCCGATGTCGTTTTTTTCTACAATTCCTTATGGACTTGCAAAAAAAACAAGCATGATGTTTAATTTTAATAAAACTAATTTCTTTCACCTATTTGTACTGATTACTTTTATTTAAGTAGATTGATTTTTTCTTGATTACACGTCTTACTTCTCAAAAGATTTATAAGAAAAAGGAAAGAGAACATAAAAAGTTTACCTACGTCAAAGTGACAGGCAATGACAGTAATAGATGATTCAATAGAACTATACTAGATTCTTAACATTCCGCCCACCTCGACGTCTCCCTTGGAACGTTGAACTTCTGATTGGTCCCCTGCAAAAACTGGCAAGGGGCAAAGCTTCACAATGGGTCTTTTAAATGTTGATGATTGAGTCTTAACGGTGACAACCCTAACGTGTCCATCCAACCCTGGATGCGTTTCAATAACTCGAGCAAGTGGCCATTTACTTGGAGAATACCGCTCGTCTACGACTAAGACTAGTGTTCCTTAGGGTGGGTCAAAAAAATCAAGTATTGTTTTTTTTTGGATCCGACACATGAAAACTAGTTCCTAGGTACCTGTAGAAAGTACTTACCAAATATTAGCTCTTAATATTAACGGGAAGAATATGCTCATCACAGTTTTCCATTTTCAATTTAGTATCATATAAAAATGGTCATATCTTATCAACAATAGATCGTTTAACCAATCGCATAGTCAATATTTGTAGGAAATTGAACGCTCTACAAAAATGGTCTTATATACTTTTTTCATTAATCCAACCATTTAAAAGATATTCAACGTCAAAGATTGAAATATTTTAGGGAAAGTAACTTTTTCGTTTTTAATTTTGTAACTTAATAAAAAATAATTATTGTCAAATGAGTTTCAATTATTTCTATAGGAAATTAAACGCTCTACAAAAAAGATCTCTGTAGTTAATCGATTACTCAAGCCATTCAAAAGCTATTCGCAGTAGAATTCCAATGCCTACTGATTTTAGTAGTTTTTCAATAAATATTCCCAATTTATCCAGTTAATTTTTGAATTTTAAGATAGTTCATATTCTATTTCAAAAAAGAAGGTTTTTTTTTCCAGAAATATAATTTAACATGTCAGCAGAAAAAAAATTCTATTTCACCATATGAAATTTTATAATTTTATACAGTATTGATACAAAATGATTCAAATTTGTTTCAAATATAAGTCTTTAATTCGGTCATCGAGCACTTTTAAAGACTTCTGATCAACAATATCGAATAACATTTTGAGTTCATTCTGAAATGTTGCTTCTTTCTTTTTTTGTGCTGGCGATTTTTTACGCGTGCAGTTTTTTTATCCTTAACCATTTGTTATGACATCGAAGAATTCTTTTCACTACATTATCATTACTAGAAGTCGGAATATCATTTTTTCTCCATAGCTCTATAACCTGACCTGCTACATTTTTAGGACTTTGTTTCACAGAATATTTAAGGATATTAAGTTGATGAAAAAATACACACATAACCTCTTTCACTGTTGGTAATTTCAGTTCAAGAATTTTCGTCATCGGTATGCCAACTAAAGGGATTTCTTTATTCATATTAGATGATTAGCATCCGAGCTGCAATAATCAATAATATATTAAAACTCAGCTGTTAGTTAATTATTTTAGTTATACACAAGAAGACAACTCAGAGCTCCAAAAACTGTATGCAATGTAGAAATATAAGGGGAAACATAGAAATGGCATGAAACCACAGATGGCGCTAGTATGACAAGTACTGAGTAACAGAACTACCAACATTCGAAATTAAATTTTCAAATTCTCCAAACAAAAAATATTCAATTATTAATTTTGTGGAAAAAAGGAATTTAAATGACATTTTAAATAAACCCGCTGAAAAATAATAAATAACAATCCTAAACTGTAATAAAAGTTATAAAAAGAAAATATCGTTAAAAAATTGATTCAAAAAAAATATATTCTAAAACAAAATATAAGATATAGCTTGAAAACCGTCATTCTATCGAAATGAACTCAAATTCTCATGAATATTGTCAAAATTCATAAGTTAACTGGGTAAATTGGGAATATTTATTGAAAAACTACTAAAATCAGTAGGCATTGGAATTCTACTGCGAATATCTTTTGAATGGCTACATTAACTACAGAGATCTTTTTTGCAGAGCGTTTAATTTCCTATAGAAATAATTGAAACTCATTTGACAATAATTATTTTTTATTAAGTTACAAAATTAAAAACGAAAAAGTTACTTTCCCTAAAATACTTCAATCTTTGACGTTGAATATCTTTTAAATGGTTGGATTAATGAAAAAAGTTAAGACCATTTTTGTAGAGCGTTCAATTTCCTACAAATATTGACTATGCGATTGGTTAAACGATCTATTGTTGATAAGATATGACCATTTTTATATGATACTAAATTGAAAATGGAAAACTGTGATGAGCATATTCTTCCCGTTAATATTAAGAGCTAATATTTGGTAAGTACTTTCTACAGGTACCTAGGAACTAGTTTTCATGTGTCGGATCCAAAAAAAACAATACTTGATTTTTTTGACCCACCCTAGTGTTCCTACTTTGATGGATGGCATAGCTTCATGCCACTTGGCAAATTCTTGAAGACGCTGTAGATATTGGATTGACCACCTCTCCCAAAATCTCTCTAACATCTGTCTTAAATGCTGAAACCGCGAAAGCCTGGATTCTGCTACGTGAAGTAAAGATGGTTCAGGAACTGTATTGATTGCATTTCCAATGATGAAATGTTCTGGAGTTAATGCTTCGAGGTCTTCAGGGTCATCCGAAAGTGGACAAATTGGTCGAGAATTTAGGACGGCCTCTATTTGTGCTAATAAAGTAGAAAACTCTTCATAGGTTAAAAGAGACTCACCAATTGTTCGCTTGATAAGGAATTTAGCGGATTTGACAGCCGCTTCCCACTTGCCGCCAAAGTGAGGTGCCGCTGGTGGATTGAACTGCCATTTGGTTCCATCGTTAGCTAGCACATTAATGATATGCACACACTCTTTTGACGCAGCTTTGAAAAGTTTTCTTAACTATGTGTCAGCTCCCACTAAATTTGTACCACAATCGCTTGTTAAAGTGGCACAGATACCTCGGCGACTAACGAACCTCTTGTATGCAGCTAAAAAACCTTCGGTTTAGTAGTCTGTGGCTAATTCCAAATGAACAGCTGATGACGAAAAGCACACAAATACGATTAGATAGGCCTTGTGCTTGTATGTTTTGGCTGCTCGGCCTCTCCAAGTTTTTAAAATAAAGGGTCCGGCATAATCAACACCGGAATGTAAGAACGGACGAGAGGAAATGGTGCGGTTAACTAGAAGTTGACCCATAAGTTGCTTTGATGTTGCTGCTCGATGACGAGCACAGATGACACAGCTATGTACGAAGGACCGCACGTAACTACGCCCTCCAAGAATCCAATAAGATCTTCTTAATGTTGCCAGCATCCGCCATGAAGAGTTGTTTGATGAATATAGCATAAGACATGTTTAGAGAAAATTGAATCTCTTGGCAAAATAATTGGATGTTTAATGTCTGGATCTATTTGCGCTTTACGAAGCCGCCCACCAATTCGCAGAACTCCTTGCGCATCAACAAATGGCGTAAGTCGATGAAGGGGGCTATTGCGTGATAAAGATTCTAAACGAGAAAGTTGATTAATTTCAGATTTAAAATAAGTACTCTGTGTTTTTTGTATCCAAAATAACTTAGCATTTTCAATCTCTGCAGGTTTCAAAGGGCATGAAATGGTTGATGTATTGAGGACAAACTTTGCATTTTCGATTACTTCAGGAGTATACGGATTTGAAATATTTGAAGGATTACGAGATTTTCACAATAATACAAGCATTGTGGTTCGAAGTATGACACGTTTGCACCATGCAGTAATTCGCAAAAGTCTCGTTAAAGTTGAATACCGCTGAAGAAGATCCCATGTTGGTTTAATTGACCATTTCATTGTTGCAGCTACTAATGGTTGACGTTCTTCTTGGTCTACATTAATTTCTAGAGTTGGGATAAGATTTGGCCACTTATCTGGTGTAAGCTGGAGCCAATGTGGTCCTTTCCACCAAAGATCACTCAGCTAACTTTCGAGGCGAAACCCCTCTGGAAGGGAGGTCTGCGGGATTATGTTCACCTGAAATGTGATGTCAATGTGCCCTAGGCAAAATTTCTTGCACTTGGCGAACTCGATTTCGGACGAAATCTTTTCATCTCGATGGTTCACCTTGAATCCAATAGAGAGCAGTACTCGAGTCAGTCCAAAGGTGAACTGGAACTGAATGTAAATCAAGAACGTTAACAAAGTGCCTCACGAGCTTCGTAAGCATTAGTGCAGCTGCTAACTCTAGCCGCGGAATCGTGACACGAATAGCTCTTGGTCGTTTTGATGATTTTTCTGGGCGCTTAGTTGGCGTAACTTTTGTTTTGGATGATAAGATTGTTATATTTGTTCCATTTTCTCTGACTACACGAATATAGACTACAGCTCCAAGAGCTAGTTGTGATGCGTCGGAAAATCGATGCAGTTCAACTGATAACAAATTGCGAGTTATTCCAAGCCATCGTGGAACGGATATCAAAGATAGATCGTTAAGTTGGTTTATGTAGCTTTTCCATCGACTTTCAAAAGATTTAGTAATTGGTTGATCCCATTCAAGGTCTGCAAGCCAGAGCTCTTGTATAAACAGTTTAGCCCTGACCACAATCGGAGAAAGCCAATCCAAGGGATCAAAAAGTTGAGCTGTTCTAGATAGCACTGTTCGCTTTGTATAAACTACTGGTTCCTCCTGCTGTTGTGGAATAAAGATAAAACGATCCAATGTACAGTGCCGGTAAAAAAAATAGCACCACCGGTACAAGTTTCATTTTAACTTTTTTAAATTAGTAAATGGACACACATTTCCAGCCTTTACTGTATTTTGTTATTGCTTGAAGTGTTAACTCTCTGTATTGTGTATCTCTGGCACTTAAATGGTAAAAGTTCTTTTTTACGAGGCCATATTAGGGAAAAACCCTTTTTTACTGCGGTAAAAATAATAGCACTGATCGCAGTTTTCGCTAGAAAAAAACATTTTTTGGTGTCATATTTCAAGGTAAAGTAACGAAATGTTAAGATTTGTTAATTTTAAATAGATTTCTTCATTTTAAACAAAAAAATTACAGTTTTTCAAAGACAATGGGCCGTGGAAAACATTGCACAAACGAAAAACGTGAAATTATTAAAAAAAATGATTTCAGAAGGTAAAGCTTGCGGAGAAGTTCGACGTTTTGTTGGCTGTTTCAACAAAATGATTCGAAATTCAATAATATATGCACCCAAAACCGAAACTCGTGGGCGAAAACCAGTTTTGTCGAAAACTCTTGTCAGACGCCTAGTCGAAGAAAGCCAAAAAAATCCTTTCAAGCCTGCAACTGAGCTCAAAAAAGACCTGAATATTACAGTTTGCGTTGAAACCGTTCGCCACAGATTGAGAGAACATAATTTAACAGCGTGTAGTCCCAGAAAAGTCCCTCTTTTTAACTGCAAAACATGCAAAAAAGCGTTTAATGTTTGCAAGACAGCATTTGAACAGGCCAGCAGCGAAATGGCGCAACGGTTTATGGACGGATGAGAGCAAAATCATGTTGTTTGGCGGTAAAGGATCTCGCTCCTACGTAAGAAGACCTCCAAAAGCGGAATATAAACCCAAATACACAAATAAAGTGGTTAAGCACGGAGGTTCAAGCATAATGGTGTGGGCTTGTTTTTCCTACTATGGAGTTGGACCCATATACTGGATTAAGCCCATCATGGATCAACACGTCTACGTGAATATTTTGGAAAATGTTATGCTCCCGTATGCAGATGAAGAAATGCCGCTTTTGTGGGTCTTCCAACAAGATAATGACCCCAAGCACACCAGTAAAAAGGCAAAAAAATAGTTTGGAGATCATTCAATTAATGTAATGGAGTGGCCAGCGCAATCGCCTGACCTAAATCCCATCGAAAATCTGTGGGCCGACGCACAGTGTGGTAAATCGCGAATCTAACTGGACAAAATTAAAAAAAAAAAGTTTAGTCACATGATTTTAAATCATGAGTTTAGCTTCTCAATACAAAGGGCATATGTAATTCATGTTTTGTTTTTTTGTTTTCATCTCGGATTAGCGAAAACTAAGCTTGAAAGTTGGTTCTTGTCAACAGTTGGATAGAGGTAATACAAAGTATTCTACTTTTCGTTTGAGTTTGGTTGACGATTAAAAACGCTGTGGTACTTTTATTGTCGTAATTTTTTTTTATTATTGTTAATCTACATTTGGAGGTAAAGTACCACAATTTATATTTATTAATTACCATTGCAACTATTTAAAAAAAATAAATTCTTTAGGAAGGTAAGAAAGTGCAAAAAAAAAATTATTGTTGTTTTTCAAATAGAGGTAAAGTTAATTTTTCCGCATTTTTCCAGTCTAAAATTACTTAATTAATATTTTGTGGAGTGTTGTCATTAAGATTAGCTAGTTACATGTTTCGCGTTTTCTCGACCGCCATACAACTTTTTTCACTTTTCCAGCATGACTACCCCTCTGTCGCGAAAGGACATTTTTGAAACTTGGCAAGGAACAGACAAGATACATCGTAAAGATGCTGTCTTGGCTTTAATAATGGACAGATATGGTCTTCATCAAATACCTGAAAGTGAAAAAAAGAAACTAAAGGCAAATATTAGCAATCTTTGCTCCAAGATAAACGAAAAATGGGAAAAAAGTGGAAGTCATCGCAACCGCTTCTTTACTTCATATTTAATTTGGCTTAATGAAACATATGTTTTGCCTGAAATAAAATCCGAAGAAGTCACTGTCAAAACAGCTGGAAGAAAACCAAAAAGCTTTGATGAGTGCAGTGAGAAATCGAAAAGAAGAAAGGTGCAAAGTCTTGTAGAATCGAACGACGAAAATCAAATTATAAAAGCTAGTGAATTAGTGTTTCGGAAAATGGGTAAACGAGATTCAGCCCAAATCCTAAAAGATCTATCGGAATCTTCATCTAGTTAAGGTACGGAAGTGAAAAAACTTTTTCACAGATATAGTTCTGAGTCTGCTAAGTTGGGTTTTTCTTCTGACGAAGCATTATCTTTGATGATTGACGCTAATCTTTCAAAACATCAATATGATATTATTCGGCAAAAAGTCAATGCAAAATGCAAAGATCTTTTCCCTTCTTACAGTAATGTGCAGAAAGCAAAAAAATGTGCTATCCAACAGAAACTGAAATCACCGAAGTAAGTGCAAAAAGTCCTTTACAGTCTTTAGTAAATCATACCATAGAAAGGCTTTGTTTGGCCCAAAAAGAAGTTTTACTCGGTTTAGAAGAGCTTAAAGCTGGTGAAAATCGTCTTAATATTTTGATAAAATGGTGATGCGATGGGGTTTCGCAAAAGCAATATAAACAGTCATTTTCATCAGAGGACCAAACGGATGAAAGTTTATTTAGTATATCAATGGTTCCTATCCAATCGAACTTAGGCTCTTCCATAAAAAGAAGAATTATATGGCAGAATCCAGCTCCTTCTTCTACCAGATATTGCCGCCCAATCAAGTTTATTTTTGCCAAAGAGTCAACCGAACTTATTTCTCAGGAAGTGAGTTTAATCGAGCAAGAAATTAGTAATTTGTCCCCAACAGTCATTAGCAATGGAGAACAAAACTTTTTGGTTAAGCCCACTTTCATGCTTACTATGATAGATGGTAAAATTTGTACTGCACTTTCATCATTGACGAGTTCCTCTCAAACGTGCTTCATATGTGGAGCAAAGCCAAGTGAGCTTAATAAACCATCTATGATTTTAAGCAGAGTCGTCGATCAAAGATCTTTGACCTTTGGAATGTCTCCCCTTCATTCATGGATTCGTTTTATGGAGTGTATATTGCACATAGCATATAAGCTTCCAATCATGACCTGGCAAGCTCGAGGAGCAGAAAATAAAGCAAAAGTTGCTGAAGTAGAAAAAAATATTCAACTTAGATTTCGCTCTGAGATGGGATTACTCGTACTTGTGGACATGCCAACACAGCAAGCAGGTAATACAAACGATGGTAATACTGCTAGACGGTTCTTCCGAGCAGCTGAAAAAAGTTCCGAAATAACCGGAGTCAATAAGGAATTGATTGACCGATTCCATATAATTTTGGAAACTTTGGGTAGCGGTTACGCGATTGATGAAAATGCATTTGAAAACTTCATAGTACAAACAAGACAATTATATTTAAATGAATACCCATGGTATATTATGCCAGTTAGTGTCCATAAAATTCTCTTTCATGGAAAAGATATAATTAGATCCTGCATTCTCCCTATAGGACAGCTTTCAGAGGAAGCTCAAGAGTCAAGGAATAAGGACACTAGGAAATTTAGAGAGATGTTCACAAGGAAAACATCGAGATTGGACTCAAATACAGATCTTTTCAATCGACTCTTAATTTCTTCCGATCCTTATATTGCCAGCTTGCGTCACACTCCTCTACGAATACGGGGTATGGTATGGGGAAGTGCTTTCGTTATTATGTGTCGATAGCCTAGAAGAAGAATCGTTTAACGATGAATATGAAAGTGATTAACATAAGGCATTTGTATCAATTCCCTAAATGTTCAATTATATGTGCGTAAATTTGTTATTTTATGTGACTCCTCTTTGCTAAAAAATACTTAATAATTTAAATTATCAAAGATTTTGTAAAATATTTAATCTATTTATTACTATATTTAAAGCCATTAATAATTTTTAAAGGATAAATTAATAAAAAAATTAAATATTAAAAATGTCTTTTTTCATCGCAATAAAAACTGATTTGTTTGACTGTTTTTTATGAAAAATCAAAGGTTTTTTATGAAAAATCAAAGGTTTTTTAAAAAAAAATTATTTGTTTATGAGTGTTCATCTATTTGCACTCATTAAATAAAAAATGTATGAGGAAAAAGTCGATTTAACATGATTTTTTAATTTTGTCCAGCTAGATTTGCGATTTACCACACTGTGCGACGTAAAGAAAGCAGTCTCAGATATTAAACCGACCAGCAACGAAGCACTCTGGGCTGTAGTTAAGGCGTCCTGGGAGAATATTCCGGTTGAAAGGTGTCAAAATTTAGCTAATTCAATGACGAGACGTTGTGAAGCGGTAATAGCCAACAAAGGCTATGCAACGAAATATTAATTTTGTTGGACTACCTCTAAGGAATAAAATCATAGAAAAAGATTTTGGATTTTTACGATGATTTAGTTTTAAGTTGTACGATGAAGCAATGGTGCTATTATTTTTACCGCTTATTTGTTTGATTTGTTGGAAAAAAATATAAGTTTTTTTCAAAAAGTTGATGAATAAAAATAAAAATTCTTTTTGAAATGTGTTGTTTTAACTTAATATAAACTTTTTGCATATTCAAAATTTCCCTCGATATATTGGCATACATTTTATTTTGCAACGAAATTTTTTTCTCGTAATGGTGCTATTTTTTTTACCGCAGCTGTAGGTTGCCAGTTCAGTCCCAATGTTCTGTGAACAGGACCGTCATCTATGCAAAGTAATGTACTTGGAGCTCGATTTTGTTCAGGAACTTCCGTGATCAGACTATCATTATTAGTCGCAATTGAAACCCGCCTGCTTTAAAAAGATGAATAATTTGCGATATTCGATGCTTACCTTCTTCAACTTTATTAACATATACTTAGAAGTAACCGGACCTATTGCACCAACTACAAATTACAAGTACAAATTTGTGCTTAAAAAAAATACATATGAAAAAAACTCGATTTTTTACAAATTTGTTAAAAAAATGCTTGTACAATTTTGTAAAATGGTGCAATAGGCATCTGGTACTTAACTTTAATCTTAATCTTTTTAACTGTTTGGTTTTCAACGAGTTTCGTATAAAGTTAGTCGGGTCATGTTTAGTAAAGATGTAGTCTTACATACTACAATATATACAATATACATAATTAACTCTATGAAAAGGTGGCTGAAAAAGAAACAGGACGAAGTTCACGAATAGGTGGATAAAAACATACCGATGCAAGTAAAAAAGGGCAATTAATTTTATAGTTAATGATGTCTCTAATAAACATTATCTCAAAATATGATCTCTTTTCTAAAGATTGGATCCCTAATAAAAAGCATATTGACTTATATGAAGGTATATCAATATTCCAACCCAAAGTTCTCATCGACATTCTTGTAAAGCATTTTTAAAACCTTTCAATACGAATAGAATGAACAGCATAGAAAGTATACGGGTGCATCCTTAGTTGATCTTGCAGCACAGTCTGCTTCTTCGTTGCCGCGTATACCAGTATGACCGGGAACCCACATTAATTGATAATTGGGATTTTAATAAGATGATTCCTGATTTCACATACAGTAGTCCCTCGATAATGTGAATTACAGATAATGTGATTTTCTCTAAAATGTGAACCGCCAAAACTTTACATTGTTATCTCTATAATTTGAACTTGCGAAATTTTTGCACTGTATAATGTGAATTTCTTTTTGTAAAAGTTTTTATATTTTCCTTTTTTCTCTTGTTAGTTTTGCATGCGATATAAGGGACTAATTAACTGTTATTTATCTGGATATATTTAAATGTTTTGAATGCAGCTGTAGTCAAGAGAGCGTCTCCTGCAAGTTGTGTGGGTACACTTTACATTGTTATGCTTTTTGTTATGTTTTTTTTATCAGTTTGTATAATGACACCTAAACAAAAAGTGCATGAAATATGCAGTTTCTAGCATGTTACGTTTATCCTGCACATGCTAATTTTTTGACTTTGTGTTCAATTTTCTCCAGAAAATGTGTAAACTCAATGACAAATTTGCGGAAAAATTCATAGATTTTATGATACTTGGGAAAACCTGAAACATAAAATTGAAAAAAAGGTTTTTTTTTGGAAAAACCTGCAGTAGGTAAAAAAAAAGGGTTTTTCTTATTTTGAACAATAATCAGCCTTATTATGAGTTTCACCCGAACAACATTCCACCCGGAAAATTTGACATTTCACTTTTCGCCTATTGTGAGTTTCACCCGAAAAATTATGCATGTTCGAAAAATTCCCCTTATTGTGAACAATCATTTCGGGCGGAATGATATGCCATTGACAGCTATAATTTTCACTTATTTTTATAAGGCGAACGAGAGCACAATAAGGCGGAAAATGTAAGTTGTTTGTTTATTTTTTTTAAGATAAGAAAATTTAAAATTCATGTTTTTTGTTATAATGCAGAAGCAAAACAATAGAAAAGACCAAAGCGATATGCTGCTTAATAAAATGCAGGAGAATCCTGAAATTGCCAAGGGCTTCTTTTAAAGAAAATCGGGAGAAAGTGGCCGAATTTTGGAAGAAGTGAAGAGTGAGTTTGAGTGGAAAAGAGTAAGAATAAGGCTAAAAGAGGATTCTGCCAAACCAACATCGTGGTCTTTCCCAACTCCTTTTTGGTACCCACCCTCTGCAAAGAAACCCTCTGCCTGTAGTACTGATGAAATCTGGAAAAAAAAATAAGGATTAATTCCTTTTCACACTCACGCATCTCCAAAGGATTAGAGTGATCGCTCAAATTCCTTCCAAGTGCCCGCTCCTCAAACATTTGTTCTTCCTCAGACAAGATACGTAGCGCTATGCTATGCTATATTTATGATTATTATCCTTTCTTTATTATAAAATAATATAATTATTGTATATCCTGAAATTCTTATTTAAGAATTGTCAAAACAAACATATGTTTGTTCAAACTCACAAGAAGGTCTGTTCATTTTCCGAACGCGATAAATCCGTTGTCTAAAAATAGGAATGTAAATTATTAATTTCAGATAATCCAATTAAAAATTGGGAGCCACAATAAGTGGCACTACTAGCGTAGACACAATTTTATCTCTATTGCAAGTAATTTCGACAAATAAGTGATGCCCCAAATTCAATTATAGCACTATTTTAGTTAACAGAGAATTTGGAGGTTGTATTTGATTCTGTTTCCATTACAGTGGAGAGAGAATTTATTGTGGGCCTCATTTTTCAGAACGTGCCTATTTTTCGAACTGTCACTCCTGATTCGAAGTGAAATTTTTATTCGGGCGAAACTCATAATAGCTTTTAAAATTTCGGGGGAACAAAAATGTTTCGGGGAAAATGTTTTCCGGGCGAAACTCACAATAAGGCTGAATAAGTGGTTTTCCAAGAATTTTGCAATGTTTTTTTTTTTTTTTTGAAATAGCATAGCGGTTTTAAAACGTGCTCGTTTATTTGAGTACCTATCAAAACACTCAATTCCTACCTTTCTCAAAAAGAGTAAGGTTTGTGGTATGAAGACCTATTTGGAAAATTACCCCTTAAAATATTAGAAAACGAAATTAATTCATCAGTTTAATTTGTAACGCCAAGGCAACAGTTGATCAGAAACGATGTCTGAAATGTTAACATATACAAACCAAGTATACGCAGAAATTATTTTCGTTTATGGGCTGTGCAATGGAACTTCAACTAGAGGGCGACAAAGATTTTTTTTATTTATTTATTTGGCAGTATTTTGCCATTTAAAGAATTCATTACAATCATTTTATATTATACATATTAAATAAATCTATTTTTAACATATTCGAATAATTTTTTTTTGAATCTTTGTAAATTATGTTCATTCTTTAAAATATAAGGAAGACTGTTATAAATATCTAAACCTCTATGTAGAATCATATTAGTGGTCTTAAAGTTTCTAAACTTTGGTAACCTGATTTCACCAGCATTGCGTAAGGCAAAAGGTTGTACATCACCAACAAAAGATAGACACTCATACAAATAGCTAGACAATATATTAAATTTGATTTTAAATATAAATACTATCACATTACACATAATTCTTTGGTTAACACTCATCCATGACAATTTAAACATTTCTCTTATTGCGGTAAATCCATTACACATTAAAACAATAATTCTCATTACCCTATTTTGAAGTTTTTGTAATCTACTCATTTTTTGATTACGAGTATTACACATAAACAAAATACTTGAGCAATACTCAAAGTGTGGTTTCATCATTGTATTATAAACATTAATAGTTGTTTTTATAGACATTTTTTTTCGAATTCGACTCAGGAAGTACAGTTTTTTTGATATCTTCTTACATACATAATTAACATGATCATCTAAAGTTAATTTATAATCAATTACAACACCTAAATATTTAGAAAATGGTTCCCCAAATCCTCTTTTGATATCTGGCCAACAATGAGCAGGAAATGTCAGAAAATGTCCGAAAGCTATCTAATGAGAAGGGCTGCCCAGCTGGTTGTTGCAATGATGTACAAGACGAAGAGCATAGCCGATCGGCGTGGTTTGACTAATATGACTCCGGAGAAATTCAAGGAGTTTGTTAGGGCGTTCAATAACAATCTGAAGCAAGAGATCGAAGACGTAAAGGAAGAGCTTAAAAGGAAAAAGTGATATGTAAGGAAGCCCAAAATAAAAACTTTGTTAATAAACATAACCTAAGCAATATTAATCCTTTGGAGATGCGTGAGTGTGAAAAGGAATTAATCTAATTTTTTTCCAAATTTCATCAGTACTACAGGCAGAGGGTTTCTTTGCAGAAGGTGGGTACCAAAAAGGAGTTGGCAAAGACCAGGATGTTGGTTTTGCAAAATCCTCTTTTAGCCTTATTCTTCCGTCTTCTTCTTCCAAAATTCGGCCACTTTCTCCCGATTTGCTTTAGGTGAAGCCTTTGGCAGTTTCATGGTTCTCCTGCATTTTATTAAGCAGCATATCGCTTTGGTTGTTTTTTTTTTTATTGTTTTGCTTCTGCATTTTAACAAAAAACATGAATTTTAAATTATCTTATCTTAAAAAAATAAACAAACAACTTACATTTTCCGCCTTATTGTGCTCTCGTTCGAATAATAAAATAAGTGAAAATTATGGCTGTCAATGGCATATCATTCCGCCCGAAATGATTGTTCACAATAAGGGGAATTTTTCGAACATGAATAATTTTTCGGGTGAAATTCGCAATAACCGAAAAGTGAAATGTCAAATTTTCCGGGTGGAATGTTCGGGTGAAACTCACCGTAAGGCTAATTGGCAATTAAGTTTCATAGTGACATTGGCTCTCATTTGAAAAGGCCAGTCGCCAGCTTACAATTAACAGTGCAGAAGTATTGACCTTTCCAATTTTCGAAGATGGGGAAAATTCCGAGGGAAATTTTTTTTAAGAGTTTTTTTTATGCCCAATTCGAAAGGTTTTAAAAACTTGACCAGTGAACCCATCAAATTTTAGTCAGTAATCATTAAATAATAAAATTTTTCTATTACATTGTAGCTGTTTCAATATTATTCTACTTTAAATATCCGGTATTAAACCTTCATGAAGTAAGAACTTGGCATACTTTTAGATCTCAGTACTTTTCACGGCTGACTTGTTACACAAAGGTTTTTGTATAAAAGAACTTGGCTCTTTTTTTAACATTTATGTTTTTGTTCTGATATAACTTCCCGCAACATGTTTGCATGATCACCCCCTAAAAAATACTTGCATAAATGTTTGAAATTCAACTGTTCGTCAAAATCAACTCATAAAAACTGTTTGTCAAAAATGTATTTCATTCGATACTTTAACTTAAAACGTGGTTCTGTTCATTAAAAGATGTCAAGAACAAGTTAAAAAAAATGATTTTTTTTTTTAAATTGTACAAAGAAATTGCTTTAAATGGCTCAGCGCTTTTGTAAATGTCCAATTAAAAGTCACAATCGATATTTCTTTAGTTTATCAGGTTTTTTTCTTCTCTTTCCGCATCAAAGTCGTGAGATAATTTTATCAGATCGGCAGAGGTTTATCAGGGTTTTTCGCGTTTACATATTTTGCAATATATGCAATGTAGGGGAATGTTGGGTTCGTAACTCGGGCAGGCGTAGTTGGAAACACATAAATCGGCCCTTCAAACTCCCCCCAAAGCTGAATTCCACAAATTATCTGAAGGTTTTTCGAAACGATTTATCCGAACTATTGTATTACATTCCTTTTATGCTTTGGCGCTAGAGCCTACTATCATCGAGAGGTTAAGAACTGGCCAAAAAATGTTTTTTTTTTGTTTTTAAATTTTGCATGTCAGGTTTTCCCAAGATCCCAAGTATAATAAAATCTATGAGTTTTTCCGTAAACTTGTCCTTGAGTTTGATTTTTGTTATTGTTACGTTCATTCAAATAAAAAATAGTAAAACGGTATGTTTATTACGCATTTTCTGGACAAAATTGAGCCCAAAGTCAAAAAATTAGTATGTGCAGGAAAAACGGAACATGCTAGAAACTGCATATTTCAAGACCGTTATTGTTTGTTTAAACGCAAATACAAGGGCTGGTATATCTTCTAAAAAGCCTACATGAAGTTTCTATCATTAGTACTAACAGCGCAATTACCATAAACATGGGTCAGGGTATACCAAAGTAAGCCTTTTGTTAAATCCCCGATATATGATATAAAAGTTGGAGATAGGCCCTTACTGTTTAACGATTTTTTCTTAGAATATACCAAAGAATCATGTCATAAAATATTATTCACGAATTAAGGGACACGCTGTATAAGAGCTAAAGCACAACTGAGTAAAAATGAATCAATTTTTTCCTAATTATTTGACCATGGGTACATTTAACCGATAAAAGAGGATAATGAGCGCTTCTTAAAGCTGATTAGAATGTTAACGTGTGTCAATTTCAAAACAAAAATATCCCGTATCTAGGTATGGGTCAATACTAATATTTTCTAATATTACTAACACTGGGTGTCCCAAAAGTCAACGTCGAAACGATAACGGGTGATAACCCTATCAATATGGTCCAATAATTTTACCTTTAAGAATTCCGGTCCACATATTAACTTTCAAGCGATACTGCGATTTGTCTTCCCCCATCAAATGTGGATTTTCTACATTCAACTCGTGCAAATTGTGAAAGTTCATGTACTCAAAACCGATCCAAAACTTAGCCGAGCCGCGCCAAAAATTCACGGAGACTGTTGCAGACATCAACTCATGGAGATTCACCCGAGTAATCGAAGTATTTGGAGTATTTTAAGGGATGATAATTCACTCTCTTTTATGTGGTGCTTGCCCAGATACCTGTGCCTTTGATGCACGAGTGCATCACATTTCCCCAGTATGTGATCAGGTGTCTCTTCGTGAGTGTTGCAGAATCTGCAAGTCGCGTTGTTCACCAGGCCAAGGATGTTGAGGTGTCTTCTCAACCTACAGTGCCTGTGAGAAGCCCCGTGATTTTCCTTAGGTTGTTCCTGCAGGTTAGAAAACGCTCTCGGTTGTAGTCCCCGAGTAGGAGTTTTGCCTGTCTTAGCTTAGGGAGTTCTTTCCAGTTTTTTTGATCTTTTTGTCTCCTCTTCTGTTCTGATTTTGTTTTTGATCACGTTTTCTCCTATTCCGCAGTAGGGCTCTGGCCCTGTAAGGGGTGTCGATGCACCTATTTTTGCTAAGGAGTCTGCCACTTCGTTGCCCTGGACACCAACCTGGCCTGGTACCCAATGAAGCGTGACAATGTTATTCTTGCCCAGTTTATTAAGCTTAATCACGCATTCCCAAACAAGTTTGGAGCTGATGGCGTAGGAGCTTAGTGCTTTTAGTCAGCCTGACTGTCTGACATGATGGCAATGTTTTGGTTTATATATTTCCTATCGAGGTTTCTTCCAGCACATACGCCTATGGCATTTACTTCTGCCTGGAATATGCTAGTGAACTGTCCCATAGGTAAGGAGAGTTTAGTTCTAGGCCCAAAAACTCCAGCACCAGTCCCTTCAGCCGTCCTTGATCCATCAGTGTACCATTTGATGGTATTTTCTTTCTTTGTACGAGTAGGTCTTGCGTTGCCGTTGGAGGCAATTAATTTTAACATTTGTTATAGCTAATGTAAATAAACTTTCGATTTAATATTTGTTGAAAAATTGAATTTCATTTAAAACTCAAACCAAATAAAAGAAATGAATCACTATCTAATAGCCTGCGGCACTCTGGACCTGGTAGTAGTTACTTATAAATTACTGTTTAACCCCCTCGAACTTAAACTTAGACACGAGGAAAGTTTTTTTTTAATGAATTAAAAAGAATTATTATCGTAAGACCGGGTCATTTGAGAAGAACATTTTTGTTTCCGTTATTTATAAAATATCCTTATAAATGTTATACCATTTTGAAATGAGAATAGAACACGCCAACTTTTAAGGTAACTTGTCAAAATTTCGTAGTACATTTTTTTTTATACTACAGTCCATTGAATTAGGGTAATGTAAAAATTTTGAGTACTTAGTTGGGCAAAAAGTGATATTTTCTTTAAAACTAATGCAGGTGTGTTTAAATTTTTGAATGCAATTGTTATGGTTATGGGTTATGGTTATTTAAGGTTCCATAACAACAACAAAAATTGAAAGACCATTTTTTCAAATTTTTTTCGAATGCCTATAACTCATAAAATACATGGCTACGATTTTTGTAATTATTTTTCTGATAACTGTCACCACATACCCTATCACCCGTTTTCGTTTCGACGTTGACTTTTGGGACACCCTGTATATTAGTTAACAAATATTATAAAATTTTAACTGATATACAAATATCAATAATATTTGGAAAAATGTATCCTCCTTTTACATATACATATGCACCAAAAGCTATCTAAAGCACTATTCTACAAATACTCGTATCTTTCCCAAAAATACTCGGTATGTCTTGATCCTCATGATTTTGAAGCTAATAAGATCAATAATTTAAAAAAAAAGTGTGCTTATACTGCTTACTTTTAAAGTCACTCATATATAATCAGAATCATTGAACTTAATAATTTAAATATTTCTTAGCTAAATAAATTTTTATAAGTAGTTATTTAATTTGTTTTTCTTAGTTACATACGTATTTAGTTTTTTGTCTTTAATTTTATTTTATTTCGTGTAGCGTTGATTTTGTTTTTTTCTATTATTCGCTTTCAATGCAGGTATTGAAAAATAATAGCATTAGATTAAACATTATCGCTGACAATGTTAGCACAATTGCTTGTTACTTGAATATCCTTCCTTTTTCTTCTTTTTCATGTTAGTGTTTAGTTCTCATTCGTATATCCTGAAACAAATAATTGCATTTTACCTATTCATTTATATGGGTAAACCGTCCTATCTTATCCCTTATTCACTATTGCATTTAAGAAAAAATAAGAATTAAGTGTTCTCTAAAAACGACTACAATCTATTCCCCCCTGCATACCTACCTAACAAACTTAGTAACAGAAATATTAGCAATATCTTAGTGAATACTAACATATCATACATATTTGTTTTGTTTTAACTTTACGACGAATTGAATTAACGATCGAATGAACTATTTAAAAGGAAAACTGCATAAAATAATTATAAAATGCAATGTTTTGTATTTTAATATTTTTTACGCGACCAACAACACGTATCTTCTACGAACTGTCAAATGTAAATTCGCAATCCACAACTAGTGAACGCATTCCACAAACCGGCAACTAAAAAATTCGTTCAAATCTAACCTCAAATGTCAAACATCGCAACTGTGTTGTGTTGCTCGTTGCTAGACTAAAATTAAATAAAATGCACGACTGGGTCGCACGAACTTGCTCCTAAGTAATAGACTAAGAATTTTAAATACGAAAGTTATTAAAGAAAACTGTTCATAAGGATAAAATGATTTTTTTTTTCTTTTAGTAGTATAAGAGATAAAAACTGAAAGAACAAAAATTATAAGTCGTTGTAGTGGTTCCTTAAAAAAATAAGCTTTTATGTACAAAATTTAAAAAAAAAAAACATTTTTAAGAAAAAAATTTGGTACGCCAACTTTAAGTTTTTATTATTGTACGAATAAGGCTTCGGCCACGCACTGAGCGACGAGCGACTGAGCGATTGAGCGACGAGTCGCTGAGCGACGCAAGAAAATTAAAACACATGAAATTGTATGGAGGTGGCCACGTACACCCTGAGCGACTTGTCATTGTTTTAAGCGACAGAGCGACGCACTGTGGTCCAAAATGACTTTTTTCGTTGCAAAAATCATAACTTTTGAACACGTGAAGCTATCGCAACAATTTTTTTTTTTCCCTCAAAGGTAATTTCCAAGGCTATACAAATTGTGAATTTTAAGAAAATTACTTTACAGGGTGTTTCATAATAATTGGTTGATGTAAGATTTTCTTAGAAAAAGAAGTTAACAGAATAAAGTCTGAAAGTAAACCTTTTAAAAACAGTCCTAAGTTTTTAAAACTTTGTAAAATAAAAGTTTTTGACTATTCAAGTGAATTCATAACAACAGTGGATGCTTAAAGTTAACGCACCAATTTCAGAAATATTTTTTAAGGAGTATTATAAAACAGTATTTTTTCATGTTGTCGGGCATCAGTTTATTCCATAAACTATTTGACTGATATATTTTATATGAAACAGTGTAGGAAAAAAGTAAACGGACGAAAAAAAATTAAAAAAAAATCAAATAGAATATAAAATTTATATAAAATAAAATAGAATACTTTATAAATATTTGTTTACAATTAACTACTATAGATCTAATTTTCAGAAAAAAATTCATCGGCATCGTTATCATTTTCAATAATTAATAGACTTATTAGTTCTGGGCAGTAACTCTTTTTCAGCTCTTTTTTTGATCTAACGTGTCTTAAAGATGAAACAAGTGGATCTGATGATACAGCTAGCATATTAAATAAATCTTCATTTTGTCGTTTCCGTGAGACTTTGCATGTATTTGAGTATCGATATCGCTTGTAGTCCTTATTCCTTGATTCCTGTGCTTCTTCTGAAAGCTCCCCGATTGGCAAAATTTGATGTCTTATAAGTTCCCCTCCATGGTCCAAAATTTTGTGCAGAGTTGGTGTCAGGAGTTTGTAGCTGTATTTGGCTTTTAAAAGATCCGAAGTGGTTTTGGTATACTCGTTGAATTTATCGACATTAATAGATTCTTTAGATGACAGCGCATTTAAAATAACTTGCAGTTTCTTTATAAGATCCTTGTCTACTCGGGTTATAGCTGACGTAACTTCTGGATTTTCAAAAAATCTTCGTGAAGTGTTTCCATCATTTGTGTTACCGAATCCCTGTTTTGGCGTATCAATGATTAACCCGAGTTGTTCCCTAAATTCCTTTTGAATATCCGCTTTTCTTCTTCTTTCGGCTTCCTTCTTGTCGGTTGTCTCATCTTCTTGGTAAGCTAGTTTAAGAACGAACTCCATACATCTTATTCTAGCGTGTAATGGTGAAATTCCAAATTCGTAGTTCCTCTCATCTGCTTCGGCTGAATCGTCTTCTCTTGGAAAATTTTTTTGTGTCCTTTTGCAAATTGGACATCACAATGTTGATTTTGTATTTGTTAGTTCATTCAACACTTTCCCGTCTATCATGGTAAGAAAAAACTCATGCCGAACCATCACATTTTTTTCTTCAGCAACAGTCACTACAGTTGGCCTCAAATTTTCTATTTGGTTCCTTATATTTCTGACAGTTGTCTGAATAATATCACTTGACTCCTTTGCATATTTAAAAAGAATCGGTCTGCAAAAGTGAACTGATGACGGCCTTGGATTTTTCCAATATTCGGTTGATTCACCTTTTATACGAAGTGGAACTAGTGATGCCATGAACATGTTCGCATCAGATATTACCTGGCCATCTTCTGAAACTATTGTTTGCTTATATGCACTTTGTCCGGAAGATCCATCGCATCCCCATTTGCTCATCAAAGTAAGATTCGTTGGAAGTAAAAGAAGATCCTGATTGACTAGGCTATTTAAAATCCTCTTTGCTGTATGGTCCACCAAATCTTGGAGATTCACTTCAACAGAAGTTTCTGTTACTATCAAATTTGATGGAGTTGCTTGTATTTTAGCTTCCATTAATAAATTGTAGCTCGGAAACACATCAACGTTATGGCTTCTTAATGATTTTCTCATCAAATTATATTTTTCTTTAGAAAGCCCCATATCCAAGAACAAGGCTAGCGCAGTGGGACCATCGTATTTTATTGGATCCCTTTGAGGTGTGGGAATACTCTCCTTTATCCGTTGCACTCGCAATGGGCTTGCATTAAAAACTGCTTTTGTGATATCCGCTTTTATCTTTTCGTGTTCCTTTTTATATTTTATACTCAGAGCTGTGGAAACATTTTCAGTCGAAATATGGCCCGTAGTTTCCAATAGTTTTCTCCTTTTGGTATATACTGAACATGTATCTAAGGATTTCGAAGGCCTTCCTCTTGATGTACTTGGCACGTCACTGTCTTCAATTTCATTACAGTGGATTGTAAATGTTCCATTCAAAAATTCTTCATATTTTGAGAGAAATCTTGTTTTAACTCTAAAACAGTCAATCCATTTTTTTTTTTAAATGATGCGTATAATCTTTGGAGTTTCTTTTTCGTTTCATCGTTGTCACTTATATCTTCGTATTGGTTTTGGATCAGAATTACAAATTCTTCAGAATTCGAAACATTGATAAAATGTTCAAAAATTGTTCTGTTTGAAATATTCATATTGATATTTAATTTGAAAACTCCACTCGTCAGTAAAGCCTCTTGAAAACTAACAACATATATCAATTGTCATAGTTTATATATACCTGCATAATGTACATTATATGCACAAGGATTATTTTACCTGTGAAATTTAAGCTTAACAATATGGGATATCGGAAGAAAATTATTATTCCTACCTGTTTTATTAGATCATAAAATAATAATCCAAAATTAAATAATTCTTTCAACTTTGTATATGGAGTAGGCAATAAAGCTATTAATCCTTTTCTTTTGGCAAGTTAATCTATGTTTAGGTACTATTAGAAAAAGATCAATAAATATTTACAATAATTTAAGTTAAGGGGAATTTATTCAAAGAGGGTCGTTAAAGTGGGCGGATTAAAAAATTTAATGTTCAATAAAGTAATCAATAGTTTGTGTACAATATTTTATATTTTTTTTAATAATAATTGGCATTTGTATAAAAAGGGGCGTAGAAGTGGGCGGTTTTTTTTGTCAGAATCAAGATAGTAATAAAACGATTTTTGATTAAAAAGAAAATTTCACGTTCTTAACTATTTTAATTAATAAAATAATTGAAATTTTCCATAAGGGAATTTGCTTTTAAGACCAAAAGGTCAGCACTGGGAACACGACTTTTTTTAAACAAATTACAATTTCTCTCAAGGTTGCAAATAGTTGCAGCTACAATTTTGCATATGGCTTAAGAAATAGTTAGGGTAAACTATCATGGTCAATTTTCCGCGCGAACTCGCGAGTATTTTTTTGTAGCTCTATTCAAACCGAAAAAATCTGCTAAAAAAGGGTGTTTTTTGTTTTATTTATTAAAAATATTAAATATTTTTTTATTTTTTTTTAATTAAAATTTTGATTTACGCACAAATAATACAACTAGAATAAACTATAGAAAATTAATATTTTACATTTAATATGCCAAAATTTCAAATACGAAAACAAAGAAGTTAGTTTTTTCTGTTTTTTTTTAACTCTAGAACGAAATTGACCAACTTTGAAAAGCTCTATAAGCCAAACTAGTTAGCGGACAATTTTTTTGTTTGCTGTTTTTGAAGCTCCGTTTATATTTCTATTAGAAATAAAAAACAAAACTTTAAAAATAAAACATCGAAATTAGTATTTTTGCCACGAAATTTCCCTTTTTGGACCACAGTGCGACGTCGCTCAATCGCTCGTCGCTCAGTGCGTGGCCGAGGCCTAAGAGTTAAATTTCCAAAAAAAAAAAATACTAAGCCGTTCTTGACATTCAAAATTCGAAAAAATCGTTCTACGGTAGGTACAGTCAGTAATATCTGGATTTCAATTTTTTTTTATTAAATTATAGATTGTAAAAATTAATCAAAAGAAAAAATAATTTAGCAAAATTCTCGGAACCGTTTTCGAGAAAAATACGATTTTCGAAAACCATTTTTTAACATTTGTATGGAAGGTACCGTTAGTTTTAGATAAAACAAATTTTTTTTCTCAAATCTTGTAGATTATGTTAAGAAACTTTTATCTGTCAAGTTTGAAAAAAATTGATCTTGGGGTTTTCGAAATACATATTGAGTTTCCAAAAAAAGTTTTGATTTTTTTTTTTAAATCCAAAAAAATTAAAAATTGAAAATTTTAATATGTAATAATATTTAAACTTTTGGAGGAGATTTAGCATAAAAAAATTGGTTTAAATTGGCTGTACTGTTTTCGAGAAAATCAAAAACAAAAAAAATGGACCAGGGGGGCTTCCAAAAATAACAATTTTTTGGAAAATTTTTTTCAACCATTACCTAGTTTTAACTAAATAAAATTTTTGGCAAGAGTACGATAACTTAGGCGCCAAGAGATTATAACGGTTTTTGTAGAACTGTTCAATACAAGCATTTTTTACTATGGGAGGGGGGGGGGGGTCTATCTGCCACCGTTTGGGCGGAATGGGCAATTTTATAAAAAAACGTACTAAAATGGAAAAAAAAATATTAAAAAATAACGGTAACACCTACAATTAAGTATTATACCTTTTTTTAAAGCCAATACTCTGTTCTATTAGAAAGTTTTTAAATCAAGTGAAATCTATGCACAGTTTTCGAAACAAACGAGTTTTAAACTCAAATTTTGTGAAAAAAAAAAAAAAACATTAAAAAAAATTTAAAGTTGAATTCTTCAAAACTGCAAAGTTATGTTTACTTATTTTTTCCTAAAATTCGTTGCTCTAAATTATTTTTATTCAAAAACTGAAAACTAGATGATTTTATGTTGTCTAGTTTTTGAGAAAATTGAAAATAACTAAAACTACTTTTTTATGGGATATTTGTTTTTTTGCTTGCTTACGCATTACGGCGTATAAACAGTGAGGTATGTATTGGGGGGCATGCTGCCCCCCTGCAACCCCCCTGCTTGGTCACACTATAGGATTTGGGGTAGGTGCGAGGTTGGGTGTATGCAAGGTTTATTTTGCATTTACAGAATATGGATTTAAAGAAATTTTGAATTTACCCTATGGCCTACATATGTATATCCAATATCAATTAAATATATGTATGTACGCAGCCCAAAGTTGCACATTTAAAATGTTCAGACATGAAAATTTTAGGTACTACTGTACGAATGCAGCAAATTTATATAATTATAAAAAAGGTGACAAAAATTGTGAGAATACAATAAACCCATCTATCGGCACATTTGTCCATGGGCCTCTATATTGGCTAGAGATTCGGGAAGTGCTTGCTATAATTACGAGTATCTCTTTTGTGATCAAAATGCCTGTAAACACGGTTTTGACTTGACAAAAAATTGGTTGGTAAATATGAAAAGTAAGGGATTTTACACAATTTGAGGAATTTTGACGCCGCCACAACGCCCACTGCTGATAAAAATTTGTTTTCACCTCCAGTACGATAATGATTTCAATAATTAATATTGTGGTCAGTTAAGAAATTATAAATTAATCAAAGCTTGAAGTCCGCCCACTACCACGCCAACTTTTATTGAAAAAGCGTCCAGAATTGATGAGTGTAATAAAAAAAATTAATTTGAACCGAAATCCACCCACAGCGACGCCCACAATTGTATTATTATTAGTTAAAGCCAAACATTTCAGAGCACAACAACCACAGAATATATCGGCATTAAAGATTTTGCAAAATATGTATAATGTTTTTATTGTTGACAAAAATAATTATTCATAAAAAAGTAATAAAAGGAAAAACTGAAAAATAAACAATTACAAAGAAAGATTACCCCGAATCTTTAAAAGTAAGTGAGGAAGATGATGAATTTGTAAAATTTTCATTCATTTTGTTACATGTCCCGATATAACTTTAGTCAGCTTTTGAAATTCTTGGATCTGTTTTTCTTAAATTCAAAATAAAAGTATCAGACTTTAAAAGTAATGTTGTCAAGAGATCTTCGTTTGTATTAATCCGGAATGATTTTCTTGTGTGAGAGAGGCGATGTTTTCGGAATTCTTTATGACTTTCCACTAGTGCTTCTTCATAGAGCTGTCTTTTATAGGTATTTGAAAAGATGAAATTATATCCATTATGAAATTAGTACCAAACTGTAAAGCTCAAGATATTGTTCTTTAACTTTAGCCAGCAGTTCAGAAAAGTTCGTATATCAATAGAAAATCCTGAAGCTAAGATTCTTAATTCGATTAAAAATTTATGTATGAGTTGTTTATCAAGTTTTATTATTTCTGCAGTTATTTTCGAACTCTGGAAAAAACGTCTTGCCCTACAAAATGTCAAATATTTTAAAGGTTAGCAGGAGGTAACACGAAAAGTAAACATTTTCTCAAAGCACAACAACAACAAAACATAAAGAGAAAATATTTTGCTACAGTTTACTAAAAAATTTTTTTAAAGCGTAACTTTATATAATTTACTAGCGGCCCGGTACGTGCTTTGCTACGTATAAAGTGAAATAATAAAAAAAAATTAATTGCAACATTAAAATTATTTATTCAAACAAAAAATATTTTATTAATTGCTAGCTATTTTAAAACTTAATCCAAAACATTTGGATAAACAATATTCTTTGTTTTTCCATTTTGGGCATGAAGAAACAAATGGCTGGGGGTACCAACTCTGGAACAGGCAACATAAAGTTGACCATGTGAAAAACATGATTCCTCCAAATTCACACCACAAACGTGAAGTGTTTGCCCTTGATCCTTGTTGATGGACATCGCAAATGATAAACGCACAGGATATTGTAATCGTTTGAACTCAAATGGCATATCAGTTGGAATCATAGGGATACGTGGTATCAAACAAACTTCTCCTTTTGATTTAGCAGCTAAGATCTTAGCTTTAATCAAATTTGGCAATAACTTTTTCACTGCCAATCTGGTGCCATTACACAGTTTTGGTGGATTTATATTTCGGAATAATATGATCAAAGAACCAACTTTCAAATTCAAGCAATGCGGTGGCATACCAGCTAGTTCCAATGAATTAAAAAATTCAATTGGATAATTCATTGCCTCATCTTGATTCATAACACTGTTGATTACCACGTAAATCTTGCATTGTTCGATTAAATGCTTCTAGTGATTTTTTATTCGCTGTTGTACACTCATCCCATAAAATAATTGGCGTTAATCGCAGAACTTTTGCCATAGCAGAATTTCTCGAAATATTGCAAGTTGGAGTTTCAATCACCTGTACATTCAATGGCAATTTTAGTGCAGAGTGTGCAGTCCGACCACCTTCTAATGATTGTGTCATATACGATGAAGTTCCGAAACATGTTGCAATTGCTCATTTCTGCGATGAAGTACAATATCACGGGATTGAAACTGATCACCAAGAATTACAATTGCAACCTCATCAATTGTGGGTGCATTGAATCGCCTTGCATGCTCTCCAAAAGGTGTTCTATCAGCCCTTATTACGATTTTGTGATTATCAGATGGCATACGATCGAGAGCAATTTTGAACAATTGAACTAATGCGTTATGCTGATGGAAAAACCTTTGTAGCTCACGAATAATTTCTCGTCTTGTATTCGAAACAATTGCACAACGTTGATCCAATTCACGATTTTCATCACCAATAAAATAAATTTGCAAACATTGATGATCAGCGTCGTGGTATGGCAATAACGAACCAGCTTGATGATAAATCTGGCCCTAAATCTGTAACATGTATGTAACTTCAGGTAGATGTTGGATCAGAATTTTTAAGACTATCGAATACTTTATGATCAGATTGATATAAACATGGGACAATCATGTTGAAGTATTTACCTTAAACGTCGGCATAATTATCTCTAATAATTTTAGTAGCACTAAAAGAGGTCATTTGAAATGCCGAATTGTGTTGTTGAATATGGATCAAAAAGTGATTCGACGTTTGAGATGTCCCAAAAATAAATGAATACAATGGTTTGGGTGGAGTTTCTAATGCTGGAAATCTCACTTTGCCATTAGCACAACACATGCCGGGCTTTTCACGTGGAAAGTTAGCCGCATCACAATGTGGACTGTTGTAATTAAAAGCAGCACGCATCATTTTAGCCAAAAGAGCAGTACGACGTATTCGTGATCGGCGTGCAAGGTTCAGTACAGGTACAGGGTCAACAGATCTATTTCGTGCATTACGTTTGCTGCGATGCATTAGCTTGTGCGCGTTCATCTGCAGTCTGTGATCGACTTAGTAATGCCACATCATTTGCATTACGCGTTCGCCGACCTATATTTGTTCGCCCGGCTTGTGGCATTATTCCTTCATATAAAAAAGAATAAATCAAATTAAAAATATAAGTTTCAATTTGACAGCAAAATCCCCACTAACAAAATGATCCGACATTTATTGAGATCATTTGTTACAAAAAATGTGATAAATGAAGAACCACTCGACCGATTTTGTGCAAACTTCACATTAACCATCTACTAAATAGTCCAAACAAAGCCATAAAATTTGGTTTGGATAGGTAAGCCCGTTCTTGAGTTATAGAATTACAACGAAAAGTGGCATTGATTTTTATATACGAGTGTATAGATAAGCCTCAAGAGTTTTTTTTTTCTCTCCAAAAAATCATAAAATTTTTAAAATTATAAGAAAAATTCAAAACAACAACTCATACCTGCGGTCAAGGTATGCATTATTAATGTTCAAACAAAAAAATGCATGCATCCAAAATATTTTTCTTACACGAGCTAAACTAATTCGCTCAAAATTGCAACTTTCAATTACATTGCAACTTAAAAGTATGTATCTCAATTGCTCACAAAAGTCCCGCTAATCCAGGAAAAAAAAGAAAAAAAAACAAAACAAAATTAAATTTAAGTAGTTCAAGATGTTCTAAAACATGTTTAGAGCATAAACATAGAATTTGCATTTTTCTTTTTTTTTCTTTTTGTTCACTAGTTGACGCACTGTGCATTGCCGCAATTCAATAAAACCAGCCCAACTTAACGCAGTCGTTCAGCTTGGAGACTTTTTCTAACTTTTTCATAATATTAAACACGTTGTTAGACAACTCTTCTAACTAATATGGGTTTTACAACAGAACCTAAGCAAATTAATGTTGACCAACCCTTAATTTGACAGCTAAACAATTCAAATATAACTACTTAAAAAAAAAAGTCAAGACAACTTCAAACCATATAATTTTTCGGCGAAAAAAGTACGTTTCATATACTACCTCGCTAAAGACTTTGATTGTTTATAAATTATTTACATTATTTTAGATGTAAATTAAGTACAGTAAAACGCCGATTATCCGAACGCCTATTAACCGAATCGTCAATTATCCGAATCGGTCCTAAGCGTAATATGAAAAATTAAAACCAAGACCAAAGTGTACCATCTCACAGAGAGGCGTTTATGTGCTTCGAAAACGCCCTTAAGTGGATGGAGCGGCAACCCGAATGCGACGGTATACAATTTCTTGCCGTCCGGCGGGCGTCTGCGTGACCTTGCCGCACGGAAACGAGCTTCAACGTCGAGGCAACTTACTCTAATCGAAATGTTCAAGTGAGCGCACGGGGTTTCGTATATTATCATCTGCCGCGACGCTGATGCTCTCTCTCTCTCTTACATTATGTAGAACTGTGTTTGTTAAACTTAATAAAATTTATTCTATATGTGTAACAGTTCGTTTTTCTTTATGTCCGATTATCCGAATCGACCCCGGTCCCAATTAATTCGGATAATCGGCGTTCTACTGTAGTACATATAAATCGCTAATTCACAATTTTGTTGCTGCAAGGCGCAAATTCATTTGGATATAATCGTCTCGGCATGCATACGTTACATACATATGTAATGGGTGATATATTTGCTTTTTTTCTTTTTGGCAACACTGGTTTTGACAGCTCACGCACGTTTCGTGTTTTGTGTCAAAAAGAGTATTCTCTAAACATAATTTAACTTTTACATACATTTCGGAATAAATAGCTCATTTAGTTTTGTTTTATTTACATAGTTAAAGGTCATTTTATCATGGAACTTATAATTTTATGATTAAGACACAATTTAAAAAGCTTCATTCAAAATCTGGTTTCTATATCTTTGTGCGGATTGGACAAAGCTACTTAGAACATTCCAGTCTGATCCATTTAAAACTTCCACAGTTTCATTTAGGGTGAGGACACTTTTTCCCCAATGCGCACATCGGATTGATGACAAAATTGGACAAATCGCTATGAAATGGAGTACGTTTTCCGTCGCTCTGTGGTTGCAAAGAGTGCACTCCGTGTTTCCCTCGGGCCCATATGGACGGTAATTTAACCGAATAAGCCCCCTCTGGTTTTAAGAATGGTTGAGATGGTATTTAAAGAGTACTGATCGTGGAAATAGTTTTTGTCGCCTAGGTTGTGCTGCAGTATCTTGTACATACTTCGGAATTCACTGAGATGCGCCCTTTCCGTAAAGTTCTCGAAGCTTTTCTGTTTGTTTCAACAATATTTGGAAATTTTTTTCCCAGGTCCTCCTATCTCTTTCCAGTAGCTGG
This sequence comes from Chrysotoxum bicinctum, assembly GCA_911387755.1. NCBI lineage: Eukaryota > Metazoa > Arthropoda > Insecta > Diptera > Syrphidae > Chrysotoxum > Chrysotoxum bicinctum. The sequence continues at coordinate 103,933,145 of OU426988.1, forward strand.
ACGTTATGTAACAGCTCCAAACGTGACCATTCTTCGAAGAACTGTGACTTATCTTTTAGAAGTTGTCTCACAATTTCATTAGATAGTCGATGATTTGGGAGAGCCATCACTTCAAGAGTGTAATTGAAATGCATCTTCAGCGTAAAAGTATAAAGTTGTGAGAATCCAGTCTCCAAGTGCAGCATGTAGGTAAGAGTGTGTTCAGGAAGCCAAAATATTTTTTTAATGAAATATCTCAATAGCTTCTCTAGTTCTTCATATTGAAGAAACCTCCATGCTTGTCCTGCATACCATAATATCGACCTCATCACAGCTTCGAAAAGTTTATATTTTGCACTTGGGGCCACATATTTCTTTCCTAGTACTCCCTTCCAATTACAGTTGATGGCTTTTTTCGATTCGATTAGTTTTGCCTGCAGGTGCTTTTTAAAGGACAGTTTGGGTGTAATTATAACTTCGAGGTATTTATACTCATTTACCAAATCAAGTGTGACATTATTTTTATAAGTTTTATATAAAAAAATAAAAGGATAAGATAGATAGATAGATATCTTTATTGTAGCATCAATTTTGTAACATTTTTTCTTAAACTAAATTGCACAATTTACAGAGATGTGGTATATAGCTACCTTACTACTGTCAATATTACAATATTACAATTAATCAAACACAAATACAAAAAAATAATAATTTTGAAGGAAAAGCTACATTAGCTTCATTAAAAACTTAGGAAGAGAATGAAAGGAAGGCGGGCGGTGAAAATGAGATTCAAACCAAGCTTTGAGTCTTACAACAAGTAGGTAAAATATATAATTATTAAAACAAAACTTCATAAATATGTGGAAAGAATAACAAAATACATACATGAATAACAAAAAATGAATAAATAAATAAATAAACAAATAAAAATAAATAAATTAAGAAATAAATAAATAAAATAAATAAACAAAAATAAATAAATTAATAAACAAATAGATAAATAAATAAATAAATAATTAAATAATAAATAAAAGGAGAAAGATTTCAATTTTTTTTTTAATTCTTGAAAAAATAAAAAGCCGACTGAATTTTGTATTGTTTTTTACGCCGAAAAGCATTAGTATTAAGTTATTATATGCTTTAACTTAGAGCGCCCGCTTAGAGCCAATAAGTTAGTTTTAAGATGTAAGATAAGATAAGTAGGCTTGTTTATCATGATTTTTTTTTGTCTAGCTTTAAGATAGTTATAAGCTTGAATTACAAACAAAATACGGCAAGAGTACGATAACTTAGGCGCCAAGAAATTATAACGGTTTTTTGTAGAACAGTGCAATACAAGCATTTTTTACTACCGGAGGGGGGGGCCTATCTCCCCCGTTTGGGCGGGAGGGGCAATTTTATAAAAAAGGTACTAAAATGGAAACAAAAATATTAAAAAATAACGGTGATACTTACAATTAAGTATTATACCTATTTTTAAAGCCAATACTCTGATCTATTAGATAATTTTTAAATCAAGTAGAATCTATGCACAGTTTTTGAAAAAACGAGTTTTAAACTCAAATTTTGCTGAAAAAAAAAACATAAAAAAAAAAAAGATTAAAGTTCAATTTTTCAAAACTGCAAAGTTATATATTATTATTTTTCCTAAAATTCGTTGCTCTAATTTATTCTTATTCAAAAACTGAAAACTAGATGATTTTATGTCGTCTAGTTTTTGAGAAAATTGAAAATCACTAAAACTACTTTTTTATGGGATATTTTCTTTTTTTTGCTTGCTTACGCATTACGGCGTATAAACAGTGAGATATGTATGGGGGGCATGCTGCCCCCCTGCAACCCCCCTGCCTTGGCACACTATAGGATTTGGGGAAGGTGCGAGGTTGGGTGTATGCAAGGTTTCTTTTGCATTTACAGAATCTGGATTTAATGAAACTTTGAATTTACCCTATGGTCAATATCCAATGTCTACCAAATAAATGTATGTACGTAGCCCAAAGTTGCACATTTAAAATGTTCAGACATGAAAATTTAATACATTATGAAAAATTCACATTACCTAGGTACTAGTGTACGAATGCATCAAATTTATATAATTCCTTAATTAATATGTATGTTTATTGTTTGTGTCTAACATTTTTAATGCTAATATGGTACAGGTTATTGTTTACCAAGGTCATTCCTTATTCAACCTTTGTAAGAGTGAAGTATTTTTTTCTTTGAATAAAGAATGGCGATTAAGCATCCACTACTTCATCCTAAATTAAATAACTTTTCAATATTTCAAAAAAAATATTTCAAAAGCATCGCGTTCTTAGAAGAAATTGGTCTAATTCCAACTAAAGCGTCAACTCCCCTCAACTCCAACTCAAAAAGGTGACAAAAATTGTAAGAATACAATACATATTATTATTATTATTTATTCATCAACCAGAGCATATTATACTCTTACAGACTAAGATAAATAAGTAAATATATAGTTACAAATTCGTAGGTGGGTATATAAAATTCAAATTACATTTGAATGATTTACATATTTAATCTATTATTTTAATAAATAACTTAAACTAATGATTTAATAAATAACTAAAACTAATTATTTAAAAGTTAATCTCAGAGCAATAAACCCATCTATCGGCACATTTTTCCATGGGCCTCAATATTGGCTAGAGATTCGGGAGGTGCTTGCTATAATTTTTTTTTTGTGATCAAAATGCCTGTAAATACGGTTTTAATACATTGAACATTGAAAAATTGACTTGACTATTTTTAAGTAACACCTGACTTACTCACAAACTGACCTACTGAGACGCGAAATGCCATGCAATTCTACCTCCTCTGGTGCATTCTTGGTAACCCTAAATGATTTGCTGTATTTTAGCTACAAATGAACCACATTAACATTAATCCTCAAAATGAAATCACCGTAGTTAAATACCAAAAATCAAAAATTTCATAAAAAGTAGTTTTAGTAATTTTCGATTTTCTCAAAAACTAGAAGGGACAAAACCATTCGGTTTTTTGTGTTCGATTCAGAATTAATAGCAGCATTGACCACAAAGAGCCAATCAAGCACTTCAGTTTACAATTTTGAAAAAAAAAATTGGTCTAAACTTTTTTTTTTTATTTTTTTTTAACAAAATTTTGGGTTTGCATGCAAATTTTTCAAAAACTATTGACAAATAGTTTAATTTAAATTTACGATTATAGAACAGACTTCTGGCTTTCAAAACCGGTATAGTATTTGATTGTAAGTGTTGCCGTTGTTTTTTTAATATTTTTTTTTTCAATTTAAGTCATTTTTTCTAAAATTGCCCCTACCTCCTAAACGGGGCGAGATAGACCCCCCTCCCATAGTAAAAAACGCTTGTATTTGACCCTTCTACAAAAATCCGTTATCAATTTTTGGCGCCTAAGTTATCGTACTCTCCCCAAAAATACAAACATTTAAAAAAAAGAAATTGGGAATTAGTTACATAGGAGTAGTTTTTCTTTTCTCTTGTTTCAATGTGGTAGGTGAAGAGTGGGATAAATAAATATTTTAAATCAGTTGTACTGCAAAATGGCCTTATGTCGACGCACAACGTTCAACCAAATAACATTCCTCATTCTTTTCTACAAAATTTAAAACCCTTATGACAAAAACATTTATAAAAAGTTTCAGGTGTCAGGAATTCAATTGGCCCTATTTGCCCCGCAAAAAATAAACTTTTTTTTGTATAAGTAACCTATGTACATAAAATAAAAAAATAAAAAAACAAAAAAACATACATCCGCTAAAGAGTTCGGTAAGTAAGCTACCGTCCTAAGAAAAAAGGGCCAAAAATTGAGTTTGAGGTATGTTTGGAATCTCAAAACAGTATCTTTTTTTTTTGTGATCAATGTATCGACATTGGATCTCTTTTTAGTGGAGTGGAGATTGAAAAATACCTATTTAGTCTAGATTTGAATAAAAATAAAGGTTCCGATAATCCTCCTATCCTTTAAAAAAAATTGCCTGGGCGTTACCACTTTCACTGATATTTAACTTATCTCTTTGTAAAGGATTATTCCTTTTTATTTGCGATCTTAAATCGGGGTCAAAGCGAGGTATCACTAATTATAGACCAAACTGCAAGATTTCTGCAGTCGCGAAAAATAAACTGTAAAAAGATATCCCGTTAATTAAAAATAGAATTTCTGTTTGCCAGGATTGTTTCCTCACGGGCAAACCCACAGCAACAAATTTAATCATAACGACAAATGTAATTACCACAAATGTGGAAAAAGAACTACAAACTGACATTATTATTACAGATATCGTTAAAGCCTTTGGCAGGGTAAATCATAGAATTCTTGTTCACAAGCTGAAATATTTTGGTATTCACTCTTCTTTGGTAAAGTGGTTTGCGTCTTATCGACTTAAGTGCAATTTTTTCTGAAATTGAGTTAAGAACGCCCTAATTACCTAAATTTCAATTTTTATAAGTGGTAAAATCGACGTGATTGTATCTTTGCTATTGCCCAAAAGAGGCCACTTTTTTGTTTGACACAAAAGCGTATTGTATTTTGATAAACAAGAAAACTTTAAACGTGATTCCTCAACATTTACGAAAATTGCACTTACGTCATGAATGACCATTGCTCTTTCTTATATATAAAAATGTCATTTCGAGTATTTTTAAAAAAATCGTTTTTTCTCCTCTTTGCGAATGATCTGAAACTTTACCATAAAATTTCTTACCAAGTTGACTGTGATCTATTGTTAACTGGCTATTAACTCTTCAGTCATTTTGGCATTACCAATTACCTTGTTCTAAATATGGCTAAGTTCCAATCCTTATCATAAGAAACTGTATTCCGGATATATTTGCGTATGTTTTAGATAATACGTAAAAGTTTAGAAAGGGTCATGCAGAAAAAATATCTATACTCTGTTCAACAAAAAATGTCAGTACAGGGAAGATAGGACGTTTGCCTCTCACTCTGGTTTCATTGGCTTGCATAGGTGTCGCCTATTAAAGCTCTCACAGGGTTTCCGTAGTTTTCATTATAAATCCCCAACACTCAACATAGTCAACTTCATAAAATTTGTTCTCAAAAGTTTTAAATCCCAAAAGCTCCTTAATAAAATCCACTGAATAAGCTCCTTGCTTGTAATTTAGAATGATAATGGTCACTCTGTTTTGATGTATATAACAAGCGCACGATCGTATTGAATTGACAGTATCCCTTCAGCAGTAGGATACAACATACAACGGTCGCGTTGGGCTGTAGAGCTTTTTGCGAAGAATTACAACAACAATTCTTTAAAGAAAGTCAGTGGTTTGCTCTTTTTTAAGTGGCATTTTTCCCAACGTAGTGTAGTGAGGGTGCATCAGGCGGCACTGCTTTGGAAAAAGCTCTCCCATAAGGCCTGTACTGACAATTTTTGTTGAACAGAGTATAGTAATTATTTGCATACATCTATCTTTTAAACCCTATTATGATTCATAATCGACAAGGTCAATCAAGTGCTAGGATTTGTCAAATGCTAAGGAGTTTAATGACATTGATACCATTGTTTAATTCCTTTCAGTGAGTGCTTAAGTATTGTTGTACAGTTTAGAGTCGTTATTATTTTAATGCATCTACACAAATTGAAAGGACTCAAAACAATATTTAGTATGTTCCTTTTTTAAAAACTGAAATGGAATATTCCTCCACCTTCGTATGAAACCAGCTGCGTATTATTCAGAAAGAAAACGTTAGAAACTCGACGGAAGTATTTTTCTGGTACGCTCGTAAGAGACGCTTTAACTGGCCAAATGCCATGCACCCTTCTCAAACAAAAATTTTTTTTTAAGGATATATCTACCTACAATTGTAAAAATGAATAAATATATATTTTTTTTGCAACTTGACAGGTCTCTGAGCGTCGAAAAAAATTAATTCGTATTTAAAATTGTATTTTCGTTTTAGGTACATTGAAATATTTCGAAGTTCATTAGCCGAGACCCGACGTCAGACAAATAATCGTCCAGTACCTTATGACATCAAAGATCGAGGAGGTTTTCGTAACAATCGTGATGAGTTTGGTGGAAACCTTAACAATACGCGTGATTCAGGTAATTAAATTAAATCGTCATAATAATTTAAAGATTTCTTCAAGTATATGAGATTTTAATGATGTTTTTAAAGGCTTAAAAAAAAAGCATTTCCTCAAAATACCTACCATTATAAGAAAAACCTTAATTTAGAACTAATATTTAAATTATATTAAAATATAAAAAATATTGGTAAATATGAAGCAGTTCAAATAAGCTAGAAAGACCTTTATTAAGGCAAAATATACTAAAATCTCAATGTTATTTTTGGTCCTTTTATACAAATGTTTGAAATACTACACCCTATTCAATGACACTTTATGTCCGCTTACAAGAAAAAGCCAATTTTCTTGCACCACAATTCGTTGTTAATTCGATGCTTCTAGAAAAGTGTCATGACTTTTTGTACCTGAGCGTAAACGGTCTTATGGGACAAATCTTCTTTTGCATTCGTACAGTTGCAAGATTACTAAAACAAAAAAAAAAGCAAAATGCATAAAGACTAAAAAAGTGGGTCTCGCAATTCTGTCTGTCTGTCTGTTCGACTACAGAATAAATGGCTCTGCCGATTTCCCTTACACTTACAAGATATCATTTTTAATTTTTTCTCCCCACACCTTTTTTATTTTTTAAGACCAAAAATAACGGTACCTGCCATACGAATTTTTTTTTCGAAATTTATACAGGGTGTCCCACAGTCACCGCCCCAAACGAAAACCATGGACGCCTGAGATCATTTTAAGTCGAAAAACTTATGAGGTCATTTTCTCGTTTTCGTCCCGTTTTCGAGTTAAAACGGTTTTTATGATTTTTGCTCTCTTTTCCCACTGGATTTGCCAAACTACGTCCGATTCGTAAGATTTTTTTTTATAACCAATCAAGAATTTATTACAGTTTTAGTTTGTCTCAGAACTTTTTTTTCTGCGGGCAACCGTTTCTCCGCAATTTTGCATCAAACCCAATTTTTTCGTTTTTTAAGTTGTTTTTTTCACTTTGATATCATTTTTTTCAAAAAAACACGTTAATGAGTATTCATTTTTTTCGTTAATTATTAAAGCCCAGTTCATTTTCTTAAAAAAAAATATATTTTTTTTCCTTAAAAAAAAATACTAAATGTAATTAACAACAAATAAACAAACTGAGTGAATTTAAAAAAAAAAAATTTTAAATACAAAATTAACTTTTTCTGAGCTATTGTGGTTAAGAAAAGGACAAATAGATAAAGTTGGCCCATTTCAGCGTATATTAATAACATTTCCAGATATTCTTGATTAGTGTAATCCATTAAAAAAAACTACAACTTGAATAACAAATCCAAAATGGAGTATCAAGTGAAAGAACACGACGCGGACACTAGTTCACGCGAGAAAGACATTTACAACCTTCAAATCATAATGCAAATCTTTACTGTTTACATTAGTAAACGGTCTTACTAATTAACTTTATCTATTTGTCCTTTTCTTAACCACAATAGCTCAGAAAAAGTTAATTTTTTATTTAAAAATTATTTTTTTTTAAATTCACACAGTTTGTTTATTTTTTGTTAATTACATTTAGTATTCTTTTTAAGGAAAAAAAATATTTAATTTTAGAAAATGAACTGGGCTTTAATAATAAGTGAAAAAATTAATACTCATTAACGTTTTTTTGAATAAATTGATATCAAAGTGAAAAAACTACTTAAAAACGAAAAAATTGGGTTTGATGCAAAATTGCGGAGAAACGGTTGTCCGCAGAAAAAAAGTCTTTGGACAAACTAAAACTGTAATAAATTCTTGATTGATTATAAAAAAAATCTTACGAATCGGACGCAGTTTGGCAAAGATAAAGCCAGTTAAGGGAAAAATAATAAAAACCGTTATAACTCGAAAACGGGACGAAAACGAGAAAATGAACTCTTAAGTTTTTCGACTTAAAATGGCCTCAGGAATCCATGGTTTTCATTTGGGGCGGTGACTGTGGGACACCCTGTATAAATATTTTTTTTCCACATTAATAAAAAACTAAAAATACAAACAAATTTCATTTAGTTAAAGCTAGATAATGGTTGAATAAAATTGTTCCGAAAAGTGGTTATTTTTTGTATCCCCATGGAACCATTTTTTTTGTTTTTGATTTTCTCAAAAATAGTACAACCGATTTTGATAATTTTTTTTTGTTGCTAAGGCTCCCCAAGAACTTGAATAGAATTGGGTATTCAAATTTTCAAAAAAAAATGTTTTGGATTTTAAAAAAAAAATTAATTTTTTTTTCTTAGACTCAATATTTCGGAAATCACATGCTAGATTTTTTTTTAAACTTGATTACTAAAAGTTTTTCAATATAATCCCCAAGATGTGAGAAAAAAAATTATTTTACCTAAAAATAAAGGTACCTACCACCATACAAATGTTAAAAAATGGTTTTCAAAAATTATATTTTTCTAAAATTATGTTTGTCCTTAAGTGGGCTCAAGGTCAATTTTTGTAATTTTTTCTTTGTTTGTGACGTTTCGGATGTGATAACACCCTTCTTCAGACCTATTTATTATAAAATTTTAATTGAAAAACATTACACATTATATTGTATGTACATCAAAATTTAAAATGATATACTTACAACTTTAATAAATAAAAATATTTTTTATTTGTTTGCTTGTTCTTTATATCCGTGGTGTTTTTTTTTTTTTTTTTTTTTTTTAAATCTTTATAAGACGTTTCAAAAGTTTTTAATATGTATTTTTTTATATATCTCTTTTTCGTTTTTAAATTCCTTTGAAAATTTATTTCAAACAAAATGAACTTTTATTACTATTTAAAATTCAAATAATTAATTTTGAAAATAAATTCAAAATCTTGATGTACATATGTATGTATAATATATTCAATCGTTCAGTTTTGTTTATGAAGATATTGTTTGATGATTAATAAATTGACCGTAAATACTACTAAGTCTATCACAATCTGAGCGTCTATTAATATTATTTTCGGTATTTCTAATAATATGCAACATTTCTAGTAACATTCTTTTACTGTAATTCTTTTCTGATTGTAAAGTTGTAACGTTTTTGAAATCAGGGCGATGATTTTCTTCTATGCAATGTAGAGCTAGTGCAGTCTTTTGGGTACTACCATTATTTATATCAGATTTATGACCTGATATACGATTTCTAAGTTTTTGCATTCATGTTCCTACATAGATTGATGGGCATGATGTTGATCCATCACCTACACATTTAATCTTGTACACTATATTTGATTTTTCTTCGTTTTCTAATTTATCTTTTAATTTTGAGAAAACTTAATTCCTAAGAGTATTTGCTGATTTAAAAGCTATTCTAGTTTTTTCTTTATCTCTAATTGGTGCTTTTAATAAGCGATTTAAAAAATTTAGAACGTATAAAACCATAGAACCGGTTTTTTATTTTCGAGTTTCTCATCAACGGCTCTAACGATTTTAAAAATTTAACCTTAGCTTGTAATTTTGGTGTCGCCAGCAACAAGATATATTGGTATCCTTCAAACACCCCACACATACTTACACATATTTGTTGCTTCTTGTTGCTGGCGACACAAAAATTACAAGCTACAAGGTAAAGATACTAAATTGTAAGCTTTCCTAAGTTTTTAAATCATGAATATCTTGGCTCCCGTTTGTCGTAATGGACTAATTTTTTTAATTTGAAGAAAATTAGCAGGACTATAAAACAAAAATTAAAAACTGAAAAAATATTTACCGTGAAATACAGTTTTTTCTTAATAACTATGAAAAAAGGTATTAAAAACAAGAAAACAAAAAAAACCTATAAACCAACGGTAACTTTTTATGTTTTTGCTCAAACATATTCAATAAAATGTTTTTGGATGATCTGTTGCAACACAACACCTACCTGGAGGAATAATTTTCAATGAATTTTCGATAAAGGGTTTGATGTTCGCAGATGACATTGTTCTGTTAGCTGCAACACCTAACATGCTTCAGCCCATGATAAATAGGCTTGAAGAGTACTGCAAGCAATGGAATCTTCATATCAATCCATCCAGATCAAAAATTATGGTATTCCGCAACAATATAGGTCGATACACAAGGGACGAAAAATGGTTTTTGAGCTCGGCTTCTCTGGAAGTTGTCAAACAATATCGTTACCTTGGCATAATACTCACTCCAAAAATAACTTACATTTCTCACCTTCAAGGGAAACTAAAAGAGGCAAAAAAGCACTTAGTTGCTTCAGGAAAAATGTTATAGGTCGGAATGATGTTTCAAGTAAAGCCAAATATAAACTCTTCGAAGCAACGGCTAAAACGATAATGTGCTACGGAAGTCAAGTATGGGGCTACGATGAAGTAGAAAAGTTACAAAGATACTTTATAAAACATCTTTTCAGGCTACCAAGTAACTCACCCACCTACATGATCTATGTGGAAACCGGTATACCCCCACTGCGTCTATTTAAGTAAAGGATTAATTTCAAATATATCCTTAAAGTTATGCAACTTCCTGAACATCGAGTCGCTTAGTGTATATGGAACTTAATCACAGCTTATTGGAACGGAACTACTTCCACGAAGACTACAGCGCTTACGAAATCAGCATTATATTCAAGACTAGAGGCGAGTTATTGCTTCTGAACTTCAGGCCACATAGAGAAGATTTACCATCTCTTTGCACCATTTGTAACCTACGGGAAAAGGAAGATGTTTTCCATCTAATAGTGAAGTGCCCAATTCTTCAGGAGACTCGAAGATATTATTGCAATCAATCCTTTTTCACAATGGAAGAAGTCATGGAGATTCTAAATGGATCAAACTGGAAAACCCTTTGTAAATATATTTCTGATGCCCTTGCATATAGAAACCAATTTATTGAAGACTAAAGAAATTAAATTTTATGTTGCAAATCATTAAAATTGCCTACTTTTGCTCAAAAAGTACAAACAAAAATATATATGCTTTATGCTATTTTGTGTTTCAAATCATTTAAAATTGACAACCAGCAATCCAATCGTCAATATACTGTGAGTGTCAAAAGTGAGTAAACACCTAAATGATTTCTTGAGTTACATGGAATTGAAACCAAAAAATAAACAAAAATCGAATTCCAATAATACAAAATAAAAGTTTTATTTAATAGCAAAAAATCAAAACCAAAATAAAATTTCAAAAAATTAAGTAATGAATTTTTTTCCTAATAAAAACTAAAAATACTCCATATTTTAAGCGTCAAAAGTAAGTAAACATCTGTTATATCTTATTTATATAGTACCTTAAGTAATAAACTGGGTATTTCATTTGACCACATTTAGACTTCATAACATGTCTTAGTCGGCGTGACATGGAAACAACAATTTTATTTCTAACATCGTAGGATATTTTTGACAGTTCTTCAATTAAAGCCTTTTAAGGTCATCTTTGTTCTTGATAGCCCTTTTGTGAAATTTTCCGGTCCAAATGATCCCATAATTGTTGTATGGGGCTTAGGTCCGGCGATTGGGGAGGCTGGTGGAGGTGCTTTGAAGTCCTATAAAGTATTAATTCTTTAAGGAACCGCGAGATACGCTTAGGATCATTGTCTTGCTAAGAGATTCAATTGCTAAGCATACCTAATTTGTGTAAGCTCGGTTGAAGGTTATTGATTAGGATGTTTAGATAGTCTTGATTATTCAATGTACTTTCAATGAAAACAAGATTCCCGATCGAATATGCTACCATACATCCCCGCATCATCATGTTTTACTGTGCTCCTTATATTCTGTTTATGATGTTTTCTTACTTCTGATGCGTTAATATGAATATTTTTCTTCAAACCAACCGCACCCTAATTGAAGTTTTACCATAATTTTGTATCTTAAACTATATCAAGTATGTAACTACACAAATGTATATTTGAGTTAAAAATTAATTAAAATGAAATTATATACATACTCGAGAATCATCTAAAATTGTCAATCTGGCTGACAGCTTTTGCCAATGCTTATATGAATTGTTCAATCAAAATTTTTACAAATTAGGAAGATGATAAAATAAAATTCACTTAAACTAAAAACTATTAAATTAAATGCAAGTTGATAGAAAATATTATTATTAGCAATACAATTTTTACTTGCGACTTATAGGTACTATAAGGCAAGTTATGCATTCGTAAAAAAAATCGAACTCGAGATTTTGATCAAAGTTGACATTACGATGATAGCGAAGACCAAAAAAGTGGGTCTCGCAATTCTGTCTGTCTGTCGGTTCGACTAATCGGCTCCGCCGATTTTCTTCAAACTTGGTAGATATGGGTTTTAATTTTTTCCCCCCGGACGTTTTTTTCTGTTTTTTTTTTTTTTTTAAGACCAAAAGTAACGGTACCTGCCATAAGATTTTTTTTTCGAAATTTTATAAATAGGTATTTTTTTTCTCAAAAACTGTCCCACAGAATTTCTTAAAAAAAAATTAAAAAATTTCATTTGGTTAAAACTAGCTAATGGTTGAAAAAAATTTTCCAAAAAATTGTTATTTTTGGTAGCCCCTCTGGGTCCATTTTTTGTGTTTTTGATTTTCTAGAAAAAGGTACAGCCGATTTAAATCATTTTTTTTATGCCAAAGCTCCTCCAAAGTTTGAATATTATTACATATTCAACTTTTTAATTTTTTATTTTTTGGATTTAAAAAAAAAAATAAAATTTTTTTTTGGAAACTCAATATTTCGAAAACCCCATGCTAGATTTTTTTTAAACTTGACAAATAAAAGTTTCTTAACATAATCTACAAGATTTGAGAAAAAAAATTTTGTTTTATCTAAAACTAACGGTACCTTCCATACAAATTTTAAAAAATGGTTTTCGAAAATCGTATTTTTCTCGAAAACGGTTCCGAGAATTTTGCTAAAATTTTTTTCTTTTGATTAATCTTTACGATCTATAATTTAATAAAAAAAAATTTGAAATCTAGATATTACTGACTGTACCTACCATAGAACGATTTTTTCGAATTTTGAATTTCTCATTATCGGCATAACGGATTTTAACGAAATTTTTTATAAAGAAGCTCCTAAAAAGTTTAAAAAAACATTGCATTTAAAAACTTAAGAACAAATATTTTTTCAATTTTTAGAAAAAAAAAGTAATTTTTTTTTCTTAATTCGATATTTCAAGAACGGCTTAATATTTTTTTTGGGAATAAGACTTTTATTCGTACAATAATAAAAATTTAAGGTTTGCGTACCAAAATTTTTTCTTAAAAATGTTTTAAAAATTTTGTACATAAAAGCTTATTTGTTTAAGGAACCACTACAACGACTTATAATTTTTGTTCCTGCATAAATTTATATTCTGCATTCTGTTTTTATCTCTTACTACTAAAAGAATTTAAAAAAATCATTTTATCCTTATGAACAGTTTTCTTTAATAACATCCGTTTTTAAAATTCCTAGTCTATTACATAGGAGCAAGTTCGTGCGATCCAGTCGTGCATTTTATTTATTTTCACTTTGCGACATACTGGGGGTGAGATATTAATTAAAACATAAAATCATAAAATGCGTGGGTGCGCTGACTTACCTATGTTCAATAATTTATTACTCTGCTTTCGTTCATGGTAGAGTGCTATTTTTTTTTTTAATTGTAGGGAACTACAAGAACTTAAATAATAAAAAATAAAAATTTCATGGTTAAATGAGCTTTTTTCTTAATAATCACGAAAAAGTGATTTTTAAACAACAAAAAATTTGTTTAACTTACTATAACTTTTTTTTTCATTTGTTTAAAGAAATGTTTTTTTTAGAACATAATAGATAATGTTATTAGGAATAAATACATGTTTAATTTTTGTTTGTACGAGATAGTGGAGCCGAGATATTCGCAAATGACCAAAAAATGACACAAAACACATTTTTACCAATAACTTTGGTAAAAAAAGTTGTCATGTGGTGCAAATTTGGTTTTAAGCTTTTCTCATAAGCACCTATCGATCCATGAAAAAAAAATTGACCATGCCTCTGCGCGCAAGGTCAAATGACGCTTTGACTGGACTAAGTTTTGGCAGGTGCTCCAGATATCCAGTTGAGTAGATCCCAGTTTCGGACGTACCGTTGAATTCAGAGATCCTTTCTTTAGGCGCACTACCCCAATGTGGAATGCCTTACCCGACTCATTATTTGCATCCCATTGTGATATTCAGACAATCAAAACTATTGTGCATGGGTATCTCCTTTTAAAATCTCCCATCTTTCCTAAGCGCTTGCAAAGTGATCAAACATTTTAAGGAGACATAACCCTGTTAGTGTTCGCAAAATTATATAATTTCTTCTTATTTCTTCAACTACAATTAGAAAATTAAAATGATGAACAAAATATTTTCTTGGAAATAAAAAAAAGAACACCATAAAATGTCGGAAGGTTTCAATATGTTTCAAAAGTACTATTTGACTTTAGAATGCTATTTTAGTCAGTGGCTGGGTTTCCGAAGTCAACCTCTTAATTTTTCAATTTGAATCTTATTCAAATCTAATTAAAATGTTGGTAACGGCAACATTATTAAAAATAATATGGCACAAAATGTAACGGCGTACTGACAAACCCGAGAGATAAAACATTCTCAGAAAATCTGGGACATTTAATATGATATCGATAAGAACATTTAAATCCGCCTTTCGGGCAATGTAGTTGGAATCTACACATCATTCAAGAATACTTGACGAGATCAAAATTCCATCACCATGATAACCCTTAGCGATTTAGTTTTATTAGACTACATGAAGAGCCTCTGACCCTAAGAGTAGAGATGTTGAAATATCTGGCAACCCTACAACACACATTATGAATTCAACTTCACATACTTACATACATGTACAATAATTTTTCTTTATTACTTTCAATATGAAATTAGTTTAGTTCTTTTCTGAAACTCATTAAATAAAGTTGTTACTTGAATTTAATATTAGTTAAAGTTTCTTTTCATTTTAACCAACAAATGGTTATGGGCTCAGAGTTAGTTTTTTTTTAATGATAAAATTTTAAAGTTGTATTAGTGATTATTAATTCAATTTGCGTATTAAGAAGATGAGTTCTTCACTCAACTAAATAGAACTAAATAGAGAAACTCGACAACGAGAACTATGAGGGGTGGAGAGCCCAGATGAAATCTGTGCTGATTCACAGCGAACTTTGGCTGTGTATAAGTAGCGCTAAGCCAACCGTGGCAGCCGAGATTCCACCATGGGAAAAGAAGGACGTCAAGGCCTTAGCATCAATTATTTTGAGTGTTAAATCTCCACAATTACATCACGTAAAAAAATGTAACTCCTCAAAAGAAGCCTGGGACAAATTAGAAAAAATTCATAGACCTAGTGGGCCAGCCAGAAAGGTGACGCTGTTTAAACAACTTATGAGGATGAAGATGAAAATTATCGAAAAGTTAGCTGAGTTAGATATTTAACTGCAATACGAACTCATAGTTATCATCATGCTTTCGAGTCTGCCACAGGAATATGAAAGCTTTGTAGTTGCCAGCGGCTTACTGCTCTCTAGTTTCGGAAAAAACAACCAGAATTCTGCACAGCTTGGACTAAACTTCTTCAGAAGTGTATAAATCAAAATATTTATTTTAAAAAAATGTATTTAAATTTAGAAATATTTTTGTTTTTATTTAAAATTGTATAGATAAAAATATTTGTGTTTTTATTTAAAGTTGTATATTTAAAAATCACTACAACGATTTTCATGTAAGTTTGTATAATTTCCACCTTACACTGTATCACTTATATATAATGGCGCAAAATTTTAAACAGTTCTCGTTTAAGGAATAAAACCGGCTCTACTTAACGCAGTCGTTTAGCTTGGAGACTTGGTCTAACTTTTGCATAATTTTAAACAAGTTAGACAACTCTTCTAACTGATGTGGGTTTTACAACAGAACCTAAGCGAATTTGCGTTGAACAACCCTTAATTTGACATATACATAACTCACACAACTACAAAAAAAAAAAAAAAGTAAAAAGAACAGACAACTTTAAACCAAATAATTTTTCGCCGAAAAAAGTACATTTTATATACTACCTCGGTACAGATTTTGATTGTTTATAAGTTATTTACATTATTTTAGATAGAAATAAAGTATAAATCGCAAATTCACAGCATAAAAACTCAATTTGTTGTTGCAAGGTGCAGATTCATTTAGCTATACTCGTCTCGGCCGGCGGCGGGCGGCGCGCGTGCATACATAAGATATGTATGTATCTACCTACATACATTTTTATTTACAGATTTGTTCATCGTAGAGCACTTTCGTACGATTATTTCGAATTTATAATATTCAGTTATTCAGTCTATTTACAAAAAACATCTTTAAAAAATTGAATAAAACATCAGTAAACATTTTTTCTTCGATTTGCTTTGGTATGAAATTGTCAATATGGATAAACTAGCTTTTTGCTGCTGTTAAAGTAAGACGAGCTCTTTAACGTTAAAGTATAGTTTATGTCCTTTAAAATTAACAAAACGTCGGTTCTCGTTTTATACTCAATATTTAGAGTCGACTTCCATTCTAAAATTGATTTAGAGTAGGTTTTAAATGTTTAAAATTTTGCGCCAATAACTTTAATTTTTGTATACTAAATAAAGATCTCCCCTGAAGAAGACGGCAACCACCGTCGAAACGTTGGGAAAAGAAAATGAAATAATCTTTTATTTATTAAACAATACGACCAACACAGCCGATGAGAATCAACCTTGATAACTCTTTAACAAATAAACAATGATAATTTTGAAGTTGAGAATCTGATGACTGTCAAAGAAGCACTGCAAAGGGAAGATGCAAATGAATGGCACGAATCAATGAAGTCAGAGTATGATTCTCTTATGTCAAAACAGACTTAGGAATTGGTAGATTTACATTTATTTATATTAAAATCAAAAATATTTGAATTCCAATTTACAAGTCTACCCATACGTGTCAAGGGCTCATGAATGCCATAGTTGGTCCTATGTGTTGGGACCTTAATCATATCGAGGCCTCGAAGATTATAACCTCCTCCCCGATAATTAAAATAAACCGAACATAAAAGATCTGGTGCATATGTGACGCCTGTTATTAATTGGTGGAAAAATACCAAGTCATTGTTTGTTTTTCTTTGTTCCAAAGTTTGCATCTGAAGAATAGATAATCGTTGGTCATAAGAGAGGACATACGAAGGATCACTCCATTGAAGTCCTTTCAAGGCAAAACGAGTAAAGTTTCTTTGCACAGATTCTAATCTCTCAATATGAATATCATAAAGAGGAGTCCAAACCTGCGATGCATACTCAAGATGGGGACGCACCAAGGAGTTGTATAAAGCCCGGGTGACATTGGGATCAACAAATTCTTTAGACCAGCGCTTAATAAACCCTAACATTGAATCGGCCTTATTCACGATTTTATTAATATGAGCAGAAAAATCTAAATTGGGTGTAAAAAGAACTCCAAGGTCCCTTACAGTCATAACACGAGTTAAAACGTGCCGTGAGATAACATATTCATGAGAGTAAGGAGAACGTTTTTTAGAAAAAGTCATAGTTTGACATTTTGTCGGGTTGAAGTTCAGACTGTTCTTTTCACACCACAAGGCAAAATGGTTAATATCATCTTGAAGTAAAGCCCGATCATTTGAAGATACTATATTTTTATAAATCTTCATATCATCTGCAAAGATTAGAATTTCGCTATTGCGAACAGTTGGAATAAATAGAACGTTGAAGAAAAATATAAGACCCGATTCAATAAACAGAACAGAACAGAATGAATTTATTTAGAAGAAAATAATTTGACAAACTAAAAAAATATTACAACCTACTATATAAATATTTTGATAAACACAGTTCTATATAAGACAGTATTTATCTTGAATTTATATTTCAACACTCCCACTAAATTCAAATACCGTTTTTTACACCCATTCCTTTCAAGCATCTATTATTTGTGCCCTTGACAACAGGTTTGGTAAGAGCGTCTGCTATCATCTGTTTCGTAGAAATATATTCAACTTTAAGGTCACCTTTACTAATAAGTTCTCTTATGAAATGATGACGAACATCGATATGTTTCCTTCTTGTGTGATAGACATTTGCTGATGCTAGACATAGAGCACTCTTGTTATCGCAATAAACGGTGACAACAGGATTAACTTTGAGATCTAGTTCTTCTTGAAGTTGCTTTAGCCAACAAGTTTCTTGAGCTGCATTACTAAGAGACATATACTCCGCCTCAGTTGTTGACAAGGCAACTGTTGGTTGCTTCTTTGTGTTCCAGGTTATTGAACCTCCTTGACCAATAAAAACGTAGCCAGTCACCGAACGTCTTTCTTCTGTGTCTGAAGCCCAATCTGAATCACAGAATCCATGAACTGAAGAATTAACATCTTTGGTATATGTTAATTTATAGTTTAACGTTCCTTTTAGGTATCTAAAAATTCGTTTGATTGCTTCCCAGTGCATTTTGCTAGGATTATTGTTGAACCGACTAAGACAATTTACAGCAAACGAAATGTCAGGCCTTGAAACTTGAGATGCAAATAAAAGACTTCCAATTGCTTCACGATAAGGAATACTTGCCATGCGTTCTCGTTCTAGTGCAGATTGATCACATTTTGTCTTCGTAAATTTTGTATTAGGATCCATAGGAATACTTACTGGATTACAGTCTTCCATATGAAATCTTTTCAATATTTCTTTAATATGTTGTTCTTCATCAATAGAAATTTTTCCTTCTTCTCGAATAAGTCGTATCCCAAGAAAATATTTTGCGTTTCCAATATCCTTCATTTGAAATCGCTGCATCAAATCTTTCTTAACACAGGTTTTTATTTTGACATCGTTACAAAATATCAGCAAGTCATCCACGTAAACAGCTACATAAAGCATTTTCTTTCCTTCAAAACGATAGTAAAGACAGTGGTCAACTTTTGATCTAGTCAAGCCAATCGCCTTTAATCCAGCATCTAGTTTCTGATTCCAAATCCTGCTTGCTTGCTTGAGACCGTAAATTGATTTATGTAATTTATAAACTTTGGCACCTTTTTGGAAACCTTCGGGCTGTTGCATACATATTTCTTCTTTTAAATCTCCTTGGAGAAATGCCGTGACCGCATCCATTTGATCGATATCCAAATCATATTTAACTGCTAAAGATATTAAATATCGAATAGTGCTATATCGAACAACTGGTGAGAAGGTCTCCTCGTAGTCGATTCCCATTTTCTGCGCACATCCTTTTATAACAAGGCGGGCTTTATATCTTTCAATTGTACCATTTGAATTTCTTTTAGTTTTGAATACCCACTTGCAATTAATTGCTTTTCTTTCCCTCGGTAGTTCGCAGAGAGTCCAAGTTTTGTTGCTATAAAGTGAATCAAGCTCATTATTCATAGCTTCTTTCCACTTATCTACATCGGGCCTCTGAAGAATTTCTTGAAAAGAACATGGATCTTCTAATCCTTTGGTAGAAATTAAATTTACATAATCGGGTCTCTTCTTAATTTTTAAACGGTTTGATCGTCGAAGCACTAATTGACCATCATCGTCCACCTGCTTCGACGAGCTCTGAATATTCGTATTTTCAGGTTCTTTTGAGTTGTTGATTTCGGTTTCAGATTCATTGGAAAATCCAAAGAATTCATCTTCTGATGACGAAAAATCTGTTTCGTTGCAGCTAGTAGGTGAATTAGAATTAACTAATTCCATCTCATTGAATTCTTAGTTTGTTGTTTGATTTTCTGTGTATTTCAGGTCCATATCCAAAGTTTGGGACGACTAAATTATACGCTTTAAGATTAGTCTTACTCACACCGCTCATTATCAAATCCTCAATAAAAAACACATCTCTGCTTTTGACAATTTCTTTCGTGCTTGGTCGGAATAGTCTGTATCCCTTGGTGTCTTCACAATAACCAACCATTATAAGTTCTTCACTTTTGGGGTCAAACTTCTTTCTTTTTTCTTTCGGAATATGGGTAAAAGCCTTTGAACCAAAAACCTTTAAGTGGCCAATGTTTGGTTTTTTTCCGTTCCAAATCTCAAAAGGTGTTTTCCCAAACAAACTTCGAGATGGTGTTCGATTTATGAGATAAACTGAAGTAGACACTGCCTCGGCCCAAAAATTTGTTGTTAGCAATGCATCGAACAATAAACATCTTGCACGCTCCACTATGGTTCGATTCATTCGCTCGGCAAGCCCATTTTGTTCTGGCGTGTATGGATTTGTTGTTTGATGTCTGATACCTCTTTTTGATAATAATGAGAATAATTCCTTATTGCAATATTCTGTTCCGTTATCAGTTCTCAAAATCTTAATGTATCGACCAGTTTGCTTTTCGACCAAATTTGCAAAGCTTTCAAATCTCTTGAAAACTTCAGATTTTGATTTCAAAACATAAACGAAAGTAAATCTTGAAAAATCATCTACAAAAGTTAAAAAATATTTCGCTCCACCAATAGATTCAACGTGTATAGGTTCACATAAGTCCGAATGAATCAGCTCTAAAACTGCTGTTGTTCGTGATGTTGAATTTTTGAAAGGTAAACGTGTCTGCTTACCCTTAAGACAGACTATACAGGTTTCATCAGGCTTTCCTGAAAATTCAGCACCTACTGCCACATTTTGAAGTCTCTTCATATTTTCAGCATTTATATGACCTAATCGTCTGTGCCACCGATTAAAATCCTTACAATTTGTTGAACTAAAATTTACTCTCTGGTCTTTTCTATCAAGACGATACATATTCCCAACTAAAGTTGCTGTTGCAATAAGTTTTCCAATTTTGTTAAAAACTCTGCATCCATTCGAGTCGAACTTTACAACATTGCCATTAGATATCATTTGACTGACTGAGAGCAAGTTTGTACATAAGCCAGGTACTAACAAAACATCTTTGATGATTACTTCATTGGACATTTCATTATTAACAGAAATCATCAAATGTATATCTCCCATAGCTTTTACTTCAAGACTTGAATTATCGGCTATTAGTACTTCTTTTCTAGGAGGAAGTCTTATATTCTTCAAACAGTCTTGTTCTGATGTCATATGAGTTGAAGCACCGGAATCTATATACCATATATCGCTATGGTTTAGACTTTTTGCCAAAAAAGTTGAGCATAAAACTGAGTTAACCTGGTCCTTTCCTTTTTTTATCGAGCAGTCTTTTGAGTAATGTCCAAATTTATTACATGAAAAACATCGAACGAATTTTATATTTTTTTTATATTTTTCATTTGGTAGCAGAACATGGTTACGATTCATGGATTTTTCACTTTTATGAAATTTCTTGCTGGTGTTACCATACAATGCTGACGACGACATCAATCCATCAGAATCTTTTAAAAATTTATTTTCATAACGGATATCTTGCAACAGTTTTGTTGAATTTCTCTGGAAGTCCAGCCAAGAGAAAAGTCCCAATCCACTCTTCTGAGATCTTCATGCCAATCCCACGAAGTTTATGTGAAGTTGAAATGATAGTGTTAACATACTCGTCAACAGATTCAGATTTTTCCAACGTTGTTGAAACAAGTGTTCTTAACAAACCAACTTTTCTGCTTAATCCACGGTCCATAAATGCATTCTCCAGTGAGTCCCAAACTTCTTTTGCTGTTTCCGCTTCTGCAATATGTACGTAGTTCACAGGATCCACTAAAAAAATTATTTTTGCCTTTGCCTTCGTAATTTTCTTTTCGTCGATTTCTGTTCCAAGAACACAATTCCACAGCTCTTCGAGTTGTAAATAATTTTTAACTGCGAAACGCCATGTATCAAAATTTTCACGGCCTTTGAGCCTTTCAATTAAGGGTAACGGAGCTCCACTAGACATCTCGACAGATATTTTGTTTTATTGAAATATTTTCTTTTAATAATTTTCTTCAAACAGAACGTTCTGGGCCCATAACCAGTTGGAATAAATAGAACGTTGAAGAAAAATATAAGACCCGATTCAATAAACAGAACAGAACAGAATGAATTTATTTAGAAGAAAATAATTTGACAAACTAAAAAAATATTACAACCTACTATATAAATATTTTGATAAACACAGTTCTATATAAGACAGTATTTATCTTGAATTTATATTTCAACACGAACACACAGAGGAGCATTATTAATAGCCAATGTAAAGAGTAGTGGTCCCAGATGGCTTCCCTGCGGAACACCTGATTTGGCAATAAACTCTCTTGAGTATGAATTTCTGAATTTGACTTGATATAACCTATCTTCAATATATGACGATATCCACTTGATGAAAGGTGGTGGAAATCCGTATGAGTGAAGTTTAAACTTGATAATCTCATTAGACAGTTGATCAAAAGCTTTCGAGAAGTCAGTGTAATACACAATCAACTTCTTGACAACTTTCTAGAGAGTTTAAACATGTATTCAAAAAGACAACAAGATTAGTAACAGTAGAACGTTTGTGCATAAAACCATGTTGTTGGTTGCAGATAATAGTTTTACATATAAATGTCAAACTGTCACATACAACTTGTTCGAACAACTTCGGAATGCAAGAAAGTTTGGAAATTGGTCTATAGTTGGTAATATTGGCTTTATCTCCCTTTTTAAATACTGGCGTTAAAAATGCTTTCTTCCAAACTGTAGGGAATTTACCTAATTTCAAGGATAGAACAAAAATATTACGCAGAGGAAGAGCTAAAACAGATTTACATTTCTTCAATAAAGCGGGTGGTATTCTATTGGGTCCAATAGAATAGTCGTCTTTTAAATGTGACAGAAAGTCCAAAATTTTGTCATGATCTATTGTAATATTATTAAATGAAATCTGAGGACAATATCGTAAGAATTGAAAATAGTTATCGTCAACAACAACAGGGGAATCAATGAAGGATTGGCTAAAATTATTTGCAAATCCCTCACAGATTTCTGTAGCAGTACTCAAGATTACGTCATTATAAACGAGATTAACAGGATAACCGTCGCTTTTCTTTTTGGAATTTATAAATTTCCAGAAGTTTTTCGGGTTTAATTTCAGGGAAAGCCCCATGGTTTGAAGATAATCATTATAACATTCATAAGAGAGTTTTTTGAATTCTTCTAAAAGGGAAATGTAAACTACTTGATTCTCTACTGTCATGAACCTTATATATTTTTTCCAAGCCTTATTTCTTTTATTTCGAAGGCATTTGAGTTCTTTTGTGAACCAAGGATGACAAGATTAGATTTAGATTTAGATTTATAAATACATTTATTTCTTCAGAAGGTAAGATACATACAACAATTCATATTATAATAATGTATATAACTAATAGAAATAAAGTAGTGGCATTATATATTTTAAGAATAAAAACAGTGCTAAATGCCACTTCAAGATTAACAAATAAATCAAATAATAATAAGTGGGTGGGGTGACCCTTATTAAAGAAAAATGTACATTTCAAAATGAAAAGAAAAATAAGAAATGTTAAAAATTCAAATCAATTATACAAACCAAAAGATAAACCAAAAAGTTATAAAGAACAGAGAACAAGCTCTCTTTGAAAGACCAGAAATATTGAAGTCTTATATAACTGGAGACAACATTCTTTCCAACTCATCAAAGTGAAAAGTAAACAACCAGCCCTTTACAAGTTTCTCAAAACGATTTTGTAATATAAGTGATCTTATCATGATCGGAAGTTTATTAAATAAACGAGGAGACATAACAGAATAGAAATTACGGAAGGCAGTAGTGCGGAAGTTAGGAACAGGTACCATACATTGCATGTTACCACGGAGGTTATGTCTGTCCAAAACTCTGAAATTTAAATTACCTGAGCGCTTGAAAAAAGTTTTAAGGACTTTATAGCAATATAAGTGTCTTACTGGAAGAATCTTCAACCCCATGAATAATGGAAAACTATGATGCAGTCTATGTTTTCTGCTTAACTTTCTAATAACGTATTTTTGAAGTGTCAAAATCGGTTTTATTTTGTTAAAATGTATTCCACCCCAGCATGCTACACCATATTGCAATTTCGATTGAAAAATTCCATAGTAAATTTTTTTAAGTAGATCAGGTGAGCATACTTTTTGGAGGTAAAAAAAATGCCGAAGTGTGGAACGGAAATACTTTTTTAAATTCTCAGAGTGATTACTAAAAGACATCTTAGAGTCAATTAAGAGACCAAGGTATTGAAATACATCAACTTTCTCAATTTTAAAACAATGATCACTGCATTTGAAGTTGTGAGAGTATGTGATCGAGGTTGGATAACAAATACAATCGCAACTTTTCAATTTGAATCTTAGGCATTCAGGCTCATGGAAGAAAATATCCGGTTCCAAGGAGTTCTGTTGGGAAAGACTAAAGAACATAATTTTCGTTTTTGCACTTATGACTAGCTTATGTTCAGCGAACCATGACCTAAGCATATGTAGATCCCAATTGATTTCACAGACGAGATCCAGGAGACTATCAGCACCAAATGCACAACCAATGTCATCAGCAAAAGCAGTAACATTAGATTTCAGTTTTAAGCTGAATAAAGAATTAATATATATTAGGAACAAAATTGGTCCCAGCACTGAACCTTGTGGAACCCCTATGTTAGTAAATATAGATCCACTCCTAAAATTGCCAATTTTAACTCTCAGTGGTCTATTATTAAGATAGGATCTAAACCAGTCCCTCATAAAACTTCTTAAACCCAAATTTTCTAGTTTAGTTACCATTATATCATGGTTCACCATATCAAAAGCTTTAGTGATATCAACGTAGAGCCCAGCTGTGAACTTTTGTTTATCTAGGTTATTGAAGATATCAGAGCAAAATTTTAGAAGAGCATCTTCCGTCGATTTTTTTTTTCTGAAAACCAAATTGCAGGGGATTTAAAAATTGTTTTTTATTTAAAAAATCAATGAGTCTTTTTTTAATACTTTTTTCAAAAATTTTACTAATTGAAGAAAGAATCGAAATGGGTCTGTAATTACTTACTTCTTTCTCTGAACCTTTTTTAAAGATTGGAACAATATCAGCACATTTCAATGCTTCAGGAAAAATTCCTGAGAATATGCTTCTATTAAATATAAAAGCTAATACATCTACTACAAAGCACGCAATATTTTTAAGCACCTTAATTGAAATTCCATCAGGACCACAAGAATCCGAATTTTTAAGACTGCCAATACATTTAAGGAGCTCTAAACCAGTTATGGGTTCAAAGAAAAACGAGTTTTGGGTTAAAGCATCACCACAAATAATTGCAGAACTGCAAGAAGTACAGTTCGAAGAAAAAGAACACTGTAAGGAGTTTGTCGCATTGACAAAATAATCAATAAACGTACTTGCAATAATGTTTTTATCAGATACTATATTTTCGCCTACTTTAATGCTAATATCCTTTTTGGAAGATGTAGGCTTGTTAAGAATACAGTTTACCAATTTCCATTCATTTTTAATATCTCCTTTAGCAAGATCGAATTGGTTGCTATAAAAGCGGTCTCTACAAAGCGGAACTTCTTTTCTAAGTTTGGAACACATCTTTTCGTATCGTCTTTTTAAATTCTGGTTAAGTGGATGTTTTGCACATTTGATTCTTAACTTATTTTTCAGATTAATTTTTTTTAACATATACATAGTTGTTTATCCACGGTTTTAATTTTATTTGCTTACATCTTTTATTTATAGTATAACTACATTGAATAATATATTTTTTTAAAGTTTCAATAAGAAGAATTAGAGGGAATAGATCTTTTTTTAGGGACAGTTTCATTTATGCATCTCATCAAAATAGAATAGAAGCTTGAGACAGTTTTGTCAAGATCATTAGAAATCGGTAAACGTTCTATACCGGAAATAATTAAACTATCTAAAAGCTGTTGAAAATCACCTCTCCGAAAGTCAAAAGTATAAGAACAGTCGTGGGGATTACTATTTTCTAGTAAATGACCACTCAAGTCAAGAAAAATGTCAAGAGGCGGGTGATATTGATCTATGTTAGATAAAGCAGAGATAGATTCTACCACTACTGTACTAACGGCGTCAGATGAGAATACAAGGTCACGTTGTCTATTCATATTATTTCGTATACAGCCAATTTGCTGTAAATCTGTAGAGATAATATTATCCAACATTTGGAGCTCTTGTTGGGGTGAACTTGTGGAAGCTTCAAAATAGGATTCGTCATCAGAGGGAACCCATTCGATATGGGGAAGATTAAAATCCCCTAATAAAAGAATTTTACTGTCAAGGCTAGCTAAACTGAAAATAAAATCGAGTGCTAAAGAAAGTTCAGTGTATACGGAACCAGGACTTTTAGGTGGAATGTAAACATTTAAAACAAATAAGACTAAAGATTCTTTAGTTATTTTGACGCATAACAGATCAATTGTCAGATTGAATGGGAAGACTATTTGTGTTGAGCAGAAATTACTTCTAACAGCAATAAGTACTCCCCCGCCAACTGAATTTGTAACGTCAACGTGACGGTCCTTTCAGAAAACTAAGAACTCATTATCAAAAAGTTCTGTGTCTAATATTGATGCGTTAAGCCAAGTTTCTGTAAGGGCAAAAAGATCTTATGGCAAAACTAGGGAATTTTTGAAAGTCTTAGAAGTTTTACTTCGAAGACCTCTCACATTTTGGTAGTAGATGCAGAACCTGGGCAGTTTTTTGAATTTATACTAGAAGACGAATTTAAATTTGATTTTCTTCTCAAGGGCGCTGTAAATTCTTTTACCAATGTGTTAGGAGGCCAAGAAGTACTACATATGGGTTCGAAGAGAGAATTGGGAGCTATTATTTTGAAGGAGGCTACGAAGCTGTTTGGTTTGCTTATTTTGGAGCATTTGACGCATGATGAATTGACAATAGCCTTAGTAGCAATCAAATGATCCACAACATCTTCAGGCATCGTTTCGGGTTGGACACGAGATATAAATATGACCCTGGGCTTCGGAACTGAAATTAAAGTTTTTGGACCAGTAACGACGGATTCCTGTGTTGGAGTCAAGTCAAGATTTTCGGTGACAGGTTGAGTTGGAATGGGTTCAGAGGAGGAACATTATAAAGCACTTTTAGAAACAATTGCCCACTGAAATCAATAATCGGTTTAGTTCCTCAGCATGCTCTGAATTCTTAAAACTTTCAGACACATCATTTTATAAATACTTCAAAACTCATTTCCTTTGCTCGATAACCAACATCCCGAGTAGATACTTTAAGCTTTGTAAACTAATCATAACTTTCTTTATAACGACCGCATCTGTAGATAGATCATTTTCATTTCTTAAGGGAGTGAAAACTTTCCTTAGAAATAAATGTGGACAAGAAAGGTTATCTAGTTTAACTCTAATATCAATTGAAAAACGCTTATTAAAAGACATGCAAGGGCACATTATGTGACCTAATCATAGATCATTTTGCCTTAAAGGAAAGAAGGATAAATATGTTGTACAAGACTTGAAAACCTTTTTTTAATTGGTTTATACTTCAAATTGTGTTTATTTATATATATTATTTTATTTATTTATTGTATGTGTATAATAATTAAGTGGAATTAAAAAGATGTGATCTTAAAGAAAGGTTTTTAATTTTGGGTTTTAGGCCAGGCGCGCACATTCAATTTTTAGTTTCGCAACTATTGTTAAAATGAAACATATGTGCTTATATGGGACACCGCGCACTTAGAGCAACTCGATTCGAGCAACTAAAAAGTTTGTGTTTTGACACAAACTAAACGATTGCCTTCGCAACAGTTGAGCTGTTTTCTATAAGAGCAAGAGAGAAAAGAGTGTGAGCGTGAGTAAAGAGTTGCCAGTGCGCGGTTCTCTTTCAACTGGTGATTAAACTATTTGATTTCGATCACAGTTGCCAGTGCGCGACTAGCCTTATGGTGAGTGTTTCCGCTACCGAAAAAGTGACGCCTCGTGTCTGATAGGTAAGTAGGTAGAAATGACGAACACAGTCAAGCGAGGACCCAATTAGCGCTGAAGTAGTGTTATTTTGATACCGCAACTCGTGTGAACCTATGGATGGAATCGATATGGGAACTTGTGGACATTCTCACGGAGTCATCCAGTTATATAAAGAAGAAAAGGTCTAGTAGGTTTTGAAAAGAAACCCTGTCAAATTTAAATTTAAATAGCTCAAGTAAAAAGTGTTTTTAAAACCAACGAGCAAGGTGACAAACAAAAGAAACGAAAACATCTTTTTTTTTTTTTTTTTAAATATCACTTGAAGAGCTTGCGTATGATACTCGCCTCAGCCTCTGTATCGGGAAAGCTAAATACAACGGTAATATCTGCAGAAGTTAAATTACAAGCTTTTTTAGAAGAGAGTTTAGATATGCTGTTGCTCCGGATTTGATATTATATTGCAAATGGGACTGTGTCGGTAGTTCTGGTCATCCAATATATAAGTAACTACTCGTATTAGAAGAATTTTTCCTTCTGGTAAATGATGGCCAAGAGCAAGCGGATGAAAACTATGATAAAGAAGAATTAAATAACCAAAAGTAGAGAGAGCAATATCATATTTGCCAACCGGTTCTACTCTATTCCATTTATATTGTTCTTCTGCAACTGAGGTCACATGATGGAAAAATATGGTTTGGAATAATAAAAAAATCATCATGATTACGGTTTTACCTTTCGAAAGGAGAGTAATAAGTTGATTAGAAAAAAATTCTCAAAAATGGAAAGGCAAATAGAAAGGTTAAAACCAACTGTAATAAGATACACCGCTCGTGCCTCAGTTTTGGGTTTTATAGAGAGCTGGTCTAAATTCTTTAAAAACTGAATTACAAAATCGATCTCGAACTAATTTAATAAACTTTGGCATTATACAAAAAATAATAAATTATTTGACTAAATTAAAATATTAAACTATGTTAATTTTTTGCTTCTAAATAGCAGAAGTTCCATTTATGAAATTCGAAGTCTAAAATTTGTACATTATGTACAAGAAAATTGATGTTACAATACAAAAATCATTCAAATATTTTTTTTATTAAACTGTTTTGTCAAATAGCTAAATATTTAAAATGCCATTGTTGCCCGTCCTTGAAACGTAGTCGATGTTAAACAGCTGCCACACTGTAGTTTTACATTTATAATTAATTATAATTATAAGTTATTTAAACATTCCTTAAAAATTTCAATTGTCTTGGGTGATTGTTTAACGATTTATGCGTAATTACATCCACCTAAATTTGGCATTTTTACAAGTGTACAGCGGGGGCGATCTTTGGGGTTAAGATAAAAATACCGCAATTTTGTGTAACTGAAATACAAAATATGTGTTACCTACAAAAGGCAAGGAATTTTTACTAAAAAATAGAAATTGCTAACATGCACACAAGACAAGTTGAGAGTTGTACGTCATTAGGTTTTAGGCTTTCTATGAGCCGTCAAGCCTTCTAATTTATTTTTTATTTTATTTATTTATATACTATGTGAATTAAATTAATAATCATTTCAACAAATAATATAAATAAATTTGATACAATTTTCTACCAAGTTCGAACGGCCAAGATGAGAAATATTTTTTCATGTGTAGCGATTCTCTTGGAAAATTTGTCACTCCCCTGAAAAAAACATTTTTGTTTGTTCATCGCACTAACCATTACACCACCGAGTAATAAAATCATACTTTTAAACATTGGTATTCAGTTACAGAAACTTTATATTTGTCAAATTTCGTAACTGTTTGAAGATCTAACAACATATCGTTATAATAGTCTTGTTACGGATTAAATAAGTGTTAAATTTTGCTTGTTTCACAAGTACTGTCGTATAAGTGTCATAGGATCCAGACCGCTTTTAGCTCAGAATTACCCTACTATTCACTATTAGAAGAAGAAAGACAAAGTATATTTTAGTTTTTGCTTTAAAATATGCAATATTAAAGTAGGTGCAAACATTACCTATCCATCAAATTTTATTAGAAATTTTTTTTGGATGACAAAATGTATGCATTTTAAATCACGTCTTTAACGCCAAATTTTGTATACCTAATAAATACTAAAGTTGACATCTTAAATCAATTTAAAAAAAAAACATAGATACGGGTGATTCTACAAACAATGGAATAAAATATTTTCTTTCTTCGTGACCTTTTATTTAATTAAATAATGTTTATCCTCAAGTGGGCTTTAGGTCAATATTTTGTTTAGTTTTTTTATGTTGTGACGTTTCGGATGTGGTTACACCCTTCTTCAGACCTATTTATTAATTGAAAAATAATTTAAAACATATATACATATATATCAAATACATCAAAATTCTAAAAGAGTATACTTACAACTTTAAAAATTACAAATATTTTTTTTTTTTTTTTTGTTTCCGTGTTTTTTCAAAAAGTTTAAAAGATGTTTTAAATCTTTTTCTTTTTGTTTTATATATCTTACAAGTATCTCTTTTGTTTTTTAATTTGTTTGAAAATTTATTTTAAACAAAATGATGTTTAATTATTTGAATTTCCAAATTCAAATATGTAATTTATTTTGAAAATAAATTCAAATACTTTTATGTATATATGTATAATATATTTAATCATTGAGTTTTGTTTACGTAGATATGGTTTGATAAATTATAAACTGACCGTAAATATTACTAACCCCCAGTTTCACAGTGAGAGTTTAAACCCCACTTTTGGTTTAAACTCCAGTTCAACAACAAATTTGGTTTCACAGTTTCGTTTAATCCTTGAACATAGTTCATTCTGTAGTTTAAGTTAAACGATACTATTCTGCCGTTTAAACCTCAGATCAACAATCCCTTCGAACATTTGAAAATAAAATTAATTTTCATATTTTAATTTGTTTTCCTGTCACAGGTCACAGCTAAAACAAAGCAAACTTTCGTTGATTGTTGTTGCTTTGATTCAGATAGAAAGAGAGAACAATTTACTCAAACTACGTTCAATCAACTGAAGTTCAGATTAGACTGTGAAACCGGACGAGTTGAACTTCAAATTTAAACTCCAGTTCAGGTTCAGCAGAACTTGAGTTTAAACTCTCACTGTGAAACTGGGGGTTAGTCTATCACAATCTGAACGTCTATTAATACTATTTTCGGTGTTTCTAATATGTAACATTTCTAGTAACATTCTTTTATTGTAATTCTGTTCTGATTGTAAAATTGTTATATTTTTGAAGTCAGGATGATGATTTTCTTCTATGCAATGGAGAGCTAGTGCAGTCTTTTGTGTACTACCACTATTTATATCATAAATCTGATATAAATAGTGTACACAAAAGACTGCACTAGCTCTCCATTGCATTAAAAAATAAAAAAACAAAAGAGATACTCGTAAGATATATAAAACAAAAAGAAAAAGATTTAAAACATCTTTTAAACTTTTTGAAAAAAAACACGGAAACCAAAAAAGAACAAACAAATAAAAAAAAAAAAAAAAAAAAAAATATTTGTAATTTTTAAAGTTGTAAGTATACTCTTTTAGAATTTTGATGTATTTGATATATATATATATGTTTTTAAATTATTTTTCAATTAATAAATAGGTCTGAAGAAGGGTGTAACCACATCCGAAACGTCACAACATAAAAAAACTAAACAAAATATTGACCTAAAGCCCACTTGAGGATAAACATTATTTAATGGAATAAAATGTTAAAAACTTCGGCACGACATTTTTGGAAGCCAAGAGTCGTAAAAATTGTTCTAGTTGATCATTAGAACGTATCTTTGCGTTGTTGAAATCGGCCAGTCAAAAAAAAAAAAAACAAAAAATGACGATTTTAAGGAATTTTTTTGAAAAAGGATGTTCAAGGGACTGAGTTTTTTTTTAAGGGGACTGAATAAATCTTTATTTTTTTTTATTTTCTCTTAAATATGATTTAGGTATATATTGAAATATAGAAATTAAATTTAA
This sequence comes from Chrysotoxum bicinctum, assembly GCA_911387755.1. NCBI lineage: Eukaryota > Metazoa > Arthropoda > Insecta > Diptera > Syrphidae > Chrysotoxum > Chrysotoxum bicinctum. The sequence continues at coordinate 103,965,007 of OU426988.1, forward strand.
TTAGTCTTCATGAACATACAAATTCATGGTTAATACATATAACTTAGCATTTTATTAAAAGAATATTTAGAATCCATTTAAAATAAATTTATATTCTTTTTAAAAATATTCGCAATGAAGTTTTCCAAGAAAAATTTCTCAGGTCTGGGAATAGAATATCATTTCTTCATTTATTAGCCAGGGGATTGGGTTTTTTTATGAGTTTTGCACAAAAAAGATATTTAGGTTTTACTTAAAAAACAAAAAAAAAAAGTATATAATGTTACAGTTTTATTAAACCTATAGGTACTATAATGGTAACAAAGATTCCTACTAAAATACAAAATTGTTTTGTAAAAACTCACCAGAGGACTGATAAACTGAACGGACAATCCACGACCTCTTGCACAAATGTCTTTTTCACAATACTAACAGGAAACAGAATCGAGTTGCACCACGATTTTATTGTAAGGGGACTTGGTACTTAAAATTGCCAGTACTGGAAATTCGATCGATATCCTAGTTATTGATTTTTTTTTGACTGTTTGACTGATAAGAAATTCGGGAGACAAAGTTCAATTAAGTTTTCTTTGTAATAAAATCAATTACTAAAAAATATTTATCTAATTCGTGGCAAAGATGTATTATTTGGCGTAACTTCGGTGGGATTCATCTTAGTATCAGACCTGAAATAAAAGAGCGGTAATAATTTTTCTTTGCGAGAATGCAAAGAAGACACGTCAGGGGACTGAGAATCAGACACTTCGAAAAATGTTCAGAGCAAAATAAAATAAGGTCACCCTCATAATATTGTTTGGACAGAAAGATATCAATCAGATTTAATTTTATAAAATAATTCAGATTAAATAACTGAACAGATTTTAAAATATTTGTGGGGCCGTTTGTAGAATCACCCATTATTACATTCTAGATATAATAATTGCACCATGTACATCGGATTGCTATTTGTACTATATCCCAAAAACTTAATATTTCGATTGACAAGTTTACGACCTTGTTTATATAAGAAAAAAAGAATAGTTGGGATTCTTCGTCTTTAATTTGTATTTTCATTGATTATATTTTCTCGTTTGCTTCCTAGGATTTGTCAACAATAACAAAAATGGATTTGGGGGCGGCGGTAACAAACCGATGGGAATGAACAATTCTGGAAACGGGTTAAATCTAAGTGGATTTGGGATGTTTGGTGGTTTGGGTGGGTATAACAATGGTAATAATTCTGGAAATAATTTCGATAGAGCCATGAATGATAATTATATGGGTATGGCTAACAACTCTTCCGGCGGCGGCTTCAATCTTCGAGAACAAAATTTCAACCAAGGGCCATTTTGGAATAATAACGATATGAATAAAAATATGAGAGGTCTCAATGATGATATGAATCAGTCTTTCGATGGAAACAGGGGGTTCAACAATGGTATGGTTATATTTAATTTTTTTTTAACCTAATTCAATTTGGATTCTCTTTCAATTTTATAAAACATGTGTATCTTAACCAGATAACGGCGGTGATAACATAAACAACGCATTTGATAGATCAAATAACAGAATGAATATGGGTGGTGGAGGTGGTATGGGTGGAAACAATATGGTCAATAAGAATAAATTTGGGAATAATAGGGTTTTCCAAAACGATAACGACCTATTTTGCATTCATATGCGTGGTCTCCCGTATAACACTTTTGAAAATGAAGTATTAAAAGTATGTTGAATATTTGTATCTTTAGAAAATAGTGATTAATTTATATGCATTTCTTACAGTTCTTCCATCCTATTCGTCCAGAGAATGTAAAAATTATTTTCAATAATAAGGGTTTGCACAGTGGAAGTGCAGATGCGTATTTTAATTCATACGACGATTCCCAACTAGCAATGAAAAAACACATGGAGCAGATTGGAAGTCGTTACATTGAATTATTTTTCGATGGCAAATCAAAAGGCAACAGGACTGGGTTTTCTCGTCAAAATAATCAAAACTTTTAAAACTATGTATTCTGAATTACATTTTAAATAAGTAACTATTTTCTTGGTTTGTTAAAAATAATTTTTCTTGAGTATCTGCGTCTTTAACTGACGAAACTTATAATTTTATACTTTCTTTTGACAAAATACTTACGGTTAGTCGGAGATATGTATTCATTTTCAATTATTTTTTTGAATTAAATTTGAAAAACCAACTAAAATTGTAACCCATTTCATCCTTTTTAGCATGTCCAACGTTGTCAATAAAAATAAAAAAGTAGTATCAAAATTGAATATTTCGCATTTTACTATATTACCTGTATTTAGTTGGCTGGTATTATATTGGGTGCTATCGTGAATAAAATTTCTCTCGGAATTTTCCCCAACTTTCAAAATTGTGAACTTGAATAATATCGAAAGTTCCCCTTAGAATTTATTGATATCGGGAATTGAGTTTCAAAGGGACTTTGCCTCTCATTTCAAAAGGCCAGCCGCCTTACAATTAACATTGCAGAAGTATTGCCGTTTTCAATGTTCCAAGATGACGAAAATTTTGTTCACGATAACCCCCATTTACAATTTTTTGGTACGCCACCTGACTGCAAGGATTTGAAAAGTTCGTGTTGCATGAGTACATACACAATCTTGCCAATTGTCTCGAATTTAATAAAAGTCTTATTTGTTACACATTCTAAAATATTGATCTTATTATTCTACTATGAAGTGCAGTGTTTGGAACCTTATTATTGTAAAACTCGATCAAAAAGTTAAGAGCATAGTTGCAGTCTATTTATTCATTCTAAGTGCGCTTATCTCAGAAAAATCAAATTAGTAGCATGGTAAAAAAAACCTTTGAAATGTACTGCTTCTGCTTCTCAACAAAGTTTTTGTTTCATCATAAGACTCCCTCGGTGCTGGCAGCTAATGTTTCTGCATCTTCAGTTATCAAATCACCTTCGCATACCTCATCAATCATCGCCTTTGAATACCTACATACATCACACTCAAAACAACAACACAAGCAATCAAACGACAATTTAACTTTGGTCGTTGTACACAGAAGTACAAAAAAAAAAGGTTGTGTGTACTGACGTACGCGCGGAAGAAGTAAAACTTCTTTTCCCTCAAGCAAGGTCTCTGTAAGATTCTAACCTATAAACAACAAACATTTTGTATTCTAAAAACATGTCGCTGTTTTTGACTGATAACGTGTGGTTTTGACATGTCACTAACAGCTGCATAGACAATTTTTCACCCCAACGCCGGAAAAGAAGTACTTCAAAAATTGCAGCAGATGAACGGTAATGCACTGCAAAGATTAGTTCTCTGGAGAAATGGAATACCGCTCTCGTCTTGCATGTATGTATATACTATGGAACAAAAGGAATGGTCGTGTTCAATTTATCATCGTTGGTATTCCCATTTTTAACAACTCTAATATGCATACATAAATTATAACATTGTTCGGAGAAGGTGTTGGAGAGAAAATTGATCCAAATAACATACATAGATGTTTCTTACAAAAATGTGACAAAATCTAAAATAAGAAAATTCTCCAAACAAAAACGTTTGTGTCAAATATACTTCTATTACAACAAAGAATCTGGTTGTGCGAGCGAATAAGTCCAAATATTGACCACAGTGACCACAAAATATTCATCAACGATTCCTTAACTATCTACACAAGGTCTCTCTGCGTTATGCTAAAAATCTGAATCTATAGACCAAATGCAAGTTCGTTTGGATCAATAATTCTTATGTTCTTTCGAGGAAAGAAGAAGGAGCGAAGTTTTTAAAATTGTTTGTTTTGACGATTTTTCTACTTTTGGCCTGATTTGATTTATTTTTTTCATTTAATTTTATCAGTATGTACATATTTTGTTTCACTTTATTTTACAATATGATGTATACGTTAACTGTAAATTATAATTTGCATAATAGAGATTTATCATTGAGTTAAAATGAAGCATACGAGTATTTAAATTGTTTTTGTGTAGGACATGCTTGTATTCAAACATTTTCAGAGTATTCAGTGATCCACCAAAACTTTAGAAGTACATATACATATGTATTACAAAAAATTTTCATAATTTTTTGCCTGTCCCCGAATCTTGTGATCATTTGCCTGATACAATGTTTTTTTCGCATATTTGGATATAGAATTTTGAAATTTCCAATCAAATTTCTGCACCAGATGAAGTAGTAGTAGAAGTGATAAAATATAAATAATATAATATAAAATAGCACTGATTTAATGTGCTTGAATTCCAAAATGTACACTATAAATGCTTTTGATGGTGAGTTTTCGGTTTTCTTGGAAGTTCAAAGTTAACAAAATATGGTTATCGGGAGATTTTAATCACCCCTATTACAGAATTCGGCGAATGAGAAAAAGTGACTGTTTCAATTAATTTTCAAACTTTTGCTATTACTGAATCCGACGAAAGAAAGTTGAACGAATGTCGGTAACACCACCGATATTCAGTTCAACTTATCTGGTATTACTAAATCCGCAATCCACTCGCATACATACAATTTCTATCTTTTTACATTCGTGCCAATTTCGAGACGAATCTGAAGTAAATCTTTAATTAAACAACCAATTGGAAACAATTTAGAGAAATGGTGGAAATGATGAAGACGTAACCGGGCATAGCCAGAAATCTACAAAAAAAAAAAAAAAATGCACACCGATTGGTATTGAACGGTCTACTATCCAAGTACTAACCACGCACAACGTTGCTTGATTTCACTAGCCGATAGCGATGCTATTATCAAAGCCTAGGCCGTTGACTTAATGTCTGTAACTGACAGCGTCGATACGAAAGTTCATAAATGATAAGGTAATTTTATGAATGGACAATGTAGTTCATCCGGCGAATTTCATAATTCAGTTTTACAGGGGATGCGAAAGGTCATCGGATCGAGTTAAATCACCGGGAGTAAAGTTCTGCGAATTCTGTAATCGACATGAATATATATTTGCTGTCTGACACGTCAGATATTAATTATTGTGTGATAGCTTTATCTGCTTTCGTTTTCGTATTACACCTGAATATAGCTTTTGCTAAGAGCATATTTTTATTATTTGTAACTTATAGGTACTATAAGACAACTTATGAATTCGTAAAAAAAATTAACTTGAGATTTTGATCAAAGTTGACATTACGATGATACGAAAACGAAACAAGTGGGTCTCGCAATTCTGTCTGTCTGTCTTTTTGACTAAAGCCTAAAAGGCTCGGTAGATTTTCTTTAAACTTGGTAGATACTTAGTATTTTTTATTTTTTCTTCTTTTGTTTAAAGACAAAAAATAACGGTACCTGCCAAGCGAATTATTTTTTTCTCAAAAACTATTCGATAGATTTAAAAAAAAAATTCATTTTTAAAGTTAGCTAACCTGTGAAAAAAAAAATCCGAAAAATATTTCCTAATGGTACCCCCCCATGGATCTATTTTTTTGTTTTTGATTTTATCAAAATTAAAAGTTCTTTGTTACAATCTACAGGATGTGAGAAAAAAAAATATTTTAACTAAATTAAAAAATGGCTTTCGAATATTGTATTTTTCTCGCAAACGGTAGAATTTTGATTAATTTTGTACGATCTATAATTTAATAAAAAAATTGAAATTAAGATATTAATGACTGTACTTACCATAGAATTCTGAATTTCTCATTATCTTCATAACGGATTTTAATGAAGTTTGTTTATAGTGAAGCTTCTAAAATGTAAAAAAATAATGCATTCCAAGACTAAAAAATTCAAATGCAAATTCGATATCAAAACAGCTCAATATTTTTTTTTGCAAATTTAGTTTTTATTCGTACAATAATAAAATCTTTAAGTTTGAGTACCAAATTTTTTTCTTAAAAATGTTATATAAAACCTTATTTTTTTAAGAAACCACTACAAGGACTTATAATTTTTCTTCTTGCGTAAACTAATATAAGCTTGAATCACATGGCATCTTCTTTTTAGCTTACTAAATTAGTTGTTTTTTCTCTAACATTAATTTTTTAAATTTTTGGGCGCAAAATTTTAAATATTTAAAACCTCTAAATCAATTTTAAAACGGGAGTCGACTCTAAAACGAGAACCGACTTTTTTGTTAATTTCAAAGGACAAACCATACTTTAACGTTAAAGAGCTCGTCAAACTTTAACATGAGCAAACAGCTACTTTATCTTTTAAAAGCAAATCGAAGTAAAAATGTTTACTGATGTTTTATTCGATTTTTTAGAAGATGTGCCTTGTAAATAGACTGAATCACTGAATATAAGAAATTCGAAACAATCGTACAAAAGTGCTCTACGATTTTTAATTTTGTAATATTGCGGGCTATAGACAAACAAATCTATACATATAAATGTACATACGTTATGTATGCATGCCGAGACGAGTATAACCAAGTGAATTTGCACCTTGCAAAAGCAAAATTAGGTTTTTATGCTGTGAATTAGCTATATATACTTCATTTCTATTTAAAATAATGTAAATAACTTATAAACAATCAAAATCTGTACCGAGGTAGTATAATATAAAATGTACTTTTTTCGGCGAAAAATTATTTGGTTTGAAGTTGTCTCTGTTCTTTTTATTTTTTGTTTTTGTGTAGTTGTGTATGGTTGTCAACAGGAAATAGTAAATCGGCTTCAATTATTGCAAAATAAAGTAATGCGAATGATATTGAGCTATATCGAAGCTCAAGACTCAAGTCCAACAAAGCCGCTGGAGCTGACGGCCTTGCTGCCGAACTATTCAAAGCGGCAGGCGATGACTTGGTTGGGAGCTTGGACCAACTCATCTGCAAAATATGGTCGGAAGAAAGCATGCCCGATGAATGAAATCTCAGCATTGTTTGTCCGATCCTCAAGAAAGCAGACCCTTTGAACTGCTCCAACTACAGAGGCATAAGTCTCCTGAACACATCGCGTATAAGATTCTTTCTGCCGTATTATGTGAACGTCTGAAGCCTTTCGTCAACAACCAGATAGGTCCATATCAGTGCGGCTTTAGACCTTGAAAGACCACCATCGATCAGATATTCACATTACGGCAGATCGTGGAAAAAACCCAGGAGCTACAAATCGACACCTACCACCTTTTCATCGATTTCAAAGCCGCGTACGATAGCACCTATAGAAGCGAACTATATAGAGCAATGTCTAGTTTTGGCATCCCTGACAAACTTGTCCGCTTGTGCAGGATGACGATGGAGAATTCACGCTGCTCCATCAAGGTCGGAAAAGATTTTACTGATGCATTTGATGTCAAAAAAGGTTTTAGACAAGGCGATGCTCTGTCGTACATCGTCCTTGAAAGAATAGTGCAAAACTCGCGCCAACACAAGAGGCACAATGTTTCAAAAGTCCGTCCAGTTACTCGGATACGCCGATGATATTGACATTATTGGAAGAACAAAGCGTGATGTCAGTGGCGCATTTGTGAGCATTGAGACGGAAGCGAAGAAGATGGGTTTAGCGGTAAATGAGGGCAAGACCAAGTATATGCTGTCATCAAAAAAGGACACACAACACCGACGTCTTGGACAAAACGTCATTATAGAAAGTTATAACTTTGAGGTAGTTAAGGACTTTATATACCTAGGCGCCGCTATTAATTCAGAAAATGACACCTGCGCTGAAATCAAACGGAGAATAACTCTTACCAATCGCTGTTTCTTTGGACCAAGAACGCAATTGAGTAGCAAAGTCCTCTCTTTAGCAACTAAAGTGTCCCTATATAAAACCCTCATCATCCCGGTCCTTATCTATGGTGCAGATACATGGACTTTGTCGAAAGTGGAAAGTTTTCGAATCCAACCGCGAGGGACAGCGCAGTAGAGGAAGACCGCGACTCAGGTGGCGCACACAAGTGGGAGAGGACCTCAACCAACTTGGTGTGCGAAACTGGAGAGCTAGGAACCGAGCTAGCTGGAGAAGCTTGTTGGTTGAGGCCCTGGTCCACCCCGGACTGTAGCGCCACCGTAAGTAAGTAAGTAAGAATGATATTGAGAGTGAATGTCTAAACCCCAATAAGAGTGATGTTGAAAGTTTTAAATTGGATGAGTGTTAAACATAGACTATAATATAGTGATGTTATTAATATATAAACTAAAAAATAATATGGTTCTTGAGTAATTAAAAGTTAATATTATCAACGCTGAAGAAGTACAACCTTATAATTTACGTAATAGGGAAAATTTAAGACCCAATAGGTGTAACAGGACTCAGTAATGTATATGGGAATAAATTCGTTTAATAGACTTCCAAGTGAATTGAAGAATGAGCTAAGTATAAATATTTTTAAAAATAAACTTATTCTGTATATAAAAAATAGTGATTATTAATAAATAGATGTTTTATTTGTAAAAGTTTTTCTGACCTCATATATTGAGTCTTAGAATCTAGAGCACACATCAGAGCCTAATCTCCTGCAATGCAGAGATAAGTACTCTTGGCGTGAGCTTAGATGGTTCCAGAAACTCTGTTATTATTATGTATCTGTCAAATTAAGAGGTGTTCAATGTAAATTCGCTTAGGTTCTGTTGTAAAACCAACATTAGTTAGAAGAGTTGTCTAACGTGTTAGATTAATTAGATTTTTATTTTTCTTCAAATTAATCACAATTTTAAAAGAATAAAATTAAAATAATAGGCTATGGTGTTACCGTCTGCCTGATTGACTTTTAAAACTGTTCTTTGTATAAGTACAAGTACGCAATTGTCGTTCCCACACTTAATTGCTGACACTGTATATAATAATCAATTTTTCCTGTTTTTTTTTTTTTATTTATACATGAATTGAAGTTATTTTCTGGAACGAAAGTAATACCACAGATAAATAATTTATTATATACAGATGTCTCACCTCCATACAAAATTCTGTCATCGAAAACTTTTTCCAGCAGACAAAAGCGTTCTTAAGAAGATTTCATAAGAATGTAAGAATGTATTAGTAGCCGCATGTACATAGGTCAGTATTCTATGAAGAATGTACATGTGTTTTTCTATAAGTTTGACACACACCGGGCACGGGCGAATGAATTTCAGTTTTTTTACAGAACATTTTTATGAAATTTCCTAAAGCGTAATTCCACAGTCAAGAGTGGGGGGTGTTCAATTTTTTTAAATAAAATCTACATGGACTTCCTTAGAACTAATAATATTATTACTAATTCATTTTTGCTGAAATGAAAAAAACACCACGTTTATGTATTTTGAAAATAGTCAGGATCTTTTTTCTGTTACGGGTGAGACAAATAAAAGACGCGCAAAATTTTAAATATTTAAAACCTGCTCTAAATCAATTTTATAATGGGAGTCGACTCTAAATATTGAATATAAAATGAGAACTGACTTTTTGTCAATTTTAAAGGACATAAGCTATGCTCACAGTCACCGACTGGCTCTCAAACCGATAACATCGTTCCACAAGCGGTCGTGATTTAGTTGTGCCAAGTGCGTAAGCCGGTTTCTCTCTTTAAACTGTACATCACTAGTAACTTTCTCTATCTCCCATTTCTCCACCCGCATACAGTCCCCACACCAACACACAGGGCTTATTCCACATAACCCATGGCCGGCAGGCCTAAAAATCCCGGAGGGCGTTTCGGGATCCTCGATCCCGATCCCAAGGTGTCAAAGACGTGTATAAATTTTTAAAGAAAGGGGAAGATGGGAAGCAAAAACCAACAGGTCTTATGCTCTTTACGTTTGACCTTTATCAAATTCCTAGCGAAGTCAATATTGGTTTCTACACTGCCAAATTGACAGAATACATCCCAAACCCCATGCGATGTCGTAATTGCCAACTACTCGGACATACTATGAAACGTTGCAACGGCAGTACGAAATGCGTTTCTTGCAACCTCCCCCCTCACACGCCTGACCCATGTACCCGCACAATGTGTGCTAATTGCTCGCTATCCCACTCTTCATCATCAAAAACCTGCCGGCCTACAAACAGGAAAAAGAAATTCTAACCATAAAAAGGGTGAATAAATGCACGATGGCAGAAGCGAAACACATGAAATGAAAATCAAAAAAATCTAAATCATACAGAAAAATCGAAAGATTGTATCGACTTCAGACTTACAGATACAGTTTTTTCACATTTTTCCAATACATCCAATAATTTTTTCCATTTTGTTCTTGATCGAGTGAAAAAAAGTTACAGAAACAGTTGCGTGTGAGAAACAGAATTTTGTGTCATTCCGCAGTGTTTTTGTTCTGATTCGCACCGTTTGCGAAAACTCACTCGATGTGAGAGTTACAGAACATGGGTCCAGGTCTACCACAAACCATCACACACACACAATCAATACACCCCAATTCTACATCATCAATCGCAAAAACAACAACATACCACACTGAAAGTACAGATCCCAATCCCAATACATCCAAAACATTAACTACTAACACACAACTGCTATCGAAATCTCACTCCTACTCAAACACAAGCAATTAAACCCCAATATCAAAATAACACTCCTTCAATCAGTTCTCATACTTCTACACAATCAGCTCAAACCATTCTAAAACATTCTCGAATCCCCTCAAATTCATCTGCCAACATTAACACTCAATCCATATTTAATACACAATACATCAACAACCTCCTACTCCTAACGATCTTCAAACCTCTGCACACTACCAGGTATACCACAAACCATCAAACACTTCAGTATCAGGCCCGCGGAGTCAAAGCCCGGAACAACATAATTTTACCAATCACAATTTTCAACGAAAAACTTGCAACACAAAAAAACAATGTATTCAAAACCCAAACCAGTCTTCTTTTACCAAAAGTAAAACAAGTTCTTGGAATGTACAAAACGTTAACAAAGCTCTCACCATTCTGCAATGGAACATGAATGAATGAATGATGTGCTTAATGTTATAATAAAGACACAATCCGTCCATAATCGCCCTTCAAGAAACTCACTGTCCCTTTGCCAATAGTCTTACCCCCCGTAAAGCATATCACGCTTACTTTCACAACTTACCCACTAATGATAGTGCCAAACAAGGCATCGCCCTATTTATTAAAAAAAAATATTGCACACAAAATCTTAACTTCAAAACATAAAATTAGTTTCACATATATAAACGTATACTTACCTCCTAAAGAGACATTCAGTAGTGTCGAACTGTGCAACATTACAAGAGAAATAAAAAGCCCGTTTATCATTGGTGGCGACTTAAACGCCTGGACACACACTTTGGGGATCCCCAAAAACACAAAAAGGGCAAACTAATCGAAAAATTTATCAATGACAGTAATTGTTGCATATTAAACGACGGATCTCCCACTCACCTTTCAACACACATATTGACGTAACCTTCTGCTCATCAAAACTTCTTGTAAAAACAAATTGGGAAATCCTTGACGACTTACATAACAGCGACCACTTCCCTATTCTTACGACTATTAACATAGGACGGACGACATTACCAACCCCAAAAAGCACAAAATTTAAAACTGACCATGCTAACTGGCCACTTTTTATCAAAAAAGCTTCTGAACTATTGTCCGACAAAAACATATTCCACTACAACAACAAGGAAGCTGCTATATTGCTGAAAGGTATTAGAACCGCCGCGAACTTCTCCATTCCTCAGATTGTCCCACATACAAAATGTAAACAGGAAGTAGCATGGTGGAACCCTGAATTGTCAATCTTGCGCAAAGAAAAGATGTTCACACTAAAAAATTTTCAAAAAAACCAATCAACTTATAATTTGATACTTTATAAAAAATCAAATGCAAAATTTAGACGGCTTCTTAAAATGAGCAAAGCCAATAGTTTTGCGGAAATGACATCAAAAATCAACCCAAACTCCTCCACTTCAAAAATATGGCAAAATATCCGTGTCCTCACCGGTGACTTTACCCCACTTTCTATAAATAATATAGACAGCAACAATAACACTGTCATAGATCCAGAAACCATTGCTAATCTTTTCGCCCAAAATTGGTCAAACGCCTCAGAAAATATAAACTTTTCTAACGATTTCTTAGACGACAAAACGAGCGCATTACGATTCCCCCAAATACTACAGCCAGCAAACACAACAGCCCTGAGAATTGAAGACCCAATAACTTTCATTGAATTTGAAAGTTGTCTCAATAAAGTAAAAGGAAAGACCCCAAGCAGAGATAGGATTTCTTACCCAATGCTAAAAAACCTACCCATCGAAATCAAACACCGAGTCATATCCCTCTACAAAAGCATTCTCAACAACCATGAAATCCCTCAATTCTGGAAATCTGCAACAGTCATTCCCATCCCAAAACCCAAAAAAGATAAAAATAAAATAGAAGGATACCGCCCCATTTCTTTGATCCCATGTTTATCCAAAATAATGGAAAAAATAATTGCGAAACGTTTGTTTTGGTTCGCTGACACAAATAATCTTATTAGTCTCGAATCAAGTTTAAGGCCCAAAGAGGTTGCATTGATGCTTTGCTTCACATCGACTATGCCATTTCTAATGCTCTTTCACCAAAAGAACATATACTGTCTCTTGAATTCGAAAAAGCTTTCGATCGTATAGGTGCTCACATAATATTAAACAAGCTCATAAAGTGGGGTGTTGGAAGCAAAATATACGGGTATATACAAACAGAAAACTTTGGGTGAAAACCAATAATACCTACTCTTCCAGCTACCCACTTCATAACGGTATTCCCCAGGGATCACCCCTCTCGGTAATACTGTTTATTATTAGCCCAGTAAAATTAAATTAATTAATTCGAAATATCTACAAAAGATATTGCGTCGAATTTTTTTTTTTGTTTCTTAAAGAGTACCTATTGGAGAGTGTAAATCCAAAAAGTTCGAACAAAAAGCGCCCATGCGTTGTCCTCCATTTTGAAAAAGGCTTTGGAAAGCGTGAACTCAATTTTCTCGGCTCCTATCATATATGTATATAGAGTTGTTTTTTTTTTTTTTAGGTTTGTACGTTAAAATATCTTCTTTAACTTTTGTTGAGAAAAAAATTTGAAGCCTCTTTCCAAAAAAAAGTTATCGACGAAAAACTGTCGAGATTTTGAAGTAAAAAATGGTTTTTAACGTTTATCTCGCCTCATGTTCATCTGATCGAAAAAATACTTAAGTTATTTTTAATAGATCACTTTATTTCCTATATTTTAGTATATTTAAATTTTATGTGCGACAAAAACTGTAGGAAATATAACCTGTCAAAATGGCCAATATCCTGCGAAAATTAAAAAAAAAAGAAATGTACTCACGTTTGAAAATTTTCAAATTCGACTAGTTCATTATGAAATTTAAAGAAACAGTTCAAACTTTTTTCCACACCACCACCGAGGTAGAATGGCGCATTTTTTTTAATGTGGGGTCCGCAGGAGGCCGAGATTTATGTGCACTGGTGGAAATATTACATTTTGTTTTTCAACGAGTGCTTTTTCAGCAACGTTTCTCTTTCCTACTACATGGAATGCCTTTCATCTGCTATGCTATCCCAAAAACACAGAAAACGGCAGTATTTTTTGTAGCCACCCAGCAGGCCAGTACGTGACTACTGCTGGATGAGCTCAGCGAAGATTCAACGCCACATAAAAGAAGTGTAAGCAATACTTCATATTTTTAATAAAAATTATTTAAAAAAAAGAAATAAACTGAAATGGTCTGCCTTCACGTACCTGTTTCATAACTTCCACATTTATTATTCGATTTAATTGATTTTGTGCGTTTTAGCTTTGTAAAAACAATATTTTCTACCTGAGATCTTAGAAGTATTTTAAATATTTTTTTTCCTATTCTTACGGAACGAATTAAAACAAGCAATTTTCTAAAAACGGCGAAAAATTGTGTTTTTTGAAACTTTGAACGGTTTTTTCTTGATGATTGTTGGGCCGATTTACACAGTCGTATACTGTTGGAAAGACAAACAAAATATCTGTTCAAAAACATAAAGTATATGTTAATTAGTTCGACCGTTTTTGAGGATTAGGCTCATACATGGAAAAGGATGAATAAAACTGTTTTTTGCTCATATCTCGAAAACTCTTCTTTGGAAAAATAAATGAGTGCCATTTTCGTGTTCAGAGTCAAAATTAGTCTAACAAATATTTTTTTTGGAGGTACGAGTACCTGCTACAAACCGAAAATTTGTAAACTAGTGTAATAAAGAATTTGTTCGTAAAGAGATAAAAAAAGCAATTTAAATTAAAAAAAAATATTTTTATTTTGTGTTGGTCCTATTTAAAAGGCACGGGGCTTTTTTCTTTCAATTTAGCTTGTAGGTTAATAGAGTGCGAACCCCCAAAGTCGCGAGTCGCGACTCTAGGTAGTATATTTACTCTATAATCAACATAGTCACTCATAAAGATATCAACCTGTCGTTTTCGATTGTTTTCACAATATACTCGGTATATTTTGGATTGAATAATTTATTTCCGGACGAAATAAATTGAAGCAAAAACAAACTAAACAAAATTAAACAAGAATGCTGCTGTCGGGTTTAACTTTTGACATTAAAGTATGTGTGTTAGTGCTTCTAGAATTGATTCTGACCTGAAATCGATTCTGAAATCTCAGAATCGTCAGACGAGTATTTTTTTTTTGTCAAATGGAATGTTTTGAGAAGACTTCTGGACGCTTCTGAACGTCCAAAGGAAAGTGACACTAATTTCCATCTGTCATTCCAATAAAAACGACTAAGGGCCTAAAAATGAATTCGCTTAGCGTTCAGGTCATTAGACCGTTAAAATAAATGTTAGGAATTTTTTTAATTCTTGTATCACAATTGTTATTCATACTTCTCTGTCCAGAAAATCTATTGAAATAATTTTATAAATTTGAAAGTTAACAATGAATATTGTATAATAATGGATTATTAAAAAAGTTTGTGGTTTGTGAAAAGAAATATAGCAAAATAATAAAAAATATATGTACAAACATTGGAAATAATGATTTTATATAAATAACATTACAAAAAATTATACAAATTTTTATAAACTGCCAAAAAATAAACTTATTAATGGAATAACACAATTGTAAAAAATAAGGGAGTAAAAAGAAAAATGAAGTTTGTAAAAATGTTTGAGTGTTAATATTTTAACGAGTAGATAGAAATAATAAGAAAAATCTTTTTTTCAACTTCAGACAATACCTCAGCGTGGGTTGTTTTCCGAAAATAAAAAATAATATATAAATAAAAATATAAAAAAACAGCAATTCATTTGGCGTTACCCAGAAAGCACCACGAGGAAGTAGAATTGCATTGCATTCCGCGTCCTAGTGAGTTAGTTTGTGGTTAAGTCTAATAAGTATACATTATATGTATGTCTATATATATGTAAATGCTGCAGTCATACAGTAGAGCCCAGTTAATGCGAACTTTTCATAATGCATTACATTTTCATGTGCGAAAATTTTAAATGTGTATGTATATTATATTATCATATGTAGCTGTTGACATTTGAAACAGAAAATACATTCAAAGTGGCCCCTTTAGCCAAAAGTTCTTGCGAAATTCATTTTTCGGGTGGGTTTTATAATGCAAAACTTTTACATTTTCTGAATTAACAAATGTTTGGAGCTCTAGTAATCGAAAAAATTATTTCATTTGTATGAACGGTTCGGCTTGTAGAGCCAGTCAAAGTTGACAAAAATTTAAGGTGAGAAAAAAACATTTTTTAAAAGTTTTTTTTTTTTAACTTTGAGTGTAAAAACTAGGAAAAGAGTATAAGTTAAATTTTTTTTTTGTTATTTTTACTTGAAATATATGTGTTAATTCAGAAATAAAAAAAATTATAAATTTTTTAAAGTACTAAATTTAATGTTTTTTGAAACATCACTTTTTAGGCACTTTTCCAAACTTTACATTGAGTAGAAAAAAAGTTTTTAAAAGTTGTCAAGCCAAACTGGACGGATAATGAATCCTTATACAGGTTACGTATCCCGCTCATTCCCCCACCCAATCTATATTTTCCTTACTTTATCTTAATATCCAATTTCACTTGATTTCCCATTTTCCCATAGAACCAAAAGTGCATTAACATTTGTCAATGCAATCCAAATCAAATTTCATTTAATTTCCCACACTCTTTAATTCTTTTTTCGTAACCTGAAAGCATTAAATAAATATGCTTACATTGCAAAGCAAATAAAAGTGAATTGTATATTTTATAACAAAGTGTTTTTAGTTCTAAGTAAGATCTAAACGAATAAAGTAAAATTCTCTCCCAAAAGATTCTTAAGTGTTTTGAGTTTTTTTTAAAAAAACCATTCCGCGAATAAAAAGATTTATCTTACATATATCTCTTTACATAGAACCAAAAACTCAGCTGCATAAAGTTGCATAACACTGAGCTAGAGAGATTTGATTTGAAAAAAGTCATCAATTTTTTCTGAGTTTTTTTTTTCAAGTGCAAAAAAAAAAACCATGGAAAATACTATCTCTTTGTTTTGCAGGTATGAGTCTTGGTTTTAAATAAAATGGGTTTGTAATTTAGAAGGAAAACATATTTTATGCTTAGCTTTTTAAAACGGTTTTATAGCTTATTTCGTGTGACCCCTAATAAAACATGAATGTTTTTGGTTTCATCATCATCATCATCGGCTCGACAACCGGGTTCCGGTCCTGGCCTCTTTCAACAAGTCTCTCCACCTATCCCGGTCTCTAGCCGACGCCATCCAGTTGCGCACCCCAAGGCTTCGGGCGTCCTGGTCTACGCCATCTCTCCAGCGCAAGCATGGTCTACCACGCTGTCGTCTACCATAGAATGTACCACAAAGAACTTTCCGAGCAGGTTCCTCTTCGCTCATGCGAGCTAGGTGCCCTGCCCACCGGAGTCTACCGAGCTTAATTTTTGTCACGATATCTGCTTCTAGGTAGATTGCGTACAATTCATGATTGTACCGTCTCCGGAATCGTCCTTCCTCACATATGGGGCCAACAATTCTCCTTAAGACTTTTCTCTCGAACGCAGCTAAGAGGTCGGAGTGCCTTTTGCTAAGCACCCAAGTCTCGGATCCATATGTGAGTACTGGCAGGACCATGGTCCTGTACAGCAGCAGTTTTGAAGTTATGGTGAGATTTCTGGATTTGAAAAGCTTTGACAGACTATAGTAGGCTCTGTTGGATTTGAGAAGCCGCCCGCGTATTTCTTCTTCTATATTGTTATCGGCTGCTACTATTGACCCAAGGTATTTAAAGGATTGCACCACTTCAAATTCGTGCTCCGCTACCTTGATTGTTTGACCAACTGTTCCTCTGGCATTCGACGCCACCATGTACTTTGTTTTAACTTCACTAATGTGCAGCCCCAGATTTTGTGCCGCCTGCTCGATCTGGATGAAGGAATCGTGTACAGCTTGTTCGGTTCTTCCGATGATGTCAATGTCGTCTGCGTAAGCTAGTAACTGGCTGGACCTGTTGACGATGGTCCCTCTTGTTGCCGTGCCAGAGTCACGGATTGCTTTCTCCAACGCCAGGTTGAAGAGGAGGCAGGCCAAACCGTCCCCTTGTCGGAGTCCATTAAAGATGTTGATTGGTCTGGATAGCAATCCGGCTATTTTTACTTGGCTTGTTACGTTGGTCATGGTCAACCTGCATAGTCGTGTCAATTTATTTGGGATGCCGAATTCTCTCATGGCTTTGTAAAGTTCTACCCTGGCTATGCTATCATAGGCGGCCTTAAAGTCTATAAACAGATGGTATGTTGGGATGTTAAATTCTAGACATTTTTCCATCGCCTGCCTAAGGGTAAAGATCTGATCAGTTGTTGATTTGCCTGGAATGAAACCACACTGATATTGTTCGATGACGGTTTTAGCGTATGGGGTTATCCGGTCTTGTAGGATAGAGGAGAGTATCTTATAGGCGGTACTCAACAACGTGATACCTCTATAATTGCTGCACGTTGTGACATCTCCCTTCTTATGTATGGGGCATATTATGCCTTTTCGCCAGTCTTCTGGCATTTCTTCCTGCTCCCATACGTGCACTATAATATCATGAATTGCTTGACGTAAGGCTGGCCCGCCGTGATGAAATAATTCGGCTGGTATGCCATCGGCTCCCGGGGATTTGTTCTGTTTAAGCCGGCCTATAGCCTTCTCAACCTCTTCTATGCTTGGTGGCGGCAACATAGGGTATTCTTCTTGAAGTAGTGGAGCCTCCACTTCTGCAGTGAGCTGACCATTTAGCAATTCATTGAAGTACACTTCCCATCGCTCCAGTATGCTTTCAGGATCGGTGATCAGATTTCCCTCTCCGTCCTTGCAGTATGTGCAGCGTGGTGTGTACTGCGTCATGTTTCGGACGGATTGGTAGAACTTCCGCGCCTGGTGCGGACCTCGCTCTCGGCTGTTTTCTATTTCACAGATTAGGTTCTTCTCCCAGGCTGATTTCTTTTGTCTGTGAAGCCGTTTTTCTGTTCTTCTGAGCTCTTTATATTCCTCTTCGCGTGCCCGCGTTCTATGAGATTGTTGCATTGCTCGGTACGCAACATTCTTACGTTCAGTCGCTAGCTTGCATTCATCATCAAACCAGTCGTTCCGATTTTTACGACTGCTGCCTAAGATGGAGTTGGCAGTACTAATGACAGTATTTTTAAGACGTGTCCACTTTTCATTTACGCCCAGCATACTGGCTCCAGGACTTACTCTCCCTAAGTCAGGTGTTTCTAGGGCGAGTCCTAACGCATTACCAAAGGTGTTACTGGTGTTTTCATTGCGCAGGGCAGCCGTGTTGATTCGAACCTGATCGGCGGATGCAATGCGTCTTCGCAAGGCAATCCGCCCTCGGAAAACCATACCAACAAGATAGTGATCCGAGTCGATATTGGCACCTCGGTACGTTCGTACCGTCATCAAGTTCGAGTAGTGGCGACGGCTACATGTTGTTCCCCCTATTCGTCTGATGGCTGACGAATGATTAATTATTGTCATGTAGTTTGATGGATAAGGGTAACTGGATTAGAATATTTTTAGGTAAACAGATTACCTTATTGGGATGTCATAAAATTGAATATTTTTAGTGCAGGTATTTAGTTTTAAGGTATAAAAAAATAAAACATTGGGATGGAATTATCATTTAAAACTTGAACGAGCGAACGAGCAGTTGTATAAGGAAAAATTATTTAAAATGGATATATCTACAATATTTTGTTTGAACTTTTTTAAAAGTTAATAGCACTGACGAGTTTATTTCTGCCGTAATAAGTGAACACCAACTATCTGCTGAAAATTTACCGGAAAATGAAGCAAAATTAAGACACTTTCATTGTGCTACTAAGAAAAAATGGGTCGCAGCCCATAGATCGAGAGTCAATTTTATAAACAAAAATGAGCAATGGTTATCTTCATCTCTTCATATCACCGGACAAACAGAAGTAATGTGTGATCTCCCAACTGCATCAAGGTCATCAAGAGGAAGGCCAAGGAAGTCAGTCAATGAGTGCGCAACATTCACAAAAAAGCAAAAACTAATCAATGCAACAGAGGAGATAAGTACGGCAAATCTCTCTGATGCATTAGTAATAAGGTATAATAAAGACCATGAAAAGGCGAAGAGTGATGTAATCAAGGCAATTTCTACTGCAAGTCCATTTCGAGTCAAAAGAGTCAAGGAAAGCATTCCTACTCCACAAAAGGATCCCATAAAATATATTAATGAGAATGCATTAGCTTTGTTATGGATTTGGGTCTATCAAAAGAAAAGTATAAAATACTGAGAACTTCGTTGAGGAAACGCAATATAGAGGTTCTGCCATCCTACAACACAATTACAGCTACGAAAAAAGAAACAGTTCCAGAAAACAGCGAAGTCACGGAAATATCAGCTGTTGTTCCAATATGCTAAAGAAACTAGTGACCTCATAAATACAACAGTCAACGATATAAAAAGGCAAACCGCAGATATTCAACCAACAATGTATAAAGTTAATGAAGATGTAACTATATTGGTGAAACACGAGTTCTTTTTAACTATGATTGACGGAAAAGTTTTAAACGAATTAACAGAAACAAAGTCTACGCGGTCATGTCAGATATGTAAAAGAACCCAAAAAAAACTTCAATAACCAGAATGAATTAAATAACGACGAACATAATTACGAATATGGAATCTCTCCATTGAATGCTAGAATCAGGTGCATGGAATTTATTTTGAAACTTGCTTATACACTTCGACAAGAGGGAGAGAAATTTGATGAATCTATTGGGATCAAGGAGGCAGAAATAAGAAAAAAACGAGAGATTGAAAGGCGTTTTCACGATGAGCTTGGACTTGATGTGGATAAACCAAAGCAAGGATTTGGAAATAGCAATGATGGAAACACTTCAAGGAGATTTTTTGAACAATCGGAGGCAACCGCTCGAATAACTGTTGTCATTGAAGAGGTTATAACTTGGATCAAAATAATACTTAATGTTTTGAATTGCAGGGAAGAAGTGAATACAGTTAAATTTGGAGGGTACACCAAAAAACCGCAGAGTTATTGAAACAAAAGTACACTGAAAAACTACTAACACCTACTCTTCATAAAATTTTGGTTCATAGTCAAAATATAATCGAATATCAATCTCTACCACATATCAAAATACGTGCAAAGTTTCAAGAATTCGGCAGAATGAAGACTTATTTAACATGCTAGCAATCTCATCCGATCCACTTATTTCTTCCTTTAGGTATGTAAGAACCCAAAAAGATTTGAAAGCCCAATACTCACCAGAAGTGATAAGTTTGTTACTCATTTCCCCGGACTTAGGTGATAGTTTCCAAGAAATTTAATGTTTGTACGTAAATTTGTGTTCCTTTTATTTTATTTTTCTATTTTTTGAATTGTAATCTATTAATAAAATACTTATAAGTACTCTTTTATAAATAAAATAAAAAAATCAATTAATAAAAAAAAAGATTTTTTTCGCCACATTTTCACTCAAATTGGGTTGTTTTCTTTTCTTCCCCACTGTTTTACTTAAATTACACTCAAATTACTTCATAAATTGACTTTCAACCTTTTAAAATTTTATTTCAGCAACAGATTCTGAAACACCCTGTAAATATTTTTTCTTTAAATTCTCAAACTTGGAAATTTCCTTTAAGATAAAAAAAATTGTGGTGATATCTTTATTCGTTTAAGAGATATGATTTTTGCAACCAAAAAAGTCAATTCGGGCCACTGTGCGCCGCCGTAATACTGACAATGCAAGCAAATTAAAGATACCTCAAAAAAGTAGTATCAGTAATTTTCAATTAAAATTAGAAGACATAAAAGCTTTCGGTTTTTTGTATTCAATTTAGAATAGATATGAGCATTGAAGAGAAAATTTAGTTTTCCATTTCACAATTTTGAGAAAAATTGATCCAAATATTTTTTTACGTTTTTTTTTTTATCAACAATTTGAGTTTGAACGCAAATTTTTTGAAAACTTTTGACACAAATAATATAATTTAAATGTAGGATTAAAGAACAGATTTCTGGCTTTTAAAACCGTTATTGTTTTGCATTTTAAGTATTGTCGTTGTTTTTTAATATTTGTTTTTCCATTTGTATTTGACCCCTCTACAAAAATCCATTATTAATTTTCGGCGCTAAAGTTATCGTAATCTTGCCAATTTTACAGTTTTTTACAGTTAGCTGGTGGTCTCAATAGAACAGATTTAAAATATCGTGAGAAAACACCGTTAAATCATAAAAAAAAAGTTTTCTTTTTCGGTTTTAGCCTCAATTTTTTTTTTGGCCAACAGTACTGAAAGTGGCCAGATTTCGATAATTAATCACCCCAATTACATATGTCGTCTCGTTGACGTCTCTCGTTTTATCTGTCGTCTCGTTTTTTAAATGGCATTCCATAACTTCTTCGACGCGATGATTTTGTAACAGATTTAAAAACGATGAAAAAGTAACAAACATCTGTCAAATTCAAAGGAAAGTCTACATACAATATTATTGCTTGATGTTCAATTAATGAACAAATGCAGTTTTTTTTTAATTATTAGAAAATAAATAAGTAATTAAAATGATAAGTGTTGAAATTTATTACATTTATTAGTTTCTTTTCTTTCCATCCCATGTTTATAAATTACAAGTGTTTCCTCTTGGATCTTAAGATGTGTTTTGTCTCTCCTAGCAGTGTGCTCCTTTAATTTGTATGACTTATATTCAGTCACTTTTCTTCCTTTGTTTATACTTTCATTGATACCATTTGAGGTTATTTCTTGGAGTACACACTGCTTCTCCGAAAGCGTAGCTCTTTTTTGTTTAATAGCGAAAGCTTGCCGTCGTTTCTTTCCTGCTGGTTCTTCAGTTTTATGTTGCTGTTCATGTGGCTCCGGAACTTCACCCGCAAATTCGGCGAAATTATCTTCCATATTTAAAGCGATTGCTTCTAAATACTTAAGTGAAATGCCTATATCTGCCTGAGTTTGGGTTAATGCAGGCTCAGATGAAGTTGGCAAGAGGTTTGCAAGCAAATTGGGCTGGGATACACTGATTAAATTTCCACTTGGATTTAACCACTTCCCTAGCTGCTTTTATTTCCTTTAAATTGCGGATTATATTCTTCTTCGCCCCAAACATAATAAGAGCAAAAACATTAAGAATTTGTCTATAATTATAGAATAAGCGATTCATCTCCATCTCTTACTGGAGGACGTTTTTTGTATCCCCTTCAAAAAAAAACCCTAACTGCTCGTGCTCGTCTTATTCCTCAGATCTACGAGCGTCTGGAATTGGTTTTCATTTGTTAATTTAGACAAATATGTACTTGTTTTATTTATCGTAAAAAAAATCGATAAAATAAATTATTTAACAAGAATACTTGCAGTTTTGCGACCTTCTATGTCTCCGTCGTGCGTAAATTTTTGAACGAGAGATATCGTGGTTTTTTTCTTATTCGTCGTATTTTTTCGTCTTACAGAATGCAGAAGGAAAGTGTTCAACGACATTTGACATTTATAGACGACAACAAAACGAGTGACAAAAGTTGGAAACGACTTATGGAATGCAGATCGTGTCAGGTCGTACATATATTTCGCTGAAGCTTACGACATCGGTAATCGGGGTGAATACCTCTGAGGGTATATAAAGTCACCATGCAGGCGCCTATTTCAACAGTAGGTGTGTTTTATTCACCGCTGCATAGCTAGCGCAGCAAAATCTCCCTCGACAAACAACAACAATTTGATTGCTGGCGAAAAAGAAGTCAGTCAGTTGTTATGGAGATAGAACTTTAAATTATTGAAATGAAAATGGCGCTATGCATTAAATTCTAGAATTAAACATATGTACATATATGTTTTGGCATCAGATTTTGATATTTTCTATAATAATGGTCAACATTGAAATATAAATTGAAATTGACATATGGAGTGAGTTTGATCGTTTTATTCGCACTTGAATACTGCGCTGGCTATGCAGCAATGAATAAAACACACCTAGTGTTTTAACTTAAAAGTACTGTGGGTTCAGAAACTTCCTTTTAATCAACAAATAATTCCCTTACAAAATTAACAAAAAAGAAAAAATTCCCAATAGTGTCCCAAAAATAACCCGACTCTGGTAATACTTACACAAAGAGAAATGTCAAAATAAAAAAAGTGCATTTTGTATAGAAATTGAGTATCTTTAATTTAAAAATGATACCAACATTAAAGAAAATCTTCCGCGCCGTTTAATCTGTAGTCGTACAGACTGATAGAATTGCGAAACTCACTTTTTTATGCCCGATTTCACGATGGACTTTTAAACATTTAACAGGCTTCTAAACCTTAAAATAGGGTGTTTTGGTTTCACCAAGAGCTTTTAAATTAAACAAGCTTTTAAACACCCTTATAAACTAATGCCCATTTTTGGCTCAATAAATTTTAAGTGTCATTGAAATGTCATCAGATGTATTGGATATAGCAGCTGAAAGTATTGTTTTGTAATATTTTAGTTTTCATTTTTTTAAGATACAAATACTAATATTTAAATTATCTGTTTTTTATATAGAATTAAATATAAAATAAATCTTCATCAACGATAAAGTGCAACAAATAGTTATTCGTCGAGCAAGAGTATTCCTGGGTTCACAGAAAACCATTCTCCGACTATGACTTCAAAATGAGGTTCCGATTTCCCAAAAGCATCTGTGGATCAGTTGTTGGATTTGTTTGGTCGTCATTAGGAACTGATACAAACCCGTCAGTGCAATAAATAAAGTGGTTATTACTTAAGCATTTTATGCCACACAATCTTCCGAAATATATTTTTTTCAACACATAATGCTTTCTCATTTTTTCTCATACATTTCGGTTATTAGAAAGAAAAAAACAATGCCTTTTTTGAGGGATGTAAAGAGAATTCAATTTTAACAAACAATTCCCTAAAATTTCCTTTTTATAGATTGATGAAACTCGAAAGATTTAAGAATCTGATAAAATTTAAAAGGATTTTCGATAAAAATGCTTTTAGTGTTTGTTTATGAAATATTTATGAAATAAGCCTTCTCAATCATAGTAATGTCAAGTCTGATCAAAATTTGGAATTCGATGTTTTTTTACGAATGCATAATTTCCCATATAGTACCTTCTATGTACATACATTTACATATATCGCAAGTAAGAAAGGAAAGTGTGAACAGATAAAAAACAGCCCAGATAATTATCTGAAGTTTGTTTACTTTAGAAGTTAAAAAAATGAGTAAGTTGGTACACAAGTGCATAAAAAGGCAGGGAACTAGAAATATAGAGAAAACTCCTTATTAAGTATGATTTGAGTTTAGTTGTCTTTTACCGTATTCGTTTGTACTTATATGTACCTTTGTTTTCTTTTTTTCGACTAAATATACTACGTACAACATATACAGTGCATCACAAAAGTAAGTAAGCAGCTTTTAGTTTAAAAATCATTTTCTTCAAACAATCGATAGTAACGTTAAAAAAAAAACTTAATATCTTTGTCTGTAATTGATATGTATTACGAACTAAACAGTAAAATTTCAAATAAAAACTTAAAGAAAACTTAAGAAATATTCGAGTTGAAATAAAAAAATATCAAATTTTTATCACAAAAGTAAGTAAGCAGTTTGAATAAACCTTGAATTCATTACAGTTATTTTGTAAATCTTATCCATGTAGTACTTCGTTGGATACCCTTTGGCTTTTATAACTGCTTTCATACGTCGAGGCATTGAGCTAACCAAATTTTGCGTAACGTTTTGTCCAATCATAGACCATTCATCCTGAAGAACACGCTTTAAATCATCTTTCGCCCTGATTTCATGTTTTTTCTCACTTGTCGGTCAAGGTGTTCCCACAAATGTTCAATGACATTTAAGTCAGGCGGTGATTTGAGCTGGATTCGGACGTTATAAAGCACCCATTCTTTGACAACATGTGGCATGTTTAGGATCATTGTCTTGCTGGAAGACAAATGACCTACCCATACCCAGCACTTTTCTGAAGGTTGTTCTTTAAAATATTTAAATAGTCGAACCTATTCATCAAATAATCTATAAATACTTAATTGCCGAGACCAGATGCTGCCATACACCCCCACACCACAACGTTTCCAACTCCGAGCTTCACGGTTCCCTGACATGTTCGATGATTCAAGCTCTATGTTTTTTTTTCTCAAAACTTTTCCGCGTCCATCTGAGTTGTGGTTATTAAATTATACTCTGTTCAATTTATATTTGCAGTACAAGCCTTATGGCAGAGCTTTTTCAGAAACACTATTGCCTGCTGCTGTTTGCACGGCACCTTAACTTAAGAAATTGCCACTGAAATAAGAAAGAGAATCACTGGGTTACATTAAAATTGTAATCTTCTTTGAGCTCACGTACAACCCAACATGACCTATCTGTTCCAGAAAGGAGACTGATCGCCAATTTACAACCAACCCTTATTGTGTTTATTAAAAAAAAACACTGTATCAGAGTTACCATTGCCAAGTTTTGTAGAAATTCATATGGCATTTTCTTTGGTTTGTGATATGTAACTTTCAGGATTTAAGCTTTTTCGAGCTTTTGGTAGCTAATATTTTTCTGAGATTTGCGGCAATTTTTAATGCTTCTGCGGCAATCCTGTACGAGCTTTAAATTAAAGATAGCTTATTGAAATCCATAATGGTCAGACTGAAAGGCAAATATCCTATCTTCCATGTACTGCAAATATAAATTGAACAGAGTATAGCTTTAATTGGAGAAAACAACTACATATGTTCCAAGATTCTGCCGCTTTTGGTGATTTATTTTACTTATGTAAGGTTTTCTAATGTTTCGACCATGATACCAGATTTGTAGAGCACTCGTCGAACCGAATCGAATAGTTTGAGGGTTACATGACTTACCTGTTTCTTTGGTTATTTCTGCTAACATCTTTGATGCGCTTACTTTGGGATTCCTCTTCACTTTCCTAACAATAATACGGTATTCCTGTTAAGTAAGCTTGCGAGAACGTTTCTTTTAACATGTCTATGCGACAGCAATGAGTGCTTACTTACTTTTGTGATACACTATTTGTTATCTAATTTTCCTTGGCTATTTAAACAATTCGTTCAAATATATATTAACACAGAAAATAATATCAAAACATATTTGTGATGGGGGTTACCTGTTACTTGTTACTCTTCCCAGTTCCTGAGTCTCTTTACTTACATAATTGTTCGATACTGTTTGGAAAAAACTTAAAATTGTACAAAAATGAGCTTGAGTTAAGCAATTTTAAAATGAAGACAGTGGAGAACGCAAATATCTATGCCTTGAAATTCTATCTGTTTCTCCTTGTCTGGACCTGAAGCCTTAACGACTGTACCGATTTTTTGTATGGTTTTTAGATTTTTCTAAGTAGGCCCACTTCCACTTCTATAACTATGCAAATAAATTATAAAATTAATAAATAAATTAAAAAGAAATAAAACAGAATGAAATTAAACTAAAATAAAAATAAATAACAAAATAAACTTATTTACATTAATATGTAGGTAAATTAGAAAAAAAAAATAGTTTTCACGTCTATTTTTAATTTTATAAGATTTTCATGCTTATCTTAAACTTAATCAGCAATTAATATATATGTTCTTCCAAATAAAATATTTGTGATCACATTTTATAAATATGCAGACATCAGTTATTTTTACCGATTTCATATACTCTTCAAAGATATTCTTTTTATGTTTCATATCATCAAATTCACTATTAAATGACTTTATTATTATTTTCACAATATTTTCAATTTTTTCCACTTTTCACTTTACAATTAATGTCAGACTATATTTGAAAAGTAAGTGTTTAAAATATAACTGCATTTGAATTCGTATTTTGCAAAGTGGCAAATCAAAACTTAGATTTCATCAATTTTGATCAATTGTACATTAGAAATTTTTTATTAACATATTCTTCACAATATCCAAAAGATTTATCATATTTTATTTGCTTTCTTATGAAGGGTATTTGTTTCGTTCAATGACAACGCTGTGACAAAACAAATCAAAAAGGAGCAGCTTGACAAGAAGTTTTATGAAATCAAAGTCCCTTGGAATGGTATTCGCTTACTGCAAATGGACTTTTACAAGATAATATTATTTGTTTGTGGAAGAGTCGGATGTGAGTATATTTCCTTTTGATGTTAAACAAATAAGAACAAACGTTACAATTTTCTCAGGCCAAAAGGAACAATTCTTAAAAAAAAAATGGAGGTGGCAGATTCACAATATTTGATGTTGCGGATGAAGGTATTCTAGACATAATTGACAAAGATTCACCGGTTATTGAAGTACTAAATAAATCTACCAGAAGCTGGGTCTTTTTCTCAAGCTACTCAACTTAAAATGTGATTTTTGGCAAAAAAAGAGTCCTAGTCAAAAAAAAAATCTTCTCAAACCCATTTAAAACGGAAAAAATTATTTTTTGTTCATATAGAAATAATTACAAAATCAGATTTGTTACAAGTTTATATATTGTACATACGCATTTACTTTACGAGTATATGACAATGACCCTCTATTTGTTTTGACTATGGGAACAAATTCTCGCCTCATCAATGCTAAGACGAAAAGCTAGAAGGAATTGCTTTTCCCATATTTGTTCTATTCCAAGTAATGTTTGGCCTAAGCCAGTGAAGCAATAAACATCTTTTCCGTTGCTTCCCGTGAATGTATTTTGTATATAAATATTTATAGTACTTTCAAGAGGAACAAACGACGTTTCACCTGCAGAGTTTTGGAAAATTGAGGTCAGTTGTGAGAAATTGGAAATAAAGAAGAGTACCAATTCGCTTAATAGACAAGCTAAGACAAAAACTAGATGAAATGATAGTCGAAAAAGTCATTGCTGTTGAAAAACCAACTGAGTGGTGCGCCCCAGTTGCAATCGTAAACAAACCCAGCGGAGACATACGGATATGTGTGGATCTCAATAAACTAAATACAAGTGTTAAAAGGGAATGGCATCCAATCCCAGTGCCAGAATATTCTTTAGCACAACTAGCAAGTGCCAAATATTTTTCAAAACTCGATGCTAATTCTGGATTTTGGCAGATAAAACTGGCTCCAAAAAGTCAATTACTACCAACATTTTTAACTCCTTTTGGTCGTTTTTGTTTTCAGCGCTTACCTTTTGGAATAACATCTGCCCCTGAGCACTTCCAACGCAAAATCCGGAGTCATATGTCACATGGATGATGTCTTGGTATATGGTGCAACAATGCAAGACCAAAAACTGAGAAACATACTAACGCGACTGAAATCAGCGGGTATCACGCTTAACAAAGATAAATGTTCAATCGGCCAGACAAGTGTAATATTCGTTGGACAACAAATTGATCAACAGGGAATCAAACCAGAACGGTGCAAAATAGAAGCCATCCAGAAATTCCAACGACCATCAAATGTAACAGAATTCAGACGATTTCTAGGACTCGTAAACTATTTAGGTAAATTCGTTCCAAATTTATCATAATAATTGCATCCAATTAATGAGCTTTTACACACCAACACAGTTTTTCAATGGGATTCTGTTCAGAATGCCACATTTTAAAAAGTCAAAGATCTGTTGACATCTCATCCAATACTCAAACCGTTTAATCCCAAGTTTCGTACAATCGTTTCAGCAGATACATCCTCATTCGTTATACATAGGTGCCGTTTTGCAGCAGGATGAAGGAGAAGAAGAAGTGGCTTAGCTTACGCTTCACGCACTTTCAATTCAATTCAATTTCTTTATTTCTTTTTTCTTATATTAATTTCATGTACAAATAAAAAAAAAATAAAATAATAAGTGAGATTACTATTGAATAATAAGAAATAAATAATATACATATGATACAATCTGTTGTCTTACGACAAGTGTTGAAAGTACCGAGTTTATAAAAATCTTTAAAAAATTTTACTAAGCAAATGTTGTGGGATGAAATGCCAAAGAAGCAAAAAATAAAATAAAATAAATAAGAAAAAAATGTAAAGCTTACATAGTAAGACGCATGAATACATTAAACTGAGATTCTAAGTAAGCCATTAATTTCATTAAAATCGTAGTTAAAACGCCATTCTTTAATCTTCATATTAAAAGAGTATCTAGAGCCAATAGAACGAATAAATGAAAAAATATACATACACGTGGTAGAAAGTAAATATTTCTTGATAACTTGTGTATGAGGTTTCGAATTCATTTTACTGTCAATTGTTAATCCAAGATTACAACCCAACTTAGTTCAGTTGTCATCAACACAACTCAACTCTTAGGCTAGCCGCGCACTAGCAACTTTTAGTTGCGAAACTGCTTGGTTCGAGCAACTAAAAAGTTTGTGTTTTGACACAAACTAAACGATTGCCTAAAATAAGTTCGCCATTTTATTGAACATATAATTATCTGCAAATTCACGGACATTCAACCAAACAGTTCATCTATTTTCTATAAGTAACCAAACAGTTTCGCAACTAAAAGTTGCTAGTGCGCGGCTAGCCTTAGACAACCAAACAAATTTTTCGTATTATGCAAGTCAACTAAAATCAGTTGTAATGAAAAAATACGTTGCCGTCTTTTACGAGTCGATTTGCTGTCAAAACCAGGTGCTCAACATGAAATACGAAAGCAAAAATAATAAATTGTATGATGGAAAGTTCTTTGGATTTGTTTTTCGGTGATTTGGAGGATGAGAATTCCTTAATGTAGCAAAATAAAAAAGAACGTATATTTAATAAACTTATGTATCTACACTTCTATTTCTAAAGTATGCATTTTTTTGGTTCGAAATAAAGTTTTCCTAAAACAACCAACGTTCCTCAGCGATTCCACCAATTGTTTAACTTGCTACTGCTCTTCGTTTCATGAGCGAAGGAAGTTGCCAAAAGTGTAGTGGCAATGATTTTAATTTAGGACTGACTCAATCGATAGTGTCAGTTGTATTAAAAAAGTGGTAGATGTGATTGAGGAACTCATTTGTGGAAAATGGATAAATGCTCAGCTAACATAATGCAACAAGTCGTTCAAATTGTGATGACCATGTATAGTTTTCAAACTAAAATACACTCATTGACGGCTTTTAAACGAAGCAATATTACCTTGCGATTTCTAAGCCCGTTGGAGAGAGACGTGTGTGGTGGCGGGGTTACATAAGGCGGAAGATGACTCCAAAAGAGAAACTAAGATTAAAAATCGCTTTCGTGTAAAAGCAGTAATTACATTCTATTTTTATTAAAATTGTTGTTTAACTTACTGTTTTGTGTCCATATTTTTTATCCGAATGCAGATTCTTTCATTAAAATGTTCTACACAACTGCTTCGAACCACCAGTTGTTTGATTTTGACGCTTATTACAACCGAAACACAACTCAACTTACTTACATAATACAAAGAGACAACTGAAAAGTCAGCCATTTTGTTAGTTGTCTGCTAATCGACAACTGGTTGTGCTTTGACAGTCAACCAGTTGTGATCGATAATACCAATTCTAAGAATTACAACTAAACTATAGTTGAGTTGTCTTCCATAATAGGGGGGTAAATTCAGATACATTTTCAATATGGAAACATTTCGAAGAACAAACAAAGTTGTAACCAATGCAGCTAGATATATTAAAGCTATTGCAAGTGGAACTGTTAAAAGGAGAGTTTTTGCTTCAATGCTATGCAAAATGAGAACAGGAGGGTGATCATCAAGAAAGGGTAGATTAAATTACATTATTTTAGTTTTTTCACTCAGAACAAGTTTATGCATAGTAAACCAATGTCTTAATAATTCCAAATCATGATTAATGTCTGAAATCAGTTCTATTAAGGATGAACTAGAATATACCAAAGCTATATCGTCAGCTAAACCAGTTTTATCCTTTTAATTTTAAACTGAAAATAGAATTGATATAAACACGGAAAAAAATCGGACCAAGGACTAATCCTTTAGGAACACCTATTTCAATATTGCGACTTTCACTAAAATTTGTACCTATTCGAACCTTTTGTTTTCTATTTTTAAGAAAGGAAGAAAACCAATCGAGAATAAAACTACGAAAACGAGCTTTATCTAATTTGCTTAGCAAAATGACATGGTCGACGGTATCCAAAGCCAAAGGCTAGTCGCGCACTGGCAACTTTTTAGTTGCTCGAATGGAGTTGCTCTAATTGCGCGGTGTCCCATATAAGCCCATATTTTCATTTCATTTTAGCAACTAAACAGTTGCGAAACTAAAAATTGAATGTGCGCGCCTGGCCTTAGTTATATCTTTGTATATAAAAACCATTGACTTATTAAATCTAGTATGTCAATGACTATAGGACGGTGTTCACATTGGACTCACTCCGCCGACTTATTTTGATGTCTCTGTGTTTTTTCTTGTTCGCCCTTCATGGTAAGAAAGAGACGGCAAAGTGAGGCAGGATTTTTAAAACAAATTGAAAATTAATGGATTTTTTTTTGACATTTGTTATGGTGACATAATATGACACGCGAAGGTACAGTGTATCACAAAAGTAAGTAAGCACTCATTTAAAAAAATTATAATCAAACACTATTTGGAAAATAAATCGGAGTGCGAGAATGGTAAAATTGTTAACAAAAGTCCATCTACTATACACAAAATAATAACCAAATAAAATAACATTGGAAGTTTGCAAAATGACCCTCGATCAATGACAAGCAGGAATGCCGTATTATTGTTAGAAAAGTGAAGAGGAATCCCAAAGTAAGCCCATCAAAGATATCAGCAGAAATAACCAAAGAAACAGGTAAGTCATGTAACCCTCAAACTATTCGACGAGTGCTCTACCAATTTTATGGTCGAAATATTAGAAAGAAACCTTACATAAGTAAAATAAATCGCCAAAAGCGGCTCTTCTTTGAAAAAACCCATGAATCTAAACAAGCAGAATTTTAGAACACAGTTGTTTTATTTGAAATATTACTTTTTAGTTCGAAATACATATTAATTATAGACAAAAATATTAAGTTTTTTTTTAACATTACTATCGATTGTTTGAAGGAAATGATCTTTAAACTAAGAGAGGTGCTTACTTACTTTTGTAATTCACTGTATATTTGTAGTGGCATAGCAAATGGCCAACAATTACGACAACTACAAGACGTCAAAGTGAGTGGAGTGTTCACACTGCTTTTGTGTATGAACACGACAGGGTGGCATTACGTCAAAATAAATCGGTTGAGTAAGTCCAATGTGAACAGCGTCAATATCATCAGGTAGAACGATTGTGGCGGCATCTTCAGGCTTTGGAGCACATTTGTTAGATTTGTCTCTGCTAAATTTTGGAGACTTCAAAATATGGGTGTAGAGGTTGTAATGAAGCTGAATTGAGAGGAAAAAACCCACAGTCCAAAGATGTGTTAGTTGCCCCATGCATTTTAAATGGGAACAAACACAGCTTTGTTCAAATTTTGTGGGTTTTTGCTCAATGCGCAAAAAGGTTGAATAAGTGCGTTTGAATATTCAAAAAAGGAATCCGTTAAATTCAAAAACTTTAAAATACAAATATTTTTGTATTAATTTCGCTTTTTTTATCTCTTTATCAATAAAAACTTTATTAGATATTAATTTTATTGCTTTTCGGATACAAATTCCTTAATATTTATGTATA
Organism: Chrysotoxum bicinctum; assembly: GCA_911387755.1. Taxonomy (NCBI): domain Eukaryota; kingdom Metazoa; phylum Arthropoda; class Insecta; order Diptera; family Syrphidae; genus Chrysotoxum; species Chrysotoxum bicinctum. The sequence goes on from OU426988.1 coordinate 103,998,018, forward strand.
TATTTCTGTTAAAAACTAAAAAAATCTAAGCAAAAGTAGAAGCGCACCCTAGAAATTCAATGCGTATAGTGCTGAACACTTACCACGGAATACCGACATTTTAGCCTAAGGTGAATATTTTGACAAGTAAACAAATCGATAAAAAAACAAATGTCATAAAAACAAAACTCGAGAAACCCAGCAAAAACAATTGCTAAATTTCGGAGGCAAGTTTGTTTTAATAAATTCCCAGGATAGCCCTTCGAAGTTTATCAATTTTAAATTTGTTAAAAACAAAAAACAATGTTTTTCTTAAAAGTATAAGGAATACCGGATTAAAATCAATTGCAATTCCTTACAGTACAGAAGTTACAGTGCACGCTACTCTAATGGCTGTCAATAAACAAAAAGTAAACAAAGCCATGAAAGCCTATTATCTACAACGGGCTCAAGAGCACGATCAATTCATGAAAACGCAACACATTGAGTTATGATGGGAGAAGATCGTGAAACATTCACTCAAGAGGACGTTGATGATGCCATTTTTCCATCGGGAATTTATGATAAATTCGCCAGACCCGCTATGAAAAGTCCCGATCAAGTGTTTCCAGCATGGAAAGCGGCTGAATTCGATGAAACTGGACGTCCTTGCCACAGCATGTTCTACAGTGGCAGGCCTAACTTTTTTAAATTGATTTATGTAAGTTTGCAGTGAACAATAACTGAAAGACAGAAAAATTATTTTGTATTAATTTAAGGACATTGTTGAAGAAACCAACAAGTTGAATGACTTGGAGGAAAGAATGCTGCGTCGCGGTACAAAGGTAGATGCTGACCAGAAAGTGTAAGTATCTCAAAATTTTCATTTTTAGGTTTTTTTTTTTTTTTTTTTTTTTATAATTTACTCGCGCTCAAGGGATTATGATTACCCTTTAAATGTTTCAACACAGCGAGGGCGTAAAGCTACGGAAGAGAAAGAAGGATAGGAAAGATGTGTGACACGATGTTGAGACTGAAGGTTGTTGTCTCAGATTTTTTATCTCCAGGGATGGCGGCTTAACTAAAGCGGAGGACTGCCGTGTCTTATTTCTATGTCCCTTATAATTCGCATTATTTTTTATTCGTATTCATCCTTGTTGGGCATACTAGTTTAACTCAATCACATGTTGTTAGTGTTATGCCTAAACAACATGTAATGAGTAAACTAGCAACCCATTGATGACAATTTTAGAAGGTTTTAATGGAATTAAAGAAAACATAGACGACGGCAGGGATCGAACCTGTGATAATGAGGTTGACAGGCGAACACACAACCATCGTGCCACGGCCACCCCTTCGATCATAAGGCAGATTTTTCAGTTCGGAAACTTCTTGCATTCTCTAGTGGGAGCAATAGTGCACAAGAGTGCATCAGGTATGTAGTTCTTTCCAAAGTCTAAAAAATTGTAATAAGAAATTTGCCATAACTTGCAAATATCGAGATCCACGACGTTTTGAAGGCGGCCTTCTTCGTGCAAGAAGTACCGTATTCTTATCGCGTCTGGCAGCAGAAGGCTGTCTGGAAAACGTCTTGGACCTAAATATTTTCAATCAGAGGGCTTAACTCTACATTTTGGCAAAGTTGATATCATATTTATTTAGACTTGGAAGGAACTGCATATATATGCACTTCCACTTGAGCATGCAAGGCGTTCGCATTTGTAAATAACTACTAAGGGCCTATCTAATTATGCTAATTATTTTTTGTTATCAATCACATCCAAAAATTGATGTGGGCTCTCGGTCTATTAGAAGAAGCCTTAGACACCAAAATGGATCATATGCATCTATTTTCATTAAATGATGTAATTTCACTTCCCAATGAATTTCTCCACTTAGTTTTACTTTTGGTGGTAGTTTATTCCAAAAAAGTTTCACGCTTTGATGAAGAGTGGACATAATCCTACGCTGCTGTTATAGAATCGTTAACATTTTGGGGTCTAGCTGCTTTTGAAAATTGGTTTTGGAGTATATCATGCTCCTTGAATTTTCTAGTTCTAGTTTTCACTTGCGACATATACAAGGTACTATATAGGAAGTTATGAATTCGTAAACAAAATCGAACTCGAGATTTTGATCAAAGTTGACATTGCTATGATAGAAAACACGAAAAAAGTGGGTGTTGCAATTCTGTTTGTCTGTTTGGTCGACTACAGCCTTTAAACTAGAGAGCGTAGAGAGCGTTTTTTTTTAATTTTCACCCCCAAACGTTTTTTTCTTTTTTGATAAATTTTTTTTCTTTCGATTAATTTTTACGATTTATTATTCGTTACAGAAATTTTTAAAATAAAATATTGCTGACTGTACCTACCATGAATGAACGAATGAATTATGTATTAGGGGTATTGCATGAGTGGACAACAATTTCCTAGTACATATGTGGTACAGTGTTTCCTCATGCATGTTGCAGAATCTACATGTGGTACTGCTTACCACACCAAGTAAACCTAGGTGTCTTCTAATTTTTTAATGTCAAGTTGGGATATCTGTTTTTATGTTCAGAATATTTCTACTTAAGTTTATGCAGTGAAACGTTCCTAGTTGTAGTTACCCAGTAATAGTTTCGCCTGCCTTAGCTTTGGGAGTTCTTTCAATTCTTGGATCCACTTGCCTCCTTTTCTTGTTTAATTTGGTTTTGATAACATTTTCTCCTATTCCGCAATAGGACTCTAGCACTATTAAAGGGGTCGATGGCCTATTTTTGCTAAGGAGTCTGCTTTTTCGTTTCCACAAACACCAACCCAGAGAAGTGTAACCCTGTTTTGTTTGCCAAGTTTGTTTAGCCTGTTTGTGCACTCCCACACTAATTTAGTGCTGATGGAATATGAGTTCAGCGCCTTGAGTGCAGCTTGGCTATTTGACATGATGGCAATGTTCTTGTTACGATAGTTCCTTTCGAGATTTCGATCCACGCATTTCCTTATGGCGGTTACCTCCGTTTGGAAAATGCATGGAAAGTTCGGTTCTAGGCCCAAAAATCCATACATCAGTGTACCTCTTGATGGTATTTGTTTCGAGGGTGTAGTTTATTTCTTCTCGTACCCAATACCTACCATAGAACAATTTTTTCGAATTTTGAAATTCTTATATCGTCATAACGGATTTTAATGAAATTTTTTTTTATCGAGAAGCTTCTAAAAATTTGAAAAATTTGCTGCGGCTGAGAATCGAACTTCAGACCTGCCGCACTAAGCATTGTGCCAAGAGGTACCAATGTACTTACATTAACTTTTTGTCCATTTTTATCGAAAAAAAAAACAAGTCTCGTTTAGAAAATTTAGCACGAGTAATAAAGTACACAAATACGACTTCAAGTAAATCGAATACGAGATTCGGAATAACGATAAAATATGAATAGTCGTATACGATGTTTTGTGTTTCCCAATATTAGTACAAGTGAAGTCGAATGTACGACTCCTGAAATTTCAACATACGACTATAGTCGAATACGAGTCATAAATACGAGTTTCAGAATATGGGTGACTATAATTTTGTATTTTAATATAAATACATTCATAAACACATTGCATTTCAAAACTTTAAAATAAATATTTTTTGAAGTTTTGAAAAAAAAATCTATTTTTTTCTTTTTTTGAAAATTCGATATCTCAGAAACGGCTCAATATTTTTTTTTTAATTTAATTTTCATTCGAACAATAATAAAAACTTTAAATTGGCGTTCCAAAATTCTTTCTTAAAAGTTTTTTAAAAATTTTGTATATACATAAAAGCTTTTTTTTAAGAAACCACTAAAACGACTTATAATTTTTGTTCTTGCATAAATTCATATTTGCATAGCATTCTGTTTTCGTCTCTTACTTTAAAAGAATTTAAAAAATAAATTTTATCCTTATGAACAGTTTTCTCTAATAACATTCGTTTTTAAAATTCCTAGTCTATTACATAGGAGCAAGTTCGTGCAACCCAGTCGTGCATTTTATTTATTTACATCTGATAGCAGCATCCAATGAAGCAGATATGTATGATAATGGAATGTATGTCGCCGCTATATGCCACTCTTCCACACTTACCCAGCAGCGAGCTTAGTTCACCCGGACAATTGCCGTCGATAAATGCTTTCGAAGAAATCGGCGGTGCAACTAGTGGTACTAATCATTCATTCAATAAATGCAGGAGGCGGAAGCAAAGCATGCTCCACAGACAACCATTTCGCACGAGACACTCATATGCGAATAATTTTGAGAAACCTTAAAGAAAAGTGTGAAAAAGTATAATTGAACGTTAGTTTATTTAATTACACATCGTTTGGGATATAGTTTTGTTAATAAAACTCATTGTGCTGGCGATTTTTTTACTTTATAGTAAAATCAATTCGGTGCGATGTATGTAACAGAATTGCCGTCTGCCATAATGCCATCAAAGAGAGTTTTCACCAGTTCTTCAATTAATATCGCCTCGCAGAGCCAGGCTGCATCCATTCTGCAAGCCGTGTCCACGGCCCAGCTGCCCAACACCACCACCATTAAGATGATAACGTCGGCTGCAGGTCTGCCGCAACACCATCAGCAGCAGCAGCACCAACAACAGCAGCAGCACCAACAACAGCAGCAGCACCAACAACAGCAGCAGCACCAACAACAGCAGCAGCAGAACTCTCAAACAGTAGGTGCCACCCAAACTTTGCTAATCAAAAATAACAACCCGATGGTATTCGCATCCAAGCACCACTTCAAACTAGTTGTCCGCAGTTGGTATAACACATTGCGTCCTTTACCTCCGCCGAAAGACCCGCATTGGGCGGTCAAGCACTTTCACAAACTGCTGGCGCCAAGCCCACAGTAGCTGAAGACGATGATGGTAAGTTCGAATGTCACTGTTCTTGCCAATTGGTATCTAAATTTAAAAATCTCTGTTTACCCAATATACACGTAAATCTATTCGGATCAGGCGACGAAGAAGAAGACGCCGAAGCCGCCTACTCTGCCAAGAAATCAAAGAAACCCGCCCTCATTGCCAAATCGTCCATCCTGCTCGACGTGAAGCCTTGGGATGACGAGACCGACATGAAAGAAATGGAAAAGTGTGTCCGCACCATCGAGATGGACGGTCAGTTATGGGGTGCCTCCAAACTCGTTCCAGTCGGCTATCGCATCAACAAGTTGCAAATCATGTGCGTCATCGAGGATGACAAGGTTTCAATTGACTTGTTGCAAGAAAAGATGCAAGAGTTCGAGGACTTTGTCCAATCTGTTGATATCGCAGCTTTCAACAAGATCTAAACACAAAAATCGGCCAACATCATCGAATTAGATCTTGAATCAACTTAAAAAATGCCTTGATTAAAAAAAAATACTATTTTATACTCAAGAATGTTTTGTTTACTTTTTTGATTTTCTTCCTTTTTAAATTGGCCTTCCAACTTGATAGTTTAACAAAATTTCGTTTAACTAGATGTCCGCCGGAATATAACCTAAAATTTCAGCCAAGTTAGTGCTGAAGTTTTGATAGAATAACTCGGTTAAACCTGTGAGTGGAATTGATGTGGGGATTATGGAAATATGTTCTAGAAATCATTGGATAGGATTCAAAATAGGATCAATCGAGCAAATGCTGTTTCTTAAAAACGCTAGCGTTTCAAGAAAAAAAAATGTTATCTAAACCAAGCTGTTATTTCTGAACAAGTTGCTTTATTTTTATGATTAAAACGGTTTCGATTGTTGATTTTAATCCTCTAAGTGGTTCCATTTTAAAATCTAACCAGAACATCGGAAAAGTGTCATGCCAGAGACGTTTCAACATTTTCATATTCATATCGAAATTCTTGAAAGGTTCCCCATATGAAAATTTTTCCAATTTTTCGTTAAAATTAAAATTGGTTCTCAGAATCACTTAGATGAATTAAATCAAGACTTGGAACCGTTTCAATAATCCAAATGAAGCAACTAGTTCAGAAATGACATCATGGTTTATCTACCATTTCAAGAATTTCATGAAAAATCATGATATTTTCGAATGTGATCGATGAACTATGTTGTCATTTGCTGCATTTTTTTGAAATAGCTGACTTGTACGCAGCATATACTTACACCACATCCACTCATTCAAGTTTCAATTAGGAAAGCTAAATTAAAATTTGATTTAAAATCAATTGATCAACAGTTCTCAATTTTTTTATTTTAGAAAATCGTTTCTGTTGCTTCGAACGATAGATGTCATTAACAGGCGGGACAAGCGTTTAAGTGTCTTTAAGTGCATTTATTTTTCTAGTATTCTCTTGAGGAGATCTTTTTGTATAATAAAATTCTTATTGTGATACGTGTGATTGTGATGTTCTACACAGAATGATAGAATGTCCAAAACTAGACCACCATTTGATAATCTTCGTTTTGTAGTCTATCACCAATGGTAAACTGGAGCTGTCGATAAAGACAATAATTAAGTTTCTTGTATAAACCAAATAAACATTTTTTTACCAATTAAGGCTTGAATACTATTCTTGTAAAAGAAATTTAGGAAGTCCCCCTTCTCGGTGAGCATGTTCTTTAGTTCGGAATCAGTCAACATTTGTTCACTAGCTATATTCTAGCATTCATTCCTGCAGAAAAAAAAAAAAACAAAAAACATGCATTTAAAACTATTATATTTGTATTAGTTCGCAACACTTACCCCGTCCGTCCGGCTCACTTTTTGCAATGTGTAATTGCGAACAACCAATGTCGAAAACTCGACAATTGCAGTCAAAATATCAATAGAAGCTGATTTTGTCTTCTGATCGGCCATTATCAAAGTTATTTACAGTGCCTGAAGAATTCCTAAGCACGTTAGGATTTTGTAGAACAAAGATCGGTTCGATCCAAATAGGCCAACACTTGTAGCGCCAGTTCACGTGGCAGAAGAGAAATAAAGTCTCTCTCTCTAGCTTTCTTAACGATTTCTTCTTCGGAACTAAAGCATACTATTGGCTGTGTATGTTTGGATAAACGTGACAGGGAATGACTGGATGAGGTATTGAAAGAATGCTCCGATAGACTTTCATTTGAATTGAGATTCGATAGAATTTCAACAAGCTTTTTGGCTGGATTATCATGGAGTGTTGTTCGTAGATTTAGCGGCGATGAAGATGAATCCGTGACTGCTGATGAGACTGATTCCGGACCAGGATTACGTGCTTCTGGATCGAGTTGTTGTTGTACTTTTTGTTGACCACTTGTCGTTGAACTATCTGGCTGATGTTTATTTTCGGTTGTATCCTCATGGCTATCAACTTCTCCATTTGTAATCGTGGTGCTTTCTGGATGATTTAGGGTGGTGGTAAGATTTATTTTGGGAGTTGATTTAGTTAATCTGCTTTTGTAATGCCCGCTGCTGGTCGGTGTTGTTGAATGGTCTTTGTAGGTGCACTTACTGTCTGATGAGACTACTCGCTGTTAGTTATTTGCGTTTTGCGCATTTTGTTGAACTAATTCTAATTTAAGTTATTAACATAAGCCTAAGTATAAAAACAATTAATGTTTATCACGAATATTTATAATCAAGGTCTACTTACAATTTTAAAATATTTGTTTTGAGAAATGAGAACAGTCATTTTGATATTCACAAAAAAAAACAAAACGTCAAATTTTGAGCTACTGACTTCATTTTGTATTTTAATCCACCATTCACACGTATTCACGGATAGGGAATTTAATGTCGATTTCCTTTTACACTAGGGATTTTAGGGATTGCGATCCCTTGTCAAATTTTGACTTTTACCACACCAAAAAAATCGATTTTTTTTTTGACAGAGATCAAATCCTTCGAATCCGTATTTGGAAAGGGATTTACATGTATACGAAATACCCACACTAAAAAGACAAAATTTGACAAGGGATCGCAATCCCTAAAATCCCTAGTGTAAAAGGAAATCGACATAAGAGAGTTTTCTCTTACTCACCTCAAAAAAAATTTGAGGAGTTTCAGGCAAGAGGGGTACCGGTCGTGACTCTAGGTAATATATTTCCTCTATGGGCACAATTACACCACACCAGCTACGCAAAAACAACAACAACTACTAGGAATGGTGAATTGATAGCAGGGATTTATTTACGAAGAAGGAAGAACTCCACTGAAGGCAGCAACTGGTTAACGATCAAGAACCTCGATGCTGAGTTTTCGAACAATAAAAGGAGAGATCGTTCGTCTTCTTTCCGGTCGCCGCCTTTAATTATCAACTAGGGCCTAGAACCAAGATGGTGAGTTAAGGCTCACACAAGAACTGACTGCCCTCTTACCGCCCACCTGCAACCATAAGTAATTTTAGTATGAGATAACATATAGTTAAATATGATGTATCCGTCGCCCTCACCAGTAAAATGCATATGGAGGAAATTAATGTTATGAATAGACAAAAGCGATGACGTAGCGAAAGATAGCATGTTGAGTGTAAATGTGGCTGAAGAGTATGATAAAAGACCGCCCAACGTTCGACAAAAACACAGAGTGCGGAAGACGTTCACCGAGATAACATCGCACAAAGAAGTGCAGCGCAAGGTCTAGTTTCAGTCGACATAAGAATCCAGGAAGGTAATATAAGTATTATAGTTGTAGACTTCCCCCCACCAGTGGTAAGGGGTTTCAACAAATTAGCACACGATTTGCCGGATTTTTATCCGTGATTTGCCAGATTCGTCTGTGATTTGCCGGACTCTTCCGTGATTTGCCAGATTCGTCTGTGATTTGCCGGATTCGTCCGTGATTTGCCAGATTCGTCTTTGATTTGCCGGATTCGTCCGTGATTTGCCAGATTCGTCTGTGATTTGCCGGTTTCGACCGTGATTTGCCGGATTCGTCCGTGATTAGCCGGATTCGTCCGTGATTTGCCGGATTCGTCCGTGATTTGCCAGATTCGTCTGTGATTTGCCGGATTCGTCCGTGATTTGCTGGTTTCGACCGTGATTTGCCAGATTCGTCTGTGATTTGCCGGATTCGTCCGTGATTTGCCAGATTCGTCTGTGATTTGCCGGATTCGTCCGTGATTTGCCGGTTTCGACCGTGATTTGCCAGATTCGTCTGTGATTTGCCGGATTCGTCCGTGATTTGCCGGATTCGTCCGTGATTTGCCAGATTCGTCTGTGATTTGCCGGATTCGTCCGTGATTTGCCGGTTTCGACCGTGATTTGCCAGATTCGTCTGTGATTTGCTGGATTCGTCCGTGATTTGCCGGATTCGTCCGTGATTTGCCAGATTCGTCTGTGATTTGCCGGATTCGTCCGTGATTTGCCGGTTTCGACCGTGATTTGCCAGATTCGTCTGTGAATTGCCGGTTTCGACCGTGATTTGCCGGATTCGTCCGTGATTTGCCAGATTCGTTTGTGATTTGCCGGATTCGTCCGTGATTTGCCGGATTCGTCCGTGATTTGCCAGATTCGTCTGTGATTTGCTGGATTCGTCCGTGATTTGCCAGATTCGTCTGTGATTTGCGAGATTCGTCTGTGATTTGCCGGATTCGTCCGTTGATTTGCCGGATTCGCCCGTTGATTACCAAAATTCATCTATGATTTCCGGATACAACTGAAGATTGCCAGGATCAGAAGCGCAGCACCCTCTGTACCCGTTCGTCTACACTCTACCTAGTACAGAAACCAGGCGAATGCACTAAAAAGATATCTACCGAGAATAAATCCACATAGAAAAACGAACCAAGGATACCCACACAGAAAATCATTAATTATTGAAATTGTATATAAATTAATAAATGTAAAATTAAGTTAAGTTGCTTTTCGATATTTTTATTAATAAAGGAATATTGACGTTAAAATCTAGAGTTAGTACTACTTTAGATAGAACCCCGGTATACCGGCGAGCAAAACCTCAGCCTTTGACAAAAGTACATCACAAGATAATGGAAAAACGAGAAAAAATAAATTGTGCTGAGAATGTGTATAGAAACCTTTGAGTATATATAATATGGAGGGCTCATTCCTATCCCTAATGCATTGTAGTACTTGAAGTTGTGATAGGGGTCGCTGTCTCAATTTCTGTAAGTTAAGGATACAGCCGTATCCTCCGATTTGTGCTTACCTTCTCCTCGCATATAGTTCTCCGTCACATGTGATATGAAGCACTCGGCAATAACCTTGTCTTAAAAAAATTTGAGTAGCGCCCCCTATGATAGTCACGCATTTGGAATAGAAACGAACCCTCCATATTATATATACTCAAAGATAGAAACCTTTTGAGTATATATAATATAGAGGGCTCGTTCCTATCCTTAATGCATTGTAGTACTTGCAGTTGTGATAGGGGTCGCTGTCTCACTTTCTGTAAGTTAAGGATACAGCTGTATGCTGTCAATTTGTGTTTACCTTCTCCTCGCACATCGTTCTCCGTCGCATGTGATTTGAACTTTGAGTATATATAATATGGAGGGCTCGTTTCTATTCCAAATGCGTGACTATCATAGGGGGCGCTGCTCAAATTTGTGTAAGACAAAGTTTTTTGACAGCGGCAACCAAAAAAAAGTTTTTGGCAGGATTAATTGCCTTGCGGGAAGATACTAAGTTAGAACAAAAGAATAGCATACAAATTTATTAACAAACAATAAAAACATTTTATTATTCAATATTTTTGTATCATTAAACCACCAAATACACACTCACAGGCGAATCTATAAACAAATCTTAAAGGTTACTTAACTTTAAAATACCTCTAAACAGCTCTTAAGTATGAAATCGGTATCTATAATCAATTTTCACATTTAAGTAACGTTACTTAAAGGTCTCTTAACTTAAACGCCATCAACCGCGTTTAAGGGTCACTTAAAGGCATTTTAAAATGTATTTTGACATATCGATTGTCATCTTTGAAATTTTGAAGTTTCAAATTGTGAGTTTGTAGGTATTGTTTGTTGTGATATTATATTAGAACTATAAAGTGCAACGATTTAAGAAACATAAAATTTGTATTGATTAAAGTAGGTATCATAGAGGAAATATATTACCTAGAGTCACGACCGGTACCCCCCTTGCCTGAAACACCCTCAAATTTTTTTTGAGGTGAGTAAGAGAAAACTCTCTTAAATTCCCTATCCGTGAATACGTGTGAATGGTGGATTAAAATACAAAATGAAGTCAGTAGCTCAAAATTTGAAGTTTTGTTTTTTTTTTTTGTGAATATCAAAATGACAGTTCTCAAAACAAATATTTTAGAATTGTAAGTAGACCTTGATTATAAATATTCGTGATAAACATTAATTGTTTTTATTCTTAGGCTTATGTTAATAACTTAAATTAGAATTAGTTCAACAAAATGCGCAAATAACCAACAGCGAGTAGTCTCATCAGACAGTAAGTGCACCTACAAAGACATTCAACAACACCGACCAGCAGCGGGCATTACAAAAGCAGATTAACTAAATCAACTCCCAAAATAAATCTTACCACCAGCCTAAATCATCCAGAAAGCACCACGATTACAAATGGAGAAGTTGATAGTCATGAGGATACAACCGAAAATAAAGATCAGCCAGATAGTTCAACGACAAGTGGTCAGCAAAAAGTACAACAACAACACCATCCAGAAGCACGTAATCCTGGTCCGGAATTAGTCTCATCAGCAGTCACGGATTCATCTTCATCGCCGCTAAATCTACGAACAACACTGCATAATAATCCAGCCAAAAAGCTTGTTGAAATTCTATCGAATCCCAATTCAAATTTAAGTCATTCCCTGTCACGTTTATCCAAACATACACAGCCAATAGTATGCCTTAGTTCCAAAGAAGAAATCGTCAAGAAAGCTAGAGGGAGAGAGACTTTATTTCTCTTCTGCCACGTGAACTGGCGGTACAAGTGTTGGCCTATTTGGATCGAACCAGTCTTCGTTCTACAAAACCCTAACGTGCTTAGGAATTCTTCAGGCACTGTAAATAACTTTGATAATGGCCGATCAGAAGACGAAATCAGCTTCTATTGATATTTTGACTGCAATTGTCGAGTTTTCGACATTGGTTGTTCGCAATTACACATTGCAAAAAGTGAGCAGGACGGACGGGGTAAGTGTTGCGAACTAATACAAATATAATAGTTTTAAATGCATCTTTTTTTGTTTTTCTGCAGGGATGAATGCTACTTAATATAGCTAGTGAACAAATGTTGACTGATTCTGAACCAAAGAACATGCTCACCGAGAAGGGGGACTTCCTAAATTTCTTTTACAAGAATATTATTCAAGCCCTAATTGGTATAATAATTTTTATTTGGTTTATACAAGAAGCTTAATTATTGTCTTTATCGACAGCTCCACTTTTAATGAATACCATTGGTGATAGACCACAAAACGAAGACATTCAAACGGCGCAGTTGTTGGCTCTAGTTTTGGACATTCTATCATTCTGTGTAGAACATCACACGTATCACATAAATAATTTTATAATACAAAAAGATCTCCTTAAGAGAATACTAGTGCTTATGAAAAGCACACACACTTTTAAGAAAAATAAATGCACTTAAAGACACTTAAACGCTTGTCCCGCCTGTTAATGACATCTATCGTTCCAAACGATTTTCTAAAATAAGAAAATTGAGAACTGTTGATCAATTGATTTTAAATCTAATTTTAATTTAGCTATCCTAATTGAAACTTGAATGAATGGATTTGGTGTAAGTATATGCTACGTACAAGTCAGCTATTTCAAAAAAAGGCAGCAAATGACAACATAGTTCATCGATCACATTCGAAAATATCATGATTTTTCATGAAATTCTTGAAATGGTAGATAAACCATGATGTAGTTTCTGAACTAGTTGCTTCATTTTGATGATTGAAACGGTTTTAGGTATTGATTTTAATCCTCTAAGTGGTTCTGAAAACGAAATTTTAATTGTAACAAGAACTTGAAAAAAAATTCATATGGAGGACGTTTTAACAATTTCAATATAAATATGAAAATGTTGAAACGTCTTTGGCATTAAATTTTTTCAATATCCTTATCAGATTTCAAAATAGTTTTCGCAAGCATCTAGAGGACTTAAATCAATACTCGAAACCGTTTCAATCATCCAAATCAAGCAAGTAGTTTGGAAATTACAACATGGTTTATCTACCATTTTCAAGAATTTCATGAAAAATTCTATGATTTTCTTAAAAGTGATCGATAAACCATGTTATCATTTCTGAACTAGTTGCTTCATTTGGATTATTGAAACGGTTCCAAGTGTTGATTTAATTCATCTAAGTGATTCTGAGAATCAATTTTAATTTTAACAAAAAATTGGAAAAATTTTCATATGGGGAACCTTTCAAGAATTTCGATATGAATATGTTGAAACGTCTCTGGCATGACATTTTTTCGATGTTCTGGTTAGATTTTAAAATGGGTTTCAGAATCACCTAGAGGATTAAAAACAACACTAAAGACCGTTTAAATCGTTGGAATCGAGCAAGTAGTTTAGGAATGACAGCATGATTTATCCACTATTTTGAAGAATATAATGAAAAGTCAAGTGATTTTCTTAGATGTGATCGATAAACCACGTTGTCATTTCTAAACTACTTGCTCGATTCCAACGATTTAAACGGTCTTTAGTGTTGTTTTTAATCCTCTAGGTGATTCTGAAACCCATTTTAAAATCTAACCAGAACATCGAAAAAATGTCATGCCAGAGACGTTTCAACATTTTCATATTCATATTGAAATTCTTGAAACGATACCCATATGCAAATTTTTCGAAGTTTTTGATAAAATTAAAGTTGGTTTTCAGTTCTACTTAGAGGACTCAAAACAAAACTCGAAACCATTTCAATATTCCAAATGAAGCAACTAGTTTAGAAATGACAACATAATGTATCGATCACTTCCAAGAAAATCATATAATTTTTCATGAAATTCTTGAAAATGGTAGATAAACCATCCCGTCATTTCCAAACTACTTGCTCGATTGGGATGATTTGAACTGTCTTCGGTGTTGTTTTTAATCCTCTAGGTGATTCTAAAAACTAATTTTAATTTAAACAAAAACTTCGAAAAATTTTCATATGGGGAACGTTTTAACAATTTCAGTATGAATACGCAAATGTTGAAACGTCTCTGGCATGAATTTTTTTCGAAATTTTTGTCAGATTTGAAAATGGTTTTCAGAACCATTTTGGGAACTCAAATCAACACTCAAAACCGTTTGAATTATCCAAATGAAGCAACTACTTCAGAAATGACAGCTTGGTCTATCTACCATTTTCAAAAATTTCATGAAAAATGTGATTTTCTTGAAAGTGGTCGATAAATGATGTTGTCATTTCTAAACTAGTTGCTTCATTTGGATGATTGAAACGGTTCCGAGTATGAATTTAAGTCCACTAGGCGATTGTGAAAACCGTTTTTAAATATGATAAGAATATCGAAAAAAGTTCATGCCAGAGACGTTTCAACACTTGTATATTCAAATTGAACTTGTTAAAACGTTCCCGATATGAAAATTTTTCGAAGTTTTTGTTAAATTTAAAATTAGTTTTTTAAATCACCTAGAGGATTAAATACAACACTCAAAACCGTTTTAACCATCCAAATGAAGCAAGTAGTTCGGAAATGTCGACATGGTTTATTGATCACTTTTAAGAAAATGATATAATTTTTCATGAAATTCTTGAAAATGGTAGATAAACCATCCTGTCATTTCCAAACTACTTGCTCCATTCGGATGATTTAAACGGTTTCGAGTGTTGATTTAAGTCCTCTAGGTGGTTCTTAGAACCATTTTTTAATCAGACAAGAAATTTGAAAAAATTTCATACAAAAGACGTTTTAAAATGTTCATATTTGTATTGAATTTGTGAAAACGTTTCTCATATGAAAATTTTTCGAAGTTTTTGTTAAAATTGAAATCTGTTTTCAGAATCACTTAGAAGACTTGAATCAACACTCGGAACCGTTTTAATCATCTAAATGAAGCAACTAGTTCAGAAATGAGAACATGGTTTATCTAACATTTTCGAGAATTTCATGAAAAATTATATGAAATTTTCGAAAATGATCGATAAACCAAGCTGTAAATTCTAAACTATTTGCTTCATTCGGTTGATTGAAACGGTTCCGAGTGGTGTCTTGAGTCCTCTAAGTGGTTCTGAAAACCAATTTTAATTATAACAAAAACTTCGAAAAATTTTCGTATGAGGCACGTTTCAATATTTTCATATTCATATTGAAATTGTGAAAACGGCCCTCATATGCAAATTTTTCGACGTTGTTGTTAAAATTAAAATTGGTTTTCAGAACCACTTAGAGGATTAAAATCAACACTCGAAACCGTTTCAATCATAAACATGAAGCAACTAGTTCAGAATGACAGCTTGGTTTATTGACCATTTTCAAGAATTTCCAACAGCATTTGCTGGATTGATCCTATTTTGAATCCAATCCAATGATTCCTAGAATATATTTCCATAATCCCAACATCACTTCCACTCACAGGTTTAACGGAGTTATTGTATCAAAACTTCAGCACTAACTTGGATGGAATTTTAGGTTATATTCCGGCGGACATCTAGTTAAACAAAATTTTGTTAAACTATTAAGTTGGAAGGCCAATTTAAAATGGAAGAAAATTAAAAAAGGAAACAAAACATTCTTGAGTATAAAATAGTATTTTTTTTAATCAAGGCGTTTTTTTTCAACTGAATTGAACTTGAAGTTCAAGAATAAACAATTAAGTTGATTCAAGATCTAATTTGATGATGTTGGCAGATTTTTGTGTTAAGATCTTGTTGAAAGCTACGATATCAACAGATTGGACAAAGTCCTCGAACTCTTGCATCTTTTCTTACAACAAGTCAATTGAAACTTTGTCATCTTTGATGACGCACATGATTTGCAACTTGTTGACTGGAAGGAGTTTGGAGGCACCCCATAACAGACCGTCCATCTCGATGGTGCGGACACACTTTTCCATTTCTTTCATGTCGGTCTCGTCATCATAAGGCTTCACGTCGACCAGGACGGACGATTTGGCAATGAGGGCGGGTTTCTTTGATTTCTTGGCAGAGTAGGCTGCTTCGGCGTCTTCTTCTTCGTCGTCTGATCCGAATAGATCTACGTCTATATTGGGTAAACAGAGATTTTTAAATTTAGATGCCAATTGGCAAGAACAGTGACATTCGAACTTACCATCAACGTCTTCAGCTACTGTGGGCTTGGCGCCAGCAGTTTGTGGAAGTGCCTGACCGCTCCATGCGGCTCTTTCGGCGGAGCTAAAGGACGCAATGTGTTATACCAACTGCGGACCACTAGTTTGAAGTTGTCCTTGGATGCGAATACCACCGGGTTGTGATTGTGATGTGAGGCGAAATTGATTGTGCCGTTTGGTAGCGACTGACTGGTAAAGGTGATCCGATTCCTGCTAGCCGCCTGGTTGCTCGAGTTCATGCTTATGAAACTGTTATTCCAGAGCTGGTATTGCGTGGTGTGCTGTTGGTGTTGTTGTTGCTGTTGGTGCTGCTGAGGCTGTTGCGCCTGTTGCTTTACCGTTTTTAATAAAGTGGAAGCCTCTAATAAATGAAAATGTTTGATTAAAAAAAAATATCAGTGGAAGTTTAAAAAAAAAAAAAATCAGGTACCGTCATTAATGGTCTTGTCAGGTAAAAATTTGAAAATGCTATCTACCAAGTTTAAAGAAAATCAGCCGAGCCGTTTAGGCTTTAGTCGAACAGGAAGACAGAATTGCGAGGTGCACTTTTCCGTTTCCTATCATCGTAATGTGTCTGATCAAAATCTTGAGATTGATTTTTTTTACGAATGCATAACTTACCTATGGACAAAAAGATATAAGTAAAAAAAGTTGTGAGTTAAACTTCCGATGCTACAAGGCAAACTGAACTGATGAAAACCGAAAAAAGTACAGGCAAGCCAGGAATACCCGTAATGGTCTTCTTTGAAGATTGCCCCAAGAGTATTAAAAGCACTTCTAAATCATCGGTTCCACTCGTTCACAATAATACTCCTTTCGTCAGCTAGCAAGAAAAAGCAAATCTGCTTGCAGCGTAGTTTGCTACAAATTCAACTTTTCTACACAGTGTTATGACTCCCCCTGACTGTCGCAAGAGTTTTTAAATTCCTTGAAATACACAAATCCGCTGGTACGGACTACATCTCAACTTTACCATTGCGTAAGCTTTTCCATCTGTCTTACTCTTCGGGGCTCTTTCCTCCAATTAACGACCAATCTCGAAGAAAGAAAGCTCTTTAACGACCGCCAGTACGGCTTTCCTAGGAATAGGTGCACTAGTGATCTGAATGCATATTTACCAAAAAGTGGCACCAATCTTTCATCATTTTGGTGAAACAAAGGTTATAGTCCTTGATATTTCATAAGCATTTGATACAGTTTGGCACGAAGCTCTCTTATCGAAAATGCGTGCATTTGGTATCGATGAATTGCTCCTTCGTTGGATAGGAAATTACCTCTCGGACCGTTCAGTTCACGTTGTTTTGGACGGTTTTAGTTCTAGTAGTCAAAAAATAAATACTGGTGTGCCCCAAAGCTCCATTTTGTGAGCAACACCTTCCATATTTATATCAATTATCTTTCGTCTAAAACATCTAATGCACTTCATTGTTTCGTTGACGACAACACCTTCAGCTTTTCATATTCGCTTCCAGACTCACAACACTACTCTTCGATCGTGGAACTGAAATGGCAGCGTATGCTAAGCACATTAGATTCTGATTGCGATAATATTACACAATAGGGAATTAAAAACCGTGTGGAGTTTAACACTTCGAAAAAACGAAACTGTCTTCTGTCGGCCAAGCAAAATATTAAAGAAACCGAAAAGCTTTCTTTTGTTGATATGTATGTTACTGAAATTTGTTTCCCTCTCTGATCTGGCTACCATCTATAAGGGATAAATCCGCCCAAAACTTTAGCACAACTCTAATATCTGGGCTAGTGCCCACATTACTCACATAGCTATAAAACTTATAGGAGACAGATTAATTACGGAAACTTTGTCTCTCATAAGCATCCGTCGTAATGTTTCCTGTCAAATAAATACTCAAATGAAATAGCCAGTTGCATTCCTCGCTTCAAACACTCCGGCCGTATTACTCGTCTAGCTATGAATACACATTAGTTTACCCTGGAGCCTAATTTCGGACTTACTGTCAAATATATATGTAGGTTCTTTCTTAAGCCGCACTACTAGAATGTGGAATACTTTGCCCTTCTCGATTTTCTCCCCTCATTGTCATGTACATCTCCAATTATATCCTCTTCAATTTTCCTAAAAACTACACCATAACATTAGATATTCACATTGACAGATCATAAAAAAAGTTTATGAATGTATTTATATTAAAATACAAAATTATAGTCACCCATATTCTGAAACTCGTATTTATGACTCGTATTCGACTATAGTCGTATGTTGAAATTTCAGGAGTTGTACATTCGACTTCACTTGTTCTAATATTGGGAAACACAAGACATCGCATACGACTATTCATATTTTATCGTTATTCCGAATCTCGTATTCGATTTACTTGAAGTCGTATTTGTGTACTTTATTATTCGTGCTAAATTTTCTAAACGAGACTTGTTTTTTTTTTTCAATAAAAATGGTCAAAAAGTTAATGTAAGTAGATACATTGGTACCTCTTGGCACAATGGTTAGTGGGTTGAACTATCATGCGGCAGGTCTGGAGTTCGATTCTCAGCCGCAAATTTTTCAAATTTTCAGAAGCTTCTCGATAAAAATAAAATGCACGACTGGATCGCACGAACTTGCTCTTATGTAAAAGTACTTTGGAATTTAAGATACATTTTATAAATATAAAACATGCATTTAAAATGAAATTGGCGTCTGATTTCTGGAAAAGTATGAATTTATGCAAACAAACTTTAAAAAATCGTTTTATTATTAAATAAATAAATTTTTTATATAAGAAATTTCTTTAAAATTTTTCAAGAAAAAAATGTGGGATGCGAATTTTAAGTATTTAATAGATAATATTGATTTTAGGAAATAATTTCAAAAAATAATCGTTCATAGGTTTTAAAGATATTGATTTTTCAAAAAAATTTTTTTTTCAAAAAAACCCAACAAATAATTTTTCGAATATGTTTATATACAATATTATTTTAAACTTAGGGGGACTCCTGCTGAAGATTTTTGGTTAAAATCGTTAGAGCCGTTAATGAGAAAGTCGAAAATCAAAAAAACGGTTCTATGACAGGTACCGTTAATAACATTTTGCCCCAAATTTTTTTTTCACCAAAACGTAGTCCATGTCCATAATATCACACCTAATTTTTTTATCAAAATCGTTAGAGCCGTTTTCGAGATAAATAAGATTTTGCATTACGGGTGTATGGGGGGTACCGTTAGTTTTAGAGCTAAAAAAAAAATTTCAATTTCCCCTCTAGGGAATCACCGAAGACCCATAACTACCGAGTTTGAAGAAAAAAGGTCCAGTGGCTTAGGCTCTAGATCGAGGTACAGACATACAGACAGACAGACAGACAGACAGACAGACGGAATTGCCGGACCCACTTTATTCGTCTTCGCTATCATCGTAATGTCAACTTTGATCAAAATCTCGAGTTCGATTTTTTTTCCAAATGCAGAACTTGCCCTATAGTACCTATATCGCAAGTAAAAAATTTCATTAAAATCCGTTATGAAGATATAAGAATTTCAAAATTCGAAAAAATTGTTCTATGGTAGGTATTGGGTACGAGAAGAAATAAACTACACCCTCGAAACAAATACCATCAAGAGGTACACTGATGTAAGGATTTTTGGGCCTAGAACCAAACTTTCCATGCATTTTCCAAGCGGAGGTAACCGCCATAAGGAAATGCGTGGATCGAAATCTCGAAAGGAACTATCGTAACAAGAACATTGCCATCATGTCAAATAGCCAAGCTGCACTCAAGGCGCTGAACTCATATTCCATCAGCACTAAATTAGTGTGGGAGTGCACAAACAGGCTAAACAAACTTGGCAAACAAAACAGGGTTACACTTCTCTGGGTTGGTGTTTGTGGAAACGAAGAGGCAGACTCCTTAGCAAAAATAGGCCATCGATCCCTTTAATAGTGCCAGAGTCCTATTGCGGAATAGGAGAAAATGTTATCAAAACCAAATTAAACAAGAAAAGGAGGCAAGTGGATCCAAGAATTGAAAGACCTCTCAAAGCTAAGGCAGGCGAAACTATTACTGGGTAACTACAACTAGGAACGTTTCACTGCATAAACTTAAGTAGAAATAATCTGAAAATAAAAACAGATATCCCAACTTGACACTAAAAAATTAGAAGACACCTAGGTTTACTTGGTGTGGTAAGCAGTACCACATGTAGATTCTGCAACATGCATGAGGAAACACTGTACCACATACTAGGAAATTGTTGTCCACTCATGCAATACCCCTAATACATAATTCATTCGTTCATTCATGGTAGGTACAGTCAGCAATATTTTATTTTAAAAATTTCTGTATTGAATAATAAATCGTAAAAATTAATCGAAAGAAAAAAAAATTATCAAAAAAGAAAAAAAACGTTTGGGGGTGAAAATTAAAAAAAAAAACGCTCTCTACGCTCTCTAGTTTAAAGGCTGTAGTCGACCAAACAGAATTGCAACACCCACTTTTTTCCTGTTCTCTATCATAGCAATGTCAACTTTGATCAAAATCTCGAGTTCGATTTTGTTTACGAATTCATAACTTCCTATATAGTACCTTGTATATGTCGCAAGTAAAAACTAGAACTAGAAAATTCAAGGAGCATGATATACTCCAAAACCAATTTTCAAAAGCAGCTAGACCCCAAAATCTTAACGATTCTATAACAGCAGCGTAGCATTATGTCAACTCTTCATCAAAGCGTGAAACTTTTTTGGAATAAACTACCACCAAAAGTAAAACTAAGTGGAGAAAATCATTGGGAAGTGAAATTACATCATTTAATGAAAATAGATGCATATGATCCATTTTGGTGTCTAAGGCTTCTTCTAATAGACCGAGAGCCCACAGCAATTTTTTGATGTGATTGATAACAAAAAATAATTAGCATAATTAGATAGGCCCTTAGTAGTTATTTACAAATGCGAACGCCTTGCATGCTCAAGTAGAAGTGCATATATATGCAGTTCCTTCCAAGTCTAAATATGTAATTATGATATCAACTTTGCCAAAATGTAGAGTTAAGCCCTCTGATTGAAAATATCGAGGTCCAAGACGTTTTCTAGACAGCCTTCTGCTGCCAGACGCAATAAGAATACGGTACTTCTTGCACGAAGAAGGCCGCCTTCAAAACGTCGTGGATCTCGATATTTGCAAGTTATGGCAAATTTCTTATTACAATTTTTTAGACTTTGGAAAGAACTACATACCTGATGCACTCTTGTGCACTATTGCTCCCTCTAGAGAATGCAAGAAGTTTCCGAACTGAAAAATCTGCCTTATGGATCGAACCTAAAAATGAACATTTTGAGATACTTACACTTTCTGGTCAGCATCTGCCTTTGTACCGCGACGCAGCATTCTTTCCTCCAAGTCGTTCAACTTGTTGGTTTCTTCAACAATGTCCTTAAATTAATACAAAATAATTTTTCTGTCTTTCAGTTATTGTTCACTGCAAACTTACATAAAGCAAAGGCCTGCCACTGTAGAACATGCTGTGGAAAGGACGTCCAGTTTCATCGAATTCAGCCGCTTTCCGTGCTGGAAACACTTGATCGGGACTTTTCATAGCGGGTCTGGCGAATTTAACATAAATTCCCGATGGAAAAATGGCATCATCAACGTCCTCTTGAGTGAATGTTTCACGATCTTCTCCCATCATATCTCAATGTGTTGCGTTTTCATGAATTGATCGTGCTCTTGAGCCCGTTGTAGATAATAGGCTTTCATGGCTTTGTTTACTTTTTGTTTATTGACAGCCATTAGAGTAGCGTGCACTGTAACTTCTGTACTGCAAGGAATTGCAATTGATTTTAATCCGGTATTACTTATACTTTTAAAAAAAAACATTGTTTTTTGTTTTTAACAAATTTAAAATTGATAAACTTCGAAGGGCTATCCATCCTGGGATTTTATTAAAACAAATTTGCCTCCGAAATTTAACAATTGTTTTTGCTGGGTTTCTCGAGTTTTGTTTTTATGACATTTGTTTTTTTATCGATTTGTTTACTTGTCAAAATATTCACCTTGGGCTAAAATGTCGGAATTCCGTGGTAAGTGTTCAGCGCTATACGCATTGAATTTCTAGGGTGCGCTTCTACTTTTGCTTGGATTTTTTTAGTTTTTAACAGAAATATACATAAATATTAAGGAATTTGTATCCGAAAAGCAATAAAATTAATATCTAATACAGTTTTTATTGATAAAGAGATAAAAAAAGCGAAATTAATACAAAAATATTTGTATTTTAAAATTTTTGAATTTAACGGATTCCTTTTTTGAATATTCAAACGCACTTATTCAACCTTTTTGCGCATTGAGCAAAAACCCACAAAATTTGAACAAAGCTGTGTTTGTTCCCATTTAAAATGCATGGGGCAACTAACACATCTTTGGACTGTGGGTTTTTTCCTCTCAATTCAGCTTGTAGGGTTAAAGAGAGCAAACCCCCGAAGTCGTGACTCTAGGTAATATATTTCCTCTATGGTAGGTATGTAGTATACGCGCAAAGAAATTTCGTCCACGCTTCCCTCATCTTAGCCCTTGAAGGGTTTGTATCGACACTTTCTTCCTCGTTGTTGGAAGAGAATAGGCGTTTTCCTAAATGCAGTGTTGCAGCGCATCGTGGATTTTGATGACCTTGATGACTGTTTTGTAGTGTATTATTGCAAATTCTAAAATAAAAAAGTTTCCTTGTAGGAGGCATCCTAATTTTCAGACCTTTTTCTTTTATTTGTGGCAGCGGGTGTGGGTGTGTATAACATAGAGGAAATATATTACCTAGAGTCACGACCGGTACCCCCCTTGCCTGAAACACCCTCAAATTTTTTTTGAGGTGAGTAAGAGAAAACTCTCTTAAATTCCCTATCCGTGAATACGTGTGAATGGTGGATTAAAATACAAAATGAAGTCAGTAGCTCAAAATTTGAAGTTTTGTTTTTTTTTTTTGTGAATATCAAAATGACAGTTCTCAAAACAAATATTTTAGAATTGTAAGTAGACCTTGATTATAAATATTCGTGATAAACATTAATTGTTTTTATTCTTAGGCTTATGTTAATAACTTAAATTAGAATTAGTTCAACAAAATGCGCAAATAACCAACAGCGAGTAGTCTCATCAGACAGTAAGTGCACCTACAAAGACATTCAACAACACCGACCAGCAGCGGGCATTACAAAAGCAGATTAACTAAATCAACTCCCAAAATAAATCTTACCACCAGCCTAAATCATCCAGAAAGCACCACGATTACAAATGGAGAAGTTGATAGTCATGAGGATACAACCGAAAATAAAGATCAGCCAGATAGTTCAACGACAAGTGGTCAGCAAAAAGTACAACAACAACACCATCCAGAAGCACGTAATCCTGGTCCGGAATTAGTCTCATCAGCAGTCACGGATTCATCTTCATCGCCGCTAAATCTACGAACAACACTGCATAATAATCCAGCCAAAAAGCTTGTTGAAATTCTATCGAATCCCAATTCAAATTTAAGTCATTCCCTGTCACGTTTATCCAAACATACACAGCCAATAGTATGCCTTAGTTCCAAAGAAGAAATCGTCAAGAAAGCTAGAGGGAGAGAGACTTTATTTCTCTTCTGCCACGTGAACTGGCGGTACAAGTGTTGGCCTATTTGGATCGAACCAGTCTTCGTTCTACAAAACCCTAACGTGCTTAGGAATTCTTCAGGCACTGTAAATAACTTTGATAATGGCCGATCAGAAGACGAAATCAGCTTCTATTGATATTTTGACTGCAATTGTCGAGTTTTCGACATTGGTTGTTCGCAATTACACATTGCAAAAAGTGAGCAGGACGGACGGGGTAAGTGTTGCGAACTAATACAAATATAATAGTTTTAAATGCATCTTTTTTTGTTTTTCTGCAGGGATGAATGCTACTTAATATAGCTAGTGAACAAATGTTGACTGATTCTGAACCAAAGAACATGCTCACCGAGAAGGGGGACCTCCTAAATTTCTTTTACAAGAATATTATTCAAGCCCTAATTGGTATAATAATTTTTATTTGGTTTATACAAGAAGCTTAATTATTGTCTTTATCGACAGCTCCACTTTTAATGAATACCATTGGTGATAGACCACAAAACGAAGACATTCAAACGGCGCAGTTGTTGGCTCTAGTTTTGGACATTCTATCATTCTGTGTAGAACATCACACGTATCACATAAATAATTTTATAATACAAAAAGATCTCCTTAAGAGAATACTAGTGCTTATGAAAAGCACACACACTTTTAAGAAAAATAAATGCACTTAAAGACACTTAAACGCTTGTCCCGCCTGTTAATGACATCTATCGTTCCAAACGATTTTCTAAAATAAGAAAATTGAGAACTGTTGATCAATTGATTTTAAATCTAATTTTAATTTAGCTATCCTAATTGAAACTTGAATGAATGGATTTGGTGTAAGTATATGCTACGTACAAGTCAGCTATTTCAAAAAAAGGCAGCAAATGACAACATAGTTCATCGATCACATTCGAAAATATCATGATTTTTCATGAAATTCTTGAAATGGTAGATAAACCATGATGTAGTTTCTGAACTAGTTGCTTCATTTTGATGATTGAAACGGTTTTAGGTATTGATTTTAATCCTCTAAGTGGTTCTGAAAACGAAATTTTAATTGTAACAAGAACTTGAAAAAAAATTCATATGGAGGACGTTTTAACAATTTCAATATAAATATGAAAATGTTGAAACGTCTTTGGCATTAAATTTTTTCAATATCCTTATCAGATTTCAAAATAGTTTTCGCAAGCATCTAGAGGACTTAAATCAATACTCGAAACCGTTTCAATCATCCAAATCAAGCAAGTAGTTTGGAAATTACAACATGGTTTATCTACCATTTTCAAGAATTTCATGAAAAATTCTATGATTTTCTTAAAAGTGATCGATAAACCATGTTATCATTTCTGAACTAGTTGCTTCATTTGGATTATTGAAACGGTTCCAAGTGTTGATTTAATTCATCTAAGTGATTCTGAGAATCAATTTTAATTTTAACAAAAAATTGGAAAAATTTTCATATGGGGAACCTTTCAAGAATTTCGATATGAATATGTTGAAACGTCTCTGGCATGACATTTTTTCGATGTTCTGGTTAGATTTTAAAATGGGTTTCAGAATCACCTAGAGGATTAAAAACAACACTAAAGACCGTTTAAATCGTTGGAATCGAGCAAGTAGTTTAGGAATGACAGCATGATTTATCCACTATTTTGAAGAATATAATGAAAAGTCAAGTGATTTTCTTAGATGTGATCGATAAACCACGTTGTCATTTCTAAACTACTTGCTCGATTCCAACGATTTAAACGGTCTTTAGTGTTGTTTTTAATCCTCTAGGTGATTCTGAAACCCATTTTAAAATCTAACCAGAACATCGAAAAAATGTCATGCCAGAGACGTTTCAACATTTTCATATTCATATTGAAATTCTTGAAACGATACCCATATGCAAATTTTTCGAAGTTTTTGATAAAATTAAAGTTGGTTTTCAGTTCTACTTAGAGGACTCAAAACAAAACTCGAAACCATTTCAATATTCCAAATGAAGCAACTAGTTTAGAAATGACAACATAATGTATCGATCACTTCCAAGAAAATCATATAATTTTTCATGAAATTCTTGAAAATGGTAGATAAACCATCCCGTCATTTCCAAACTACTTGCTCGATTGGGATGATTTGAACTGTCTTCGGTGTTGTTTTTAATCCTCTAGGTGATTCTAAAAACTAATTTTAATTTAAACAAAAACTTCGAAAAATTTTCATATGGGGAACGTTTTAACAATTTCAGTATGAATACGCAAATGTTGAAACGTCTCTGGCATGAATTTTTTTCGAAATTTTTGTCAGATTTGAAAATGGTTTTCAGAACCATTTTGGGAACTCAAATCAACACTCAAAACCGTTTGAATTATCCAAATGAAGCAACTACTTCAGAAATGACAGCTTGGTCTATCTACCATTTTCAAAAATTTCATGAAAAATGTGATTTTCTTGAAAGTGGTCGATAAATGATGTTGTCATTTCTAAACTAGTTGCTTCATTTGGATGATTGAAACGGTTCCGAGTATGAATTTAAGTCCACTAGGCGATTGTGAAAACCGTTTTTAAATATGATAAGAATATCGAAAAAAGTTCATGCCAGAGACGTTTCAACACTTGTATATTCAAATTGAACTTGTTAAAACGTTCCCGATATGAAAATTTTTCGAAGTTTTTGTTAAATTTAAAATTAGTTTTTTAAATCACCTAGAGGATTAAATACAACACTCAAAACCGTTTTAACCATCCAAATGAAGCAAGTAGTTCGGAAATGTCGACATGGTTTATTGATCACTTTTAAGAAAATGATATAATTTTTCATGAAATTCTTGAAAATGGTAGATAAACCATCCTGTCATTTCCAAACTACTTGCTCCATTCGGATGATTTAAACGGTTTCGAGTGTTGATTTAAGTCCTCTAGGTGGTTCTTAGAACCATTTTTTAATCAGACAAGAAATTTGAAAAAATTTCATACAAAAGACGTTTTAAAATGTTCATATTTGTATTGAATTTGTGAAAACGTTTCTCATATGAAAATTTTTCGAAGTTTTTGTTAAAATTGAAATCTGTTTTCAGAATCACTTAGAAGACTTGAATCAACACTCGGAACCGTTTTAATCATCTAAATGAAGCAACTAGTTCAGAAATGAGAACATGGTTTATCTAACATTTTCGAGAATTTCATGAAAAATTATATGAAATTTTCGAAAATGATCGATAAACCAAGCTGTAAATTCTAAACTATTTGCTTCATTCGGTTGATTGAAACGGTTCCGAGTGGTGTCTTGAGTCCTCTAAGTGGTTCTGAAAACCAATTTTAATTATAACAAAAACTTCGAAAAATTTTCGTATGAGGCACGTTTCAATATTTTCATATTCATATTGAAATTGTGAAAACGGCCCTCATATGCAAATTTTTCGACGTTGTTGTTAAAATTAAAATTGGTTTTCAGAACCACTTAGAGGATTAAAATCAACACTCGAAACCGTTTCAATCATAAACATGAAGCAACTAGTTCAGAATGACAGCTTGGTTTATTGACCATTTTCAAGAATTTCCAACAGCATTTGCTGGATTGATCCTATTTTGAATCCAATCCAATGATTCCTAGAATATATTTCCATAATCCCAACATCACTTCCACTCACAGGTTTAACGGAGTTATTGTATCAAAACTTCAGCACTAACTTGGATGGAATTTTAGGTTATATTCCGGCGGACATCTAGTTAAACAAAATTTTGTTAAACTATTAAGTTGGAAGGCCAATTTAAAATGGAAGAAAATTAAAAAAGGAAACAAAACATTCTTGAGTATAAAATAGTATTTTTTTTAATCAAGGCGTTTTTTTTCAACTGAATTGAACTTGAAGTTCAAGAATAAACAATTAAGTTGATTCAAGATCTAATTTGATGATGTTGGCAGATTTTTGTGTTAAGATCTTGTTGAAAGCTACGATATCAACAGATTGGACAAAGTCCTCGAACTCTTGCATCTTTTCTTACAACAAGTCAATTGAAACTTTGTCATCTTTGATGACGCACATGATTTGCAACTTGTTGACTGGAAGGAGTTTGGAGGCACCCCATAACAGACCGTCCATCTCGATGGTGCGGACACACTTTTCCATTTCTTTCATGTCGGTCTCGTCATCATAAGGCTTCACGTCGACCAGGACGGACGATTTGGCAATGAGGGCGGGTTTCTTTGATTTCTTGGCAGAGTAGGCTGCTTCGGCGTCTTCTTCTTCGTCGTCTGATCCGAATAGATCTACGTCTATATTGGGTAAACAGAGATTTTTAAATTTAGATGCCAATTGGCAAGAACAGTGACATTCGAACTTACCATCAACGTCTTCAGCTACTGTGGGCTTGGCGCCAGCAGTTTGTGGAAGTGCCTGACCGCTCCATGCGGCTCTTTCGGCGGAGCTAAAGGACGCAATGTGTTATACCAACTGCGGACCACTAGTTTGAAGTTGTCCTTGGATGCGAATACCACCGGGTTGTGATTGTGATGTGAGGCGAAATTGATTGTGCCGTTTGGTAGCGACTGACTGGTAAAGGTGATCCGATTCCTGCTAGCCGCCTGGTTGCTCGAGTTCATGCTTATGAAACTGTTATTCCAGAGCTGGTATTGCGTGGTGTGCTGTTGGTGTTGTTGTTGCTGTTGGTGCTGCTGAGGCTGTTGCGCCTGTTGCTTTACCGTTTTTAATAAAGTGGAAGCCTCTAATAAATGAAAATGTTTGATTAAAAAAAAATATCAGTGGAAGTTTAAAAAAAAAAAAAATCAGGTACCGTCATTAATGGTCTTGTCAGGTAAAAATTTGAAAATGCTATCTACCAAGTTTAAAGAAAATCAGCCGAGCCGTTTAGGCTTTAGTCGAACAGGAAGACAGAATTGCGAGGTGCACTTTTCCGTTTCCTATCATCGTAATGTGTCTGATCAAAATCTTGAGATTGATTTTTTTTACGAATGCATAACTTACCTATGGACAAAAAGATATAAGTAAAAAAAGTTGTGAGTTAAACTTCCGATGCTACAAGGCAAACTGAACTGATGAAAACCGAAAAAAGTACAGGCAAGCCAGGAATACCCGTAATGGTCTTCTTTGAAGATTGCCCCAAGAGTATTAAAAGCACTTCTAAATCATCGGTTCCACTCGTTCACAATAATACTCCTTTCGTCAGCTAGCAAGAAAAAGCAAATCTGCTTGCAGCGTAGTTTGCTACAAATTCAACTTTTCTACACAGTGTTATGACTCCCCCTGACTGTCGCAAGAGTTTTTAAATTCCTTGAAATACACAAATCCGCTGGTACGGACTACATCTCAACTTTACCATTGCGTAAGCTTTTCCATCTGTCTTACTCTTCGGGGCTCTTTCCTCCAATTAACGACCAATCTCGAAGAAAGAAAGCTCTTTAACGACCGCCAGTACGGCTTTCCTAGGAATAGGTGCACTAGTGATCTGAATGCATATTTACCAAAAAGTGGCACCAATCTTTCATCATTTTGGTGAAACAAAGGTTATAGTCCTTGATATTTCATAAGCATTTGATACAGTTTGGCACGAAGCTCTCTTATCGAAAATGCGTGCATTTGGTATCGATGAATTGCTCCTTCGTTGGATAGGAAATTACCTCTCGGACCGTTCAGTTCACGTTGTTTTGGACGGTTTTAGTTCTAGTAGTCAAAAAATAAATACTGGTGTGCCCCAAAGCTCCATTTTGTGAGCAACACCTTCCATATTTATATCAATTATCTTTCGTCTAAAACATCTAATGCACTTCATTGTTTCGTTGACGACAACACCTTCAGCTTTTCATATTCGCTTCCAGACTCACAACACTACTCTTCGATCGTGGAACTGAAATGGCAGCGTATGCTAAGCACATTAGATTCTGATTGCGATAATATTACACAATAGGGAATTAAAAACCGTGTGGAGTTTAACACTTCGAAAAAACGAAACTGTCTTCTGTCGGCCAAGCAAAATATTAAAGAAACCGAAAAGCTTTCTTTTGTTGATATGTATGTTACTGAAATTTGTTTCCCTCTCTGATCTGGCTACCATCTATAAGGGATAAATCCGCCCAAAACTTTAGCACAACTCTAATATCTGGGCTAGTGCCCACATTACTCACATAGCTATAAAACTTATAGGAGACAGATTAATTACGGAAACTTTGTCTCTCATAAGCATCCGTCGTAATGTTTCCTGTCAAATAAATACTCAAATGAAATAGCCAGTTGCATTCCTCGCTTCAAACACTCCGGCCGTATTACTCGTCTAGCTATGAATACACATTAGTTTACCCTGGAGCCTAATTTCGGACTTACTGTCAAATATATATGTAGGTTCTTTCTTAAGCCGCACTACTAGAATGTGGAATACTTTGCCCTTCTCGATTTTCTCCCCTCATTGTCATGTACATCTCCAATTATATCCTCTTCAATTTTCCTAAAAACTACACCATAACATTAGATATTCACATTGACAGATCATAAAAAAAGTTTATGAATGTATTTATATTAAAATACAAAATTATAGTCACCCATATTCTGAAACTCGTATTTATGACTCGTATTCGACTATAGTCGTATGTTGAAATTTCAGGAGTTGTACATTCGACTTCACTTGTTCTAATATTGGGAAACACAAGACATCGCATACGACTATTCATATTTTATCGTTATTCCGAATCTCGTATTCGATTTACTTGAAGTCGTATTTGTGTACTTTATTATTCGTGCTAAATTTTCTAAACGAGACTTGTTTTTTTTTTTCAATAAAAATGGTCAAAAAGTTAATGTAAGTAGATACATTGGTACCTCTTGGCACAATGGTTAGTGGGTTGAACTATCATGCGGCAGGTCTGGAGTTCGATTCTCAGCCGCAAATTTTTCAAATTTTCAGAAGCTTCTCGATAAAAATAAAATGCACGACTGGATCGCACGAACTTGCTCTTATGTAAAAGTACTTTGGAATTTAAGATACATTTTATAAATATAAAACATGCATTTAAAATGAAATTGGCGTCTGATTTCTGGAAAAGTATGAATTTATGCAAACAAACTTTAAAAAATCGTTTTATTATTAAATAAATAAATTTTTTATATAAGAAATTTCTTTAAAATTTTTCAAGAAAAAAATGTGGGATGCGAATTTTAAGTATTTAATAGATAATATTGATTTTAGGAAATAATTTCAAAAAATAATCGTTCATAGGTTTTAAAGATATTGATTTTTCAAAAAAATTTTTTTTTCAAAAAAACCCAACAAATAATTTTTCGAATATGTTTATATACAATATTATTTTAAACTTAGGGGGACTCCTGCTGAAGATTTTTGGTTAAAATCGTTAGAGCCGTTAATGAGAAAGTCGAAAATCAAAAAAACGGTTCTATGACAGGTACCGTTAATAACATTTTGCCCCAAATTTTTTTTTCACCAAAACGTAGTCCATGTCCATAATATCACACCTAATTTTTTTATCAAAATCGTTAGAGCCGTTTTCGAGATAAATAAGATTTTGCATTACGGGTGTATGGGGGGTACCGTTAGTTTTAGAGCTAAAAAAAAAATTTCAATTTCCCCTCTAGGGAATCACCGAAGACCCATAACTACCGAGTTTGAAGAAAAAAGGTCCAGTGGCTTAGGCTCTAGATCGAGGTACAGACATACAGACAGACAGACAGACAGACAGACAGACGGAATTGCCGGACCCACTTTATTCGTCTTCGCTATCATCGTAATGTCAACTTTGATCAAAATCTCGAGTTCGATTTTTTTTCCAAATGCAGAACTTGCCCTATAGTACCTATATCGCAAGTAAAAAATTTCATTAAAATCCGTTATGAAGATATAAGAATTTCAAAATTCGAAAAAATTGTTCTATGGTAGGTATTGGGTACGAGAAGAAATAAACTACACCCTCGAAACAAATACCATCAAGAGGTACACTGATGTAAGGATTTTTGGGCCTAGAACCAAACTTTCCATGCATTTTCCAAGCGGAGGTAACCGCCATAAGGAAATGCGTGGATCGAAATCTCGAAAGGAACTATCGTAACAAGAACATTGCCATCATGTCAAATAGCCAAGCTGCACTCAAGGCGCTGAACTCATATTCCATCAGCACTAAATTAGTGTGGGAGTGCACAAACAGGCTAAACAAACTTGGCAAACAAAACAGGGTTACACTTCTCTGGGTTGGTGTTTGTGGAAACGAAGAGGCAGACTCCTTAGCAAAAATAGGCCATCGATCCCTTTAATAGTGCCAGAGTCCTATTGCGGAATAGGAGAAAATGTTATCAAAACCAAATTAAACAAGAAAAGGAGGCAAGTGGATCCAAGAATTGAAAGACCTCTCAAAGCTAAGGCAGGCGAAACTATTACTGGGTAACTACAACTAGGAACGTTTCACTGCATAAACTTAAGTAGAAATAATCTGAAAATAAAAACAGATATCCCAACTTGACACTAAAAAATTAGAAGACACCTAGGTTTACTTGGTGTGGTAAGCAGTACCACATGTAGATTCTGCAACATGCATGAGGAAACACTGTACCACATACTAGGAAATTGTTGTCCACTCATGCAATACCCCTAATACATAATTCATTCGTTCATTCATGGTAGGTACAGTCAGCAATATTTTATTTTAAAAATTTCTGTATTGAATAATAAATCGTAAAAATTAATCGAAAGAAAAAAAAATTATCAAAAAAGAAAAAAAACGTTTGGGGGTGAAAATTAAAAAAAAAAACGCTCTCTACGCTCTCTAGTTTAAAGGCTGTAGTCGACCAAACAGAATTGCAACACCCACTTTTTTCCTGTTCTCTATCATAGCAATGTCAACTTTGATCAAAATCTCGAGTTCGATTTTGTTTACGAATTCATAACTTCCTATATAGTACCTTGTATATGTCGCAAGTAAAAACTAGAACTAGAAAATTCAAGGAGCATGATATACTCCAAAACCAATTTTCAAAAGCAGCTAGACCCCAAAATCTTAACGATTCTATAACAGCAGCGTAGCATTATGTCAACTCTTCATCAAAGCGTGAAACTTTTTTGGAATAAACTACCACCAAAAGTAAAACTAAGTGGAGAAAATCATTGGGAAGTGAAATTACATCATTTAATGAAAATAGATGCATATGATCCATTTTGGTGTCTAAGGCTTCTTCTAATAGACCGAGAGCCCACAGCAATTTTTTGATGTGATTGATAACAAAAAATAATTAGCATAATTAGATAGGCCCTTAGTAGTTATTTACAAATGCGAACGCCTTGCATGCTCAAGTAGAAGTGCATATATATGCAGTTCCTTCCAAGTCTAAATATGTAATTATGATATCAACTTTGCCAAAATGTAGAGTTAAGCCCTCTGATTGAAAATATCGAGGTCCAAGACGTTTTCTAGACAGCCTTCTGCTGCCAGACGCAATAAGAATACGGTACTTCTTGCACGAAGAAGGCCGCCTTCAAAACGTCGTGGATCTCGATATTTGCAAGTTATGGCAAATTTCTTATTACAATTTTTTAGACTTTGGAAAGAACTACATACCTGATGCACTCTTGTGCACTATTGCTCCCTCTAGAGAATGCAAGAAGTTTCCGAACTGAAAAATCTGCCTTATGGATCGAACCTAAAAATGAACATTTTGAGATACTTACACTTTCTGGTCAGCATCTGCCTTTGTACCGCGACGCAGCATTCTTTCCTCCAAGTCGTTCAACTTGTTGGTTTCTTCAACAATGTCCTTAAATTAATACAAAATAATTTTTCTGTCTTTCAGTTATTGTTCACTGCAAACTTACATAAAGCAAAGGCCTGCCACTGTAGAACATGCTGTGGAAAGGACGTCCAGTTTCATCGAATTCAGCCGCTTTCCGTGCTGGAAACACTTGATCGGGACTTTTCATAGCGGGTCTGGCGAATTTAACATAAATTCCCGATGGAAAAATGGCATCATCAACGTCCTCTTGAGTGAATGTTTCACGATCTTCTCCCATCATATCTCAATGTGTTGCGTTTTCATGAATTGATCGTGCTCTTGAGCCCGTTGTAGATAATAGGCTTTCATGGCTTTGTTTACTTTTTGTTTATTGACAGCCATTAGAGTAGCGTGCACTGTAACTTCTGTACTGCAAGGAATTGCAATTGATTTTAATCCGGTATTACTTATACTTTTAAAAAAAAACATTGTTTTTTGTTTTTAACAAATTTAAAATTGATAAACTTCGAAGGGCTATCCATCCTGGGATTTTATTAAAACAAATTTGCCTCCGAAATTTAACAATTGTTTTTGCTGGGTTTCTCGAGTTTTGTTTTTATGACATTTGTTTTTTTATCGATTTGTTTACTTGTCAAAATATTCACCTTGGGCTAAAATGTCGGAATTCCGTGGTAAGTGTTCAGCGCTATACGCATTGAATTTCTAGGGTGCGCTTCTACTTTTGCTTGGATTTTTTTAGTTTTTAACAGAAATATACATAAATATTAAGGAATTTGTATCCGAAAAGCAATAAAATTAATATCTAATACAGTTTTTATTGATAAAGAGATAAAAAAAGCGAAATTAATACAAAAATATTTGTATTTTAAAATTTTTGAATTTAACGGATTCCTTTTTTGAATATTCAAACGCACTTATTCAACCTTTTTGCGCATTGAGCAAAAACCCACAAAATTTGAACAAAGCTGTGTTTGTTCCCATTTAAAATGCATGGGGCAACTAACACATCTTTGGACTGTGGGTTTTTTCCTCTCAATTCAGCTTGTAGGGTTAAAGAGAGCAAACCCCCGAAGTCGTGACTCTAGGTAATATATTTCCTCTATGGTGTATAAAATGAAGCAGCATTTGTTTTTTTTCTGTACTAGATTTTCAAATTCTCTTACGTTACGTGACACAACCATTGTTTAGTTAAGTACCAATGAAAAATCGATTATAGATACGAATTGAAGTTTCGTCATTTAAAGCCAAATTAAATATTTAAGTATGCTTAACTAAATAACCTCTAAGATGCAGTTTAAGAAAACCTTATAGATACGGCTGTAAAACTTTTTCAAGCTAAATATTTCTACAAATTTATTTTTTAAAATCCAATTAAAACTCATTACACCTTGATTTCGTCTTCGAATTTGGACTCGTTTTTTGGTTAGAATTGTGCCAGTTCCTTAATCTTTACCTCATTACAAAGGTGACACAAACCACTCCCAACTAACAATTTTACTTCTATATTCATCGAGAGAAGCTTCTTGTTACTGTCTATTGCACACATTTAAGGGTTATATAAAACTCCATAGAGTTAAAAGGGCGACTTTTTTTAACTCCTATTGGACCTTTATGGAGTAAATTGTGTTACTCCGAAGAACATACTTATCGTTATGTTATAGAGGTAATATATGCTTTATTGCAGCAATTGCATCGATAGTGGCAATGAAAAGAACATTTACTGTCACAAGAATAAAATACTTATAGGAGTATGCATAAAATAAAAAAAAAAAAATTTATTTTGTGCTTATTTGATTTCATTTTTATTTTGATGCTTTTCTTGCATATGTTTTTCGGGTTTTTCCGCATGATTTCTGTGAAGATCTTAAGAGCTGATTATTATTTATGATTTAATTTCTACTTTTAGTTTTGAAATTAATTTAAAAATTACTTACATGAATAGGCAGACCTGGGATTTGAACTCGAGTCCTCTCACACCAAATCACTTGCTCGCTAACCGCTCGGCCAAACTGGTATATGTCAGAGCCGGCGTTGAATTGGGATCGCTTTTATCGTGATTTATCTCCTATAAACCCACATAGACTTTCTTTATAGATGCTTTCTAAGTTTTATATGAATGAAACTTTAATTTATTTTTTTCAAATAAATTGCAATGTTGACTTTTTACTTGCGACATAGCTGCTATTTAGCAAGTTATGCATTCGTAAAAAACACCATGCTTTAATTTTTTAGAACTTAATTACAAATGTTAAGAAATGGTTTTCAAAAATCGTATTTTGATCGGAAACGGCACCTAGAGAATTTTAATAATTTTTTTCTTTTCGATTAATTTTAACGATGTATAATTCGATAAAAGGTTTAAATTAAGATTTTACTGGCTACCTACCAAATAATTTTTTTTTCTAATTTTGAATTTCTCAGTAACAGCTTGTTGGATTTTAATAATAGTTTTTTTTAGAAAAGCTTGTTAAAAGCTAAAAAAATTTCTATCCAATCTTTAAAAAAAATATTTTTTTGAATTAAAAAAAAACAGGTCAATATTTTTTTTAGATTTATATATATATATTTATATATATATAAAAACTTATTTTTTTTTTAAGAATCCGCTAAAAATTTTTAATTTTTTAATTTTTGTTTTTTTTTTTAATAAATTCGTATTTTCTAAAAAATTACATGGCATTTCATTTTTATTTGTCGTACTAAAACAATTTTTAAAAAAAGTTTTTTTTGGTTTAAAAACTTAAATTTGTTAAAATTTGCATTTTTTACATTTTCGTTCGACCCAGTCGTACATTTAATTTATACAGAGTTACGCAGATTGCGCATTTTGTTGTTGTACTTGATAGTGTAGCATGTCCCTCATGTGTACAAAAGCACGTGGTGCATTGTGGGTCAATGACTCATTTTGACTGCATATATTTGCACAGTTTTATAAAAGTACTACAGGAACTATACTCCATCTTGACTTAAACTGTCCAATAATGATTCTATAAAGATAACGAATACCAAATTAGGACTTTTATAGCAGTTTCTTCGGATGACTATCGGAGTATGAGCTGCCTGTGATCTTATAGTATAAATATAGAATGATTAAAGGAATATTGAGTCTTTACGCCTATAAAGGTGATAAAAAGTGACCCAGAGAATGTCTAGGACATGAATTATATCAATTTTTACTCCTATAGCTATTTGACTTCCAGCAAGAATGGTTATATGAGCACTATAGCTACGAATGATTCTTTAATTTCAGAAATCGGAAGCAAAATTGTTAGTTGGGCTTGCAGGGAATGGATCGCTGATGTTGGAAAAATCATTCTGCTGTTCATCTCTCTTAATCGAGACTAAATTACTGCAGTCCAGATGTTTAAAGATCTCCCGATTGTAGTCGCCATCCTTGGTAAATCCATTGTATTGGTCACATTGTGGGGAACCTATTCGCCTCCAAGTAGGGAACTTTAATATTTTGATTACAAAATAGCAATTAACAGTCACTTTAAAGTTTGATCTTATTTTTACGTATAATTTGTAAAGAATTAAAACAGTCACAAAGCTTATTGATATGCGGTTTCTTGCAAACAAGACTGAAAATTTACTGAGTGCTTCAAATCCTTTGAGTATATATAATATGGAGGGCTCGTTCCTATTCTTAATGCATTGTAGTACTTGCAGTTGTGATAGGGGTCGCTGTCTCACTTTCTGTAAGTTAAGGATACAGCTGTATGCTGTCAATTTGTGTTTACCTTCTCCTCGCACATCGTTGTCCGTCACATGTGGCAACCATCCACAAAAAAATAAATATAAATATAGAATGTAATCATGGCATATAGAATTAAAGAAAGTTTTGTATGTTTTGGTTATTCTTATTTTACTAAGTATACCTTAAATACTTGTAAATAAAATAAAATATATATGAATATGTGCATAGTACATTATTAGGATAAACAGTACAAACTCGATTTACACAACTAATAGAAATTAAGGCAGTTGCAATAACCGAGTTTGTTGCACTTTCATAACAAAGATAATTGTTTATTTATTTATTTATTATTCATCAAGCAGAGACACAGCTCTTATAGATTCCATTAAACTAATTAACAACATAATGAAAAGAAATATACAAAATAAATACTAACCATCGTTAATAAGATTAGATAACAATTTTTTTTAAAACACTACTTAAGTACAAATTAAAATCAATGGCGCAAAACCTACTCTAAATCAATTTTAGAAAGGGAGTCGACTCTATATATTGAGTATAAAACGAGAACCGACTTTTTGTTAATTTAAAAGGACATAAACTATACTTGAACTTTAAAGAGCTCGTCTTACTTTAACAGCAGCAAATAGCTAGTTTATCTTTTAAAAGTATACTTTATCCATATTGCAAAGGTCATTTCATACCTTTGAGTATATATTATATATACTCAAAGTTTCATACCAAAGCAAATCGAAAAAAAAAATGTTTACTGATGTTTTATTCGATTTTTTAAAAATGTTTTTTGTAAATAGACTGAATAACTGAATATTATAAATTCGAAACAATCGTACAAAAGTGCTCTACGATTAACAAAAATCTGTACATACAAATATACATATCTTATGTATGCACGCAGCCGGCCGAGACGAGTATAGCTGAATAAATCTGCACTTTGCAACAACAAATTGAGTTTTTATGAGGTGAATTTGCGATTTAGGCTAGGACCGCACTTGCGATTTTTCGTCGAGGCGATTAAAAAGTCGTAGTCGCTACAAATTATTGTCATGCACTCACTTGCGATTTCTTTGCCGCGCGATTATTTAATCGCAAAAAATAAAACACACTACTTCTTATGTAAGTGCACGCATTTGCGTTTCATTTTTATAATCGCTACGATTTTTAAATCGCATGTGCGTGCATTCACATTTAGGGTCATGTGTCTTACTTTTTGCGACTAAAAAATCGTGGATTAAAAATCCCAAGTGCGTGCATGCCAATTTCTCTTTGCGACTACGATTTTTAAGTCGTAGTAATTTAAATCGCAAGTGTGGGCATATCCATGTCAGTACATGTGTTTCATTTAAGTTTACGACAATCGCATCGCAAGAAAAATGAAACAAATCGTTTAAGGCTAGGACCGCACTTGCGATTTTTCGTCGAGGCGATTAAAAAATCGTAGTCGCTAAAAATTATTGTCATGCACGCACTTGCGATTTTTTTGCGCGCGATTATTTAATCGCAAAAAATGAAACACACTACTTCTTATGTGAGTGCACGCATTTGCTACAAATAAGTTAGCGACAGAAAAATCGCTTGAAAAAATAGAACTTGTTTCATTTTTATAATCGCTACGATTTTTAAGTCGCATGTGCGTGCATTCACATTTAAAGCAATGTGTCTTACTTTTTGCGACTAAAAAATCGTGGATTAAAAATCGCAAGTGCGTGCATGCCAATTTCTCTTTGCGACTACGATTTTTAAGTCGTAGTAATTTAAATCGCAAGTGTGGGCATATCCATTTGAGTACATGTGTTTCATTCAAGTTTACGACAATCGCATCGCAAGAAAAATGAAACAAATTGCGACTTTTAAATCGTCATGATTTGTTGGTAGCAAGTGCGTTCATTCTCATTTAAATTCATGTGTTCTATTTTTGCGACTAAAAAATCGTGCGATTGAAATCGCAAGTGCGGTCCTAGCCTAAATCGTCATGATTTGTTGGTAGCAAGTGCGGTCATTCTCATTTAAATTCAAGTGTTCTATTTTTGCGACTAAAAAATCGTGTGATTGAAATCGCAAGCGCGGTCCTAGCCTTATACTTTATTTCCATCTAAAATAATGTAAATAACTTATAAACAATCAAAATCTGTACCGAGGTAGTAATGTATTTTTTTCGGCGAAAATTATTTGTTTTGAAGTTGTCTGTTCTTTTTAGTTTTTTTTTTTTGTTTTTAGTTGTGTGAGTTGTGTATCTGTAAAATTAAGGGTTGTTCAACGCAAATTCGCTTAGGTTCTGTTGTAAAACCCACATTAGTTAGAAGAGTTGTCTAACGTGATTAAAATTATGAAAAAGTTAGACAAAGTCTCCAAGCTAAACGACTGCGTTCAGTAGAGTCGGTTTTATTGCTTAAAGGAGAACTCTTTAAAATTTTGCGCCAATAACATTACATAGAGAATTTGCATGTCTTAAACAGCGAGTTAAGGGTTCATTGGTTCCATTATTAACTCAATGAAAAGGTATACAAAACAGACGATTACTTCGTAAATCATAATTGGGAACATGAAAACCAATCAACGAAAGCAACTGAGGGCAATTGATTTTATAATTGATTAAATCTCTGACTAACATGACATCGAAATATGTACGGCGTAATTCCAAGATTTGAATGCCTAATAACAAACACCTTGTATTATATGATGGTATATTAATATTCCATCGTAAGATCCGAACTGCAGTTCTAGTGAAGCGTTTCTGTATTCTTTCAATTCTTATTGGATGAATAGAATACATAGGATTCCAGATGGAAGAACAGTATTCTAAAATCGATCGCACATAACAAAAATATAAGGATCTGAGAGCAAAAGGGCTGAGAACTCTTTAGCATTCCGAGAAATATGTAGTCAATGTGATCGGAAAACGTGAATTTTAAATCAAAGATCACACCCAAATCTTTTTTTTCTGTAACATTGTATAGAGAAGATCCATATACAGGGTGATTGGCATAAGGTGTGACAAAAAGCTAGGGCGTGTAGGTTGGACTTAGACAAGAAAAAAATCGTATGGGAGGGGGGGTCTATTTCCCCCCGTTTAGGCAGGAGGGGCAATTTAAGAAAAAAATCACTTAAAACAGAAAAAAAATTATTAGAAAATAACGGTGATACCTACAGAGTAATGCTATGACATTTTGAAAAGCCAGAAATACATTCTTTAATTTTGTTTTTAAATA
Source organism: Chrysotoxum bicinctum (assembly GCA_911387755.1). Taxonomy (NCBI): domain Eukaryota; kingdom Metazoa; phylum Arthropoda; class Insecta; order Diptera; family Syrphidae; genus Chrysotoxum; species Chrysotoxum bicinctum. The sequence goes on from OU426988.1 coordinate 104,038,407, forward strand.
AAGTTGTTCGAGTGAATAGTTTTTGAAAAATTAATTTTCAAAATCAAAATTTTGAAAAAAAAAATGAAATTTTTTTTTAAACAATTTTCTTTCAAAATTTTACGTAATTAAGTATTATTTTTTTATTCAATATTCAATGCTCTTTTTAATTTTTGATCAAACACAAAAAACCGGATGTCAAAATGTTTTGTAGTTTTTGAGAAAATCAAAAATAACAAAAACTACTTTTGTTCTAAGAAAAGCCTTTTATTTTAGTTTTTACGTTTTTGGATTCTTATGTAGGTGAATTTACGATTGAAAGGATTAACTTTCTTTTTACTATTCTTTTAATTGTCGTCTTATAAGCATACAATAATGTGACAAAGTACTGGATTAACCATATTTCACACATTTTTTCATTGAGAACACCTGCGTGAGAGCATTGGTTTAAAATTGACCTGCCACTTTTTTATTATGGTGGGGTCGGCTTGGCTTAGGTGCATTTACGAAAGAAAGGATTAACTTTAAATAAACAGTAATTATGTATTTTATCTAAATATGCATGTATTTATTATTTAAATTGATTTCAAGATTCAGGAACATTTTTGTTCTTATTTCGCAATTGCATTTTTCTGTCACTAGTTAGGGCGTGTAACGCTGCATTATTTAAAAAACATTCGCAGATCAATATTAATCCAATGCTCTCACGCAGGTGTTCTCAATGAAAAAATGTGTTATTGTATGCTTATAAGACTGATAATAAAAAAATTTTACAAAAAAAGTTAATCCTTTCTTTCGTAAATGCACCTAAGCTAAGCCGACCTCACCATAAGAAAAAATTGGCAGGTCAATTTTAAACCAATGCTCTCACGCAGGTGTTCTCAATGAAAAAATGTGTGAAATATGGTTAATACAGTACTTTGTCACATTATTGTATGCTTATAAGACGATAATTAAAAGAATAGTAAAAAGAAAGTTAATCCTTTCAATCGTAAATTCACCTACATAAGAATCCAAAAACGTAAAAACTAAAATAAAAGGTTTTTCTTAAAACAAAAGTAGTTTTTGTTATTTTTGATTTTCTCAAAAACTACAAAACATTTTGACATCCGGTTTTTTGTGTTTGATCAAAAATTAAAAAGAGCATTGAATATTGAATAAAAAAATAATACTTAATTACGTAAAATTTTGAAAAAAAAATTGTTTAAAAAAAAAATTTCATTTTTTTTTTCAAAATTTTGATTTTGAAAATTAATTTTTCAAAAACTATTCACTCGAACAACTTTATTTAAAAACAAAATTAAAGAATGTATTTCTGGCTTTTCAAAATGTTATAGCATTACTCTGTAGGTATCACCGTTATTTTTTAATAATTTTTCTTCTGTTTTAAGTGATTTTTTTCTTAAATTGCCCCTCCCGCCTAAACGGGGGGAAATAGACCCCCCCCCCCCTCCCATACGATTTTTTTCTTGTCTAAGTCCAACCTACACGCCCTAGCTTTTTGTCACACCTTATGCCAATCACCCTGTATATCGTAAGAAAATAATACTGGAGATGTACCACGGTAAAACATCATACTATGACATTTAGAAATATTCAAATGCAGATCGTTATTAGAACACCAAACAGATAATTTATAAAGATCATTTTGAAGGTTTGTTCAATCTGAAATATATTTTACTCTTAGGAATAATTTAAGGTCGTCAGCATACATTAAACAAAGACTATTACTCAAAACACTTGGAATATCGTTAATAAATAAGAGAAAGAGAAGTGGTCCTAAATGACTTCCTTGTGGAACTCGGAATGTTACAGCAACCGGGTTCGAAGTTGTTGATTCGAACGTGTTGAATCCTACCAGTAAGATATGATTCAAACCATTTTAATAAGCTAGAATGAAATCCTAAATGAAGTTTGACAATTAATAATGAATGATCAACCCTGTCAAGCGCTTTAGAGAAATCAGTTTATATAACCACCCCATTTACCTATGTCGTCTCGTTTTTTCGACGTCTCTCGTTTTCTCTGTCGTCTCGTTTTTTAAATGGCATTCCATAACTTCTCCGACGCGATGATTTTGTAACAGATTTTAAAACGATGAAAAAGTAACAAACATCTGTCAAATTCAAAGGGAGGTCTACATACAATATTATTGCTCGATGTTCAATTAATGAACAAATGCAGTTTTTTTTAATTATTAGAAAATAAATAAGTAATTAAAATGATAAGTGTTGAAATGTATTACATTTATTAGTTTCTTTTCTTTCCATCCTATGTTTATAAATTATAAGTGTTTCCTCTTGGATCTTAAGATATGTTGTGTCTCTCCTAGCAGTGTGCTCCTTTAATTTGTATGACTTATATTCCTCTTCTTCCTTTGTTCATACTTTCGTTGATACCATTTAAGGTTATTTCTTGGAGTACACACTGCTTCTCCAAAAGCGTAGCTCTTTTTTGTTTAATATGAAAGCTTGCCATCGTCTCTTTCCTGATGGTTCTTCAGTTTTATGCTGCTGTTCTTGAGGCTCCGGAGTTTGCAAGCAAATTGGGCTGGGATACACTGATTAAATTTCCCCTTGGGTTTAACCACTTCCCTAGCTGCTTTTATTTCCTTTAAATTGCGGATTATTTTCTTCTTTTCCCCAAACATAATAAGAGCAAAAACATTAAGAATTTGTCTATAATTATGGAACAAGGGATTCAAAACTTTTGCCAAGCATCTCCATCTCTTACCGGGGGACGTTTTTTGTATCCCCTTCAAAAAAAACCCTAACTGCTCGTCCTCTTCATCAGATCTACGAGCGTCTGGAATTGGTTTTCATTTGTTAATTACAACATTTTAGTATATAGTATAGTACATCAAATATAGACAAATATGTACTTGTTTTATTGATCGTAAAAAAATTCGATAAAATAAATCATTTAACAAGAATACTTGCAGTTTTGCGACCATGTGTCGTTCAACTTTCGATCCGACAAAAGTCGAAAGCAACGACAAATTTTCTTTTTGGTATTGTGTATCTCGATCGACAGATATAATAGTTACTGTGAGTAACGAATGTGCTTATTATTAATGAATCCTATATTTTGACATTTGGGCATGTATCAGTGATGGTATATGTGGAAAAAAATTCCCTTACACCCCGACTCCACAAGATATCTGTCTCTCCAACTCAATGTCTGATATCTCTATCTCTACATTTTCTTATTGCTTCGCTGGGCAAATTATGTCATGATTTTTCATTTCTATCCCTACTGCACGGGATGTGTTTTGTGCGGACAACAGAAATTAGCAAAACGTAAAACTAACAAAAACTATATATATTTGCAAAGAAAAGAATGCGCATCTACCTAAAGTATAAATAAATAACACCAAACATAACTTAACGCACGAACAAATGAATAAAATGACACATTAATGTATTTACTTACAAAATAAAGAAAAAATATTTGCCGACGGAGTACTTGACAAAAACCAACCAAATGAGAAGACACGAAATAATGAGACAAAAGTACGATAAAAAACCATCTGTCAAATTTCATATCAGACATCTATATCAAGACAAAACCGCTGACATAGATCGCTGACATCCCATCATAAGAGGAAATATCGCGTCTCCATTGGAGATTTCATATCATGATAAGCATCCTGAGAGAATTTATCTCCTGTGGAGTCGGGGTGTTACTTAGGGATCAAATAGTTTGATCAATAGATGAATCACAAGAAAACATTTTTAATTAAACCACCAATACAGCAAATTGACAAAATTGACGGATTGACGCGATAAGTTTGTTGTGTTCAAGCAGTATAATAAGAGCAGCATGAAGCAGAGGTAGAACACAAAGTCGTTCTAGTCAAATACAAGTGTGTCTTATTGGGAAATGGAGAGCCAAATTTATGCATTACATAGTTAAATTTCCCTAGGTAACCAACAACAGAGCCACTTTTATCTACACGAGATTTGTTGTATTTCGAGGGAAGTTTTATTATGCTAGATAAAATATTTTCCAATAAAACTCACTATATTAAGAACTTTACGAATCCGTCAAGTTCAAAAGTGACAGCAATCAAATATCAACACGATATGACGATACTCATTCCGCAAGTAGTGTCAATATTTTTTGTGGTAGTGAATTTAATTTGTATGCGATTGATACGACGTGACTAATGTGTTTTTTGTGAATTGCGTCGGTGTAGGGAAAAATTTGGTATATTCTTATACACGTATGTAGGTACTTTTACTGTTTTGATATGCTAGCACCGCCATATGGTTTTAATTTGAATTTTTGTATTAGGACGAGAAAATTGTGAAATAAATAAAATGTAAGTGATGAAATTGTGTAAAATTAAAATACAAACAATAATAAATGCAATAAATTTCAGTTAAATAAACAAGAAATAATTTCCTCCGAGTTCTTTTTCGATGATACAGATGATGGAACAACCAACGACGATCACATAATGATTGCCAGGAATAAGAGACAACTTAGAGATGTTTCCAATCCTCTGCAGCTTGAAGAAAATATGTCCGTTAATGAGTAAAAATAAATTTTCTTTTATTAACATACTACATTTCAGATTTTTTAAATACTTCCGCTTTTCAAAGCCAGCATTTGTTCAATTATTGCCAGACGTTGAAAATCATCTCAAACCAACTAAAAGAAATACGGCAATACCAAACATAATAAAACTTGCCACTGCATTAAGATTCTTTGCCCATGGATCATACCATACTTTTGCCCTGTGGTTAAAATAAATATTATAATGGAAACAATAAGTTAATAAAATAAAAAAAAAATACATTTTTGCCCAAAAAATTATATTCGTTGGCCAGTCGAACAGTAAAATGCAAACGATAAAGATCGATTGTCTAGACGAAAAATTTCGTTCACAATAGAGATCCACAATACCAAAAAAGATTTTCGACTATCGATAAAAGTCGTTTATCGATAAGGAAACGACACTCGTAATAAGGGCCTGCATGTCTCTGTCGTGTGTAAATTTTTGAACGAGATATCGTCTTTTTTTTTCTTAGTCGTGGTATTTTTTCGCCTTACAGAATGCAAAACGAAAGTGTTCAACGACGTTTGACATTTACAGACGACAACAAAACGAGTGACAAAAGTTGAAAACGACTTATGGAATGCAGATCGTGTCAGGTCGCATATATCGCGATTTTTCATGAAATTCTTGAAATGGTAGATAAACCACGGTGTCATTTCTGAACTAGTTGCTTCATTTTGATGATTGAAACGGTTTTAGATGTTGATTTGAATCCTCTAAGTGGTACTGAAAACGAAATTTTAATTTTAACAAGAACTTGAAAAAAATTTATTTAATATGGGGGACGTTTCAACAATTTCAATATGAATATGAAAATGTTGAAACGTGCCTTAGACGAAAATCTTTCGAAGTTTTTGTTAAAATTAAAATTGGTTTTCAGAACCACTTAGAGGATTAAAATCAACACTCGAAACCGTTTCAATCATAAACATGAAGCAACTAGTTCAGAAATGACAGCTTGGTTTATCTACCATTTTCAAGAATTTCATGAAAAATCATGTGATTTTCTTGAAAATGTTAGATAGACCATCCTGTCATTTTCAAACGACTTGCTACATTAGGATGATTTAAACGGGCTTGAGTGTTGATTTACGTCTTCTAAATGACTTCGAAAAATTTTCACATGGGGAACGTTTTAGCAATTTCAATATGAAAACGCAAATGTTGAAACGTCTCTGGTATGAATTTTTTTCGAAATTTTTGTCAGATTTGAAAATGGATTTCAGAACCATTTTGGGTACTCAAATCAACACTCAAAACCGTTTGAATTATCCAAATGAAGCAACTACTTCAGAAATGATAGCTTGGTCTATCTACCATTTTCAAGAATTTCATGAAAAATTATGTGATTTTCTTGAAAGTGGTCGATAAATGATGTTGTCATTTCTAAACTAGTTGCTTCATTTGGATGATTGAAACGGTTCCGAGTGTGGATTTAAGTCCTCTACGTGATTGTGAAAACCGTTTTTAAATATGATAAGAATATCGAAAAAAGTTCATGCCAGAGACGTTTCAACATTTGCGTATTCATATTGAACTTGTTAAAACGTCCCCGATATGAAAATTTTTCGAAGTTTTTGTTGAAATTAAAATTAGTTTTTGAAATCACCTATAGGATTAAAAACAACAATCGGAACCGTTTCAATCATCCAAATGAAGCAACTAGTTCAGAAATAACAGCTTGGTTTATCTACCATTTTCAAGAATTTAATGAAAAATTAGATTATTTTCTTGAAAGATGTTTGTAAAAATTATTTTTTTTTAATTAAAATGCGCTAGCATTTTTAAGAAACAGCATTTGCTCGATTGATCCTATTTTTAACCCTATCCAATGATTCCTAGAACATATTTCCATAATCCCCATATCAATTCCACTCACAGGTTTAACCAAATTATTGTATCAAAACTTCAGCACTAACTTGGCTGGAATTTTAGGTTATATTTCGACGGACATCTGGTTAAACGAAATTTTGTTAAACTATCAAGTTAGAAGGCCAATTTAAAATGGAATAAAATCAAAAAAGTAAACAAAACATTCTTGAGTAATATAGTATTTTTTGTTAATCAAGGCAATTTTTTTTTTTCAACTGAATTGAACTTAAAGTTCAAGGACAAACCATTAAGTTGATTCAAGATCTAATTCGATGATGTTGGCCGCTTTTTGTGTTTAAATCTTGTTGAAAGCTGCGATATCAACAGATTGGACAAAGTCCTCGAACTCTTGCATCTTTTCTTGCAACAAGTCAATTGATACCTTGTCATTCTCGATGACGCACATGATTTGCAACTTGTTGATGCCATAGCCGACTGGAACGAGTTTGGAGGCACCCCATAACTGACCGTCTATCTCGACGGTGCGGACACACTTTTCCATTTCTTGCATGTCGGTCTCGTCATAAAAAGGCTTCACGTCGAGCAGGACGGATGATTTGTCAATGAGGGCTGGTTTCTTTGATTTATTGGCAGAGTAGGCGGCTTCGGCGTCTTCTTTTTCATCGTCTGATCCGAATAGATCTACGTCTATATTGGGTAAACAGAGATTTTTAGATTTAGATGCCAATTGGCAAGAACAGTGATATTCGAACTTACCATCATCGTCGGCTTCATCTACTGTGGGCTTGGCGCCAGCAGTTTGTGGAAGTGCCTGACCGCCCCATGCGGCTCTTTCGGCGGAGGTAAAGGACGCAATGTGTTATACCAACTGCGGACCACTAGTTTGAAGTGGTCCTTGGACGCGAATAACACCGGGTTGTGATTTTTGATTACCAAAGTTTGGGTGGCACCTACTGTTTGAGAGTTCTGCTGCTGCTGTTGTTGGTGCTGCTACTGCTGATGGTGTTGCGGCAGACCTGAAGCCGACGTTATCGTCTTGATGGTGGTGGTGTTGGGCAGCTGGGCCGTGGACACGGCTTGCAGAATGGATGCAGCCTGGTTTTGCATATTCCGCTGAATTATTTGCGTGTTCTCAGGCGAAGAAAATATTTGCCCACCAGCAGGCTGATTTGGGTTGCTGTTGTTAGGCTTGTTGCCTTTGGGCTCCTCCACCTGTTGAAAGTCCACCAGTTCTCCTCACTTGCTTCTTCCACTAGTTGCACTTATTGTTGTGCTGTTTTTTAAATTATAAAAATTTATATTATTGTTATTTAGCTCGCGGGCTGTTGTTGAAGGGAAACACTTTTTTTTTGCGGTCACTGCCGATGCTGTTCGTTAACGAAGTGGACGTCGATGTTGACGACAAAATTAGTGGGTCGCTTGCACTATTTCTGGTTGTATTTAGTGTTTGTTCAATGCCAACAGAAGATTGTTGACCCTGTTGCTGTTGTTGTTGATGATCGAAGACGTTTCTAAGAACTCTCTTTGATGGCATTATGGCAGACAGCGATTACCCCGTTACATATGTACATTGCACCGAATTGATTTTACTGTAAAGTGAAAAAATCGCCCGCACAATGAGTTTTATTAACAAAACTATATCCCAAACGATGTATAATTAAATGAACTAACGTTCAATTATAATTTTTCACACTTCCTTTATGGTATTTAACTAAAATTTCACTACTTCAATTGACACTTGTGAAATTTTGCACACATAAAAAAATAGAATATGTAGGGAAAAACTTGTGTGCGGAAAAAACCACCTTCGGTATTTTTCAATCGAAATTTACGCGATAAATTTATGATTAGCACACGAAATTTTATCGGGTATCGATGGGGGAAACTTTGATGTGCTTTTTTATGGACAATTTATTTGATTTAGTTGAGAAAATTATGCTAAAATCGGTGAAAAACTTGTTTACTAATTAGAAGTAGCGACACGCATTTTTGTTTTTTTATGACATTTGTTTTTTTTATCGAATTGTTTACTTGTCAAAATTTTCACCTTTGGACTAATAGCACCTTTGGCACTATAAGCATTGAATTTCTAGGGTGCGCTTCTACTTGCGCTTGGAATTTCTTAGTTTTTAACTGAAATATACATAAATGTTCAGGAAATTGTATCCCAGAAGCAATAAAACTAATATTTAATACAGTTTTCATGGGGAGAGTACGATAACTTAGGCGCCAAAAATTGATAACGGATTTTTGTTGAAGGGTCAAATACAAGCGTTTTTTACTATGGGAGGGGGGGGGTCTATCTCGCCCCGTTTAGGAGGTAGGGGCGATTTTAGAAAAAATGACTTAAATTGAAAAAAAAAATATTAAAAAACAACGGCAACACTTACAATAAAATACTATACCGGTTTTGAAAGCCAGAAGTCTATTCTATAACCGTAAATTTAAATTATATTATTTATGTTAATAGTTTTTGAAAAATTTGCATGATAACTCAAAATTTTGTTAAAAAAAAATGAAAAAAAAAAGTTTAGACCAATTTTTTTCAAAATTGTAAAATGAAGTGCTTAATTGGATTTTTGTGGTCAATGCTACTATTAATTCTAAATCGAACACAAAAAACCGAATGGTTTTGTCCCTTCTAGTTTTTGAGAAAATCGAAAATTACTAAAACTACTTTTTATGAAATTTTTGATTTTTGGTATTTAACTACGGTGATTTCATTTTGAGGATTAATGTTAATGTGGTTCATTTGTAGGTAAAGTACAGCAAATCATTTAGGGTTACCAAGAATGCACCAGAGGAGGTAGAATTGCATGGCATTTCGCGTCTCAGTCAGTCAGTTTGCGAGTAAGTCAGGTGTAACTAAAAACAGTCAAGTCAATTTTTGAATGTTCAATGTATTAAAACCGTGTTTACAGGCATTTTGATCACAAAAAAAAATTATAGCAAGCACCTCCCGAATCTCTAGCCAATATTGAGGCCCATGGAAAAATGTGCCGATATATGGGTTTATTGCTCTGAGATTAACTTTTATATGGATTGCACCAGAGAAACTTTTAAATCATTAGTTTTTAGCAAAATTTAAGTAACGTTATTTATTAAAATAAAAGATTAACTATGTAAATCATTTAAATGTAATTTGAATTTTATATACCCACCTACAAACTTGTAACTATATAGTTACTTATGTATCTTTTTCTGTAAGAGTATAATATGCTCTGGTTGATGAATAAATAATAATAATAATATTGTGTTCTTACAATTTTTGTCACATTTTTGAGTTGGAGTTGAGGGGAGTTGACGCTATAGTTGGAATTAGACCAATTTCTTCTAAGAACGCGATGCTTTTGAAATATTGAAAAGTTATTTAATTTAGGATGAAGTAGTGGATGCTTAGTCGCCATTCTTTATTCAAAGAAAAAAATACTTCACTCTTACAAAGGTTGAATAGCGAATGACATTGGTAAACAATAACCTGTACCACATTAGCATTCAAAATGTTAGACACAAACAATAAACATACATATTAATTAAGGAATTATATAAATTTGCTGCATTCGTACAGTAGTACCAAGGTAATGTGTATTTTTCATAATGTATTAAATTTTCATGTCTGAACATTTTAAATGTACAACTTTGGGCTACGTACATACATATATTTAGTAGACATTGGATATAGACAATAGGATAAATTCAAAGTTTCTTTAAATCCAGATTCTGTAAATGCAAAGGAAACCTTGCATACACCCAACCTCGCACCTACCCCAAATCCTATAGTGTGCCCAAGCAGGGGGGTTGCAGGGGGGCAGCATGCCCCCCCATACATATCTCACTGTTTTTACGCCGTAATGCGTAAGCAAGCAAAAAAAGGAAATATCCCATAAAAAAGTAGTTTTAGTTATTTTCAATTTTCTCAAAAACTAGACGACATAAAATCATTTAGTTTTCAGTTTTTGAATAAAAATAAATTAGAGCAACAAATTTTAGGAAAAATAATAATATAAAACTTTGCAGTTTTGAAAAATTAAACTTTAAACTTTTTTTTTATGTTTTTTTTCACCAAAATTTGAGTTTAAAACTCGTTTTTTCAAAAACTGTGCATATATTCTACTTGATTTAAAAATTATCTAATAGATCAGAGTATTGGCTTTAAAAAAAGGTATAATACTTAATTGTAAGTATTACCGTTATTTTTTAATATTTCTGTTTCCATTTTAGTACCTTTTTTATAAAATTGCCCCTCCCGCCCAAACGGGGGGAGATAGACCTCCCATAGTAAAAAATGCTTGTATTGAATTGTTCTACAAAAAACCGTTATAATTTCTTGGCGCCTAAGTTATCGTACTCTTGCCGTTTTCATTAATAAAGAGGTAAAATAAGCAAAATTAATAAAAAAATTATTTGTATTTTAGAATTTTTGAATTTAACGGATTCCTTTTTTGAATATTCAAACGCACTTATTCAACTTTTTGCGCATTGAGCAAAAACCCACAAAATGTGAACAAAGCTGTGTTGGTCCCATTTAAAATGCATGGGGCAACTAACACATCTTTGGACTGTGGGTTTTTTCCTCTCAATTCAGCTTATAGGGTTAAAGAGAGTAAACCCCCGAAGGATTAATTACAATGGAATCCGGAATTGTGTCCCACGTCAGGTCGTGAGAAAAGTATTCTTCCTCAGTTCTTATGGCTTTTTCACACACTTTTCGCCAGTCTTCAGCCGTTATTTTTGAAAATTCTTCCTCTGCTAATTTTTGAATATCCAATAAATTGAATGTTGTGTTTCGTGAACCTACTCTTGCCTTGACAGTTGCCCAAATATTTTCAATAGGATTGAGATCTGGATGATAGGGTGGTAAACGTAGAACCTCATGTCCCATGCCGTGAATGATATCGTCAATCTTATGCTTTGGGTTGCGTCTAGCTCGGTGTCCTTTTATTAGCTCATACAGTTCAAGTTTCAACATCTGTATAGTATGCGGAATATTGTTTTCGGTTAGCCATTGTATCATCTCGGATTTCTTGCTAGCAGAAGTAATTTGTTTTTCTTCTAATTTATTGTGGTACGAGGCGTTGTCCATTACAATCAGCCTTATTCCGTAAGGCGCTGAACGCCAAAATAAAAACGTCAGTGTGAATTTGGTATGACGTAAGGCGTTCGACGCCAAATAAACGTCAATTTGTCGATTCTCTCTTGTGGAACGTGTTCTCTATATTGGTTTTGGTATTCCGTTAGTCGTTTCCATACAAAAAACGTCTGTAAAAACGCCGAAATCTGTCGTCTAGAAATTTGTTGACGACAGGAGTCAAAATATAGTTTTTTTTTAATTTATTTTAATTTTTATAATTTAAAATTCTTTGTTAAGGGTAAAAATAACAAATCTATAAGGAGTTACAAGAAAAGGCTCGAGTGGGTACCCAGAATCTCCTGTAAAAATGTATTTTTATTTGAACTGTTATCAGTCACAATCACATACCCAAAAGTCAAGTATTTCTTTTTCCCCAATCATATGCATATATACAAATATTTATATCAAGCGATCTATCTATATATGTATCTATCCGATTAAAATGGAAAATAAAAGAATTCGTAGGAATTACAACTTGGCAAAGATAAAACGTGAGCAGGTATTTCCTTAAGAATGTTGCTTAGGCTTGGCTGGGATTGTCCCAAATTGAAGTCGTTCCCAACCCCTTTTGATAGCTCGCTTTTGCAAAAAATCTAAGGGTATCAGCAAGTTTGAATCTGTTAACAAATGCGATAAAATAAAAAATCAAAACCAGTGGTAGAATTACCTACTGCATATATTTTTGTTTTTTATTTAATAACATTCTTTGTGCCAGCCAAATCAAAAGGATTTGCTTTAGATGGAATGTATATCTTCTGTAGTATCAAATCTCCAAGAAAAATAACTTTCTACACTGTACATTTTTCGGTCCTTATTCGGAATTCCCCCCCACCAAAATGCACTTTTTTTTAATGAATTTTAAGTGTGCTGTTAATAAAAAACATCAAATTATGGAGGAGAAACACTTTTTTTTGGTAAAAAGTGAAGTATAAAAAAATGAATATAGGCCATAGGCATAGGGTAAATTCAAAGTTTCTTTAAATCCAGAGTCTGTAAATGCAAAAGAAACCTTGCATACACCCAACCTCGCACCCCAAATCCTATAGTGTGCCCAAGCAGGGGGGTTGCATATCTTACTGTTTATACGCCGTAATGCGTAAGCAAACAAAAAAAGCAAATATCCCATAAAAAAGTAGTTTTAGTTATAATACTGTGGGTGGTCCGCTTATACTTCACTTTTTTACCATAAAAAAGTGTTTCTCCTCCATAATTTGATGTTATTTATCAACAGCAAACACTTTGTTATCGATTCGTTAAAAAAAAATCATTTTGGTTATGTTTGAAACAAATTCACACAAATATAATTTTCAAAACCAAATTACTCAATTTGCAAACAATTTGATATGTCAGATGTTTGGAATGTATTGTAGAATGTAAGAGCGAGAGAAACGCTGGCGTTTTAGTTACGGAATACCAAAAAAAAAACGACACTACTCCTAAAACGACAGTTGGCGTTTTAGAAAAACGCCTATCGGAATAAGGGTGAATAACTGAAGGTTCCTCCAAGTTATTCAAAACTTGTTCTTGGATCCATTTGCAGTGATAGTCTCCCGTTTTCGTTCCAGATTTGAATAAAAGTAAGGAGTTTTTCACGAAACCTTTTTCACCACCTGCATGCGCCATTATCAGCCTCTTTTTCTTTAAAATTGTCGTCTTCAATCCACTGCTACTGTCATCAGTCCAAGGGCCTTGTATGTGAACTATGAATATAGCTTTCGTCCAAATGAATGTGTTAAGAAAATCTCAGACTTGACTGATTGGCAGCATTCGTAATTAATGAAAATTGAAATGTATATTTGGCAACACTTTGCTTTTTTTACTTACTTTCGAGATACGTTGTGGTTCAGTCTATCTCTATAGTCTCTAAATTTAAAAGGTGTATATTTTGTCTTAATTAAAAACTATAAAAACTTTATGTAATTCTCTTATATTTCAATAAGAAAAAAGATTACATTGTTGGTCCTTCAAGACACATAAAACCAGTTGTTTTGTGGAAAACCAGTCGTTCTACCATGAGTCTTCCAGAAAGTACTCTGCGACGCAGCAACAGACAGACGAAAGGAAAACCGCCTGATCGCCTTGGATTCACAAGGAGTGATTTTGACGATGAATCTGTTGCACAAAAAAGTGCAGAATTGACAAAAGTTCGAAGAAAGTTAAAAGAAACACAACTTCAACTTGAATTAACTTTACTTCAAAATCAAGAGGCTGATTTGGTTTCAGACATTTTGGGTGCAGACAAGCAGGAATCCGTTAAGAATTCAAACTTAGCCCAAAGCAGTGTGTGTGCAGATGTTGCTTCTTCAAAAGTATGTGTGCCCCATGACGATGGCAGATACATCCCACGACGTCATGAATTATGTACTTCTTAAAGAGAATACACACATAAAACCACCAAACTCAAGCAAGCAGATTGTGGGAAAAATATCTGAGAAATGCAATAAAGACATTGACGGGAATTTTATGGAGCGAGACAGACAACTACAATATGAAATGAAGATACATCAGTGGCTGCAGTTCAACAAAGCCACCCATAGTACACCATTTGAGAAAAGAGACAGAGACATTCCTGTTTGTAGATGTAAGCAAACAGAAGACAAAGTAAGAAAGTGTAAACTACAACAAAAAGAAGTAGACGCTCTAGATGCAAAAAACCTCGATGACCGGGACGAAAGAAAAACAGACAAAAAGTATCTAGAGATGATGAACACCTTTGTTGCTCGACAGACAAAGATGGATTTGCCAAAGTTCAATGGCAATCCTGAGGATTGGCCTCTAATTAGCAGTGAGTATTGGAGAACATCAGAGTTGGGAAGATTTACTGGCCTGAAGAATGTGACACGACTAAGATCAGCTCTTAAAGACGATGCATTGGAGGCTGTAAAATCCCTTCTCATCCTTCCAGACAGCTCAGAAAAAGTTATACAGATTCTAGAACGACGATTCTGACGTCCAGACTATATAATTAATTCCGTAGTAAGCAAGGCGAAAGGTATTGCAGCACCACGAGAAGACAATCCTTTGTCAATCGTGAAGTTCGCCACTTGTGTGGAAAATCTAACAGTCATGCTAGAACTGATGGGACGTTCAGAACATCCTGAACTGCTGGAAGAATTAGAACGCAAATTGCCTCCAATATTCAGCATTTTGTGGTCAGAACAGAACACATTGTCGAAAAAGGAATTGTAGATCTGCATGTTTTCTCCGATGGGTTAGAGAGAAAATCCCATGCTGCTAGCCTTCTAACTACATTGTTCCAGCACCAACATCAACCACCACTCCAGAAAACAGAAGTCAAACGAACAAAGGGAAAGGTCAACGCAACATCCATCGAGGCAACAGACGAAGGCACTCCGAAGTGCAGCGTTTGTAATTCCAATTGCAAGTCTCTAGATATATGCAAAATGTTTCTTGAGATGAGCATTGATGAACGATGGCAGGAAGTAAGAAAGTTATCTCTTTATTTCGCATGCTTGAAGGGAAATCATCGAACAAGAATATGTCGTAGAAAGATTCCATGTTCTATCGATAGTTGTCACAGAAATCACCGCCGATTGTTGCATAACCATCAGCCAAGAATTTGTACAGAGATTCCAGCCTTTGAACCAAGGAACAGGCACTATAGTAACAACCACACAGCTGTCGCAAATGGATTCTGTACAAATGGAAGTACTGTGAGCAAGACCATCATCAGATTTAGAATTTTGCCGGTAAGCCTTAAAACTAATTCAGTCCTAGTAAACACTTTTGCCCTCTTAGATCCTGGAGCTACTCTAACACTGATAAGTGAAGCAGTGGCAAATAAATTGCAAATTGACGGCAAACATACACCTCTATCAATTCAGTGGGCCAATGGTGACGTAGCAAATGAAGATGAGTCTAAAGTTGGTTCGGTCTGCATCTCTGGGACTTAACCTAACGCAAAAACATACAGTCTAAATGATGTCAGAACTGTTAGGTGCCTACCATTGCAACGGCAATCAGTTGATAGAGAAAAGCTTATAGAAAGGTGGCCATACCTGAAGAAAATTAATTTCGAAAGCTATGACAATGTGCAACCAACGATTTTAATCCGTGAGAACAACGGATTACTAACTGCTACAAGACAATTAATTCACAACAAGTGCAATAATCCCGTCGCTAGTAGAACTTGGCTAGAATGGACGATTAGTGGTAACGAGGGTAGCAGTAAAGAAAGTGAGGTGAACCATGTTTACATTCTCGTTAGTATACACTCCCACGCATATTTTGCAAAAACAGTTATATTTTTGAATTGCTTCGTAACTCCGTACGGTCTAATTGAAAGTAAGATGTCAGTTTTTTTCCATAGGTGATAATTAAGTAGTGTAATTAGTGAGTGTCTTATTTTGTACAATTTAATTACGTAAAAAATTAAAGTAAATATGATATCAATAACTTCAGGTATGTACTTTTTTTCTGAAATATAGTTTAGGATTAAAAACTATCTATGTTGTTAAATGTATAAATTTTAAAATCACGCAAATAAATGTTGGGTATTATAACAGTGACATCTTAATGTCAAGAAATTAATCTTTTACTTTCGCCCTTATGGCAGCACTATTAATTTTGTTATTTAAAAGTTGAAATCCGGGATAAAGAAAAGGGGAGTTTGAAATAAAGTCTCAACGAATACTAACGTGCATAATTTTCTCTAATTTTTAATATAAATCTTCCCATAAGATTTCCATAGTTACATGGCGCAGTAGGTAACTCGAACAAACAACACTTCCAAAATATAAACAAAAAACCGTGTAAAAAAAAAAATTAAACCAAAATGTCGCTTCTGGACAAATTGATTGAAACAACAACCGACGCTTCCATCCTTAACAAATTCACTCTTGAATTTCTGAAGACTGAAATTAAAAAAAGAGGATTGGAGGCCAAGGCAACAACTAAAGACGACGCAATTGAAATACTTATAGAAAACAACACCATGCTATCCAATCTTTTTCCTTCTACAAACGCATTTATGTCAGACACTTCAAAACAAGTTCATCATGTGGTTTTGAATCCCGATATGACACAAACCATAGCCAGGTGCAACGGCGAAGATAGCAATGCAAGTGAATACTTTATTAAATCAATTGAAAAAGCTGCAAAAATCAATGGATGGAGCGCTGAAGTAATGCTTGCATTCAGTACCAGCAAATTAACAGGAATCGCCAAAAACTGGCAAAACTTTGAAGGCGAGAACAAAATTGAATGGTCGACATGGCTCCAGGCTTTTAAGCAACGATTCATAAAGCCGCCCACACTACGAGAATGGAACGAACGAGTCAACGCACGCATCCAACATCCAAACGAGTCCATCACTCAATATCTGTGCGGTAAGTTAGAAATAATTACTAAGGCCCCAAACGACATAAAGATTCCAATTGAAGACCAAATATCGTATCTTATAGAAGGTATCACTGACAACACAGACCGCCGACTCATGCGTATTGGAGCACCCACTACTTTAGATAAACTTTTTGAAATAGGCCAAACTCTAGATGATGATACAAAATATACTTCAAAATACTTTTCCAACGACAAAACCATTAATAAACCACAACCATATATAAATAACCCATCTTTATCCAACCAACAGTATAGTTTTCCCAAATCTACGTTACACATTGATAATTTCAAAGGAAATAGTTATTTATGTCCACGTTGCAAAAAGTACTCGCATCCAATCTCTCAATGCCACATACCATGTACCAGGGATGGAATATGAAATTTTTCAATTGTACTGAAATCTGGAATAAAATTGTACTGAATTGATGTCAATTGTACCGAAAACGAAATTTGTATGAAAAAAAACACTAAATCAATAACTCAACTATTTAAAAGTTTTCCAAAGTATTCTATTTAAAAAAATCAAAGCAGAAATGATCAGTTTGTCTTATAAAAAATATAAATAAATATAAATAGCTCCACCGAAAAAAATACTATCTTCATTTTAAAAGTATGTACATAAGTAACTATTGTATTGTATTGTAATGACGAAACTAAATCTTTTACTTGTCCATTTTTGTTGCACCAGCTTATATAGAAAAAATTAAATATAAAACTAGAATTCACAAATTAAATCAGACCTAGCGAGGTATTAGTTCGAGCGGATAATTGTCCGCAACGCATATTTCGTCGGAGGTTAAAATTGCTTTCGTTCGACGTATCCTATCGGAAAGAATAATAATACACAAATGCGTTGGCTCAATTTGTTCTGCGAAGAATTTGTGTCGGACGAAATCAAAAAAACAATAATTGCATTAAGCTGTCAGAAATTACACAAATAAAGCACTTGATCGCACTTTAACGCAGTTCGCCGGGTGCGTTAAAATAATGTCGGAGAAAAATTCCGAACAGCTGTTCGGAAGAATACCTCGAAGCAAAAATCCTCCGAATCGTACAAAATCGGAGAAATTTCCACTCCGAAAGGATACCTCGCTAGGGCCGAATATCTTAAAAATGCACAGAGGAAAAACCGCAATCACAAATCACATCCACAAGTTTACAGTTTAGTGTTTAGTAAACAAAACGATGCGATGTCTGCAAAAAAGCTGATCGATAGAGAGACAGAAAAGCAAGAGGCCATCAAGAATTGAAAACATTAATTAAGAGTTATAATAAGGGCTTACAGCTGAGAGCTATTGTTCTGGATTGAAAACGAATGCATTCAGGCCAGGATGATGTGTTCAACTTTCAATTTCTTTTTATGTGCTTTTGTTTTGTTGTTTTTGTGAAATACATAAAATTGGAAATTTTGAAATTGTACTGAATTGAGAGAAATTGTACTTTTGTACCTGCACAAACTCAATTGTATCGAATTCGGTACAATTGTACCGAATTTTCCATGCCTGCCATGTACCATCTGCAATAAAACAGGTCATTCAATCAACAACTGCCCAAATAAAATTCCTTCAAAGCAAGCAAACTGTGCTTTAAAATCAAAAGGGGGCGACCGTGGTTTGCCAATCGTTGATGCTACTGCGTTTGAAGGAACACTTATTTCGACTCTCATTGACAGTGGCGCAGAACAGTCAGTTATCGACCGTCGTTCAATTCCACAAAATTATTGCATTCAGAAATATGACGGACCTACCATCACATCCATAGACAACGAATGTAAGCCAATAGGTCAAATAGATCTATTTGTATCTGTAGGTGACATATCCTGTACGTTCGGCCCTGTAGCAGTTGTAAACAATACCCCTATTCCGCTCATACTTGGCAGTGATTGGAGAAAAGCTAACAACTTAACCATAATTGTTGAATCAAACGGCGATATCCAACTTCAAACAAATTTAAACACAGACAATACTAAACCAAACATAAACTCCTGTATTTTCAAAAACATCCAAAACATTCCGTCCAGCCTGCTAAAAGAAACCGAAGAACAAATTTCATCCTTCACAAAACTTTCGCCTATCCACATCGCAAAATTTCAACAAATAGTTTGCAACAACTTACAAGCTTTTTCAACGGACGAAGATATATTAGGTCATTGTACAATAGGTGAACATTCTCTGAACACCACCGATGACATTCCAGTTTTTAGAAAGCCATATCGTTATTCATGGAGTGACCGGAAATTTATAAACGAAACTGTAGAAAACTGGAAACAACTCAAAATAACCAGAGATTAACAATCCGAATATGCATCGCCAGTGGTGATAGTAAACCAACCTCACCATCCCAGTACACCACGTAGATTGACCGTAGACTACACCCACTTAAACAAAAAGTTGTTGAAAGACAATTTTCCACCACCACATATCGATGACGTCATAGAAAAACTGGTCCAAACTGATTCAAAAATATTTAACGTCATGGACATAAAACAGCCTTTATGACAGTTAAGGTAAAACCCTCAGATATCCACAAAACCGCATTCGTGACACAAGATGGAGTATTTGAATTCATGAGAATGCCATTTGGATTGGCAAACGCTCCCAAAACAATGGAGCGCATTATGCGACAAACCTTCCACAAAACCAAGAACACGATTACATACATGGATGACATAGGCCAATCCGCCCCGAACATCGACATAGCCTTGGACAATTTCGAAGTTGCGCTAACCGAGCTGATTAAAAGTGGTCTACGTATTTCACTTAAAAAATGTCAACTGTTCAAAAGCGAAATCTTCTTTTTGGGATACGGCATCTCCGCAGAAGGTATACGTCCAGATCCAAATCGTATCAATTCTATAGACCGTTACAACAAAGAATTTAAAACTAAAACAGACGCCAAATCTTTTCACGCTTTCGCATCACATCATAGAAAATTCATTAAAGATTTTTCCAAAATCGCCCTACCAATACGTAATGCTTACAACCTTACACCATTATTGGGTGAAAACGTACTTAAAATCCGAAAACTCAATAATATTGGCCAGGAGATTTTCAGAATAGTTCATACCGGACAAGTAAAAAAATACAACAAACGAAATGAAGATCAGCTGTTAGTTGACACTGACATACAAAACAACGAAGAAGATGACGAAGAGGAGAAAGAAAACTCAACAAGCAGTGCTACCAAATATTCGCAAAATGATAACAATCCAAAGGTGAGCACACATGATGGCGACGAATCATCTCGCAAACGAAGACCACCGAAATGGTTAGTAGACTACGAAAATTGACAGAGTCAATTTAAAAAAAAGAAAAATCCATGTAACAGTGACATCTTAATGTCAAGAAATTAATCTTTTACTTTCGCCCTTATGGCAGCACTATTAATTTTGTTATTTAAAAGTTGAAATCCGGGATAAAGAAAAGGGGAGTTTGAAATAAAGTCTCAACGAATACTAACGTGTATAATTTTCTCTAATTTTTAATATAAATCTTCCCATAAGATTTCCATAGTTACAGGTATGTTTTTAAATCGCTAAACGAAAAGTAGATTTCCACACTCTTCCCCATTGAGATTTTTGTTTTTAAAAATAGTTTAACATGTTGTGTATCTTGTGGCAAAAAAACCTGGTGCTCATATGTGCTCCCTTTTTTTAATTAATTTTTTACTTAAAGACTACCTCGGCAAATTTTGTTCCTACATATTTTCACAAAAATTGTTTTGTTTTGCTTTGTGTAGGTTCAAATTTAAACGATGTAATAAAAAATACACAGCTGAGCGCATAATATTAGTAGGCTCTCTTGGGAGCATAAACAACATAGTTAAACATTTTCCCTAAAAATTGGAAAGCATATTAGTCAGGTTTTATACTCGTACCTTACAATAATTTGTAACGAGTTGGTTGATCTAAAGCATACAAACAAAATTAGTCGAATAAGAAATTATTTCCCTAAATCTTATTGGGGACACGTCTTTAGACTAATGTAAGGTTAGTTTACATGGTTACGTTAATGAAATAATTCAATGAAATAATAATATAAATAATAAGGCATTGAACAATACTTACATCCTGGCAATCATAAAGTGGTGAAACGCACTTTTTTTTACAAAATCGATATTTTACCTTCTTTTCTTACATTTATATGTCAAAAACTTTAAAGGTCCATTCTAAATTTTTAAATATCTTTGCTTTCGAAAAATGTATATTAACTCCACTTGAATCTAAAATGTAATACTTAATATTTAAAATCAAGGGTGTGTTAAGAAAATAAGTTGATTACAGCATTTTTGTTCTACAATAGGAAATATTATTAGATACATTATTAATAAACCTGCTTGCGAACGGTCTCATTCCTGGCAGACTTCCACTTCCACATTGACTTCTTAACTCAATTTGCTGTTCTATAAATCCAAATTACCTTATTTAAAAATGAACAAACTTAATAGGGGTATTCACGATCTAATGCAACAGGTCTAGTATCATTGTAAAAATGCAAAAGTGTAAAATCTTACAACACTACAACATGTTGTAGTATTGTAAGATTTGACACTTTTGCATTTTTACAATGATACTAGACCTGTTGCATTAGATCGTGAATACCCCTAATATTTATGATGATTATCTCCATTTTTCTCTACAAATTTCATAACAACAGTAATCGTCAAAAACCAATTTTTTTTTAAATGAACAAAGTCGAAGTCTAATCAGCAGTCAAGTTTCAACAATAGCGATTACAAGTTTACCCACATAACATGGGTTAATTTTTGCGAAAGAAATAATGGCCTTTTCGATTGGCAATCCAGATTTCTAGAAATTTTCGGAATTCGTGTAAATCCTTCTGAAAGTGTTCTATTGGTATTCAGAATGACAGAACCTTTCCTGAAGAGAAGAAATAATGCTTCTGAATCTAAAATTTGAAAATCGAAATCAGAATTACTCACAGACTTGTACACAAAGTTTTAAACTACTAATAAAAAACATTGAATACTAAAATATGTTTCTGTTCACATTTTTTAATTTTTTAATTTCTATATAATATAAATAAGTAGTTTTCAGTACAGCCAGCTCGTTTCCTGAGTTCATTCCAGCTATTGAAGTGTTTGGCCCCACTGTGTGACGTTCTGGTCAGTTGTTGTGATCCGAAACGATCCCGATAAGACGAAAGAGCTTTGAACATCACGACGACAAAAATAGATGTAAGCAGATGGCAAACTGGACTGTTATGGAAACGTGACGATACAAAACTTCCAGACAACAAGTTTTCAGATCGCCAAAGATTGTATCTGTTGGAAAAGAAACTCGACAAGAATCCCATTTTGAAAAAAGCATACAGTGACATCATAGACTACTATCTGCAAAAGGAATATCTTGTGAAAGCTGAAGACGAGGACTTGATTGCAAATAGAATTTGGTACTTGCCACATTTTCCAGTAATCAATCCAATGAAGAAACACAAGATAAGAATTGTGTTCGATGCAGAAGCGAAGACAAATGGAATTGCCCTCAATAATGAACGCTACAATCTTTACCAGGAGTTTTGTTCAAATTTCGACAAGGTAGGATTGGATTCAGAGGAGATATCAAAGAGATGTTAATTAATTAATTAATTAATTCTATGGCGAGGTGAGAATCGAACCGACAATCCACAGGTCTTATAGATGACGGCAATGATGTTTGGCGCGACATGTTCCCTGAGCTCAGCCATTTACGTGAAAGATCGAAATGCAGACGAGTATGCTGATAGTTATTCCAAACCTGTATATGCAATCAAAAACAATCACAATAAACTTTCTTCTCATTCTACTCGAGCTCTTATGTTAGGGTTAGGTTAGGAGGGGTGTGCACAGCACAAGGCTGTTGCGTACACGGGGGCCTATTGGTCCATTGTGATCCCCTATTAATAAAAGCAGAGATGCTCCTAACTAATGTCTTATGTACCCAACTAACAATTTTGCTTCCTATTTCTGAAATTAAAGAATCATTCGTAGCTATAGTGCTCATATAAACTTTCTTGCTGGAAATCAAATAGTTATAGGAGTAAAAGTTGATAACACATCACCTAGATATTCTCTGTAGCACTTTGTATCACCTCTATAAGCGTAAAGACTCAATTTTCCTTTAATCATTCTATTATCATACTATAAAATCACATGGCAGTGTATACTCCAATAGTCATCCCAATAAACTGCTTTAAAGGTCATAATTTAGTATTTTTCATCTTTATAGAATCATTATTGGACAGTTTAAGTCAAGACACTATAATCATGATCAATTTTTCTGTGGGACTCTTATAGTGGTATATAGTATATAACTGTGCAAATGTAGGCATAGTGCACCACGTGCTTTTGTACTTATTAGGATGACTCAAGAGTACAACAACAAAATGCGTAATCTGAGAAAATCTTTATAAACGAAATGTAGGACTGTGTAGAAAGAACTTGTTGAAATGTAGACTGGGTATTTTAAAAAATTAAGGTTTTTGGTCGAAACTGTTCACTCTTCTAGCAGCAATAAATAATAACAAAACGACATGTGATTTCTCAGAAAAAAAATTTCTTGAGAAAAACATTTGATACGAAAAATTTAAGTTTTTGTTATTGTTCGGATAAAAAATTGAATTTCGAAAAATATTGACCTGCTTTTTAGATAACAGATTTTCCAAAAAAATATTTGACTGTTTTTTAAACCAAAAAAATATTTTCAGTTCTCAGTTTGTATAGAAGTTTTTTTTAAACTTTTATCAAGCCTCTCTACAAAAAATGTTTTTAAAATCCGACAAGAAATTCAAAATTAGAAAAAATAGTTTTATGGCAGGCACAGTCAGTAATATCTTAATTTCAAAATTTTTATTGAACTATAGATCGTTAAAATTAATCGAAAGGAACAAAAAGTATCAAAATTCTAGGTGCCGTTTTCGATAAAAATACAAGTTTTAAAAACCATTTCTTGACAGTGTTTGGAAACATTTTTTTTGTCATATCTTATAGATTGTATTATAAAATTTCTAAGCTTTTAAAAAAATTTCATGGGGTTTTATTTTTACGAACGCATATATTGCGTCTATGTCGTGATAAAAGTGAACAATGCAATTTATTTGAAAAATAAATTAACTTTTATGGATATAAAACTCCAATCATGCAGTTTTTTAAGGAAAAAATTATTTTTTACATTTTTTTTTTTGGGAGAGTGTTATGTATTGTGGATTGATTGACGAGTCTTTCTTCGCTATAGCTATCTTCTAATATTTTAGTCTTAAAAGCACCTATAAAGAAAACCTATGTGGCTTTATAGGAATTTATTCACGATAAAAGTGATCCCAATTTAACGCCGGTCTTACATACACCAGTTTGGCCGAGCGGTTAGCGAGCAAGAGATTTTGTGTGAGAGGACCCGAGTTCGATTCCCAGATCTGCCTACACATGTAAGTAATTTTTAAATTAATTTTAAAAGTAAAAGTAGAAATGAAATCATACAAAATAATCAATTCTAAGATCTTTACAGAAATTATGCGGAAAAAGCCGAAAAACATGCAAAAAAGCATCAAAATAAAAATGAAATCAAATAAGCACAAGCAAATAATTTTTATTTTCTGCATACTGCTACAAATATTTTATTCTTGTGACAGTAAATCTTCTTTTCATGGTCACTATCGACGCAACTGCTGCTATAAAGCATATATTATGTTCACAAATATTATTTGATGAGCTTTATAGCAGCACTACTACTCCTATAGTGATTGACTAAATATTCTCTGATTACCTTATGGACGTAGAATATCATATAGTACCTCTATCACATAAAATAAGAATATTTTTCGGAGTAACACAATTTACTCCATAAAGGTGGAATAGGAGTTAAAAAAAGTCGCCCTTTTAACTCTTTGGAGTTTTATACAACCCTTAAATGTGTGTAATAGACAGTAACAAGAAGCTTCTCTAGATAAATATAGAAGTAAAATTGTTAGTTGGGTAGACTGGTTCATTTTCGAACCAGCCTGTGCTTACAATGAATTTTCTCATGTTTGCCATTGAGACCTGCGTTAGATCGTTTAGTTCTCCAACAAACCTGTTTCCAAAGTAGCGGAGGCGATTTGCTTGGAGGTTTGGACAATCACAGAGCAAGTGTTTAATGGTTTCAAGCTCCTCGACATCCTGACAGCTCCTACAGAAATCTGGCGCAAATGCACCCATTCTTATGGCCATTGTGCCAATGGCGCAGTGACCCGTCAGTACACCTATCAGGCTTCTGATGTTCTTTTTACTGAGCGATAAGATATATTGAGTTTCCTTTTCATTAATTCTAGGCCATAAACTTCTAGAGATAACGATAATAGCCCATTTCTTTAAGCCGAATTGCGCTTTTAGCTGCTGTGCATTTTATGTGCTCATCCAGGACTGGAAGATTTAAAATAATTTCCAGCCCCTCCTGTGGCGTAGAACTCTGTGCCCCCGTTATTCCTAAACAGGCTAGTCTCTGTACCTTATTCAGGTTTTTGAGATAGCTTCTTTTTTCTACAGCCGTCTACCACACGATTGACCCATAGGTAAGTATGGGGCGAACTATCGCCGTGTACATCCACTGGATGACCTGCGGTCGCATGCCCCACCGTGTACCGAAGATTTGTTTGCATGTGTAGAGAGCGCATAATGCTCTTTTCATTCTTTCCTCTGTATTACGTTTCCGTGTTAGCTTGGAATCAAGAATTACTCCAAGATATTTAGCCTCGTTGGAAAGTTTCAGAGGAATGTCGTTAAGTCTTGGGGGGGTAAAATCCTCCAATTTCCTTTTCTTCGTAAACAGGACTAGTTCGGTTTTGGAAGGGTTAACTCCGAGACCGTTTTGTGCTGTCCAAGAAGATAGTTCTTTAAGTGTAGATTCCATAATATCCTTGATGGTGGTAAGATATTTACCTGATATCAGAATTACTATGTCGTCCGCATAGGCTACTATTTTAATACCCTGATTCTTAAATCTTGTGAGAATTTTGTTAACAACCAGGACCCAGAGAAGAGGTGAAATTACTCCTCCTTGTGGAGTGCCTCTTGTAACCGATTTCTCAACTTTGCTATCCCCAAGTTGCGAGCTAATGATTCTACCATTGAGCATGGTATAAATCCAGTCCACAATAGCAGATTCAACGCCAACTTCTTCTAGAGCAGATTTCATGGACTCCGTTTTTACGTTGTTAAACGCTCCTTCGATGTCCAAAAATGCTGCCATGGTGTATTCTTTGTGCTCGAGACTTTTCTCAATTTGTGAGACGACCTCGTGCAACGGAGTCTCCACTGACTTACCTTTCAGGTAAGCGTGTTGGTAGTTGCACAGGTTGCTTGGTTTGAGTAGGTCCCTAACATGCAGATTAATAATTCTCTCTAGTGTCTTGAGGAGAAACGAAGAGAGACTTGTCTGTAATCTTTTGCAGTCGAGTGTGTTGGTTTTCCAGCTTTTGGAATAAAGACTACCTTAACTTTCCTCCAACTGATAGGGACGTATCTCCATTTGATACAACTTTTGAAGATTACCCTAAGCCATGGGGTGATTATCTGTAGAGCATATTGAAGAAATGCCGGAATAATCTCATCTGGTCTGGCTGATTTGTAGGGTTTGAACGAGTTTATTGCCCACATAATCTTCTGCTCTGTGATAACCTGTTCCAATTCTGGTACTGATTGTAAGATATCTAAGGTGTGTGGTTGTGTAAAACCCGGTCCTTGATAATTCTTACAGCCCGGGAAATGCGTTTCCATAAAAAATTCAAGTGTTTCCTGGCTCGAGTTCGACCACGATCCATCGGGATGCTTAATGTATCCCGGAATCGTGGGATTGTGTGCAAGGATCTTTCGAAGTCTCGCAGCCTCACTTGTTTTCTCAATGAATTCACAGTGTCTTGCCCATGAATCCTTTTTGGCCCTTCTTAACTCTTTGGTGTATGAGTTAAGTTCGGATCTATATAAATTCCAATCTTCCTCCGATTTACTCAGTCTGGCTTTATCGAAAAGTTTTCTGACCCCTGTTCTTCGTTTCTTAAGATCGCTATTCCGCCATGGTGGATTAGTGGGTTTAATGTTACGAGATATGGGGCAGTGTTTTTCAAATGCCTTTTTCATTTTACTAGTAAGATTTTGAACAGCATTGTCAATGATTGAGGTTGCCGAAAGCGTTTCTTCCTCTGGAGGATCGATTCGTTCAATCAACCATTTTGAATACTTTGTCCAAGTCGTCCTAGTTGGGTTCCTAAAAGGTTTAATATCATTTATTCTCCTATCTAAGGCAAAGAGTATCCTTAAGTAATCCGAAAAGGATTTCTCAGAAGAGACTCTCCAATTCCCTACAGAGATCTTATCATTATTACTCATAAGAGTGAGGTCTAGAATTTCTTCCCTGATTTTGTTACGAAATGTAGGGTGATTGCCCCTATTACATAGCATAAGATTAGAACAGAGAATGTATTCAAAAATTGACTCACCCCTTTTGTTGATATCTTTGCCACCCCATTGTGTATGATGGGCGTTGGCGTCGCATCCAATCACCAAAGGTGTCCCTCTTGCTGTGGTGTAATCCACAAGATCGCGGACCGTTTTTGATGGAGGATTTTTTTCATCTCGCGGCATGCACGTTGACGCCAAGACGAAGTTGCCTTCCTTGGATTCAACGTTGATTGCCGCGTTATCCCTGTTGCTGTACCTAGATAAAAAGAAAACATTAATCGATTTTTTGGCTAGAATACAACTTCTAATATCACCTTCTGACGTGGAGTGGAAAAATCCAAGGTTCTTGAATTAAAGCCACATCCACGTTATCTTGAGACATGTAGAGCATAAGGTCGTGCGTTGCTGCTTTAGCGTGCTGCATTTGCACCACCAGCAGCTTTTGACTCCCCTTTGCCTTCATGCCTCTTTACCCTTACGGTTCCGAGACCATAACTCACCACGTCTGCTTTTTCTTTCAGGAGGAGGTCAGATTTTTTGTCGATAGCGAACGAAAGCTCCTTACCTTCCCCGTTGAGACTCTTTCTGGAATTCAAGAGCTTCCATTCTAATATGGGGAGCTCCTTATTTTGTTTTGCCATCAGTTTAATAATGGATGAGTCCTCATGCGTGGCAGGAGGAGGAATCCATATCTTAATCTGCTGACGAAGTGGTAGAGCCGTGAGAGGAAGAACCCCGAGAGATGCACCCTCCCACAGTTCACCAATTTTGGCGATTGTATGAGTGAGGAACTTCAAGGATTTCTGGTCTCCACAGCAAACCACTTTTACTCCTTTCCGCCAACCAGCTCCGTCGAAGGTATAGTCCTCAGCACTATCGTCTTCGGATGTCGCCATCATGGCTTTTAGGATTTCATTTTCCACGAGTAACCAGTTCTTGGCCGTGATTTTCCCATCCGGATCCTCTCGACTAATAATGACCACCTGAAGATCGATCGGGGTGTTGTCTTAAATTTTTTAGAACCATCGGCCTTGGCTGTCTCCTCCGATCTTGCTCTCTTGGACGAAACTGACTTTGTCCCAGAAGAGTTGCCTTCCTTTGCTTTGTCGTTCCCTTTCGGGTTCGATTTAGCTCTTAAAAGTGGTGGTAATAACAAGATCGCTGCAGTTACTCCTAAGCAAGCGGCTTCTTCGTCCAAATCCAACAACAAAGCTGTTTTCAATTCCCACTCATTTCCTCTGAGTGGTTCAATTATTGATAAATCAGCGGATAAGACCGTTGCAGTTGGCGATTCTTTGAATACTGGTGCTGGTGCGTGTGCACATAATGTGTCAAATGTGCGCTCTGATTTAGTATCAACGGATATTGTAGATGTTGTTGCTACCTGCACTAATGAGAATGTTGCGGGAGACATCTCTCAAATTGCTGATGCTGTTGATGCTGTTGCTGATGATGTTGGTGGTGCTAATGTTGCTGGTGTTGCTGTTGTCGCTGATGTTGCTCACGCAGCTGGTGTTGCTGCTGTCTTTACCGCTGATAGGAAGAAAGTTTCCGTTGGTGTTGAAGATACTTTGACTGATTCTGCGAAAACAATCAATGATAATGTTATTCGAGTTAGGACATCATCTAACACTCTTGATGAACTGCCTACAGGTGTCTACAATGATGCAGCAGGAACGTCTGCCAACAATGCTTCTGTTTCTATCTTACGATTCATGAACCTACCAGGTATAGTTGGCAAAAGATTGCAATTTGGAAACATCAAAGTAATGCGTAAAATTAAATGGTTTCATGTCTCGAATTTTCATCCAAAGACTACTGTAGATCAAATTATATCTTACATTTTATCTAACTTAAACGCAAATACATCTGATTTTTCTTGCTTTTTACTTACTGAGTCCAAAGAAAGTGATCGTAGCTCAAGATTTGCGAACTTCAAATTAAGTGTGCCAATTGATTTCGTCGATTCAGTCTACAATGCGGACTTTGGGCCGCAGGAATCATCATTAGCCCATTTATTTTCATTCCAAAAAACGTAGAGTAACTTGTTCTCAGATAAATGAGACCGACGATACTTCAATAGTCAAAGATATGAACAATAATTTAAAAATCTATTATCATAATATAAGTGGTCTAAGAACTAAAGTGAATAATATAATATCATGCTGGCAGAGAAAAAGCTTAGCGATTGGATGTGTTTCGGTGCGGCTCCTAATTGTATATTATTGAAAGTTCATAAAAAACTTATTAAAGCGTTAAATTTGAAATATAAAGTGTTTTGGAAACGATTATCTATATTCTGAACTAATTTACTGGCCTTAAATCCTGTGATTCACGAATTAAAAAGGAAAATTAATTTCTGATTTTTCTATTTAACAAATATATAATTGGCATTTGAGTGATTTCATTGTTTTTGCACGTCACCAAAAATTCACCTCTTCTCTGAGAAAGTACTGCATTCACCATACACGCTCAGAATCTAAAGCGGGACTGAACAGAACACAATATACATTATCAATTATTTGTGAACGTGAGTACACACAACTTAAGTACTCGTATTAAATCATTACATAGTAGCCCCTCACATAAGTGTAGTAATATTTTTTTTCACCACAAAAAAGTTCAATAAGCAAAAGCTCACTTTATCATATTTCGTTCCGAAGACAGCAACCCATTATTATTCACCACTGCACTCAAAGCTTATTAGCAAAAACGACAACCAAACTTGTGTTTCAACAGTGGTACAACGAATGGAAAATACAAAACCAAAAAGATCTTTGAAAGAAACTTCACCAGATTCTGATAAATTTTCTAACTGTAAAAAAAGTTGCACTATGGGTGAAAATTCAATGGCAAATCTTATAAACATTTTAATGCCGAAAATGAACGAATTATTTGACTCAAAATTAGCTAACATAGCAACAAAGGATGACATTAACACCATCAAAAATGATGTAATAGCTCTACAAGTGGAAAACGAAACCCTTAAATCCGAAATCGCAAAGCTAAAAGCAAACGAAAAAACACTAAATCGAAAAATTGAAGATTTTGAGAAATTCACTAAAAGACTAAACGTTGTTGTAAATGGATTGACTGCGACCAACCCTCAAGAAGCAAAACAGCAATTCGCTCAAATATGCAGTTCAACCCTCAATGTATCAGTTACAACAACAAACACAAGAAAAATTGGCTTAACAAACAAGAACACGTCCGCATATGTTTTCGAACTTGGAACTGTAAATGACGTTAACACAGTTTTATCGGCAACACAGAACCTGAAGAACTCCAGGATATTCATCAACAGAGACCTGTCCTATAATGAAAGAAGAGAGAAGTATCACCTCCGACAGATCAAGAAATGGGTAACTCAGACAAATCCCAACCTAAAAGTCGAAATCAAGCACTGGGCTATTGAAGTCAATGGTCATCGTTATAAATGTAGTCCCGAAGGAACCATCACAGCTTTCAGCGATGTAGATAGGGAATATATTATTAGTTTATTGAGTAAAACAGAATGTAACTATACTACTATTTTAAATGAGTCGAAGAAAAATATTCAAAGTGCAAGCAACTTTCCAAAAAACGCTTAACAATTAGGTGCCTGTCAGGTTTTATCTTTCAATATTGCTGGTCTTGGAAATAAAACCTTATTTTGTAATTTTTTTAAATATATTAATAATTTTGAAATATTCTTTTTATATGAAACATTTGTAACAACTGAAAATATTATAAGATACGAAAAATTCTTCCCGGGATACAAACTCGAATGGATTCCTGCGACAAGAACACAACAACAAACACGAGGAAGAGCGAGTGGCGGCTGTTTATACGGGTATAAAAAATGCATAGAACAGGTTTATCAACTCAGCTTTATCAAGCACTGCGATACCGTTTTTCTTAGAGGTCATTTTGGAGGAGCTTTTCTTAACCTTGTTCCCGCGTACATCAACTGCAACCACTGGAGAAGCGACTTTGAAAAACTTATTGCATTTTTTGATGAAACAGATCAGAATAATTTTATATTAGTAGGTGACTTAAATGTAAGAACTGGTACCAAAGGAGGTGTAGATGTCCAGCTTGGGAATGAAAATCTAGTCCACACAATCAGAATTTCAAAGGATAACAGTTGTGATCGTAATGCAAATGCGTTTACAGAGTTTTTAGAAGAGATTGGAGCGTTCATTTTGAACGGAAGAGGATACGGAGACAAGACTGGTGAATTTACATTTGTGAGCAGCAGAGGGTCCTCGGTCATCGACTACTGTTGTCCATCATATAGCTCTTTTGATGCAATAAAAGACTTTAGAATTGGCTGTGAAACTTTCTCCGATCATATGCCCCTCATAGTAAGTCTCTCTACGCAGGAAGTTATAGTGGTCAATGATCCTATGAAACTTTTACCCAGACTTAAGTGGCGCGAAGACAGAAAAACCACATACATATGTAATCTAGAAGAAAACATACCACAAAAAATTACTAGTATTAACACAGGTGAAGATCTATGTCTTGCACTTAAAGAATGTGTTTACAGTGCTTATGGAGAAAATAGTCGAGTAAACCCAAATTTTGTAGCAAAACAACCATGGTTCGATACAGCTTGTTTTTACGCTAGGAAAGATGTATTGAAAAACCTAAAAATGTACAGAAAACATAATATCGACGTTTTCAGAAGATACTACCGAGAGTCAAATAAAAAATACAAGGCCTTATGCGTGCTGAAACAACGCAATTACTATTTAAATATCGCAACTCAACTGGCGTTAGTCAAGGCAACAAAGGATTGGTGGAAACTCGCTAAAATAATGCGCGGTAGCTCTAACAATCGGAAGTCAGATATAACATCATCTGAGTTTAGAATGTACTTCCAAAACCTGCTAAATCCAACATCGCCTCCAGTAATTTCATACGAGTATACCTTAAATTCAGATATCCATATACCTTTGCTTGATGAAGACATTGAAGTGGATGAAGTTCAATCAGCTATCGCATCAGCAAATGATAACAAAGCGCCCGGCATCGATGGTATTCCTTTCGAATTCTATAAAAATGCTTCACCTAATCTAATCAAAGAAATCCACCGACTATTTTGCGACATCTTTAATACAGGAACAATTCCAGATTCTTTCAAAACGTCAATAATGTTTCCTCTATTCAAGAAAGGTAACCCTAACGATGTAGCCAACTACCGCGGTCTTTCTTTTATGGACACTATATACAAACTATTCACAACTGTTCTGTTGAATAGACTTAATCGGTGGGTCGAAGAAAATCAGATTTTGAAAGAATTCCAAGCTGCATACAGACAAAACTACTCAACTGTAGACCAGATTTTCAATCTCTCCTGCCTTATACAACTACAAATCAATCAAAAAAGGAAACTCTATGCGTTTTTCATTGATTTAAAAGCTGCTTTTGACAGTATAAACAGAGATGCATTATTCCACAAACTGAAACTTTTGGGAATGTCCACAAAAATGCTCTCAATCCTGAAGGGTCTCTATCACAACAACATTGCAACAGTATGGAATGGAACAAACATCAGCGACTTCTTTCCTATCAATCAAGGAGTAAAACAGGGATGCGTTCTTAGTGCTCTGTTATTCATCTTATTTTTAAATGATCTCGACTCTGAACTACCGGGTGGATTATCTGTTGAAGGCATATCCGTAAAAGTCTTATAGGCTTTTCACACCGAATAAAAATCTCGGATTTCAGCAACAAGATTACGAAATCTCATTGAAGCGTTCACACTGAACAGAACCAGGATTTCATTTGACGTTTCTGTCCATTTATCCTGCTTTCTCGGATATAATTTATCTTCTCTTCTTCTCTCCCCACAATTCAAATTTCAAATAGTCACTCGAGACTCGACTCCATTATCTGCTTTTTATCTACCTCTTCTCTTGCTGACAATTTGCTGACAAAGCAGAACATTTCTAAGGGTTTGTTTGTTTTGACAATCTTGTGTTTTAAAGTAGATTTTGAGGAGATTTTGTCGTAATCTAGTAGATTTGGAAATCTGAAAATGTATGGGAAATCTAGTAGATTTGGATGAGATTTTGAGAATTTTGCTCGAAATCTAGATTTTGATTTGGTGTGAATAGCGTATTACTTTATGCCGACGATATTGTTCTTCTCTCTGACAATCCCGCTTCCTTGCAAACAATGATAAACAGCTTCGCAAATTACTGTTCAAGATGGAATCTGGTTGTGAATTTAAGTAAATCAGAAGTAGTCATTTTTAGAAACGGTGGACGTCGGGCAGTTGATGAAAAATGGACTTTTAACAACGATGATATCAAAATATCCAACAAATACAAGTATCTAGGAGTAACTCTGACTTACAATATGTCGTGGACAGAGCATCTTACGCAGAGACTTGCAATGGCTAAAAACTCAATAAATGCTACCTGGTCAAACTTCATTAAAAACAAAAACATACAACACTCAGCTAAATACAAAATATATGAAGCTGCTTCAAAATCAGTGATGAACTACTGTGCGCAAGTTTGGGGTTATTCGGAACATAATGAAGTCGAAAAATTGCAAAGGTTTTTTATCAAGAAATGTTTTTCCTTACCTAGAAATACACCAAATTACGTGCTTAATCTAGAAACAGGACTTCCGAAAGCCTTCCTTTCAACACTCGAACTGCATTTCAAATACATCCAAAGAGTTAGTACCCTGCCCGAAAACAGACTACCGAGAAAACTTTCTGATGTCATCGTAAAAAAACAGATTTACTGGGCAAAAGAGTGGTCAGAACTCTTTAATGAAGTCAATATCGTGTTTAACTGGTCAACAAAGTCTGAGTGGAAAGCGCTGCATATAGAAACTTGCACAAAACTTGTAGAAAGACATTGGACGGAAAACACAAACAGAGCACATCAATCACGGTTCCACGACGAATATTGTAACTTGAACTATGCCGAGACGACAAACTACTTCGAAGACTGTAACTCACGCGATATGATAAGCATGGTATTAAAGTCCAAGTGCGGATTGCTCAATCTCAATTCAAGAGCCTTTAGAAGAGATTCAGTAGGCATTTGTACAATCTGCAACCTTGATGCTACTGAAAATACATACCACTTTGTTGGAGTGTGCCCTTGTTTTCGGACTTATAGAAGACAATTCTTAGGAAGTGAAAGCCTTAACCGTGACCAGTTCCTCAAAATTCTCAACGGACATAACTATAGTCAACTGTACAATTTCTTAAGAAACGCTCTAAGATATCGAAACCTAATTATTAATGAATTTTCTTAAAAATATAAACCATTCGCTAAGTTTTAATGAATTTATTATAAACACTTTAACCTGACAGGCAACTTTAAAAGTTATTGTCATCTTATTTAATTTTAAAATAACGAAAACCAAGCCTTTGTAAAAACTTTACGAAAATAAAATTTTTTATCTATCTATCTATCTATCTATCTATATCATGCTTCGAGTCATACTGAATATGATGTCATAATTATAACTGAAGCCTGGCTTTATCAAGGAATCTTATCAACTGAGATATTTGATAGTAAACTTTACAACGTTTTCCGTGTTGATCGTTGTAAAACGGCTGCTGATCGTGGAGGTGGAGTTTTAATAGCAACTCGTTTATCTCTTGCGAGTAATCAAATAGATCTGCTTGTTCCAGATGTCGAGCAATTTTGTGTATCAATTAATCTTGTTTCTCATATTTTATATTTTATAATTAGTTAGGTTAGGTTAGGTTAGGTTAAAGTGGCTGCTGACCGGAAAAGGTCAGCACACTTAGACCAATATTTGGTCCGTTGTGATACCACAAGGATTTCAAAAATCCCCCTTACTCGTTAAACCATTTTGAGCTAATAATGAAGCGTTTGAGACAGTGAATGTCTGAATTATTTAGATCACTAGGATCGTTATAGTAGTAGTCTCCCAAGTGGAGTCTACGTCTTTGCGCTAGGGCAGGACAAGAGCATAGAAGGTGGGGAATTGACTCCTCTTCTTCTTCATCCATGCAGCTTCTGCAAAAATCATTTGCAGGAACTCCAAGACGAGAAGCATGTCTTCCTATTAGGCAGTGCCCAGTAAGGACACCTATAATGGAGCTAATATGCAATCTACCAATAGAAATTAGTTGTTTTGAGAGTTTAGCATCAAATAATGGCCAAATCAGTTTAGTAGACCGGCAAGTTGGGGTGCTGGTCCACCTGTGGTTAGCTTTCTTTATGGTATCTTGCTTTAGCATGAGTTTACAAGTAGCTAGGGGTATACCGATGTTAGATTTGCTATCCAACAAAGGTAATATTGTTCCGTTTTTTGCAAGTTCGTCAGCTTTACAATTTCCTGGAATGTCTCTATGCCCCGGCACCCATGTAAGGTGAATGTTAAACTGTTTTGACATCTCCACCAGAGATGATCGACAATTTTGGGCTGTTTGTGAGTTAATGGAGACAGAGTCCAGTGACTTTAAGGCAGCTTGACTGTCTGAGAAGATACGTATATCGGTTGTCGATATAACGTTTTCTTTTAGCCAAGAGAGGACTTCTTTTATTGCTAAAAGCTCTGCCTGGAACACGCTACAGTGATTGGGAAGACGAAAAGATAGACAAAGATTTAATTTTTCGGAGTATACGCCTCCACCGACCCCGTCATCGGTTTTAGATCCATCTGTATAGAAATGAATTGCTTCGTCTATCAAAAACGACTCATTTTCCCAAGCAGACCTGGAGGGGATGGATACTTGAAAATTTTTATCAAATTTTGGATGAGGGGTGGTGTAATCGACGTTACTAGGTATACTACTGAACGAGTTCAGTATAGTAGAGTGACCAATATCATTATTGATCCACTGCGAGGAGGCTTTAAGTCGAATGGCTGTGTTAGCGGTCGATTGTTTGCTAAAAATATCTAGCGGTATGAGATGAAAAAGAACATCAAGTGCAGCAGAAGGAGTTGAGCGGAGAGCTCCACCCATGATTAAACAGGCTGTTCGTTGGACTTTGCTGAGCTTATCGCGGTTTGTTGCTGTTTCCAGCGCAGTCCACCATACTGTCCCTCCATATGTAAGTATCGGTCTAATGACTGAGATGTATAGCCAGTGTGTTATATGAGTTTGTAGACCCCATTTGTTACCTACGGCTTTTTTGCAAGAGAAAAGAGCTATGTTGGCTTTGTTGACTCTCTCTTGGATATTGGGCTTCCAACTTAATTTCTTGTCCAAAATAAGACCCAGATATTTTGCTTTGTCTGAGAATTTAAGCGGTATACCTTTGATGAGGGGAGGGTCTATGTGTGGGATTTTATATTTCCTGGTAAATAGGACAAGTTCAGTTTTGTGGGGGTTGACACCGAGTCCACATTGATCTGCCCAGTTAGTAAGCTTGTTTAGAGCATTTTGCAGGAGTTCCTTCAGAGTATTAGGATGCTTACCAGATATCGCTATCGCAACATCGTCCGCATAGGCAATCACCCTGTGCCCCTCCCCTTCAAGAATCACTAGTAGTTTATTTACGACTAGGTTCCAAAGGAGAGGAGAGAGGACGCCGCCTTGCGGCGTACCCCTACTGACAGTCCTTCGAGTAGTAAAATCGCCCAGTTTTGAATTAATAATCCTGCTTATCAGCATATGATTTATCACATTACTGATTGACTTATCCACCTTCAGAGATGACAGCGCAGATGTGATTGCGGATGCGTCGACATTGTTAAAAGCTCCTTCTATATCCAGGAAAGCAACTAAGGTGAACTCCTTATGATGAAGGGAGTGTTCGATAGTACGAACCAGCGTATGTAGAGCGGTTTCTACAGATTTCCCTTTGTTATAAGCATGTTGAGCATTGGATAGTAAGGACTTATCAATGTTTGCCCTCAAATGGATTTCAATCAGACGTTCAAATGTTTTAAGAAGGAATGATGAAAGGCTTATATGGTAGGTCTTAGATCTTTAGGATTAACATGGCTAGGTTTGCCAGCTTTGGGAATGAAAATAACATTTACTTCTCTCCATGACAAAGGAATGTGAGCCAGAGCGATACAACCATTTATGATGTTTACCAGAATGGGTATTAGAATATCGGAATTTTCCTGTAATTCCGCTGGAATTATTCCATCTGGCTCAGGAGATTTGTATGGATTGAAGCTGTTTATTGCCCATTTTAATTTTTCCTCTGTAATCAGACCTTGTGGAGGAGTTATGCTACTGAATATGTTGTTCGGATCAGTGCTATTAACGCAAGGAGAGCTGTCTGGAAAATGTACATCCAGGAGCAGATTGAGCGATTCTTCGCTTGAGTTTGTCCAGGAACCGTCATTGTTTTTTAGGCAACTTGGCATTACTGGATTTTTGGAGAGGATTTTTCTTAACCTTGATGCCTCTGAGTTGCCTTCTATATTGTTACAGAAAGTTCTCCAGGACATACGCTTGGTTTTCCTCAGTTCTTTTTTATATAACTTGAGGGAGTCTTTATATGAATCCCAATCAGAAGTTTCTCTGGAGGTTTTCGCTCTATTAAAGAGTTTCCTGCATTCTTTTCTTAGTGGATCCAGCCCCGAGTACCACCAGTGTGGTTTCTTTTTTCCTCTTATTTTTATAAGAGGGCAGGCAGTTTCCAGAGATTTGTTGAGGGCTGCTGTGAGGTCATTGACTTTAATGTCAAGATCCTCAGTGTTGTAGGGTATGCTGTATAACTCAGGTCTGATTGACCTTAATAGAGTTGCCCTATATAGAAGCCAATCTGTTTTCCGATGGTTACGGAAGGAAGGTTGGCTAGGAGGTTCGTCCATTATTTCGAATTGTATGTACCTATGATCAGAGAAAGAATGATCATTTGATACTTTCCAATTCGTGATAGTATGATAAATTTTATCTGAGACAAGAGTTATGTCAAGTACTTCCTGTCTGTTTTTAGTAACAAATGTGGGTTCATTTCCATCGTTACATATTGTTAGGTTAGTGTTCAAAATATAATCGAAAAGAGACTCACCTCTGTCGTTTATATTCGTGCTACCCCACACTGTATGATGGGCGTTAGCATCACTTCCAATAATGAGGTCAGTCTTCTGCCTATCTGCATCAGTGATAAGCCTCCTCAGAGTGTCTCCTGGGAGAGGGCCAAGGTGGTCATGGCCAAGATATGCCGACGCCAGCCAGAGAGTTCCTTTGGCTGTTTCCAGTCTTGCGACGGTTACATCTCGATCACTGAAATTAGGTAGTAAAAATACATTTAGGCTACTTTTAACTAGTATGCAAGATCTGGGTTCACCTTTATCTAATGCATACAGCAAGTAGTAGTTTGGAGTCCTTAGTCCCCGAACGATGGATTTCACAATCCAGGGTTCTTGGATTAGGACGATGTCTTCTCCGCTGCTGGATAGACGAAGAAGCAGGGAGGCCGAGGCCTTAATAGAGTGTTGGAGATTAATCTGAAGAAATCGCAGCATCTTTGCTACAACCCTCCCGATCAACCTCCAACACGGTGACGTTGGCGTCTTCCGATTCCGAGGTTGAGCCCAGAAGAGCGTCCTCACTCAGAAGATCTTCATTGTTGTGGTCATCGATCTCCATGTCGCTGACTGTTTTTATTGTCTCCACTGTTGCCGAAGATGACCTGGATGCCTCTTCCTCTTCCAGTGATGGGAAGGTGATAGATGCACCAGGGTCTGCAGCAGCAGTTTCGACTGATATGGAGGAAGTGGATGCACCAGTAACATCCGCGTCCTTTTTGTACACTTTCAGTGTGATGGTCTCAAACCCAAACCTAATCACACCTTTGGTCTGCGCCAGAGGAGCAAGGGACTCCTTATTTAGTACAATAATTGCACCTCTGTAGGGCCCCTTTTTCTCCTCCAGTTTCGCAACTTTCCAGTTGTGAGTAGGAAGGGATGGGTTCGATAGCCGGATCATTTGGAGTATTACATCCATGCTGGAGAGTTCGGCTGTAACCATGGCGCGAGCTCTTGGTCTGCACGGGATTTTCTCCTTAGCAACAACCTCGAGCCTAGCACCAGGCCAGACTTCCCCTAACCGGCTAACGGCCAACGATAGAAGATCACACGATCTCTGATCGTCACAAACCATGAGCTTAACATGTCCTTGATGCCAGCCTCCATCGTTTGTGATTGAAGGTGGTCCCGGGTTCTCCATCATGATACTCATGAAGCTCAACTGGAGCTTCCCCTTGACCACCTGCCAATTTTCCGCAGAGATCCTGCCATCGACGTCGTTCCCGTCAATGATCGCGACCACGATTTTGTTTTTAACATCACTGAAGGTTTTATTCCCTCTACAGGGATGTGATGGAGCGCTGATGTTGTGCACTTTGGGGCGTTTGGGTACTGAAATTGTGCCCTCCATAGACCTTTGACGCTTCGACGTGGAGTCTCCGCTGGCCTGGACGCTATTATTAGCTAAAAAGATTTTAGCCCACTTGATTTTTGCATCATGCTGAGAGTTCCCCCCGGCGCCAGGTTGTTCACCAAACACCCTGAGTATTCTCTTAGCATTGCGAATATCCTTGTAGAATGTCTTAGAAGGGTTGGGCTTACGCTCGCTCCCCCCAGGGCCTTCTTTAGGATTTGTGGAGTTGTTAGAGGTGGAGGGACCATGCTTCACAGTCCTACCACCGCTGGAATGAGGCAAAGAAGTGCGGGGAGGTTTACTCTCCTTAGTGGTAGCAGGACCATGCTTCACAGTCTTACTACCACTGAACCGCGGTGTCGAAGTTTGGAGAGGTTTACTCTCTGAAGTAGTAATAGAAGGGCCATGCTTCACAGCCCCCCTGTTACTGGAAGGAGGTATTTCTACCATTTTACTCCTGCTCTTGCTTTCGGCAATAGGACTGTGAGAATCCACAGTACTACTACTTCCAGCGCAAGCCGGAGAAACAGCAGACGGCTTTTCAGTCGCACTGCTGGCCTGTCTCAAAGACCAGGACTTTCCACCATCTTTTGAATTTAAATTTTCCATAAGATCCCACGAGTAACGGAGAAAGGGTGGTCCATCTGCACAGAGATCCGTATATGCAGATAAGGCTAGTTAATCCGGAGGTCGCCTGGTATCCGGATACTCCGTTAGCGACTGAGCTAGTTTTTTGATTGGGCCCTCAGCCAGGCTGATCATCGGCACGGGTCGTATAACACCTTGAATCCAGCCCAATTGGGAATTTGCAAAAATAGGAAAAGGAGAGAGTGTGCGGGGAATCAGACAGTAAGCACCGTTCTGAAAAGAAGGACGTTAAGGGTGATAGAGGAGCTGGTAACTTTGGATAGCTTTTTCGCATTTCCAATGTGGGAGAGGGAGGGATATAAGGATGTGTAAGAGGATGATGAGCGTCCTTTGGTTTCAGGACTGATCTGGAGATAACATCTCGAGAATCATTGACCCTACTCAGCTTCTACAACTCGACAAGTTCAACGCTCAGGTAGAAGAAAGTATAATTAGTTATGTTCCACCTAATAGTGTTTTGGATACCTACTTAAATCATATTATGAATATAGATTTTATTTCTAAAAAAGTGTAATGATTCTAACAATATTTGTATAATTGAAGATTTTAATCTAAGTGATATTGTTTGGACTTGGTCTGATAATGACAAAATGTTAATCCCTTGTAACATGAAAAAAAAAATTTCGAATTTGAATTCATTGATCATCTGTATTCTCTAAATTTTATACAGAAGAATTCAGTCTTAAAATCTCTTAATAAAATTCTAGATTTAGTTTTTGTGAGTAATGATGATTATAAGACCGACGTTTTTGAAGCTCCCTATCAATTAGCAAATAACTCTATTCACCATTATCAAATTTTAATTGAAATCAAATTTATTCATTTTTGGAACCTGTTTTAAACTCTGAGAAAGCTTACAATTTCTCAAAATCTAATTTTTCGGGTCTTAATAGTTACCTAAGTATTTTTAATTGGTAGTATGAATTAAAGAATCTTAATGCTCAGGAAATGTTTTCTTTTTTCACAAGGATTTTAATAAATTCTCTTCCCAGGTTTGTTCCATGCATATCTAAAAGAAAATTGTCAAGGCCCCCATGGTACAATAATCAGCTCCTTCACTTAAAAAATGTGAAAAATAAAACCCACGCTAAATATAAAAAAAAAAACCCTTAGTGAAAGCGACTACAATCTCTTTTGTGTTCATAGGAAAGACTTTGAGGTTCTAAGCAAGTTTCTATATAAAAACTACATTTTAGATACAGACTTGTTCTCAGATAAATGAGAACGACGATACTTCAATAGTCAAAAATATGAACAATAATTTAAAAATCTATTATCATAATATAAGTGGTCTAAGAACTAAAGTGAATAATATATATCATGCTTCGAGTCATACTGAATATGATGTCATAATTATAACTGAAGCCTGGCTTTATGAAGGAATCTTATCAACTGAGATATTTGATAGTAAACTTTACAACGTTTTCCGTGTTGATCGTTGTAAAACGCCTGCTGATCGTGGAGGTGGAGTTTTAATAGCAACTCGTTTATCTCTTGCGAGTAATCAAATAGATCTGCTTATTCCAGATGTCGAGCAATTTTGTGTATCAATTAATCTTGTTTCTCATATTTTATATTTTATAATTAGTTATGTTCCACCTAATAGTGTTTTGGATACCTACTTAAATCATATTATGAATATAGATTTTATTTCTAAAAAGTGTAATGATTCTAACAATATTTGTACAATTGGAGATTTTAATCTAAGTGATATTGTTTGGACTTGGTCTGATAATGACAAAATGTTAATCCCTTGTAACATGAAAAAAAAAATTTCGAATTTGAATTCATTGATCATCTGTATTCTCTAAATTTTATACAGAAGAATTCAGTCTTAAAATCTCTTAATAAAATTCTAGATTTAGTTTTTGTGAGTAATGATGATTATAAGACCGACGGTTTTGAAGCTCCCTATCAATTAGCAAATAACTCTATTCACCATTATCAAATTTTAATTGAAATCTTATTTATTAATTTTTGGAACCTGTTTTAAACTCTGAGAAAATTTACAATTTCTCAAAATCTAATTTTTCGGGTCTTAATAGTTACCTAAGTATTTTTAATTGGTAGTATGAATTAAAGAATCTTAATGCTCAGGAAATGTTTTCTTTTTTCACAAGGATTTTAATAAATTCTTTTCCCAGGTTTGTTTCATGCATATCTAAAAGAAAATTGTCAAGGCCCCCATGGTACAATAATCAGCTCCTTCACTTAAAAAATGTGAAAAATAAAACCCACGCTAAATATAAAAAAAACCCTTAGTGAAAGCGACTACAATCTCTTTTGTGTTCATAGGAAAGACTTTGAGGTTCTAAGCAAGTTTCTATATAAAAACTACATTTTAGATACAGAGTGCAAGCTCAAATTTGATTCGAAGTCATTCTGGTCATTCATAAGCAATAAAAAAAAGTCAATAGGGATACCGAAAACTATGTTTTTTAATGATATTATTTCAAATAATGTTGATCAAACCCTGGATCTATTTGCTTAATTTTTCCAATCTGTTTATTCTAATTCAACATCCAATACCAAAACAAATTTTGATAAAGTATCAAAGATTGATATTGGAATAATGCATCTTGATATCCTTGATGTTGAAAATGCGCTTTTTAATTTGAAACCAAATTCAAAGCCTGGTGTTGATGGCATACCTGTCATAATTCTAAAAGAATGTTTTAAGATAATCTCTAGGCCATTATGTATTATTTTTAACAAATCACTTAGTTCGGGAATATTCCTAGATGAATGGAAATCTTCCTTCTTAATTCCTATTTTTAAGTCAGGTTCTAAAAATAATATTGAAAATTATAGAGGTATTTGCAAACAATCTTCAATACCCAAGGTTCTCGAGTCAATCGTTAAATCCAAGTTACAATTTCAAATTAAGGAACATTAATCCGAAAATCAACACGGTTTTGTCTCTGGTCGATCAACTGTTTCTAATCTTGCACTCTTTACTTCTTATGTGGCAAATGTTCTAGAAAATGGATTGCAAGTGGAT
Organism: Chrysotoxum bicinctum; assembly: GCA_911387755.1. Classification (NCBI taxonomy): domain Eukaryota; kingdom Metazoa; phylum Arthropoda; class Insecta; order Diptera; family Syrphidae; genus Chrysotoxum; species Chrysotoxum bicinctum. Next base: position 104,081,686 of record OU426988.1, read on the forward strand.
TCAATATATACTGATTTCAGCAAGGCGTTTGATTCAGTTAGTCACAGCATTCTCGTTAAAAAACTTGAAAATTTTGGTTTCCATTCAGCAATGCTTAATTGGATCGCTTCTTTCTTAATTGGTAGAACTCAACGAGTATCCATAGAAAACAAATATTGAGATCTATAGATTGCACATCTGGTGTGCCTCAGGGTAGTCATCTAGGACCGTTATTATTCATAATTTTTATTGACGACATAGTGTCGAGAATTAAGTTTTGTCAATGCTTAATATATGCGGATGATCTTAAACTCTTTCTTAAAATAAATAACCTTAAGGATTGCTTAAAGGTACAGCATGATTTAAACCTTCTTTCCAGTTGGTGTGATGAAAATTGCTTAAAACTAAATATGAAAAAATGCAATGTCTTAACTTTTTCTAGAAGTACTTTAATTTATATCAATCGATGTCAGTTAAATAGAGTCGACCGAATTAAGGATCTTGGTGTTATTAGGCTAGCCGCGCACTAGCAACTTTTAGTTGCGAAACTGTTTGGTTACTTATAGAAAACAGATGAACTGTTTGGTTGAATGTCCGTGAATTTGCAGATAATTATATGTTCAATAAAATGGCGAACTTATTTTAGGCAATCGTTTAGTTTGTGTCCAAACACAAACTTTTTAGTTGCTCGAACCAAGCAGTTTCGCAACTAAAAGTTGCTAGTGCGCGGCTAGACTTATTGATACAAAAATGACATTTAACTCACACATCGATTATATCGTAGCTAAATCTAATTCAGTTGTTGGTTTTATTAAAAGAAACAGTAAAGAATTCACCGATCCTCACACTCTCTTATCTCTGTTTGTATCATTGGTTAGATCTATTCTTGAATATGCCGATATAATTTGGAACCCTATATATAATGTGCATTCTGATCGTATCGAAAATGTACAAAGGCGTTTTACCAAATATATATTTAAGAAAATGAGTTGGGATTTTCCCCCCTCTTATCCTGCTAGATGCCAGTTAGTAGCAGAAGAAACGCGCATGAAATAATGTTTATTAGAGATGTGTTATGTAGCCATGTTAAATGCCCTTCACTTCTATGTCTTATTCCCATTTATGCCCCTGTTAGAACACTGAGAGAAAGACATTTTCTTTTTGAGCAACAGCATCGAACAAACTATGGGATGAATGAAACTATATCTAGGTCTATAAGATCTTTCAATAAATTTGGCATTGTTCTAGACTTGCACTATTCCAGGGACCGCTTCAAAAACATAGTATTTAATTTAATTTCTTGCGAATAAAATAATATTTAATTTCATTAATATAAATAATTACAACTTATTCTTTCTTTTTTATAGTAATAGTATTTATTCTATCTATTATACTTGTAAATAGTCTGTTAAGCTAAGCTTGTAGATGATTAAATAAATAAATAAAGATTACTTAGGACGTGCAGACGACGACGCAGAAGCTACAGCATTAATTGAAGACGTCATCAGAATCCACAGCTTAGGTGGATCTCATATAACAAATTGGAGAAGTTCTTCTCAATCCGTTCTTCAGAGTATCCCAATTAATCGATTGGCCGATGGTACAACGCATGTCAACATCGACAAAAACAGTGAAAGTCGTATTCTTGGAGTTTGTTGGAGTACTCAAAATGATTCGTTTACATTTGCTGCAAAATTAGAAAAGATTGATGACTGCTTTCTAAAAGATCAAATAATTCCAACTAAGCGACAGGTGTTGAGAATAAGATTTCATCAGTGAATATTCCTCGATGTTACTCACCATTTTTCAATCTGGCACCGGAACTGGAACTCCATGTGTTTGTTGATGCGAGCGAGTCTGCATATGCAGCTGTGGCTTACGTAAGAATTGTTTTCGATAATATTACAAATGTTTTTTTCGTTGCAGCTAAGGCAAAGGTCTTGCCTCTTAAGCCGATCATGATGATACCACAAGCTGAATTACAAGCGGCTGTTTTGGGTACTCGGCTCTCAAAAACTATCAGAGCGCAACGCGACAGATGTTTTAATAAAATTTTGTTTTGGACTGACTCGACGACTGTCTTTCATTGGATAAACTCAGAGGCAAAGTGATTCAAACTTTTCGTAGCCAATCGTTTGAGTGAAATTTCAGAGTCGACAAACATCTCTGACTGGAACTGGCTGCCAACCGCGTTAAATGTTGCTAATGATGCCACTCGAATCACGCCGAAAAAATTTGAAGCCCACTGTAGATGGTACAGAGGGCCACCCTTTTTGTATGAAGACGTTTCGATGTGGCCCAAATTAAAGAAAAGTTATCCGACCAGTAATCTAATGAATTTGTTGGTGCAATCTCAGAACCAGCTAGAATCAACTTACCTGATGTGACAAGATTTTCGAATTGGCTTCGACTGATAAGGGCTACTGGTTGGATTCTTCGGTATAAGCAAAACCTTAAAACAAGAAGCCAAATTAGTAAAGGTAATAAAGAAGTTTTGATTTACGAAGGAGAGCTGATGACGAATGAAATTGAATGTGCGACTAAACTGTGGATCTGACAATCTCAAAATGATTCCTTTTACAAAGAAATTTGTGAATGGGGGAAAGAGTTTTAAACGGCTCTAAATCAACACAATAAATGGAAGACGAAATGTTCTCGAGAAGTACGAGTAGGAGATGTCGTTCTTCTTCTTAACGACAATAAAGTAAGAGGAAATTGGCCCAAGGGTATCATCGACAAAGTTTTTCCCGGACCAGATGGAGAAACTTGAGTGGTTGAAGTTAGAACTTCAAGCGGAACTTTTAAGTCAAAGTTTGCGTCCTCGATTTGAATGATGGTAAAAGTGACGGCGTCCCAATACCAGAGGGGAGAATGTTAAGAAAATCTCAGACTTGACTGATTGGCAGCATTCGTAATTAATGAAAATTGAAATGTATATTTGGCAACACTTTGTTTTTTTACTTACTTTCGAGATACGTTGTGGTTCAGTCTATAGTCTTTATGTAATTCACTTATATTTCAATAAGAAAAAAGATTACAGAATGATATCATATCCTTTTGTTCTGTATTCCCGGATTTTTCTCAGATACTACACTCGCATGAGTTTAATACCATTTCTTTCACAGAGAAGTTTCCGGTTGTTTTGAGTTTTTTTTTTTTTAGCTAAATCCGTTTCTTCTTAGAATCCTGTTGAGAGACGAGTTAAACTCCAGATCTTCCTGTACTCGTCTCAACATTTTTAAGGATATCATCATTTTGTCCTCCTGGTGGAAGTTGTGCATTATACGCCGAATAGCTGCGATGTCAAATTCGTCTGGTCCAGTTTTCCACTTCGTATGCTGCACTTTTTTATTTGGTGACTGCACAACTCCTGTCTCTTCGTATTCCTTAATAATCCTTCTGATTGAACGTTCAGAAATTCTAGTAGTTTCCACTGTTTGCGTTGTTGCGTAACTCACAGGATTTTCAAGAAACGAATTCTTTGCTTCTTCCAGTTTGTCATTATATATCTTAACAACTATCTTACGCGCCTGGCTTCCAATAGGTTTTCCTTTTCTAAATGGATCCATTGAAATTTCATTTCAATGTATTATTCTTGGTTGTTTTTTTTTAAACTGAATTGCAAACCAAAGCAAATATCATTTAAATACGTTAATTCCCTCTGATGCAAAAATTCATTCTTAAAAACTCGTAGGTAAAAATTGTTCAAACTCGTAAGCATTAATCTAACTAATAAACACTAATCTACAATTAATCCCAACCCCACAGGTAAAAAAAAAATATATATATCAAATATACACTAACGCCATAAAATAAATATAAACACAACGCCCCCGGAACCTTTCTGTTACTAAGCCACAAATCATAAAACAGAAATAAACAATAATCCCTAAACTTTTTGTCATTAATCCTATGTCGCAGCTCGCATGTAGTCTAACCCATTTTGCAATAGACTTATTTTTGTATTATAGGGGCACGGAAATTTGTCCCAATAATAAAAACAAAAATTATTAATTTTATTTTTCGAAGTAAAGTTTACACCTAAAAATCTTTTCTTTTTATCTCACCAGAAATGAAATAGTTTTTTAGACATCAAGCTATGAAAGAAAAATAAGCCATGATCATATCTTATTCAAAGAAAGTCCATCGCTGCAAATTCATTTCTATTTTACTGTGAGCAAAGCTATAAACAAAACTCACCCTCCTTAGTGCTTCAGTATGATCATCGCAGCGACATTGACAACAACGTCAGCATGAACATATTTTTTTTCTGTCTCTTTAAAAATTAAAGAGTAGAGCAGAAAAATTTATAGAGACCTGCGCAGTAGATCAGCCAACTGAATTGGTTCAAGCTATAATAACAACCACAAAAATCACCACTGACAACCAGGAATGAACACCCTGAGGACAATACAACCGACATTTTAAATTTAATTTTTTTTTTCGTCATGTAAATTTTATATAAAAATAATTAAACTTAAGTCACTCTATATAGTTAGGCCCCCTATGAGCCAACAAATGTAAACTTTCATACATATGTAGTATCTTATTAGTTGTAAGCCAAATTGTAAATAGTATGTTCAATAAAACAAAATTGAAATCTTGAGCTATAACAACGATCATTACGATAGACGTTGAGCAGCTGATTGTCAAACATCTCTGAATTGAAATGATTCTCAGAGAGCCAAGTTTCGGTAAGTGCAATACTGCAATAGCATCAAATTGTGAAGATGAGAAAAGGAGAATGTCATTCAATTTGGTTCGTAATCCACCAACATTGTGGTAGAATATAAAAACTTGAGAGTTTTTATGATTCAGTGAATAAACAGGTAGACGTATAGGTTGACAAGAGGTTGTTTCTACATTGTTATTGTTGTTGTTGTTGTTGTTGTTGTTGTCTCTTGGCGTTATGAGGTTTTTGGAGAAGTAGTAAACATCTTGACGCGCACACATTCGGGTCATACAGAAGGCTTCAATATAATATTCAAATTGTCTTCGGGAACACTTAATTTGAAATTAACAAAAGACAAGTCATTTATAACCGCGTCTTTTTTAGTTAATTTAAGGCATTTAAATAATTTAGAAGGAATTTTAGTTTTATTGGAGATATATTTAATAATTCAGTCAGTTTCAGTGTCATTTGAGAAGCTTGACAAATGCACCCACTTATTATTAGGTATCACATTAAGATTAGAGTCTGAATTTGTACCATAGATTAGATAGGAACCATAGAGCTCGGGTCGCGAGAGGGGTTTTTATTATTCTTTTTTTTGTTAACCATCGCGAGTGGAGAATATTTTATGACATTTAAAGAGAGATTAGTTAAAGAGGTAGACGCATTATTCATTACCATTTCTTCTTGATGAACATTCGAAGTAGATTGAAAACAATTTTTGTTTACGTGAAGCGGCAAATAAACACGACACTTGTGTGCACTCCGGTGTGCCTACACCGGTGTAGCATTCCACAACACACGACACACCAAATCGTGCACAGTTTAGTTGTGCAAGAGATCTCATACGTTAATGATGTCGATAATGAGTAATTCAAAATTTGAAATTTATTTAATTAAAGATCATAAAAATTTATTGAAAGAAAAAAATTTATCAAAACTCTAGGCGCCGTTTTCAAGAAAAATACGATTTTTCAAAACATTTTTATTATTTCTATGTTGGGTACCTTCTTTTTTAGGTAAAATACATTTTTTTCTCGCATCTTCTAGATTATATTGAAAATTTGAATACACAATACTTTTCAAGCCTCAGCAAAAAAAAGTTATCAAAACCGGTGGTACAGTTTTTGATAAAATCAAAAACAAAAAAAAATTGTTCCACGGCGGGTACTCTCAATAACCATTTTTCGATAACCATTTTCCGAAAATGTTTTTAAATCTGTTGAACATTTTTTGAGAAGAATAAATATTTATAAAATTTCGAAAAAAAATCGTATAAAAGGTACTATTATTTTTGGTCTTAAGAAAAAAGAAAAAAACCTGTGGGGGGGGGGGGGGGGAAATTAAAAATGATATCTGCCATAGTTTAAAGTAAATCGTTCCAGCCGTTAAAGCTATAGTGGAACAAACATATAGACAGAATTGCGAGACCCACTTTTTTAGTCTTCGCTACCATCGTAATGTCAAAATTTCGAGTTCGATTTTTTTTTCCGAATGCATAACTTACCTTATAGTACCTATAATTCGCAAGTAAATTTGTCGACGCTCTTTACTGCACAACGATGCGGCTGCAACTGAATACTGAATAGCAAATGTGAGCGCACATCCCCATACACATCACACCGATCGAGACACCGACACCAAAAATCAAAATCTTTTGATTTTACTCACACGGTGTCTGACACCGAAAATCGGTGTGCGCACCAGCCCACACACGGTACATATTTCCGTACACCGACACCGGTGTGCACACAAGTGTCGTGTGTATTTGGCGCTTGAGACGAATTAATTGGTGGAATCAAAGGCCCTGAGTAATAGATCCGAATCTAGCTTAAATTCGATTTTAGCCAAAAATTCGTAGAAATAAAGCATAATTTTCACTTTTAAATATTTAAAAGCTGCTCTACTGTAACTAAGTTAATTTTAAAATGATAGAATCACAATACAACGTTACGAATCTGTCAACATCAAAAGTGAACTTGTTTATATACTGTGACAAGTAAGATTGAAAGCAAGAAAACAAACATTTAATTTAAACAAAAGTGGAGAAAACTATTTACATTTTAAAATGATTGGTGAAAGCATTATTAGTGATTTAAATATAATTGACGATGTAAATTATAGAGCACGGAAAACTTACAAAAAACGATTAAATACATTGGAGGGATACAGCGATGCAGAATTTAAGAAAAACTATAGGTAAACATAATGGCAATGAAAATAAAAATCAAAACTAACAATTTCCACTAAGATTTAACAAGGAGACTGTTCTTTATATAACACGTTTGATTGAAGAGGATATTATACCCAACAATAATAAAGGACTTCCAGTTCCACCTGAAGATATGGTCTTAATAACTTTGCGACATCTCGCAAAAGGAAGCTACCAGCTAGATTCAAGTACTCCTTTTTATTATATGAATTCCTATTTAATACTTACTATTACAATAATTCTTTCGCAGCTAATATACATGGAATTACCCAAAAAACAGTCAGCAATGTGGTTCGGAGAGTTGTAAACGAGTTTTTTCATGGGCTTCACTAATCAGCAGATTGGAAAAGCAGTGCTCCGGTTTCAGGATGATTGGGTGTTGTTGCTCATAATGGAGACTCGAATTCTGAAGTCGTCCTAAAACTCGCAAAATACCATGGTTGTCGATGAATGGATGCAGGGATCCAAGATGTTTTGAAGATGATGGCTTCTTGATTAAATGTTCGATGACTTCAAAAAACATCTCCTTTTGGACGACTCTTATGCAGATTAAAGTTGCGATCTGTAGATCCTTAGAAGTAAGTGGTTCTTTTAACTGATTTATCGTAAGTTTTTTGAGGCAAACGCGTACAATCCTCCGGCAATAAGCGATGATTCGTATCAGTTTTTTAAAATCAGAAAATTTTTGAAATAATTTTAATATCTGGTTTCAGCTTCAACTGCATGATGTAACTGGATTTTTACTGGACGCATTTCCTCTTCAGTTTCCAAAGTTATTGACGGACTTGGATACAAAAAATTCCAATTGGATTGAAGATACTCTGGGCCTCGCTACCAAAGATTGTTGCCCTTCAGTTCAGATGGTGAAACTCCTCTTGACGCCAGATCAGCAGGGTTTTGTTTCGTTGGTACATGCTTCCATATGTTGACGTTGGTTAGCCTCTGTATTTCTACGACTCTCTTGCTGATAAATGTTTTCCATTTTGATGGGGGTGCAGCTATCCAACATAGTGTGATGGTGGAATCAGTCCACTCGTAAGTGTGGATTTCGCCTAGCTGCAAAACACTTTTAACATAGCGAAGAAGTCGAGCCAACATAACAGCACCGCATAACTCAAGACGAGGAAGTGAAATACTGTTAAGAGGAGCGACCCTAGTCTTAGACATGATGAGGTGAGTGTGAATTTTGTTGTTTCTATCTAAAACCCTTAGAAAAACTACAGCCCCGTATGCCTTCATAGAAGCGTCACTAAAACCATGCAATTCTAACTCCAAATTTCCTCTTTCAGTGAGAATCCAACGAGGTATCCGGATTTGTTCGAGCAGTGGCAGGAATATCCCATGCTAAGCCTTTTAACCACAATTTTTGCATAATTATTTTTGCCGAAATTACGCAAGGTGAAATCCAACCTAGTGGATCAAAGAGCTTAGCAATCGTTGATAAAATGGTTCTCTTTGTGATTTCAACTGTTTCGTTCTGCACCCACTGAAAAGAGAAGGAGTCGCTGGAAGGAATCCATTTTATACCCAAAGTCTTAATGTGTTCTGAAGAATCAAATGGGAGAAGAAAATCAACTTCACGTTCTTGAGGCGCAATATTAACTAGAGCTTCTTCAGAATTGCTTGCCCATTTACGTAAGTGGAAGCCAGCCGATAAAAGAAGTTGATTGATTTCGGAAACCTTTTGTTGAGCCTCTGGAATTGAGTCTGCTCCACTAACCAAATCGTCGACGTACATTTCTTGACGTATAATCTGAGCTGCTAATGGATATTTTTCCTTTTAATCATCAGTAAGCTTGTTCAACGTTCGAGTAGACAGGTAGGGAGCTGAAGCTGTTCCAAAAGTCACCGTTTTCAATCGATACAGCTTCAGGGGACTCGTTTTGTTGTCTCGCCAGTAAATCAGCTGATAAAGGGAATCTGGTTGACTTATCTGGATCTGCCGGTACTTTTTTTCGATGTCAGCTGTTAAGGTTATCTTGAATTTTCTCCATTTAAGAATTATGTCCATAATATTTGCTTGTGTTTTAAGGCCCAACCAAAAGATGCTCATTTAAGGAAGTCCCATCTGTAGTTTTAAAGGCAGTATCGAAAATTACCCGGCGGTCAGCCATCAGACGAATAGGGGGAACAACATGTAGCATACGAAAACATGCACGTGCCGTAACTATTCGGGACTGGTGGAAGTGTGATCATAGCCTCTTCGCGGCGGCCGCTAGAAACAAGCCTTTTAAAAAAGGTTTGGCTAATATGATCAGGCTGGTTCCTCAGGTTGGCGACAGGTTAATTCCCTGTCCCGTAAAACTTAATGAATTTCGAGAACGACAACAAGCCTCGGAAACGGACTGATTTCACGACGACAACCTACGCAAAGAAAAGGGAAAAACGATTTACGAATTTTCTTATGGAACGTACGATCGCTCTATAGAGCTCGAGCTGCTCAGCAGCTAGCCGATGCCCTGTCAAAATATAAAGCTGACATAACAGCTCTTCAAGAAATCAGATGGACAGGGAATGGTGTTTTACAGAAGAAAGAATATGACATATACTACAGCTGTCATACAAAACACCATGTGCTCGGGGTAGGCTTCCTAGTCAGCGAAAAAATGAAGTCTACTATCATCGGCTTTAACGCTATAAGCGAAAGGCTATGCACCCTTCGCGTGCGAGGCAAATTTACGAACATCAGCCTCATTAACGTTCACGGACCTACGGAGGAGTCCTCAGACGAAGAAAAAGAGACTTACTACGAACAAGTCGAGAGGGCCCTCAATGCCTGTCCAAGGTATGATGTTAAAATCATCCTTGGGGATTTGAACGCAAAAATAGGTCGGGAGCCGGTATTTAGGCATTACGCAGGCACCCATAGTTTGCATGAGAACACTAATGACAATGGACTTCGAGTCTTAGAATTGGCAGCATCGAAAAACATGGTAGTTGCGAGTACAAGGTTCCCGCGTAAAGATATCTACAAAGCCACCTGGGTATCACCTGATGGAGTCACTCGTAACCAAATAGACCACGTGTTGATAGACCGTCGCCACTACTCGAACTTGATGACGGTACGAACGTACCGAGGTGCCAATATCGACTCGGATCACTATCTTGTTGGTATGGTTTTCCGAGGGCGGATTGCCTTGCGAAGACGCATTGCATCCGCCGATCAGGTTCGAATCAACACGGCTGCCCTGCGCAATGAAAACACCAGTAACACCTTTGGTAATGCGTTAGGACTCGCCCTAGAAACACCTAATTTAGGGAGAGTAAGTCCTGGAGCCAGTATGCTGGGCGTAAATGAGAAGTGGACACGTCTTAAAAATACTGTCATTAGTACTGCCAACTCCATCTTAGGCAGCAGTCGTAAAAATCGGAACGACTGGTTTGATGATGAATGCAAGCTAGCGACTGAACGTAAGAATGTTGCGTACCGAGCAATGCAACAATCTCATAGAACGCGGGCACGCGAAGAGGAATATAAAGAGCTCAGAAGAATAGAAAAACGGCTTCATAGACAAAAGAAATCAGCCTGGGAGAAGAACCTAATCTGTGAAATAGAAAACAACCGAGAGCGAGATCCGCACCAGGCGCGGAAGTTCTACCAATCCGTCCGAAACATGACGCAGTACACACCACGCTGCACATACTGCAAGGACGGAGAGGGAAATCTGATCACCGATCCTGAAAGCATACTGGAGCGATGGGAAGTGTACTTTAATGAATTGCTAAATGGTCAGCTCACTGCAGAAGTGGAGGCTCCACTACTTCAAGAAGAATACCCTATGTTGCCGCCACCAAGCATAGAAGAGGTTGAGAAGGCTATAGGCCGGCTTAAACAGAACAAAGCCCCGGGAGTCGATGGCATACCAGCCGAATTATTCCATCACGGCGGGCCAGCCTTACGTCAAGCAATTCATGATATTATAGTACAGGTATGGGAGCAGGAAGAAATGCCAGAAGACTGGCGAAACGGTTTAATATGCCCCATACATAAGAAGGGAGATGTCACAACGTGCAGCAATTATAGAGGTATCACGTTGTTGAGTACCGCCTATAAGATACTCTCCTCTATCCTACAAGACCGGATAACCCCATACGCTAAAACCGTCATCGGGCAATATCAGTGTGGTTTCATTCCAGGCAAATCAACAACTGATCAGATCTTTACCCTTAGGCAGGCGATGGAAAAATGTCTAGAATTTAACATCCCAACATACCATCTGTTTATAGACTTTAAGGCTGCCTATGATAGCATAGCCAGGGTAGAACTTTACAAAGCCATGAGAGAATTCGGCATCCCAAATAAATTGACACGACTATGTAGGTTGACCATGACCAACGTAACAAGCCAAGTAAAAATAGCCGGATTGCTATCCAGACCAATCAACATCTTTAATGGACTCCGACAAGGGGACGGTTTGGCCTGCCTCCTCTTCAACCTGGCGTTGGAGAAAGCAATCCGTGACTCTGGCACGGCAACAAGAGGGACCATCGTCAACAGGTCCAGCCAGTTACTGGCTTACGCAGACGACATTGACATCATCGGAAGAACCGAACAAGCTGTACACGATTCCTTCATCCAGATCGAGCAGGCGGCACAAAATCTGGGGCTGCACATTAGTGAAGGTAAAACAAAGTACATGGTGGCGTCGAATGCGAGAGGAACAGTTGGTCAAACAATCAAGGTAGCGGAGCACGAATTTGAAGTGGTGCAATCCTTTAAATACCTTGGGTCAATAGTAGCAGCCGATAACAACATAGAAGAAGAAATACGCGGGCGGCTTCTCAAATCCAACAGAGCCTACTATAGTCTGTCAAAGCTCTTCAAATCCAGAAATCTCACCATAACTTCAAAACTGCTGCTGTACAGGACCATGGTCCTGCCAGTACTCACATATGGATCCGAGACTTGGGTGCTTAGCAAAAGGCACTCCGACCTCTTAGCTGCGTTCGAGAGAAAAGTCTTAAGGAGAATTGTTGGCCCCATATGTGAGGAAGGACAATTCCGGAGACGGTACAATCATGAATTGTACGCAATCTACCTAGAAGCAGATATCGTGACAAAAATTAAGCTCGGTAGACTCCGGTGGGCAGGGCACCTAGCTCGCATGAGCGAAGAGGAACCTGCTCGGAAAGTTCTTTGTGGTACATTCTATGGTAGACGACAGCGTGGTAGACCATGCTTGCGCTGGAGAGATGGCGTAGACCAGGACGCCCGAAGCCTTGGGGTGCGCAACTGGATGGCGTCGGCTAGAGACCGGGATAGGTGGAGAGACTTGTTGAAAGAGGCCAGGACCGGAACCCGGTTGTCGAGCCGATGATGATGATGATGATGATCGAAAATTACCCGAAGCTTCGTAGTTGTACTGGACTCCTTAAACATGGCATGATGGGGCACAACCTAATGGAATGGTGATTTGAGAATTTCACCTTGGCTAACATCTACTTCTTCCATCTGATCAAGCTGAAGAAATCTTCTTAGTGCTCCTTGTTGACTTGCTCCTAGTTCTGGGTGAAAACCTTCCTTGAATGGTAGTGAAATTTCGAAACGTCCATCTGCTAAACGCCTTGTATGTGTCTTGAAGTGATCTTCACAGGCAATGTTTTCTTCCATTTCGGGATCCTCAAATGGAGATTCTTCGATTTCCCAAAACTTTCGAAGTTGTGTATCCATGTCGACAAGCTGCAGATGAACATGACAAGTTTGCATTGGTGCCTTACCAAAGATGATTCAGCCAAGTTGAGTATTTTGAGCAATGGGTGCTATAGGCTCATTTCCCCTAACAATCTCTGGCAAAACGACCTCAGAAAAGACATCACTACCTAGAAGCAAGTCAACACTAGAAGGTTTGTAAAATGAAGGATCAGCTAAACTCAACCCCTGAATATGTTTCCACTGTGGAAGAATTTCCCTATTGGGAAGCAAACCAGTTAAAGTTTTAAAAACCAACGCCCTAGTTTCAGTTTCAAATGAGGTATGTATCGATTTAAGTTTTATGTTGACAAAGCTTTGACATGATCCATTTTTGTTGTTTCCAAATCCAGAGACTTTGATGAAGGTGCGACATTTCCTCAAATTAAGTTGTTGCGCAGCTCGTTCAGTGATAAAAGTTGCTTCTGAACCTTTATCTATCAGCGCTCTCATGTTGATAAACTGTCCGTTGACTGCTTGTACTTGGACAACCGCTGTAGCAAGCAAAACCAGCGTATTGAATGAATTTGAGACGTGATAATTTTGCATGGTAGAGTTTGTCAAGGCTTCGGTACTACCTGATGGATTGAATGGTGGTACATCTGGATTTATATGTGTTGAAATTTGGTATGTATTTTGATTGTTGTTAGGAATCAGAGACTGTGAATTTGTATTTCTATTGTTTGTATTTGTAGGAGCTGAATGTGAATCATAAAAGTTTGATTGATTGGATTGTGAACTGTGAGCACCAAAGGAATTGTAATTGCTGTGCGAATGATCGGTTGAAGAATTGTGCAAAAGCGTGTGATGTTTTTGGTTGCAGTTAAAGCAGCGTTTTTCGCTCGGGCATTGAAAAGTTTTGTGGTTGTAAGCCAAACAATTTTCACAAACGCCGATTTGCTAAAGGTTTTTTAACCGTGTTGGTACATCCAGCTTCAAAAATGAGTGGCACGAACGAAGTGAATGCTGACCCTTGTGGCATACTGCGCAGCTATACTTCTCCTTCCTAACCGTCTTTAAATGCAAAACCTTTGGTTTCAATGGTTTTCATGGTGTAGCCTTCTTTGACATCAATTATTTTATGCTCATTATTCGAAATTATGCCAGTCAGCAAATTTTGATTGTTTGAAGACCATTTTCGTAATTGAAAGCCAGCATTTGAAAGTTTTTCACTTACTGCTTTTATTACGTATCTGCATTCGTCTTCGTTGTTGGCGCCTGTCATTAAGTCGTCAACGTAAAATTGTTCCCTTATGATTTCTTTTATTCTGATATCTTTTTCCTTGCATTGGTTTGCGACTTCTTGCAATATTCGGATTGCTAAGAATGGGGCTGCTGCTGTTCCATACGTAACTGTTGTCAGTTTATATTCTCTTATATTGTCTCTTGGTTGTTCTCTCCAAAATATTCGATGATACTCTTGATGTTCTTCAGTTATGTTGATCTGCCTGTACATTTTTTCGATGTCTGCCGTAACTACATATTTCCATTGCCTCCATTTGATAATGATGTCAATACGATCTTTTGTATTTAAGTTTGGATCTGCCAGAATATAGTTTTCCCACTCATTTTTATTAAATTTAAATGATTCGTCAGGTAGTGGTTTTATGAGGGTGGGTAGTACCAAAAACTCTGCTTGCATTTTGTTGTTGCTCATAAATCTTGGTCTTATCTCTAAACACACTCTTGATTTTGATGTACCCACTGCTGCATCTGAGAGTCCAGTTAATTCTGTACTTATTCTTTTCCTTGGCAAGGAGAGGATCTGCGCTGCTTCGTCAGATATCATTGATATTTGAGGGCCCTGATCAATCAATGCCCGTAACGGACATGTTTCACCATTTGACGATTTGGCTGATATTTGTGCTGTAGCTAATATTACCATTGGACTGCTTATCTTCTTTACCATAAGGGAAGATAATGACCTTTTCCTTTTTATTGTTGTTGTCTGAAGGACTCCATTTTTTGTATTGGTTTCCCTCGACCCTTTTCTTCGTTTGGTAGTTGTCGTTGTGTAGTAGAGTGTTATGCGATTTATTACACTTCTTACATTTTGTTTGAGAGAAGCATTTGGTTTCTGCACTGTGCTTAAGACATATACTACATATTTGCTTATTGTGTATGTATGTTAATCGATTGGGTATCTTGGTGTTTAAGAATTGCTCACAGTGATAAATTCAATGACCACTCTGCTTACAGAATTCACAGTTCCACTCCCTTCTGTCTGATTGGAAGTTTCCACCTTGTTTTTTGTATTCTTTGCTTCGAGTCATTGTTTGTTGTTGAGACTCAAGGGTTTGAAATAATTGCTCAAGAAAGTCCATAACATCCTCCAGTTTTTGTATTTGGCTTGGTTTTTCGATGTGTTGCTCATATAATTGTAAGCCCTCCTTGTCAAATTTTCGAAGGAGTAGGTGAGCAAATATTTCATCGTTTTCATTCTTTTCTTTGCCTATTATCGTTTTGATTATGTAAATACATTCATTTGCTGCATCGTGAAGTTTTTGAACACTAGAAGGTGATGTAGCGTTCATCATTGGCATGTCCAGTAAGTAATTTAATTGTGTGGAGAAATTGATTCTTTTATTTTCGTATCTTCTGATCAGAGTCTTCCATGCTTCTTTGTAATTTGCCGAAGATCCTTGTATGAGGCTAGCAATTGAAGTTCGAGCTTCGCCGGCTATACATGATCGCAAGTGATTTAATTTCACAGAATCTGGCACATCATTGTTATTGTGAACCAAATCTATGAACAGGTCAGAGAATATCTTCCATTCTTCAATTTTCCCATCGAATCTAGGCAGTTCAATGTTTGGTGTTCTTGTTGATACATTTGCACATGGATCAGATTTTATGCCCTCATGTTTTCCTTCCAACTTGTCAAGAAGTAATTTCACATCATCTTCCAACTCGATTATATAATTGTCTTCTCTGAATGCCTCTTCTTGTATTGGATTCATGTTAGCCAGCTCAACTTGCAATCGTTCATTCCATCGTTTCACTTTTCCAATCCATATGTTTTTATTATGAGGATGGCCTCTAATTTCGCCTCGTCTATTGTTTTCTTTAAGCTCTCCATTATTGTAGGTATTTTCGTTAACTCTATATGAGTTTTATGATTTGCTATTGTTTTCATCATCATCTCATTCATTTGTTTTTGCTGCAAGTCTAGTCCAGTGGCTAGCTGCTGATTAACAGTTTTTAATTCTGCTAATTTGCTGGATAACGCTGCTTCGCTTATGTCTACACTATCCAGATCTTTGTTTTTCAGCAAATTTTGAATTTTCTGAAAGTAGTTCTCTGCTCCTTTCATCCATTGTTCCTTAAAATACATAGGGAACATCAATAACACCAAGCTTATGAAGTAGCTTGTCATTTTCCTTAAATGCTTGAAGATTCTTTTCAGCATAGACAATAATTTCTTGATTTTTGCTCCGCGTTGTTACACTTTCTCCTTCTTTTAATAATTTTTCAAGGTTTTTTAAGATTTTAACCTGTTTTTCAATTATTTTTAGATGATCTGATGACTTTTTGAATTTGTTTTTTTTTTGTATTATGTTTTTCTGTTTTTTTTTTTCACTTGTCAGTATTTAAGCTCTGACAACGCTTTTTCACTGTATATGATTTTTTTTTTACTTGTCAGTATTTTAGCTCTGACAACGCTAATTTTCACTTTATCAGTATTTGTAGCTCTGATAACGCTAAATTGACACTTTATCAGTATTTGTAGCTCTGATAACGCTAAATTGACACTTGTTCGTTTATTAAAACTCTCTTACCACTGGTGGGGGAAAATTTTTAATATTGCTCGAAGGACCAAATGTTGAGTAAACTCGGTTGTAAGTCGAAATCAATACTAATTTTATTTCACTGTTACTTCTATATATATACAATTTTCTTGTCTTATCTTTCTATTCTTAATGTCTATGTTTCTTATCTTTCTATTCTTAATGTCTATGTTGTTTACTTAAATGTTAAAATGTTATTTATCTGTAGATAACCGTCAGTGTATGCTTAGGATGATCTGTCTTATCTTTATTTTACACACACATTGGGTTATCTATAGATTGGGTATGTTCATGTTTGAACAACTATTATGTCCCAACTGTCTACCGGAATACCTAAGTTTTTCAAAGCGTGAAGTACTTCTGTTGACTTGTCTAACAGGACCTTGATGGAATCGGCTGTTTCTACACTGATTGTAGGCTGATCGAAAACGTTTTAAGACGTGCTGTCACCAAAATCCTTTTATGGTCGTAGCGAGCTACTAAAATTGACCATGCCTGGTCATAATTGTCATTATTGACCTCTAGGTAATCTAACAACGACGCTGCACTACCTTTTAAATACGACTTTAAATACGTTAACTTTTCTATCTTCGACAGAGATGAATTATCATGGATCAGAGCTACATAAAGATCATGAAATGGACGTCAATTGTTGTAATCGCCACAGAAAGTCGGGGGAGTTTATCTTCGGAAGTTTTATATCCCGGACGTTCGACGTCCTTGACTCATTGTGCGAGAAAGATTCCCGAATATTCTGGGATTTGACACCATCTCTTCCATCATCTCTCGATTTTTCACCGAAATGCAAACCATCTAACCTATCTAACTCATCTAACATACAGGCTTTGTAAGAAAGGCAAGTTTCCATCCTACTATCGTAGACTTTCTCACACTCTTTTAAAACCTTCTTATCTTCTTCGGAGCCTTGAAATGTATCATATAAATCGCATATTTTTCTAAAATTTTCTTCCAAGATACTCAAGCGCCCTACTAAATAATTCTTAGTTTTCTGTTCTGAATTCAAATTGCTAAATTTTTCGCAATTTTTCACAATTTGCGAACAAGTGTTCATGAAAATCTTGTACGACGGCGAAGCACTCATTTTAATACACTCAATATTATATAATAAATCAATATAATAAAAGATTATTGCACTCACTATATGTATGTATGTATCAATATAATTTTATATGTATGTAAATGTATGTATTTGTCAATATAGTTTTATAAAATTATTGCACTCACTTTGATCCTTGATTATTTAATTTGTCGATTCAGGTTTCAGGTACTGCGACTCCACAAACAATACTTAAGCACAAATGACTGCAACAATAATTGTTCAAAGTAACAGCACAGGACGACAGCTAATAAACGGCACTCAATAGCGGCAATAACTGGACACTGCAACAATAACTGTACCAAGTAACAGCACAGGACGACAGCTAATAAACGGCACTCAATAGCGGCAATAACTGGACAATGAAGCAATCCTCGAACGGAATGTATGTTTCAATTGACGAAAGAAAAACTTATGCGTCGATTTATGCACTTCAATAGTATTTTTTGTATAGTTTTACTCACATCAATGATTTTAATTGCTCTTCAATTGTTGTTATATTATAGGTGCTCCACTGGACCCACTGGACAGGATTTCAATCGCAGGTATTCGCACGACACACTCACAGTTGCTCCGCTTGACAAACAGCAATTTCCATAAAGTTGACGGCACTCCGGACAATAAGACAGCACACGTAGTATCACAGCTCGATTATATTTTTTATCACAGACTTTTACTTATCACAGTACTTTGTTTTAAATCACAGAATAATAAATATATTATCCGGCTCGAAGGACCAAATGTTAATTCCAAAAAATTTATTTCCAATGAATAAAATAAAACGATGTTTTCTTTTCTATGACGTTATAATGAATATTTTTTTATTTCTCAAGAAAGTTACAAGAAAACAATTATTAATGATGACTTGCAAATTTTGAAAACAGCTGACGATGACATAACTGACGACGCACACTGGGGCAAAAGACCCCTAAACCTGGCAGAAAATCAATTTCTGAAGTTGAAGGTTCTCTACCCAACTAACATTTCAGCTTCGATTCGGTCTAACTAAATATATTTTCGAAGTTCTTTAATACATTTGTAAAGGTTGTTTAAGAACAAAAAGGAGAATATTACACAAGCTCACAAAACCTTTTATGTACTTCTATAAGTGATTCTGAAAATCCTCTTAGAAGTACCATGCACAGATTTTTTAAAGGTGCCAACTTCGTGTATGAACTATTAGAAGTTTAACAGAGTCCTATTCGAAATTGAACTGAAGTTCAAGTTTTGACAGATGGCTTCAATAAAGCTTCGCAAAAATTACAAACGTACGGCTTTTTATGTCTATTACAAGCTTACACTCGAACTTTTACCGAGCCTGAAAAAAACGAAAATAAAAGTAAATTTATATTTCTTTGAAGACGTTTTTCCAACATTTAATCAATTTTAAACCTGAAACTATGTATCACATTGGAATTGGTATTAATTAATGTATTTGGAATAATTTTAAAACATGAATGACATTATACCTTATTTGGGGATCGAACTCGGCATCTCTTGTGTAATAGTCCATCTCTCTACGCACTGGGCCATATTGAATATTATTTAGAAGATGCAAAAACTTAATCAGCCTATTTCTTTCTCAAACTTCAAAATTAACACAAGACTGCGATATACAATACAATTTTGCCAAGGCCATGTTCACACAAGAAAAACAAAACCTAAGCAAATGTCTTAAGTTTCCTTTGTTGGGTTTACCTACAAAATGTTTATTTAATTTTCAGTATTGAGCCCTAATCTTCATACCTAATGGGAGCGCACAAAATATCTTTAAATTGCTGACCGTAGTGATTTGTTTTATATTTTACTTAACTCTTTCTTTGTTTTGATTTGTGTCCTTAAAAACGATTCATTCATTCATATATGTAAAATGTTTGTATTCCTTTTAGTTTGACATTTGTTATGTTAAGTATACATTATGCCTTTCTTCAATATCGTGAATTATTTTCATGTAATATTTACGATTATTATAATATTACATTATTTGTAATAAAACCATCAAACATTTTGGTCAGTTTGCCCATCTATAGTTTTAGGCATTTCCACTTTGAGGGATATATAGAGATATCATGCTGGATTTACATATATGCCTCTTCCAAAGAAATTCACATTTATATCTAATATATGGGCACAGAAGATCAAAATGAAGATAATCATATAAATGCAGCTACATTGTTTGAAAACAAAAAAGTTCTCGGATATTCAGGTTATAACTTCGCACCTGTTTTCGAAACGCTCGTTTATAATTGCAATTCAACTTTTAAGAGCCGAAATGGTTGATCTGAAATTCAGCTGCCTGCTTTCGAAAGTATTTTTTCTCAAATTTTGGTTATTCGTCACTTCAACTTCATCATCGCTAGACTCTAAGGGTAGGCGCGCACATTCAATTTTTAGTTTCGCAACTGCAAAGTTTGTGTTTTGACATAAACTAAACGATTGCCTAAAATGAGTTTGCTATTTTGTGTAACATATAATTACATGCACCTGCGCGGACATTCAACCAAATAATTCATTTGTTTCCTTTAAGCAACCAAACAGTTGTGCAACTAAAAATTGAATGTGCGCGCCTAGCCTTAAGGTTCACAAGGCAAACAATCAAACTAATTGTCTATACTCTATGCTATATATCATAGGGATCTCGATTTATACTCTTGTACTTGCCTGAGTAATATCTAAAAAGTACATGGATGGATTACAATAAATGTGTACAAATAATTAGTTGATGCATGCAATTTAATATTCCTAACTTTAATTAAGATTAAATGTATTAGTTTCTGTTAAGATTCATTTGCAGAGTTCTTAGAAGTTTGAACATTGACATTTTCTTTAAAGACTTTTTGTTAAAGTCTGCTAGGCTTAAGAGACGTATTCTATATAACTCTTAGGAAATTGTTATAGAAACTTTTTGAAAACTCACTGATGTAAACTTCTATATCATATCACATTGCAATATTTATACAAGTTCCAGCTTCTCTATTTTCATTTATAAAACCATATCCGAAAAATTGGTTCTAGTCTCCGAAAAACTTTGTGTCTTCCTTGCAAAAGGTTTAAAAGAAGATGATATTGAAACCGTGACTTCTATATGTAAATAATTTTTGAAGAAGGCTCTTTAGAAGCATTATATAAATTGAAAGTTCCAGCATGTCCATATTTCTAAGCTAATAGAAACTGAAATGTTAGTTGGGTATAAATCCCTTTTAAATTTTATAGAAAATATGATAGAGAATACAAAATAAGAGAGAAGAGAGTCATTCGCATCACGTGATCGCTGTGAGATCATCACGAATCGAGCATTAGTTGACTTGTTGCATTCAAATTCGCACTTGTTTTGTTGTTTTGTGTGACGAAGTTAATTTGTGATTTATTTTTTTTCTGTTAAATATATAACAATAAAACTTTCTGCAATGGAATTAGTAAGCTCAGGTGTGTTATTTTTCATATTTTATTTTGTGTGTACATATTTCTTTCTTATTTTAGTCTGTAGTTGAAAACACGTAAAGTGTTAAAAAAATATGTTTTTTTTTGCCTTTTACTAAAATACCTAAGCGTTTAGTTGAGTTTCCCGTAAGATGCCGCTAAGTTTTATACCTTGTTGTATTCAGTGATTCGTCTAGATTAACAATCTGAAAAAAAAATTTGCCCCAATTTGCCCCCCTTCCTATGGCAAACGTTTATGTTGGTTACGTCATTTTCGAAAAAAAGTGAAATATTTTCGTAATTTTTTTTTAAATTAATTCTTAGGCCGAACAACATCCAAAATCTTGTCTTTAACAAGGCAAGAGCTTTATAATATAATAAAGAGTTCAAGTAGCCAAGGACTTGACAGTCAAATATTGTTTTTTGAGAGAGGAAATTATAAAATTAACCCATTGCACTGGTGTATTTGAAAAAGATGTGAATATAAAAATTAACGTTTTCAAATCAAGATTTAAATCTCGTTGGGAAAAAGATAACCGAACAGAAGCCAGATTTTTAAAGTCCAATAGCGCTTGGCTAAAAACGCCAGTTCTGTTTACTTGCTTTTCACAATCTAAACGGGGTCGCCCAAGAACTTCATTTGAAGAAGGTGCGGACCGAACAAAACGGCAAAAACCTGAAGAATTGAGGAAGTCTACGTCTTTGGCAGAGTTGACATATGCAACAGAAATGAGTTTGAGAGCTTCTGGACAGTCGGAGGCAGAAAAATTGATACGAGAAGTGGCAACCATTCCAAGTCACGCTGAACAATGTAGGAAAGCTATAAAGGAGTCTCTTAAACCTAGTTCAATGAGTGGAGAAGAAGCATTAGCTATGATTATTGAAGCAAATTTATCCCGTTTACAGTATGAAATTATTCGATCGAAAGCTCCAAAAATATTCCCCTCGTATAAAATTGTTTAAGATAGTAAAAAAAAATGCTACCCTAAACCTGACAAAATCAATATATCTGAAACTTCTGTTAATACTGATTTGCAAAGTTTGCTCAATTTAACTATCGAACGTTTGATTATTGTCCAAAAAGAAGTTATAGATTCACTCTCATTTGAAGAATTGAATAATATATGCTTATATTCTAAGTGGGGCTTTGATGGAAGTTCTGGGCATAGTTCGTATAAGCAAGCTTTTCATGGTTTGGACGCTGATGATTCAGCTGTTTGCCTTGTACCTTTACGATTGGTGTCCGGTGCAAAAATTATTTGGCAAAATCCTCGCCCGGGATCAACCAGGTATTGTAGGCCACTAAAAATTGAGTTTCTTAAAGAATCCTCGGAAGTATCTATAGCAGAAAAAAAAGAGTGGATAACCAAATTAAGGAGCTTCAGCCTAGTCTCGTTAAGGTAGACACAAAAACTTTATTCATTAATCACAATTTGATTTTTGCTATGATTGATGGAAAAGTGTGCAATGCCATAACAGAAAACTCATCTACACAAAAGTGCTATATATGTAATGCCACATCAAAAGAATTTAATTCTATTGATGACATGTTAAAAAGGCCGATTAAAACAGAAAATCTCCAATTTGGGTTGTCCGTATTGCACGGATGGATACGGTTTTTTGAATGCCTTCTTCATCTGTCTTATAAATTAAAAATTAAACAATGGCAAGCTAGAGGAGAGGAACATAAAAAAATAGTTGCAAACACAAAGAAGGAAATTCAAAGGCAGTTTCGAGATCGTTTGGGTTTGATCGTAGACAAACCGAAGTCAGGGTTCGGAAACTCGAATGATGGGAACACAGCCAGACGATTTTTTGAAAATGCTGATATTTCTGCTGATATTACAAAGATTGATGTAAGCTTAATCAAAAAAATGCACATCATAATGATAGTCGTTTCATGTGGTCATGAAATTGATGTTCCTAAATTTCGAGAATTCTCGCATGAAACTGCGAAGTACTTCGTGAGTAAATATCCCTGGTACTATATACCACCTACCGTTCATAAGTACTTAATCCATGGGAACGAAATAATATCAACGGCCTTATTACCTATTGGTCAGCTAAGTGAAGAAGCTCAGGAAGCCCGCAACAAAGACTTTAAAAAATATAGAGAACATCATTCCAGAAAAAACAGTCGAGAAAACACGAATGCAGATGTATTCAATTTTTTTCTGTTGTAATCTGATCCTGTTTTAACAAGCATGTGCAGAATTTCAAAAAAAAAGCTACAACATCTACCCCAAGAAGCCATCAGTTTGCTTATATCCCCATCTGCAATAACACAAAACCAAAATGCTGAAGAAAATGTACTTAACGAGAGTGATTATGAAGAATTATAATGCTATAATGTATACAAATATATTGTAATATTAACTATAATAAAAGTTTATTTAAATGTACAGGTTTTTTTAAAATTTTTATTTCGAATTGCTAATTCAAACATATTTTGATACATGATTCAAAAGTCATAAATTTCTTCATATCATACAATTTTTTTTAAAGTGGGCGTTTTTAGTGGGCGTGTCCATAAGTTGATTCAAAACTATCCATAGGTGGGTCTCAAGAATGTTCATGCAAAATTTCAAGCCTTTAGCTGTATTAATTGATTTAATGCCAGCTTTAAGGCTATTTTGCCCCATTGTGCGACGCGAAGACTTCCTAAGGGTGCGTGCAAATATGCCTGAATTTACACGTAACAGAATTTTTTTTCTAAATAATTTTTTTTAAAAATTGGTACACATAAACTTTCCAGATTTCTTTTTATTTTCACTTGCGATATACATACATACATAATGTATGTAGGTACTGTAGTTCAAGTTTTGCATTTGAAAAAAAAAATAACTCGAGATTTAGATCAAAGTTACTTACGATGATAGAGAGAACACGAAAAATATTTTTTTTAAATAACAAAAATTGTTTCTGAAAAATTAGTGTAATAAAAACGTTTGAGCGATTAATTTTTGAAAATATTTCCTAGAATCTTTATTGTTAAATACCTAAAATTGGCATCCCACATTTTTTTTAGAACGATTTTAAAGAAATTTCTTATATACAAAATTAGTTTAATAATAAAACATTGTTTAAACTTTGTTCGTATACATTCGAAGTTTTCGTATTTATGATAATAAAATGTATAGTTTAAGAATTTTTATTTTAGTTTTATAAGTTAAAAAAATCTATGTAGGTGAAAAACCTTAACAGTCGTGTTCTTGCTTTCAGTTTAAGCACAAGTTTATTTTTGCTCTAGTATTTATCTCTCGCAATTATCTTTCATAATGAGTTCAGTGTGTGGATCGTGTACCAAATCACTCGATGATAACAAAATTGTCCCGTGTGGTATATGTGGTTCCTTATTTCACCTAACCTGTTCTCTTCTTAAACCCCATGAATTTGAAACCCTAAGATCGAATCTTAATATTTTCTGGAGATGTGATAATTGTAATAAAGTTTCTTTGTCTTTATGGCAAAATAAACTAAATTCTGCGCTCCTGCTTTTGCAAAAGTCTATTGATAGCTATAAACAAATTGACTTTTTCAATGATATAAACACTGTGAACAATTTAAAACAATTCAATAATTCTGACACAAAAAGACAAGTGCGAGCTACAACTATGCGTCAACGAGCCCTGAATGCTAATGCTCAAATAAATAAACCTGCGAGAACAACAAAAAATATGCATTCTGCTCCACTACCAAATCGTTTGTCTTTAAACAAAAATATAAAGTGCACCCCTTCACCCTCCTCCATCCCATCAGTCTCTTCTAAGCTGAGTGGCAGTAAAAACCCACAAAAAATGCAATCTGTCGAACCGAAACAACAACAAGCATCGTCTTCTTCTAACCTTTCTTCCTCTACATTACGAGCTCAGAGCGAAATAAATTTGGAGAGTAAAGACGTCAACGATTGCCGTGGCTGTGCTTGTGTGTCACATTCTGCATGCCCAGATTTAAACTCAGAAAAAAACCTGTTTTCTGCTGTTGGTGTCGCTGCAATTGAAGCTTCTGGGGGAATGGACGTTGCACTAGTCGTAGAAAAGAAATCTCATTCTGATGACAACACACCTATCGGTGATTTAGCCCTTGCTGACGATGCCGCTGCTCTTGCAAATGTTGATATGAGTAATCATATAACAACAATTAATGAGGATAAATTAAACAATAATATGGATAAAGCAAACTTTTCTATGTCCAAGGTTGCCAAGATGGGTAAAAATATTGACCCATGTACTCTGAGCAATAACGTCATTAGGAAAAGGAAGTGGTTTCATTTATCTAGTTTTAAGCCTAATACAATGCCTGAAGACATAAATTCCTATAATTCTTCGAAAACTGATCTGGACACATCACTTTTTCATTGTTACAAATTGGTGAAACATAACGAAAAACATGATGATTTGTCAAGGTTAAAGTTTGTAAATTTCAAGATCGGAATCCCTTTGGAATTTGTTAATGTGATTTTCAACTCAGAACTCTGGCCAAACGGAGTAAAAATTCGCAAATTTAAATTCCAGCCTACAAACCAGGAATTGCGTCAAAGCCATGATAATTTGTCAAAAAACGAATCTCCTCCTGTGGTGATGTTGGAAAGCTAACTAGCTTAAACAAATTTGCTGTTGATTCTTCTGTTGCTGCTGCTCTTGTTGTTGATGTTGTTAATGCTGGTGTTGTTGCTGCTACTGACTTCATTTCTGATTTTGATGAAGTTGTATTAATAGATGTTCCTGAGTTACATAATAAATCTAATGTTGCTGGTGATATAGATGCTAATGTTGCTGTTGATTTTGTTGCTGAGGTTGTTGTTGTTGATGTTTTTGCTGCTGATTCTGTGGTTGCTGATGATGACATTGTTCCTGATGATGGTGTTGTTGCTGCTCTTGGTGTTGATGCTGTTGATGACGGTGTTGTTGTTTCTGATAATGCTGTTGTTGGTGAAGGTTTTCTTGATGAAGGCAATATAGTCTATTCTGTTGCTGATGATGTCGTTTCCGATGATTGTATTGCTGGAGTTGTTGTTTGTGGTAATATTGGTGCTAATGAAGAAAATGATATTCCCATGGTTAATGCTAAATTCTCCTGCTACTATCAAAACGTTGGGGGCATGCGCACCAAATCTAACAGCTTCTGGCTTGCCTCCTCAGATTGTTCTTATGATTTAATATCTCTCACTGAAACTTGGCTGTGTGATGCGCAGTTTAATGTGTTCCGGAAAGATCGGCATTTGCCGGGCATAGATGTCGTTGGTGGAGGATTAATGATGGCTATTCGATCTGATTACCTTAGTCAGGAAATACCTCTGCAGCATTCCTCAGTCGAGAAAATGTGTGTTCGAGTCGATCTGCTAGATAATAGAGTTGGTTTCAGTTCTCAAAGTATTTATATATTTTTATCTTATATTCCGCCTAAATTTAATAATGAAATCTATAACTTACATTTTATTAACATTTTTAATATCTTAGAATATATTAAGGATATAGATCATGTAGTTATTTTAGGTGATTTTAATTTTGGCAATGTGAATTGGATTTATTCGCATGAAGACAAATGTATGGTTCCTCTTAACGTAAATAGTAATACCGAATCAGATTTTTTTGATTCAATTATTTCTCTTGGCCTAGTGCAAAACAATAATGTAAAAAAATTCAATCGAAAGGACACTTGACTTAGTATTTATTGATAAAATTGCTAACGCTGAACTCTGCGCAGTTGACATTCCTCTATTAGAAAATATTATACATCATAAAGCAATTCAGTTTAACTTTGATTTTGTATGTAAAATTGCTAAATTTGATAATGGTGATTACAAGTTCGATTTTGTAAAGGCTGATTACATTGGTATCAATAAATTTTTATCAGAAATTGAATGGAATTCTACATTTAATAGTAATTTAGAAGAAAACTTTTATTATCTCGTGGGTATTATAAATAATGCCTTTACTAACTTTGTACCAATAAAAAAAGTTAGGAAAAACAACAAACCAATATGGTTCAATAGACGCCTTCTAAACTTAAAGAATGCAATGAATAAAAAACACAAGAAGAGTAAGGCTAACCCATCTTTCCATGATGAATATTTGAGAACAAAGAAAGAATTTGAGTTCTTAAAAAAGTTCTTATTCAAACAGTATCTTTTATCTGTTGAAACTGATATGAGGAGTAATCCGAAGGCATTCTGGTCATTCCTTAATAGTAAGAGAAAAACAGTTTGTTATCCCAAAAATACGAGTATGACGTACGAAGGCGCAGTTGCAAAGTGTGAAGAAGATATTTGTGTCATGTTTAGTTCGTTCTTTCAATCTAATTTTGTTGAGGATGTAGATTCTACAGTTTTTGATTATAATATTTTAAGGGGGTGTAATATAACGGATCTTGGCAGTTTAATTTTATCTGAGAATGAAGTGAAAGCTGAGTTGTTGAGTCTGGATTCAAATACTGTTAGTGGTCCTGACAACATACCACCTTTATTTTTTAAAAAATGTTCTGACTCTATTGCTAAAGCACTTACCTTGATCTTTAACTTATCCTTGCAAACAGGTGAATTTCTGGATTCTTGGAAAGTTTCTCTTATAACTCCAATATTCAAATCCGGGTCAAGGCAAAATATATCCAATTATCGGCCTATATCTAAATTACCGTTGATTCCAAAAATTTTTGAGGCAATAGTAAAAAGAAGAGTTTATTATGAGGTGAAAAACTATATTTGTGAACAACAACATGAGGTTTTTACCGGTAAATCTACAACTACTAATTTGACGTTATTTTCGAATCATATAAGACTGGGATTAGAAAATCGTTGTCAGGTGGATGTTATATTTACTGACTTTGCTAAAGCCTTTGATAGGGTTCAACATCAAATTCTGATTAAAAAGTTACAATTGATGGGATTTCATTCGTCACTATACTTAAGTGGTTTTCGAATTATTTAAATGGTCGGAGGCAATTTGTTCGTATTGGTAATGAAGTGTCAAAGGTTATCTTTAATCGTTCGGGAGTTCCGCAGGGTAGTCATTTACGTCCTATATTGTTCCTTCTTTTTATTAATGACCTTCCTTTGTACTTAGAGCATTCATACTGCTTACTGTACGCGGATGACCTGGAGATTTTTAAGTCCTTAAATAGCATTAATGACTGTAGACTTCTTCAGGAGGACCTTAATAATGTTAGTAATTGGTGTATGATAAATAGACTGCATTTTAATATTTCTAAATGTAATATACTTTCATTTTTCATGTGTCGCAATCCTTTTTATTTTAACTATTCGATCGCGAATTCTGAACTCATGGATTTAAAATGGATTTAGCTGTGATTCTTGATCATAAACTTAACTTTTTACATCATTATGGCTATATAATTGCTAAAGCCCATGCAATGTTATGATTTCTTAAAAAGAATTCCCAAGACTTTTCAGATCCTCATGCTTTAAAATCTATGTACACATCCTAAGATCAATATTGGAATACTGCTGTGTAATATGGGATCTTTGAGTATATATAATAATATGGAGGGCTCGTTTCTATTCCAAATGCGTGACTATCATAGGGGGCGCTACTCAAATTTGTGTAAGACAAAGTTATTGCCGAGTGCTTCATATCACATGGGACGGAGAACTATATGCGAGGAGGAGGATACGGCTGTATCCTTAACTTACAGAAAGTGAGCCAGCGACCCCTATCACAACTTCAAGTACTACAATGCATTAGGGATAGGAACGAGCCCTCCATATTATATATACTCAAAGTATGGGATCCATATTATATAGGTCACAGTAAGAGAATTGAAAACGTTCAAAAGAGATTTACGCGTTTTGCTATTGGAAAGCTGGATTGGAATTTTTCTCCTGCTTATATAAGTCGTTGTTAGCTTCTTGGGTTGATTGAACTTGAAACCAGAAGAAAATATTGTTTAATAATTACTACGTTTATATGGAGAATTGAATCGGAATTGAATCAGGATTTAGCTCCATGTATACCTGGATCGGATTGAAATAGGATTTCTCGATCCGATCCCACTAAACGAGCTGAATCGAATCGAAAATATGCATGTATACCAGAATCGAGGAATCGAATCGAATCCGAATTGAGATTTCGATCCAGGTGAAATGGGATCGAAATGACAATATGGTTTTGTACATGCACTCGATTCTTCGATTCCTCGATTCTGGTATACATGCATATTTTCGATTCGATTCAGTTCGTTTAGTGGGATCGGATCGAGAAATCCTATTTCAATCCGATCCAGGTATACATGGAGCTAAATCCTGATTCAATTCCGATTTAATTCTCCATATAAACGTAGTAAGTGTCATTTCGATCCCATTTCAATTCGATCTCTCGATCCAGTGCCACCATATACCTGGATCGAAATCTCAATTCGGATTCGATTTGATTCCTCAATCTTCTCTTGTAACCGGGGTAAATGCTGGCCAGAGACGTCCTTACATGCGGTCTCCACTTGCGATGAATCCAGAGCATGCTTTAAAGCATGCGTTCATTATCGCTAGTAGAGACCGCCATCGCAGCTATATTTTCATCGCTTGCGATAGAAAGTATGCTCTCATCGCATACCATCCATCGCTTGCTTTATCGCAAGGAGAACTGTCATATTGTTCTGGCGTAACCAAATTTAATTTAACTGAGTTTGAGTTTTGCGTGCGAAGAAAGCTTTTGCTTGGGGTTTACGTTTTTCAAACAAAATTAAAAAAAAATCTGATTTGAAATTGTCCATAGAACTCATTTATATCCATTAAAATTATTCACTATACTAAAAAAGTATGCGATGAAATGCCCAGCCACAAAAATCTGACAGTTCTTCTGCTCTCTGCTTTCTGCTTTGGCTATTGCGATTGCGATGGATTTATCGCTAGTGGAGACGGCTTGTTATGAATCAAATTGTTTGTCCTCCTTTACTATCTCTTTTCAATATTTATTCTCCGGTTAGATCTATAAGATCTAGAGATTTTTTCTTTATTGAGTACCATAGAACGAATTATGGCTGTAGTGATACCATTGTATATATAAACTATAGTACTCTCATGAAGAGGAACGAACGATGCGGCACCATACGAGCGTATTCCATAACTTTTTACGTAGAGTTGTGGAGAGTAAGGACAAACGATAATCAGGAAGGGGTGATAATATTTTCGGTAAAAGCAAACCGAAGGTGCAGAACAAAGCGACGACAAGAAAGCTATTTTCTGTTTCCTTTTTATCAATTTTCTATACAAATAAGTATGGGGTGGCATTTTTTGCTTCACGCATAGAGAAAAAACGGTATATTGCTAGGTTTGATTTTTTGCGTTGTATTTATATTGGAGCAAATGTAGGATTTTTATTCAAATACACGAATTCTTAAACGGTTACCACTCAGAACAATTATTTTGTGTAGATAGATAATTATTTTTGTAGGCAGATTTTTCAAATGCAGAATTTTGAGAATTGGAGTTTTGAGTATTATTCTAAAATACAGAACAATTAGGTTTATTGAAAGCTAAAATTTTGAAGAGTAGAATTTTGGAATGCAGAATTTTGGGAAATTAAATTTTGAAATGCATAAAAATTAATAAGTAAAATTTTGAAAGCAGAAGTTTGAAAAAGGAATTTTGAAATGCAGAAAGTTTAGTAAGTAAAATTTTGCAAAGGCAAATTTTGAAATGCAGAATTTTAGGAAATAATATTTTAAAATTTTGTGCTTTTTTACTTAGTAATTAAAATTTTGAAATGCAGAATTTTGAGAAGTAGAATTTCGAAATGCGGAATTTGGAGAAGTAGAGTTTCGAAATGTAGAATTTTGAGAACTTTAGTTTTGACTAAAATCACAAACATCACGAGTATGCAATTTTTAACTCGCTAAGATGCCTAGTTTAGCCAGAAATCACGTTAGAAGATGTCAACTTTGGGGGGTCTACGAAGCTCCGTTTAGCCGCAAATCGCATTTAAAGATAAACATTTGTTTTTCGAAAAAAAAAAATATTTTCACATTTTGTACTTCTAATGGAAGAAAAATATATGTATGTATTAAATGTATTTTTTTTTTGTTGGTTAATTTGTAATAGGTAAACTTCAACTACTAAATCAGAAAAAATCAATTTCTGCTAAAATAATTAACATGGCGATTTTTAAATGTGGCAACCATGTCTTATTTTTTCATATTTCAGCCGTTTTTTAGAGGCAAATGGATATGTATAGGTGTTTGAGCAGCATTATACATTAATTGCCAATAAATTTTCGTGTTTTTTCTCATAATCATTGTCTGTGCGATTGGCAGTGGTTATTTATTTTAAGGTAATGGTTGAAAAAAAAATTTCAAAATATGGGTATTTTTTGTAAACCCCCATGGAACCATTTTTTTTTGTTTTTCATTGTATCAAAAACGGTACAACCGATTTCGATAATTTCTTTTTTTGCTAAAGCTCCCCAAAAACTTAAATAGAATTGTGTATTAAAATTTTAAAAACAAAAAATTTTGGATTTTTAAAATAAACTTTTCACAACTCAATATTTCGAAAACCCCATGCTAGATTTTTTTTAAACTTGATAAGTAAAAGTTTATCAATCTACAAGATGTCAGAAAAAAATTTATTTTACGTAAAAATAAAGGTACCCACCATGCAAATGTAAAAAATGGTTTTCAAAAATCGTATTTTTCTCGAAAACGGCGCCTGGAATTTTGATACATTTTTTTCTTTGTATGATCTTTAATTTAAATTTTGAAATTAAGATATTACAGCTTGTACCTACCATAGAACCATTTTTTCAAATTTTGACATTTGACAATTTTCTCATTATCGAAATTTTGTATAGAGATGCTTCCAAAAAGTTTAAAAACATTGCGTCTCAAAGCTTTGAAAAAAATATATTTTTAATTTTTGGAAAAAAAGTATTGTTTTTCTCGGAAAATTCGATATCTCAAAAACGGCTCAATATTTTTATGTGGAAAAAATTTAACTCGAGATTTTGATCAAAGTTGACTTTATGATGATAGAGAAAACGAAAAAATATTTTTTTATCTAAAAAAATTGTTTTTGAAAAATCAATGTCTTGAAAAAGTTTGAGCGATTAATTTTTGAAAATATTTCCTAGAATCTTTATTTTTAAATACTTAAAATTAATATCCCAAATTTTTTTCTAGAACAATGTTAAAGAAATTTCTTATATTTAAAATTAGTTTAATAATAAAAGGTTTTTAAAACTTCGTTTGCATAAATTCGTACTTTTTATATTTATATTAACAAAATACAAAAAAAAAAACAAAATTTTTATTTTAATGAATTAATAATTTCCAAATTTGATGAAAATTCGTAGACAAACATTAAAAGAAATATTTGTTTGTTCAAAATTCGCAGGGCAAATATCTTATTTTTTTACAAAATATATGGATAAAAACTATTTTTTATAAAAAAAAAACGTTTATTTTTATTTTCAAAGTTTTTCATGCGGGGTGCATCAATAATTTTTTTAAAATTGACACCATATTTCTTTTTTTTTTAATTTTTCTAAAATTGCTTATTGAAAGGTATCTGATTTTTTTAAATATGTCAATAATAATTTTATTCTATTTATTCTAATTTTTTTTTAATTAATTTAAGTTTTCTAAAATTATTTTTTTCTCGAAAAACTTATTTGATTTTTTTTTCACAATTGCTTTATGTGAATATTTATACATTTCTGAAATTGTTTATATAAACATAAAAAGTATTAAACATTTTCTATATTTTTTGCAAACAAAGTTTATATGAATAAATTTTAAAAACTGGTCTATACCTATATCAAATTTCTTTTTTTTATTTTTAATTATATAAATACCTATGAACGCATAAAAATATTTTTTTTGTAATCAAAATTATTTTCTACCATACCATATTTTATATAGGTATGTACATATGTAAAAGCTATTTAATAAAAATATAGGTATACGTACCTATTAGATTTGCTTAAAGAAATAGTTTTATACCTACATATATATGTACATAATTATATTAATTGCAAAAAAAAAAACAATTTCCACTACCTTATCACCCACTGCATCTAATGTAGGCAGTTAAAATAGTTGATTGCAATTATTATTTTTGTTCTTCAAAATTACACCAATTATTATACTTTTGAATAACAAAAATAATAATAATTGCAATCAACATAGGTAAGTTACCTAATATATTAAGATAAAGTTCCTATGTAGATATACTGAAATTCAAAAAAGCCTAATCCTATCAAGAATCAATTTTCAAAATTATTCCTACTTAAATCTATTCAAATAGGTATGTTTGTCCATACAAATAAAAAGCAACGTTGTATTTTGGTTAGATATGCCGAAATTGAACAACCTTGCTTTGTTGCGTATGAAATACCAAAAACAAAACAAATATTCTTGACAAAAAAATATAACAACAAAACACACAGAAGATCCCTCAAAAGAAAAATGATACAAAACAAATTTTATTTTCTCTTTCTCGTCTTTCTCATTGCCAGAGCTGATAAAATTTTCTCGCTCTTCCTCAATTACTACCCCACCCTAAATCAAAAGTCTCCACGACAATATTTTCCTACGACAGCGCCCTCGGTAGAGTGTATTCCATAACACTTTTTTCTGTTCCATGAGAGTACTATAGTTTATATATACAATGGTGATACCATTGCTAAATCCTGTACTGCTTATAACTCTATTTGCAATATGTAATCGACCTCAGTGAAACTAGGAGTATTTTTAAACATAATGTCCTCAACGTAATTTAAGTCCATGAATACTTGTACATATTATTTTATATTATTATTATAATTATTATTATTGTTATTATTATTATTATTATTATTATTATTATTATTATTATTATTATTATTATTATTATTATTATTATTATTATAATTATCATTATCATTATTATTATTATTTAATATCTTCAATTTTATAATATAAGTTATTGGTAGTCTGATAGAAATAATCGACAGATGAAATAAATAAGAATAAATAAATTATAACTTTTTAAAATTGATATTTCGTCTGCTGAATACTTAAGTGTCCCATATATGTACATAAAAATTATTCTTCAGAAAACGAATTTTAAGTTTTGAAAAATAATTCTGTTATTTTTTACTTTACAATTCCGACTTTTGAATTTTAATATACATTAATTGAAAACTCCTTTTTGGTATTTTGAAGTCCTGATGTCAAGAAACGTCACGGTTATTTAAAAAAAAAATTAAGTTTGAAAAAAACTCAGAAATAGATATAGAACCCTCTTCCATGCGAATGAAAACTAAATTTCAAGTTTCCTATGGATATAGGACACTTATGCACTGGATATTCAGAAATCAACGAAAGCAAAAATAGTAAAAAAAACTCAAAATTTCTAGCATTATTAATTTTTATAATTTTACTTTGAGTGATAAAAACATAAAACAAAAAGTAATATTAATTTAGTGGCTATGCCTTTCTATATACCACATTGGATTATTCTTAAGTCTATAAGAAACGTATGAAAATGATAAAGTATTTTAACACTTAATTATGAAAAATACTGAACATGAACCTTGGTCCATAAAATTTTCTTGAAAAATACATTCAATTTTATTCGGAATTAGTTTTAAAAATTCTTCAACATTCGTAAAAGTAAGTTTTGGTACTTTTTCACACTTTTTTTAAATTAAATTAGTTTTTTTTTCCCTTTTTTGTTTTATTCATTTTAGTAAAAAAAAAATGCAGTTGGGCATTTAAGCATTAAGCGTGTGTTTTAAAAACTTTTATACAAAAATTGCCCCACCTAGTACACATTTTGGAAATACGGCAAATAAGCATCAAAAGAACCCAAAAATGTATGTTTTATAGAGCAAAAGTGCTTTCTGTAACTTCGATAATAATGAAGATAGAGCAACGGGCATAACGCCAAACGATAGAGAATATTCGAATAAGTATAACTGCATCTTTAACTCAGTTTTCCGAAAAAGTGGTCTGTTGGGCACTTAAATATTCGGTCGGCAATTTGCCCTGAATTTAGAACAAACATCAATTTTATAAATAAAAAGGTCACGATGAAAGAAAACAGTTATACCTTTTTTTATTTAAATGAATTAATAATTTCCAAATTTGACTCAAATTCGTAGACAAACATGAAATATTTGTTTGTTCAAAATTGGCACACCTTATATCTTATTTTTTACAAAATATATGGATAAAAACTATTTTTTGTGAAAAAAGTTTATTTTTATCAAAAAAAAAATTTCATGTGGGGTGCATCAATAAATTTATAAAATTGATTCACTAAATTTCCTTTCTTTTTTTGTAATCAAAATTATTTTCTACCATACCAAATTTCTTCTGTTTTATTTGATATTACCTACATAGGTAGGTATGTAGAAATGTAAAAGCTATTTTCTTTAATAAAAATATAGGTACATATACGTTAGGTAGCTATTTGATTTTCTTAAAGAAATAGTTTTATACCTATATATGAACCTACGTACATAATTATATTAATTGCAAAAAAAAACAATTTCCACTACCTAACCACCCACACTGCATCTAATGTAGGCATTTAACCTAGTTGATTGCAATTATTATTTTTGTTCTTCAAAATTTCACCAATTATTATACTTTTGAATAACAAAAATAATAATAATTGCAATCAACATAGGTAAGTTACCTACTTTGAGTATATATAATATGGAGGGATCGTTTCTATTCCAAATGCGTGACTATCATAGGGGGCGCTACTCAAATTTGTGTAAGACAAAGTTATTTGACAGCTGAAACCAAAAAAAAGTTTTTGGCAGGATTGATTGCCTTGCGGGAAGATACTAATGTCGATTTCCTTTACACATGAGAAATCAATTTCTGTGTGAAGATTTCGATCTCTCGACAGATTTCACGTTCCTTTACACCAAAGAAATCGATTTTTTTGTGACAGAGATCAAATCCCTCAAATACCTATTTGAAGAAGGATTTACATGAATACGAAATACGCACACCAAAAGAAAAAATTTTACAAGGGATCGAAATCCCTAGTGAGTAAAGGAAATCGACATTAGTTTGAACAAAAGAATAGCATACAAATTAACAAACAAAAAAACATTTTATTATTCAATATTTTTGTATCATTAAACAACCAAATAAACACTAAAACTTTTTCAAGCTAAATATTTCTACAAATTTATTTTTTAAATCCAACTAAAACTCATTACACCTTGAGTTCGTCTTCGAATTTGGACTCGTTTTTCGTTTGGAATTGTGCCAGCTTTTCAATCTTTACCTCATTACAAAGGTGACACCAACCACTTGCAGGGAATGGATCGCTGATGTCGGAAAAATCATTCTGCTGTTCATCTCTCTTAGTCGAGGCTAAATTACTGCAGTCCAGCTGTTGAAAGATCTCCCGATTGTAGTCGCCATCCTTGGTAAATCTATTGTATTGGTCACATTGTGGGGATAAGCTATTCGCCTCCAAATAGGGAACTTTAATATTTTGCTTACAAAACTAGCAACTAACAGTCACTTTAAAGTTTGATCTTATTTTTACGTATAATTTGTAAAGAATTAAAACAGTCACAAAGCTTATTGATATGCGTTTTTTTCGGTTTTTTGCAAACAAGACTGAAAATTTATCGAGTGCTTCATATCACATGCGATGGCGAACGATGTGCGAGGAGAAGGTAAGCACAAATTGACAGCATACAGCTGTATCCTTAACTTACAGAAAGCGAGACTGCGACCCCTATCACAACTGCAAGTACTACAATGCATTAGGGATAGGAACGAGCCCTCCATATTATATATACTCAAAGGTTACCTAATATATTAAGTCCCCTATTACACGTTGCCTCATGAGACATGTCTCATTTTTGAATTTCCTTTTAAATTTGTATCCCGTGAAGCAAAAGCTATTACACGTTGACTCATGTCTCATGAGACTCATGTCTCAAATTTGGTAGTTGTTCGTGTTTCTTAATGCACAACACAACATAAAACTATTATGAGAAGAAGAAACGTCAAAATGAGACTACTAAAAATCAGCCCGGTAGCGTATTGCCAAACTGTATATCAGCACAGATCTCCTTAGTCTGTGCTCAGCCATTTTCTGCTCACCTAATTTGAAAGTATTGTAGAGCAAACTGTATGCTTCCACAGAGCGCTCTGTGGTCACATGCAGTTTGCTTGTAAAATATTAAAAAAGGTGAAGCAAACTATATACTATTTCAGATCGAGCAAAGTACCTGTGATAACAGAGCCATCGTTCACGTTGGTGTGGTTATTGTGTGTGGTGTGTGGTGCCGTGACATAAGGCCAAGTGACAAAAGGCCAAATTTGTCTGTGACTTAAGGCCAAACATAAAATGTTTTGTCTTGAGCAACAGTACCTTGGGTGGCCCGCTTCGCGGGTTTTCAGGATTTTAACTCCCTTTTCGAGGCTCACACCCGCTCACGCAACTTCGTTGCTCCGCTTAGGGTATGTTCAGTCGCCAGGCAGGCGCCTGTAGCAACAGTTTTGTATTTTACATTAATTGGAGTAAACAGCTAACAGTTACATATGTACTGCTGCTCAGGAAAATTGTTGCTACAGGCGCCTGCCTGGCGATTGAACATACCCTAAGCGGAGCAACGGAGTTGCGTGAGCGGGTGTGAACCCCGAAAAGGGAGTTAAAATCCTGAAAACCCGCGAAGCGGGCCACCCAAGGTACTGTTGCTCAAGACAAAACATTTTATGTTTGGCCTTAAGTCACAAACAAATTTGGCCTTTTGTCACTTGGCCTTATGTCACGGCACCACACACAATAATCACACCCAACGTGAACGATGGCTCTGTAATCACAGGTACTTTGCTCTTAGTTTCCTGAGCAAAATGTATACCAACACAGAAAAATCTGCTTTTGATCTGACACAGTATATAGTATGCTCTTAATTTGAATGAGCATTCTGTAGTCTATTATAGAGCGTCGGAGCTCTGTACTGATATACAGTTTGGCAACACGCAGCCCGGTACTCACCGAGAATATTTTTTTGCATCTCATTTCCTCATAGCTGTATTCTTTTTCGCACTTATGTGAGCCTCGTCTCGTGAGACATCGTGTAATAGGGGACTAAGATAAAGTTCCTATGTAGATATACTAAAATTCAAAAAAGCCTAATCCTATCAAGAATCAATTTTCAAAATTATTCCTACTTAAATCTATTCAAATAGGTATGTGTGTCCATACAAATAAAAAGCAACGTTGATTTTGGTTAGATATGCCGAAATTGAACAACGTTGCTTTGTTGCGTATGAAATAGCCAAAACAAAACAAATATTCTTGACAAAAAAATATAACAACAAAGCACACAGAAGATCCCTCAAAAGGGAAATGATACAAAACAAATTTTATTTTCTCATTCTCGTCTTTCTCATTGCCAGAGCTGATAAAATTTTCTCGCTCTTCCTCAATTACCACCCCACCCTAAATCAAAAGTCTCCACTACAATATTTTCCTCCGACAGCGCCATCGGTAGAGTGTATTCCATAACATTTTTTTCTGTTCCATGCTTTGAGTATATAATATGGAGGGCTCGTTCCTATCCCTAATGCATTGTAGTACTTGAAGTTGTGATAGGGGTCGCTGTCTCACTTTCTGTAAGTTAAGGATACAGCCGTATCCTTCGATTTGTGCTTACCTTCTCCTCGCATATAGTTCTCCGTCACATGTGATATGAAGCACTCGGCAATAACTTTGTCTTACACAAATTTGAGTAGCGCCCCCTATGATAGTCACGCATTTGGAATAAAAACGAGCCCTCCATATTATATATACTCAAAGGTTCCATGAGAGTACTATTGGCACCTGGTTAGTTGCTTTCCACACCACCTGGAAGTCAGTGTGTGTACTGGCAAATGGAGATAGATTTTTTTACGTTTTGTCGTTCAATGTATTTCCCATAAGAAAAAAGCAAAAAGGAGCTCGAAAAACATAAATTTTACTAATTAATTTTATATGAACGGGTATCAATATTATGATTTTAACAGAATAATAATATGTGTTTATTTCTAAAACAGGTGGAAAATATATCAAAAACATAATTAATCCTGTGCAATTTGTACTAAAAAAAAGTAAAGAAATTGCAAAAAAACAACAAGAAATACTTAAAAAAATTGATTACATGAATTTTTTGAATTAAGTCACAAAAATAACAAAGTTTCTTACATTTTCCTGCTTTTTAATTTGTCTTTTTTATCATAGAAACTTGTTATCAAGAAAAAATAAAAATTTCACAAAACATGAAAACACTAGCCTTGTTTTTTTGGAAAAGTTATCCGTAGTACAGTAGGATTTTATATAAATAAAAAATACCACATCCACAGTAGGATCACTGCCGAAACTCGAATAAACGTCAAATTTCTATCCGCAGCAGGATTTCACTTCTCCTTTTATCGGCAGTGATCCTACTGCGGATGTTGTGTTTGTTATTCATATAAAATCCTACTGTACTACGGATAACTTTTCCAAAAAAACACGGCTACTAAACGATGTACACCGACTCGAGTTGAAAACTTAATAGAAGTAGTATTAGTAAACTTTACTGTGTTTTTTGTGTTACATTTGTTTTCTTATATTAAATAGAAATTTAATTACACTTGAAAAAATTGCTGGCTTAGAATTGGCCAGGCCACACAGGAGTTTTATGTTTGTTTTATTTTAAATTAAATAGATAATTATTGATTTATAAGGACAAATATTCTACCTTGAGACTAAAATACGGCTGGTCAAAGAAGACCATACAAATTGTTTCTTAACAAAATTGTTTCATCTGTCATTCACATACGATATGTTTACGATTTTTGAAGCTAAATTACAAAAGATTAATTAAGTTTCTTACTATATTTTCAATTTGATTTAGAAATAAACACATATTACTATTCTTTTAAAATCATAAAATGCATACCGTTCATATAAGACTGATTAGTTAAATCAATGTTTTTCCGACCCTTTTTTGCTTTTTTCTTATGGGAAATACATTGAACGTCAAATCGAAAGAAAATCTATCTCCAATTGAAGGTTCACGCGCTGACTGCCAGGTGCCGTGACTCCATGTGTCAATATTATAAAAACTATTGACACATGGAGTCACGGCACCTGGCAGTCAGCGCGTGAACCTTCAATTGGAGATAGATTTTCTTTCGATTTGACGTTCAATGTATTTCCCATAAGAAAAAAGCAAAAAAGGGTCGGAAAAACATTGATTTAACTAATCAGTCTTATATGAACGGTATGCATTTTATGATTTTAAAAGAATAGTAATATGTGTTTATTTCTAAATCAAATTGAAAATATAGTAAGAAACTTAATTAATCTTTTGTAATTTAGCTTCAAAAATCGTAAACATATCGTATGTGAATGACAGATGAAACAATTTTGTTAAGAAACAATTTGTATGGTCTTCTTTGACCAGCCGTATTTTAGTCTCAAGGTAGAATATTTGTCCTTATAAATCAATAATTATCTATTTAATTTAAAATAAAACAAACATAAAACTCCTGTGTGGCCTGGCCAATTCTAAGCCAGCAATTTTTTCAAGTGTAATTAAATTTCTATTTAATATAAGAAAACAAATGTAACACAAAAAACACAGTAAAGTTTACTAATACTACTTCTATTAAGTTTTCAACTCGAGTCGGTGTACATCGTTTAGTAGCCGTGTTTTTTTGGAAAAGTTATCCGTAGTACAGTAGGATTTTATATGAATAACAAACACAACATCCGCAGTAGGATCACTGCCGATAAAAGGAGAAGTGAAATCCTGCTGCGGATAGAAATTTGACGTTTATTCGAGTTTCGGCAGTGATCCTACTGTGGATGTGGTATTTTTTATTTATATAAAATCCTACTGTACTACGGATAACTTTTCCAAAAAAACAAGGCTAGTGTTTTCATGTTTTGTGAAATTTTTATTTTTTCTTGATAACAAGTTTCTATGATAAAAAAGACAAATTAAAAAGCAGGAAAATGTAAGAAACTTTGTTATTTTTGTGACTTAATTCAAAAAATTCATGTAATCAATTTTTTTAAGTATTTCTTGTTGTTTTTTTGCAATTTCTTTACTTTTTTTTAGTACAAATTGCACAGGATTAATTATGTTTTTGATATATTTTCCACCTGTTTTAGAAATAAACACATATTATTATTCTGTTAAAATCATAATATTGATACCCGTTCATATAAAATTAATTAGTAAAATTTATGTTTTTCGAGCTCCTTTTTGCTTTTTTCTTATGGGAAATACATTGAACGACAAAACGTAAAAAAATCTATCTCCATTTGCCAGTACACACACTGACTTCCAGGTGGTGTGGAAAGCAACTAACCAGGTGCCAATACAACTTTGAGTATATATAATATGGAGGGCTCGTTCCTATCCTTAATGCATTGTAGTACTTGAAGTTGTGATAGGGGTCGCTGTCTCACTTTCTGTGAGTTGAGGAAACAGCTGTTTGCTGTCAATTTGTGTTTTTCTTTTTCTCGCACATCGGCTAATTTTCAGTCTTGTTTGCAAAATACAGAAAAAAATTATTTAATAAATTGTTATCCAATCGGTTTTGTTATAAAATATTAATTGAATTGCAAAATGTAGAACATATTACCACTGGCGATAAGCCTCATACCTTTGCTATCAGTAAGCTTTGTGACTGTTTTAATTCTTTACAAATTGTGCGTAAAAATAAGATCAAACTTCAAAATACCAAAGTTTTAAGTTCCCTACTTGGAGGCGAATAGCTTTACATGCCCGCAATGTAACCAATACAATGGATTTACCAAGGATGGCGACTACAATCGGGAGATGTACAGCTGGACTGCAGTAATTTATCTTCGACTAAGAGAGATGAACAGCAGAAGCAGAATGGTTTTACCGACATCAGCGATCAATTCTCTGCAAATGGTTTTTGTCACGTTTGTAATGAGGGTCAGCGTTTAAAGATTGAGAAACAGGCACAATTCGAACCGAAAAACGAGTCCAAATTCGAAGACGAACTCGATGTGTACAAAAATCAACTAGAAGAACAATGTCGCATCTGCACTACCTGTGATCGTCATCTGAAAAGAGTTCTGCGCGAGAAGGGAGCTGAAAAATTCAAACAACCTCATTTCGCTCGCATAAAAGTGTCCAGAAAACAAATTGAAACGCAAAATTTCCATCTACCTGGCGGTTTTAGCATTTCTGCATACAATTTGCCAAAGGAGTATGGCTTGACGATTCAGGTCAAACTATGATGATTGATTTTGCATCTTTTCTTCAGTCGTGCAGTTTTCAACCCAGAAAGGTATACGAACCCTGATTATTTAATTTAATTTTATTTTGATTTATTTTTTTATCTTACCAGTGGGATTTATGTTAATAAACTATACTTACTTTGTTGCGATGTTCTCACACATGGATTATATCGAGCTGATTTACATCAAGTTATATTTATGATAAACAAAGAGCTCACGAGCTTTAACGGAATATTGACGCAATCACAGTTTATATAGCCACAGCAGTAATCGGCGAAAGTTCATCGGTGCCAAATTGAACCGAGTAGAGTGAAAACATAAGCAGTCCCTGAAGTATATGTGTGTCTCACCAATTCGTCCAGTAAGAACATAATAAACATTCCTTTTATGCATGTTTTTTTATTTAGTATAGTTTACTATTTTATAATATTTTATTCCATAATTTAAAAAAACTGAAACTTAATCTTCCATAAATAGATTATAAATAGTATGCAACTTTCGGAGAACAGATCTTTAAGAACTCAAATTATAGCTTCAAAATGCTTACATACTTAAATAATAAAAACACTCTTTAAGTAAAAATGGTTAGACATATAAAGCCAGATTAATACTTAGGGTCGATACCGATACAATCTTGACACGACAAGATATTCTTACACATTCACCCATGTTCTGCATTTCACTTATTGTGAATTGGAGCAACAAAAGTGAATTTTGATGTTCTGCATTCCGCATAAAATGACTTTTGTGATTTGTTCATTCCGAATGTGAAATGTTGGTGTTCTGAATTCCACCCGAAATGAAGTTTGTGAATTGAGTTTTCGGAGATGAAAATTCGTGTTCTACATTTCGAATACATAGCTTTTTATGGTGAATTCAATTCACTTAGTTTTATTTGGTGAAATTGATAAACGTGTAAATAAAGATTTGAAATTTTGATTGAATGATAAATTGTTGTTTACAAGAAAATACAAAAGAGCTCCCGACAAGAAAAAGTTGTGTTGCAATTTATGAAATAAGAAGGAAGAAATTTTGTGTTAAGGTAATTGAAGTCGATTTTATTAAGGGATTTATTTCAAAAATATAAACAAATGTCTCTTCGCTTAGTCTGAAGCTTCTTTTGAAACTACAAACAATTCAAATATGACCATGTTAATTCATTCCCCATTCTTTACTTACGCTGCTTCTGGAAGATCTAAAATTATGGCTTTACTACGTAAAACTTTTCCACAAACTCTCTATCATTGATTTTCGTCCCTTCTACCACTTATTAATAATAATAGTGAATCTATTTTCGATATGCACAAGAAACAATGTTTTAATAAATGATGCAAATTGTCTTTCAGCTGATTTTGACATTTCACAAATAAATTAGGAGTGAATTGAATTCACTCGGAATGTAGAACATGCCTTTTCATTTTAAGTGAAATTGAAATTCGTTTTCAATTCACTTTCACTCGGAATACAGAACATGGGTGATTGCGCTCAAACCATAGATACCGAATGGGAGCGTATCGAAATCGGCACAATAGTGTTAATCTAGTTTAAATCAAAAATTATTCAATTATGAATTATGAATATAACTTTTCTATTTTCAGCTCCATGGAAGGCACCAATTAACCTTACCCAAGAGGCCCACGAACGAGCTAAACGATCAGCTTCCGAGTCCCCGTACGAGTCGCGTGCAAAAAGACAAAAAATTTCTGAATTTCAAGAGGATATACCTGAAAACG
Source organism: Chrysotoxum bicinctum (assembly GCA_911387755.1). Taxonomy (NCBI): domain Eukaryota; kingdom Metazoa; phylum Arthropoda; class Insecta; order Diptera; family Syrphidae; genus Chrysotoxum; species Chrysotoxum bicinctum. Next base: position 104,125,516 of record OU426988.1, read on the forward strand.
TAATCTGCATGGAATACCCTGATTTAGATAAACCGCCACGAATAATGTTTTCTCAAGTTCTCTACATTGACCGCCTGATGAAAGCCGTTCTGTAAATATACTTAACTTTTCAACCTGCTATATTTATTCTGATCGATTGTTTTTTTTTTAGTTCTCTGGGTGGCTTAGTTGTCGAAGATCCTACAGAAGCTAATTATCTTGTAATGACACGCGAAGCACGTACTTGCAAGCTTATACATGCCATTTGTCATGTAGACTTTATTGTTAAAAGTGCTTGGCTAGAAGATAGTGCTAAATCTGGAAAATTTCTCTCTCCAGAAAACTACAAAATTCAATACATAGAAGTGGACGAAAACATAAAAGTACCTTTGGAGCGATCACTCATGTCAACGCAACGCCGGACGTTGTTTGTTAATAAATATTTCTACGTTACACCCGATGTTTTTCCACCGCGAAGTGAAATTGTTCGAATAATTGTCAGCTCGGGTGGCAAAGTTGAGGAAAATCGACGTACTGTAAAGCAAATCAACGAAACATGCGCTGAATCGCCGGATAACTACATAATTATAACTTGTCCTCAAGATTTACCACTTCTAGTTGACATAATGAGACAAGGAAAACCTTAATGTTGGATTCTAACAACTGAATTTGTGCTGAGCTCCATATTGATGTAATAGAAAAAAGTATTGATTTGCAAAACTATTTTGTATATCTTTGCCATTAGAGTAGTTTTTTTTTTAAATTAGAAAAAGTTTAGAATTAATGTATGTACGCTTTTTCGAAAAGAATTTAAATAGCATAATTCTGTTTTTTTTTTTGTCTTTTTATTTGGCAGTCTTGTATGTGTGTGTAGTATTTTGTTTATTTTATTTTTATGAAATATTAAACATTCTCAAATAATTCGTTCGATTGGGTATATTTTCGTTTTATTTGTTAGTTTATATTTGTTTATAATAATAAATAGGTAAACATTATTGACGATTTAAATAGAAACAATTTATAAACCCTACATTACATAGGTATGTGTGTAAATATTGAAATTGAAAAATAATTTCGATGTTAACAATGTAAAAATATAATAATTAAGTATATTTTATTTGAATATAAAATTTTAACTTTGCTTAAACATACAAAATACAAAAAGGTTACCATATTTTACAATATCTCATCAATTATTGTTTACATTTTTCAATAAGTATGTAAATATTTTGATAGCATACTTCATGACATGGTATTAAATAAATGCTTAACAACAATACAATAATAAAGAATTTAATCACAATCATTTCTATAATTTTTCCTACGGAATGCTGCTAATCTAAGTCGTTCAGTTTGTAAAGCTTGCTCGAGCTCTAATACTTTTACTTGAATTTCCATTTCGAATGTTTTAGCTTGATGTACTGTCAATTTGCTTAAATCGAAATCTTTAGAATCTTCTAAATGTTGACTGCAGTCTTTGGCTGTGGCAACAACAGTACCAGTTGCTTGAGTGACATTCCGTGATGCGGTGGAAAGGTCTGTTAGTTTTTGGCTGTTTCGTGGAGCTTTTACACGACTGGCTACAACCAATTGCGCAGTGCAAGCTGCTATTTCTTGAGCAGCTACAATTATGTCTAAATGATGTTTTGCTTCTCCGGATACTGCTTTATTGGCGGCCCCAACCAAAAGATTTGCACCAGTTGCCACACTCTTGGCCGCAGATATAAGGCCCTCACTCCATTGGTTGTTTCGTTTGTAAAACTCTTTGGCTGATGCACTCCCTACACAAAAATAACCTGTTATTAAATTGTTTTTCTCATTCTATTGAAAAAACTATCACCTTTATTATTATTATTACATTAGAATCTATTTGAGGACATCGTTCTTGCAACTTATCATTTTTAGTTGGTTGTGGTTCTGAGTGTCAGATGAATAAATAAGCGACAAAAACTCGGTTGCATCTGTGAAATGTGGTTCCTCCAAGTTTTCGCTTCCATGATTTGTGCTAAAAAAGTTTGTATATATTATTTTTTGAATTGGAATTAATAAATGACTTTCAAAAGTCCTTACTTTTCTACTAGATTTAATATAGTTGATGGCACAGCTCTTGGCTTCAAAAGCAAACGTTGTTTGTCATTTGTTCGCTTCAAGAAGTCATCATTTGTAAAGTGCTTCATGCACACTCTGTGTGCATTAACATTTAAATCGTCTTTTTTAAATCCACAAATAATGAGCCATTTTTCTGTCGTTTCGGCGTCATGTACAGGAAACCTTTAAATGAAAAAATGTTTTAGGATAATAAAATAAGATATAAACCTTTTTATTTGTTTTTATATTACGAGAATCGAGGAATTTTTGAATTGAGAACACCACATAAGCAACAATAAAGGTTAACTTTTTTTGTCTTGCTTTCCATGTCACCTTTTACTTGCTTGTTATTTTGGCTTGGTCCGCTGTAATTATATAAAAGTAAAGTAAATGTACAAACATATTGAAGAAAAATATATGATATTTTATCATAGTTGTAAAAAATTATTTGCATTATTACTTACGCTCGCGAATTTCCCATAGTATTGAAAATTGTTGGAACTACATTGGGTTTTAGTTTCAATCTTCTTTCAGTTTTAGTTAGTGAGATCTTAAATGCGGATGGATCAAAGTGCAATGAACACAATCGATCATTTGTTTTTAAGTCCTCGCATTTTGTTTTACAGAAAACGGACCATTGATTTCTGTAATCTTCATTTGTTGGAAAACTGCAAAAGAAATAAATTAAATAACATATATGTATGTAATGTCTGTGAATTTCATTATTTTATTTCACAAACTCACCTGAACAGTGTGATGAGTTCGCCACTTTGTCTACCACATATTGTGCACACTCTTGACATTATTATCAAATTGTAATTGCTTATATATTATTTTTATTATATTTTTCTTCCAAAAAAACAAAGTTTTATTTATTTATAGCTAGCTTTTTATACAATTAGCTGTTGATTTAAGTCTATTCACATTGATTAATCTATTCACTTTAATTTGCTTCACTCCAAAAACCTTTTTTTTTTATTACGGCTGTCAAAAAACTTCAACTCACACAAATTGGAGTAGCGACCCCTATGTTAGGCACGCATTTGGAATAGAAACGAGCCCTCCATATTATATATACTCAAAGCAATACAAAGACAAAATGTTTCAGAATCGCTCAACACCATTTCAACTCAACTCCAAATCGAGTTCTCAACTCAAATGACGAAAAACCTGGGTCGAAAATCCGAACCTAATCCAACTGGACCTTTCGATACTGCATATAAACGAAGTACATGAGAGTACTATAGATTTTATATACAATGGTACAGTGCACTTACGATGCATCCATCTACTAAATCATTTGACATTTACTTACGCATTATGTTGATAGTTGCTTTTTGATTAAATATATGATTTCTTGCAGTTCAAGTATTTAAGATTCAGATTTTGAATTATTAAAAATGTCTACGGAAAGTGTTACAAAGCGGTATTATAATGAAACAATTAAAAATGACAATATTGATATGAGATATGGATACAAAAGAATTGCGGACACTATTGCCAGAACAGGATACCTTATTAATATGCACTCGGTAATTACTTTTGTTTTCTGTGCAAATTTGATATTTCTTATAAAGTGTAATTAGCCTTCGCGTTTCTATTATATTTATATTATTTAGATTGGTTGCTTAAAAACTAATATATTTACCACTATTCCCAAATAATATTTGTTTTGAAATGTTATTTACTACCAAAGCTAGATACTATTTTTAAGAGACCTACCCAAAAGCAAAAACTATTACAACCCAAGAAGTGAACAAAAGGTATTTAAGTGGTTAAAAAGTGCATAAGTATTTAAAAATAAAAATAAATTTGAGGCTCGTATAATACCTAAACCTCATGACTTACAACTCTGCCATTCCTGTGTGCCATACGCACGGAGGGTACAAACAATTTTCTGCCTATTCTAAACGGCTAAACAGTGTTACATATACATATTCTTAAACTCAAATAAGCACGGTGTACTTAGTTCAAGATCGATCGTTTATTCGACTAACTTAATTCTAACATTACTAAATGACATAGGTGCTCTTAAATACTTATAGTCTCTTAATTCTTCAACTTCAACAATTGAGTTTTGTTTACAATCTAGGGCACTGTTTTGTAAATAAGATAGGCAAGTTCTTGGCTCATATGAAAATGCTAATTTGGCAAGTGAAATCCCAGTTGCAGAATGTGGTGATTTACGATATTTAAACAAAATATATATAGTTGTATTACATTTTTTTAAGACTCTCACTGTTCCTACACCCTTTTCATCAAGTCCATTACTTTCTGGATGATAAACTGGCGAAGCTTTGCATTCAATTCCATTTACTCTACAAAATTTTTGAAATTCAAAACAAACAAATTGAGGGCCATTATCCGACACTAATATCTTCGGAAAACCGAAATTTGACATAAAAAACTTTAGCTTTTCAACTAGTAGTTTTTTGCAAAATGTAAAACTATCTATTTGCTAAAATCATCCACAACTATTAAAAAATTTTTATTTTCAAACAAACAGATCTATACGTATTCTTTCAAATGGAAATTTTGTAGCTGACCAAGTAAAATTTGGACAGTCTCTCTTTAATTTTTGTTTAAACTTACAATCCTCACAATTACTAACCCAGCTTTCGATATCTCTATCGATCTTTGGCCACCATAAGTATGACCTTGCAAACATTTTCATGCGAGTCATACCCACATGCTCTTCATACAAAATTGTTAAGCAACTTGACTTTAATTTATCTGGAATAACTATTCTATTCGCGTAATAAAGACAACTATCATGTAATTCAAGAGAATACCTTACTCGGTAAAATTGACAAAAATTTGCATCTTTCTTTGCATTTCCTGGCCAACCATTGTTAACGAAATCTTTTATCTTTGTTAAAACAGTGTCTGCTATCGTTTCACCACGAACAGTGTCAGAATTTAAGGGTGTCGAATTGGCATAGTTAAAAAAATTCAATGAAAATGTTAATTCTTGCACCCTGTTTGCTTCTGCTTTACTTAACGTCGAACTCGCCATAAAACATGGACGTTCAATACCGTCCTTATCGATGTTATTAAAAATAGCTCCGACTCCATTTGGGCCTGCATTGCATGCTACGACTATAGGAAGCCAAGGATCGTAAGGACGCAAAATATTATTTCTTTGAATGAGTTCTTTGCTTTCTTCAAACGCTTTTTGACATTCTGCAGTCCAATTCCAAACCTACGACTATAGGAAGCCAAGGATCGTAAGGACGCAAAATATTATTTCTTTGAATGAGTTCTTTGCTTTCTTCAAACGCTTTTTGACATTCTGCAGTCCAATTCCAAACCGAACCTTTTCGTAAGAGCTTATACAGAGGTGAGAGCATATTAGCAAAATTAGGCAAAAACTTCGAGTAATAATTATAATAACAGAGTTTCTGGAACCATCTCAGCTTACGCCAAGAGTACCTATCTCTGCATTGCAGGAGATTAGGCTCTGATGTGTGCTCTAGATTCTAAAATACTCAATATATAAGGTCAGACAAACCTTTACAATAAAACATCTATGTATTATTAATCACTATTTTTTATATACAAAATAAGTTTATTTTTAAAAACATTTATACTTAGCTCATTCTTCAATTCACTTGGAAGTATATTAAAAGAATTTATTCCCATATACATAACTGAGTCCTGGGTGCTACTTCTGTTTCACCTATTGGGCCTCAAATTTTCACCGTTGCGTAAATTATAAGGTTGTAATTCTCCAACGTTGATGATATTAACTTTTAAGTATTCAGGAACCATATTGTTTTTCATTTTATATATTAATAACATAGCGCTATATTTAAGTCTCTGTTTAACACTCATCCAATTTAAAACTTCCAACATCACTCTTAGGTATTGGGGTGTAAACATTCACTCGCAATATCATTCGCATTGCTTTATTTTGCAATAATTGAAGCCGATTTACTATTTCTTGTTGACAACCATACAAAACAGTTGAACAATAATTAAAATGGGGTAAGACAATCCTACTAATATTATAAATGTGAATGTTACGATGTATGGATGTTTGTTACTCAATAACGCTTGAACAACTGAATGGATCTTGATAAAATTTAACACACAAAAAAGCTATAGTCTGGATAACCGTATAGGCTACTTTTTTTTATTATCAGGGAGGGGGCATTGGGTGGTCGAAACATCCCAAAATTATTTATCTCTACCTCTATCTTCGTATTGCACTGAAATGTAGTACATATGTATACATAAGTAGTTGCATTGAAATGCCATACTTTGGTGGTGCGGGCCCAGAGGAGGGGCATTGTTTGATTAATTTACCTAAGCAGTAACGATAAAAACACTCAAAAAAGTTTAAAACAAAAATAAAAAAAATTTGACAAATATTTGTGTCTTTGAATTTAAACTATTTTAAGGTAAGTTAAACTTTATGTGCCTTTAGGTTTAACTACATACATTGTTATAAGATAGTTACATACGTATCTGATTTGCTCATTGTTTGTTAGTTTTTTCAAAATATCCTTCGCTTGGCTCCATTACCTTTAAGAAAAGGACTTGATTGGATTTATTGGTTTGCTGTTTTGTTTTAATCCAGGTACATGCATACGATAAATAAAAATAATTCGTATGCTTTCAACTTCTCATGTTGAACAGGAGATTAGTTGCGACAGTTCTTGGCTAAGCTAAACGTGTTTATTATTTCTGGGGTAAGTCGTCTTTTTCAAATAGAGCTGTTCAACGATGACACACAGAAGTAAAATAAACACCCAAAAACAACATTCCGTACTTCACACAAGATTTCCATTTACACGAGATTTCCAATGCAAGAAAAACTTAGCGAATCTACAGAAACTTTCAGACACATGATTTATTTTGAAAAACTTCAGTTGCAAAAAAAAAAAAATTTGCTTGCGGGAGTTCCCGCACGGGTACGCTAGTAGTATTATATAGAAGCAAAGTACTTTCAAATGTTAAGTCTCTTCTAATTCTTTATATAAAACCAACTGTTTTAGCAATTTTTCCGCACACATATCTCCCGTGCTCTTTGAAATTTAACTTCGAGTCCAAAACAACTCCGAGATATTTAAAACTATCAACACACTCAATAACTTCCCCATCCATACATACATTTATGTGTTCATTTACTTTAAGTTTCATACATTTCGTCTTTTTCACATTCAATTTCATTTTATTCATTTGAAGCCACCGGTTTATGCTCTCCAAGTCCTCATTTAAACATTGTAACAACCATTCAACATTTTTTCCACTTATATACATATATCAGGGCATCATCCGCAAACAACACAACTTTGCAAAATTTCAGCACGCATTTAATATCATTTATGTACAAAAGGAAAAGCAACACACCTAAAACTGATCCCTGAGGGACTCCAAGTTCCACTCCTATCGCATTTGATGTAATATCGCCAATCTTTGTTCTTTGGGTCCTCCCTGTAAGGTACGATTTAAACCAGTTCAGTTCATTGTCCTTAATTCCATACATTTCCAACTTTCGCACTAATATATTTCTTTCAATGGTCTCAAACGCACGCTTAAAATCCAAAAACACTGCTATTACCGAATTATTGCAATCAATTTCTTTTTTCCATTCATATATCAACCAATTTAACGCAGTTTCACAAGAGTGACCTTTCCTAAACCCAGATTGCTCTTGTATTAAAATGTTGTTATTTTCTAAATACTCTTGTAGTTGGTTAGCTACATAACGTTCTAGAATCTTTTCAAATGTAGGCAGCATATTCACTGGACGAAACTCTTCACATTTTACGGTGTTTACCACCTTCTCTACCGGAATAACAGTGGATTCTTTCCAATTGCTTGGAAATATCCCGTAGCACAATGAATTATTAACAATTTTGATTAACACAGGGCCAATGATTTCAATTGATTTTAAAATTATGTCTGTTAATACCTCGTAAGTCCTTTTTATTATTTAATTTTTTAATGAGGGCATATAACGATTCCACGCTTGCATAACGAAATTTAAAAACACAATTTAGGTGTATGCTTGGTGGAATATAATGTTGAAAAGGAATTGAATAATTAATTTCGACCACACTCTCAACAAAATACAAAGTAAACCTATTAGCAATTTGATTTTCATCAGTTAAAGATTCTTGCCCAAACTTAAGATTATTACTTTTATTGTTTTTCATAATAAGAGACTTAATCATTTTCCATGTACCGACTTGATTACCACTGTTCGATTGTATCTGCGTGCGAATATGTCGATTTTTTGCTGCCAAAACTTCTATTTTATACTTATTCCGAATCATTTTATATCTCCTCCAATCTTCAGCATTGCTGCTGTAAATTGCTGTTCTGAAAGCCGTTATTTTTTCCTGTTTCATTCTCCATAGATTACCATTGTACCACTGACAATCAACTTTCACTCCAATCAATTTTTCAATAGTCATAGCGTCACAGCATCTTCCAATACAATCATCAAATCTCACCGTAAGATCATTAAAGTTCCGCTCATAAAACAATTCAGGAAAGCCGCTATTATTCAAAAGATTATCTAATTTAGATTTGGAATACTTAAGAATCTTTTTCTTCTGCAAATCATTTTTATAATTATTACCCTTTATTTCTACTCTTATTGTCTCATGATCAGATACTTTAAAGTTCTTATCCACACACACATTAAATTCATCTTTCGCGTCTATGTTAACACACACATAATCAATCAATGTTCGAGAATGTTCTGTAATTCTTGTAGCCTCCTTAACAAGTTGAATGTCACCTTGATCAATAATTAAGTCTAACATTCTCACTTTATTAGTATCATCCGTTAGCAAGTCAATATTAAAATCTCCCATTACTACTGTTACTTTCACTTTCCAAATTCTCAGCATACCAATTTTCATAAAACCGTAAGAATTCATTTACCGATAAGCTCGGCGATCTATATACAACAAACACCCATTTTTTACTTTCTAACCATACATACAATTTTAAAATCCATACAAAATTATTATATTGTGTAACATTCACCACTTCAAAACGTAATCCTTTTTTAATGTACGCCATTACACCTCCTGTATGCCTTGAATGCGAAAAGCAGTTAATGTGGGAGTAGTTACTTATTTTATATTCACATTCTTCAATATCTGTTGTTATTCGGGTTTCCGATAACAACAATATATCAGGTTTACAATTATTTACCAATAATTCAACATGGCTTTTGTTATTGAGAATACTCTGCGCATTTAAACAATACGAAATAGCGTTCCTCTTATTGGTGGGTTGCTACAAGTGTCTTTTTCTTTCTATTTTAAGTTTGCGAAGATAAACCTCACAACAATTATCCAAAGCATTATGATTCACATCTAAATTTAGCTTTAATTCTTCATTCATTTTCACACAATTCACACAAGACAAAATTGTCGTCGTACATTCAGAACCAGTATGTTGCCCTCCACATTTAAAACAAACCATTTTTTCATTTACACAGTCTTTACTAAAGTGCCCAAAACCCAAGCACTTGTAGCATCTCTTAACATAAACAGCTTCACTCACTTGACATTTGTCCCATCCAACACTGATCTTACCAACTTTCATTATTTCATTGTAGCTTACTACATCCACTTCTATCACTCAAGTATAGTACACAAATGCTTTACCCTTTCGCTTCCACATAGTTTTGAATTCTATCTCCGAGTTCTTTAAAAAATCATTTTGTCTCCGAATGCAGGATAAAAACTCTTTTTCTTCAAATTTATCCGAGATATATGATATTTTAACTCTTGGTTTCTTATTTATCATATTTACACAATAATTATCTCCAAGTTTATCTCTAACATCACTTGATAATTTTTCAACCGAATTCTCATTATCACACGACACTATTATTGCCCCACTATTGAGCTTTTGTATTCCTGAAACCTGAATACCACTTGTAGATGGATTTACTTTTGATTTGATTTATCAGACCGAGGTACGATTGCAAAATCTTAACATTTGTAGTCTCTGGTGAATTTATTATAGCGTTTAGCTTTCCTTGACAAGGACTTATGTCATTATATGAGAGCTCATGACCTAACCATTCAATTTTTTCAACAAAAAATTTACATTTATCGAGATTAATTTTTATTTTATGAGAATTTAATCTTTCAAGAACTTGAAACAACCTTTCTTTACACTGATCTATTGTGTTTCCACCACACAGAATATCGTCAATGTACCATTCCGCCTCTTCTATTCCTAACAGTATCGAATCCATTTTCTTTTGAAAAATCATGGGCACATGCCACACCAAATGGTACTCGACAAAATTGAAACAAGCCACGACTTGTATTAATTACCAGTAAATGTCTACATTTTGGGTCGACCTCGAGTTGCAAATAAGCACCAGACAAATCAATGGCAGAATACCACCTATATTTACCTGCATTTATCAACAATTTATCTATGCGTGGAAGAGGATGAACTACCATGTCAAGGTGAGGGTTAATAGTCACTTTAAAAATTACACATAACCTCAAAGACCCATTTTTTTTTTCTACAATAACGAGTGGAGCCGCCCACGAGCTAGTGTGCACTCTTTCTATTATATTTTCTTTTTCGAGACGCTCTAATTCCGCACCAACTTTATCGCGAAGGCTAAACGGAACAGTATATATGGCTTATGGAATCGAGGTTGTACATTTTCTCGCAATGCAATTTCTGCCAAAAAATCTTTAATCGGTTCTGTAGAATCTCCAAAAATATTAGGAAATTTATTCTTTATTTCATTCACCAATTTGTAATTATGCAATGTATGAATTTTTGTATCATCATGCAATTCTAAATTATTATTTGTATAACTATGCTTACCAACAGATGGAACGGCACAGTGAAATTGAGCTTTAAGAAAATCTTCGCCATGTAGGGCATATTATGTCAAGCCAGTCACGGCCATAATTGGTTGAACTTTCAATAACATGCAATTTTAATAAATATTTACTTGAGCTTTTTGGATCATTAACTGTAACTGCAATTTCACCCACAACCCCGACTGTATGCCCTGTCTAAACTTCTAATTTTAACTTTTCAACTTTTCTTAATACTATATACTTTAACATCTCATTATACATAATTTTAGATATAACCGATACCACCGCTCCACAATCAATCTCCATCTTCAATTTCGTTTCTTCAACAATAATATCGGCACTCTCAGCTCCATCAGCTAAGTCTATAAAATTTTATTTGCCCAGTTTTAAGTCCCTGTTCTTATTTGGTGCTTGTTTTGCCCGTTGTCTTGGCTTTTGTCTTCCCCTTTCTACATTTTTATTTCGGCATGCTTTCGACGAATGACCCATTTTACCGCAAACAAAACACTGCAAATTTCTAGCGGAACAATCATTTATCATGTGACTCAAAGCACATTGGGTACAGTTTGTTATGTAACCTCTCTTCTGTTTAACGTCGTGAATTCGATTAAGAGAACTTGATTGCATCATAGTTCCAAGATTTATTTGGTCATTTTGTACAAGCTCGAACTGTTTGGATTTGTTAACGGCTGTTTTCCAGTCTAAAGAAGTAATTCCAAGCAAGAGCTTCTTTCAAAAATGTATCAAACTCGCAATTAACTGAGAGCATTTTGATTTCGAGAATAAAGTCTGAAATTGATTGACCATCTTTTTGCTTAGCTCAATTAAACTTGTACCTTTCCGCAATTAAATTTTTTTTTGTGGTGAACCCATCTTTTATTAAAACAATAAGGTCGTCAAAATTTTTCTTCGTTGGAGTGTCGGGAGCTTTACCTCGTCGCCAAATGTTATATTCTTAAACTCAAAGAAATACGGTATACTTAGTTCAAGATCGTTTATTCGACTAACTTAATTCTAACTTATTACTAAATGACATAGGTGCTCTTAAATACTAATAGTCTCTTAATTCTATACAGGAGATAACTCTATAACTAACAGCATCAATTTTCAGGACAATCCTCTTGGAGGATTTGTCATTTTCGCGCAACACGCACGATAGCGAAGACCAAAAAAGCGGGTAGATAGTATTTTTAATTTTTTTCCCCCAACACGTTTTTTTCTTTTTTTTAAGACCAAAAATAACGGTATCTGCCATACGAATTTTTTTCGAAATTTTATAAATATTTTCTTTTCTAAAAAACTTCGACGGATTTAAAATAGAAAGATACAAAAAATTTCATTTAGTCAAAGCTATATAATGGTTGAAAAAAAATTTTACTAAAAGTGGTTATTAATGGTACAACCCTGGGACCAATTTTTTGTTTTTGATTTTCTCAAAATCGATTTTAATCATCTTTTTTTTATGCAAAACTCTCCAAAAATTTAGATAGAATTGTTTTTTTTTTCGAAAACGGCGCCTAGAATTTCGGTAAATTTTTTTTCTTTCGATTAGTTTTCAAGGTCTATAATTTAATAAACAAAATTTTGAGTTTTTTCAAATTTTGATTTTAATGAATTTTTTTAAAGAAAAGCTTCTAAAAAGTTTGAAAATATTGCATTTCAAAACTTAAAAAAAAAATCATTTTTTTTTTGGAAAATTCAATATCTCAAAAACGGATCAATATTTTTTTGATAATTTAATTTTTATTCGTACAATAAGAAAAACTAAGTTGGCTTACCAAATTTTTTTCTTAAAAATGTTTAAAAAATTTTGTATATACAGTGTTGGACAAAACTAAAGCACTAAAAAATATCACATTGGAAACATACTAATAAAAAGTGAAAACAATCGTGATACTTTTATAATTTTTATTTTTTCTTAATCACAACATATTATTCTATATTTTACAGCTTTTAATTTGATTTTAAATCTTAACATATTAAAAAAAATAAAAACAGTTAAAAACTCATTAAAAAGTAGCTGGACAAAACTAAAGCATCATCATCATCATCATCGGCTCGACAACCGGGTTCCGGTCCTGGCCTCTTTCAACAAGTCTCTCCACCTATCCCGGTCTCTAGCCGACGCCATCCAGTTGCGCACCCCAAGGCTTCGGGCGTCCTGGTCTACGCCATCGCTCCAGCGCAAGCATGGTCTACCACGCTGTCGTCTACCATAGAATGTACCACAAAGAACTTTCCGAGCAGGTTCCTCTTCGCTCATGCGAGCTAGGTGCCCTGCCCACCGGAGTCTACCGAGCTTAATTTTTGTCACCATATCTGCTTCAAGGTAGATTGCGTACAGTTCATGATTGTACCGTCTCCGGAATCGTACCTGTACCCTATTTCTGTTTACAGTTATCGCTTACTTCTTAAATACTACTACCTTCACTTGTTATTTTTTCAAGCATGTTCTAGACAAAAAAAAAGTTAATCGCGGATCTAACGGTCAAAGCTAATGAACAATTTAAAATTTAAATAAAAATTATTGGATTTCGTCTGTTTTAGTTTTAATTTTTTTGTTATATTGCAATGACTGGTAATTTTAGAGTTGATTATTGTAATATTCGTGGGCTGAGAGTAAATGTTCTAGCTGCATACATCCACACTGTTTCTAACAGGCCAGCTGTTTTGGCACTGAGTGAAACCCAAGTAGGTGAGGATTCCGATCCTACCGAATTTTTTATTCATGGGTATAGCTTGGTGCCATTATTCTTTTCCCACCATGGTCTCGCCATATACATTAGGAATGATGTTGCATATCAACTCAAATTCTCTGTAAACAAGCATATCGTTCACTATTGTTTTCTTTACCGAAGCCCAAATCTGGATAGAGTTTCAACTTCTCACGAACTTGATGCTCTGTCCGACTCCATCCAAAGAATTGTTTCAATGTTCACAATTTTTCTTGGCTTCTCCATTCGGTCCAGACAACACCCGAAGGAATGTGTGTTGAGATTTTTGCTGAGTTTAACCACCTTACTCAGCTTGTCAACGAGCCTATTCGAATATCGGACGTTAATGGCCGCGCAGAAAATACTCTTGACTTGTTTCTTACCTCTGACCCTGATAAATACACAGTAAGTGTATTGACGCCTCTAGGCACATCGGACCATAGTGTTATATCTGAAAATTTCTCGAGTCAAACAAATCCAGTTAGAGAAAGAGCTCCTAGAAGAACCGTATGACAGTACGAGAAAGCCAACTGGAACGGTTTGAATAACTTTTTCAGGATCTTTAACTGGTCACTATGCTTCCTCGATAGTGACGTAGACTCCAGCGCAGATATGATAACTAACATAATTCTTTTGGGAATGAAACATTTTATCCCGAATAGGGTTAAAAGTATCAGACCCAAGGATAAATCATGGTTTGATTTGAGCTGTAAAGAGGTTATCAAGGAAAAAGAGGTAAGCTTCCGGTGTTTTAGAGCCAACCCAACTGAGGAAAACCGGAAAAAGTTCAAACAAGCCAGGAAGGCCTGCAACGCCCATATTCGACGGACCAAATTTTTACATGATCAAAAATCAAGGCAAAAAATACTGCAATGTCCCAAAGGCAGTAAGAATTTTTGGTCATTTGTAAAAAATATGAGGAATTCTTCCTCTTTCTCAGTTCCTACGCTTGTTGTCAATGACACTCCTTTCGTTAGCTCTATTGATAAATTAACTTGTTTGTAAGCCGCAAATTCCACCTTGCCGGATAGTGTCATGACTCCCCCAGTTCTTGAGCGCGTTAATGATTCTATGGGACAAATCTTTTTTCGTACTCGTACCTTGGCGAGTGTCCTAAAAGATCTGAACATACATAAATCCGCTGGTCCGGATGGTATCCCCGCTATTATTCTGAAGAGGTGTTCTTCCACGCTAGCAAAACCCCTGCGTAAGCTTTTCCATCTATCCTATTCTTCTGGACTCGTTCCGAGCAGTTGGAAAACAGCATTTGTTCAGCCAATTCCGAAAAAAGGCGAATCTTCTTCTCCATCAAATTATCGACCGATCGCACTAACGTCCCTTCTTTCCAAGGTCATGGAAACGCTGATTAATTATCAGCTTAAGAAATATCTTGAAGAACGAAAGCTTCTTAATGACCGGCAGTATGGCTTTCGTAGCAATAGGTCCACTGGTGATCTGATGGTATATCTCACTGAAGAGTGGAACAAATCTTTACATCGTTTTGGAGAAAGTAAGATTATTGCACTTGATATTTCAAAGGCATTTGATAAAGTTTGGCATCTTGCTCTTTTATTGAAAATGCGTGCTTTCGGTGTCGACGAATCCCTTCTTCTTTGGATTAGAAATTTTCTTTCGAACCGTTCAATACAAGTTGTACTAGACGGATTCAAGTCTGAAACCCACAATATAAATGCAGGTGTGCCACTGGGCTCCGTTTTATCCCCGACCCTCTTCCTCATTTTTATTAATGATCTCCTGTCTATAACTTCTAATCCAATTAATTGTTTCGCTGACGATAGTACTCTTAGCTTTTCATATTTTCAGACTCACATCCCTCCTCTTCGGATGTGGAACTGCAACGACATAATATAATAAGCTCATTAAATTACGACCTAAACAGCATTGTACAATGGGGAATAAGAAACCGCGTCGAATTTAATGCTTCGAAAACCCAATGCTGTCTTATATCGTTAAAGCGAGATACACCCCCCTTGCCACTGTCTATGAGTGGCACTTGCATCAGTGAAACTGAACATCTCTATATTCTCGGTATGTGCATCACGAACCACCTCTTGTGGAACGATCACATACGCGATGTTGCCAAAAATGCCGCAAGATGTTTGGGTTTTCTAAGACGGTGCAAGAAATTTGTCTCTCCTTCTGATCTGGCTACAATCTATAAAACCTTTATGCGCCCAAAACTTAAGTATAACTCCCATCTTTGGGCTGGTGCTCCAGTAACTTACTTAAGTCTCTTGGACAGTGTTCAAAGAAGAGCGTTTAAACTGATTGGTGACAATAACATCATTGACTCATTTACGTCACTCCAACATCGTCGTAATGTTTCTTGCCTCACCCTTTTTTACCGTTATTTTAACGGACTATGCTCTAGTGAAATAGCCAGCTGCATTCCTCCCCTTAAACAATTCAACCGTAATACCCGCACTTCTAGGAATGCCCATCAGTTTACCCTCAAGCCCAACTTCGGTCGTACTGTGAAGTACAGAGATTCGTTTTTTAGCCGTACTACGCGAATGTGGAATTCCTTACCACGCTCTGCCTTTCCCAGTCACTGCAATGTTCAAGAATTCAAAACCAATGTACACCGACACCTCCTTTCTAACCCCTGCCTTTTTTCCTAATGCTCACACTGTGTCTGGCATATTAAGAGTATACAAAAAACCTTTGAGTGTGTGCTAGACATATAAATCTCTTGTACAATGATCTGGCGAAGAGCGGTTGATAGTGGCTGGAAAGCTCGTCGTGCTGTAAAAAGGGCCATTTATTTCCCTTAATAATAGACGTGCAAGAATAAACACACCTTAGCTGGACTAGGGAAAAATGAAAGACGGTTCTATTCTCTGATGAATGGAAATTTAATTTAAAAAGATCGGACAGATTTCGTACGGTACAAAGCCCGAAAGGTGAACGCCTCAATCCTCGATTTACCAAGGCAACTGTAAAGCACTGTGGGGGGACATTACTGTCTGGGGATGTTTTTCCAGTCAAGCGATCGGGCCACTTCATAAGATAAGTGGTATAATGGATCGTTTCATGTACCAGGAAAGCCTTCAAAACGTCATGCTTCCGTATGCGGAGGAGAATATGCCGTTGCGATGGATCTTCCAACATAACAACGATCCAAAATTGGTGAAAGATTGGCTTAATGAAGGTAATATTACGGTTATAAAGTGGCCAGTGCGATCCCCTGATCTCAACTCCATAGAGAATCTTTGGAAAATTGTAGATCAGAGGATTGACCGAACAAAATGTAACAATTTTGACTCGCTACTTGACAACAAGTACAAACTCCCTGGGAAAACATCCCCATACAGATAATAGACAATCTCATTGCATCCATGCCTTGTCGATGTGGTGCAATTATCAAAAATAATGTTTACGACACCAAATAGTAACATTAAAACTTTTTTAATTTATTTTGTATATGAAATCAGAAATGTGCTTTAGTTTTGTCGCGCTACTTTTTAATGTGTTTTGAACTATTTTTATTTTTTAGAAATATGTTAAGATTTAAAATCAAATTCAAAGCTGTAAAATATAGAATAATATGCTGTGATTAAGAAAAAATAAAAAATATAAAAGTATGACGAGTGTTTTCACTTTTTATTTGTTTCCAATGTGATATTTTTTCGTGCTTTAGTTTTGTCCAACACGGTATGTAAAAGCGTATTTTTTAAGAAACCACTACAAGGGCTTATAATTTTTGTTCTTGCATAAATTCATATTTGCATAGCATTCTGTTTTTATCACTTGCTACTAAAACAGTTAAAAATAAATTTTGTCCTTATGAATAGTTTTCTGTAATAACATTCTTTTTTAAAATTACTTGTCTATTACATAAGAGCAAGTTCGTGGGTCCCAGTCGTGCAATTTATTTTGTACGTACTTTGAGTTTATTATTACATATTATTAAAATTTACTAACCATACATTAAATTTACATGATCGATACATATTAATAAGAGACCTATTTGCTGGGGCTTCGGCCTTTCAAGTAAAATATAAGGATTTATGAAAAATGTTTTCTTTCTTTTGTGACCTTTTTTGGGCTAATGATCAATTACACTAGTTTACATAAAAAAGTACCTAAAAAAAAGTATTTTCTAGACTAATTTTGGCTCTCTGAACACGAAAATGGCAATCATTTATTTTTCAAAGAAGCGATTTCGAGATATGACCAAAAAACATGTTTTTCTGCTCCTTTTCCATTTATAAGCCTAATTCTCAAAAACGTTCTAACTAATTAACATATACTTTATATTTTTGAATAGATATTTTGTTTGTCTTTCCAACAGTATACGACTTGTGTAAATCGGCCCAACAATCATCAAGAAAAAGCCGTTCAAAGTTTCAAAAAACACAATTTTTCGCCGTTTTTTGAAAATCGCTTGTTTTAAGTCATTCCGTAAGGATAGAAAAAAAAATATTTAAAATACTTTTAAGATCTCGCGTGGAAGATACTCTTTTTACAAAGCTAAAACGCACAAGATCAATGAAATCGAATAATAAATGTGGAAGTTATGAAACAGTATGTGAAGGCAGACCATTTCAGTTTTTTTCTTTTTCTCATAACTTTTATTGAAAATGTGACGTATTGCTTACACTTCTTCTTGTACGTGGCGTTGAATCTACGCGGAGCTGCATCCAGCAGTAGTCACGTACTGGCCTGTGTTTTTGGGATAGCAGAGCAGATGAAAAACATTTCATCCAACGAAATTGGCCACTTCGTGAACAACGATGCTAAAAACGCCAAAAACCGAAAATTTGTAAACTAGTGTTATAGATTATTTTTTTTAGTTGTGACGTTCCATGTTTTCAGACACCTGCAATAAATAAGAATTTTTAAAAATATTTATTATTTGTTTGTGTTTTTTGTATCAGTGTTTTTTCTTTTAAAAAGTCTTGAAAAAGACGTTTCAAAATTTTTCTTTTAACATCTTTATTTTTTGCTGTTTTATTTATTTTTGGTGTTTCTAATTTGTAAGATTTCTACTAACATTCTTTTGTTGTAATTCTTTTCTGAATTGTTATGTTTTTAAAACAGGACGATGATTTACCTCTATGTAATGGAGAGCTAGTGCAGTCTTTCACTGTGGTTCCTAATAACAATAATGGTCATCACACCCATCAAATACACATTCAATCTTGTATACTATATTTGATATTTCTTCTTTTTCTAATTTATCTTTTAATGTTGAGAAAACTTAATTTCTAAAAGTATTTGGTGACCTCAAAGCTATTCTAGTTTTTTCCTTATCTCTAATTAGTGCTTTCCAAAAATGGTTTGAAGCAATTTTATATATTATCTTTAGTTGATATAATGTATATATTCGATATGATTGTATGACACTATTAAAATATGAAGGTTTGTATAATACAAACTCTATATACTACTGAAATAAATCAGCCAAGTAGAATACTTAGCACTATTATTGGACTATTAAAATAGTTTTTAATTAGTTATGTAGTTACTTCTTTTAGGAATGAATTGGAGTATAATGTATGCATTAGTAAGTAAGTAAGTAAGTAGTAGTATTTATGAAATTTTGTGATGCATTAATAATTACAAGTTTGTATTGTTTCGAACTGAAATTGATTAAACGACTGTTATGGCTACCGAATAGGGCAATCCAGTAGGGACGACAAAGTCCTTTATGGTGACTTGTTTGGATGTCGTATAGCTGCAATTTCTACAGGGCGGGTGTTGTAAGACGGTAGGTGCTTGTTGTGTTGGGGCGAATCCTTGTAAAGGCAGAAAAGGAAAACGCGAAGAATTTCTGAAAACTAGGCCGGCCCGACAAACAAAAACTACGAAAACAATTTTGCAAATAATGCCGTCAATAAAATCTGACAGGATGGTGGTAGTAGCTTTGTATATATAACCTATAGTATTATCTTTGTATATAAAAACTATAGTCTAATCATCAAGTCGAACGATTGTGGCGGCATATTCAGGCTATGGACCGCATTTGTTAGATTTATCTCTGCTAAATTTTGGAGACTTCAAAATATGGGTGTAGAGATAATGAAAGAATGAGAAAAAATAAATTGTGCTGAGAATGTGTACAGAAAGCAAAAATAGGAATACTAACAGAATGAGAAAATTATATACATGGATGTTTAGAAACCAATTCCCAAAAGACCAAAAAACGCAGCAACAATACCCTATAAAATTATAAATCTTAAATTTTGCATTACTGACTGTTATACATTAAACTCATTTACTCATTTGCTTATGCATGCACTCAATTATATTACATTTAATTATGTAACATTTAATTTTTTGAATTCAATTGTCATTCGAACGTTGAGCTGTAAGCATCATTTTTTTCCTAAGTGAACACACATAAATTTGGTTTGTTAATAGTCACAGTACACAGTAATTTTACACACATTTTTTTCTAACAATTACACACTTAACCTAAATTAAAATTAAACACTTTTATAAATTTAAACATTGAAAAGGAATTGTTTTATTAATTAAAAATAAAAGACAATACACGTACACACACAACACAATCCCCGTCATCTCCCGAATTCTATCATAAACATATTGGTCCTTCGTCGTCGGATGCTTAAATCAGCACACATTTAGTTTCTTATGGATGGTTTCAGGAGGTTGCTATCAGGAGTGTACCTTAAATTGGACAAACAATAAAAAACAGACAAGGTGAAACAATTCCAATTTGTAAGTATAAGCCTGAGTGGAATTCAGGTGCATTATACAAGGCAGTATTTAATTAAATTATTTACAACAAAATATTTGCTGATAACGTGATAGAATTTATGTGATGAAAATTGAAAAATGAAATTGCGTTTTTTCTCTAAAAACAGTTAAATCTCTGATCACGTGATTTTGTCAGTACAAACGTATATATGTATATACATACATACAATATAATCTGCGTACTTGCAGATTGTACATATATAGCGGTCGTACGGGACAATTAAACAGTTTATTTTCACGAAGCCAACCTACTATTTTATTTTTGTTCTTTGACTTATAAAACGAAACACTATATTTTAGAATAAAATGAACAAGATTATTGCGAAACGTGGTCGTGCGAAAGGTTGCATTACGCTTGCATCATCGTTCGTAGAAAATATCGATAGCACAACGTCTCTTTACACCTTAGAATTTCGTCTGAACAAACTCGAAGAATCGTGGCATGAATTTGTTAGCTTACAAAATGAGTTGTTAGAACATATTGAAACAGAAGGGTACGTAGATCGGGAACCCGAGTATGCAGAATATGAGGAGAAATACTTTCGCACTCACGCGGCTTTTACAGACGCCATTTTCAAGCTGAAGAAAGAACCTACTGAAGACAAAGTAACACCTCCGCCTGCACAGGGCTCACCTCATAACGTTAATCGCGAGACTCCGTCAACCGCACCTTCTGTTACCTTCATAACCGCACCACAGGATATACCTGAGGAACGGGCAGACATTCCTTTTCGGCCATCATACAATTCGATTCAGTTACCTAAAATTACAATTGAACCATTTTCTGGTGACTATAAGGACTGGCCAACCTTTCGCGACATGTTTTTGGGGACAGTTGATTCTAATAACACAATTTCATCCGTTCAAAAGCTTCATTTTCTGAAATCGTTCCTTCGTGGGAGCGCCGCGGACTTGATCAGTCATGTCAAATGCTCTGAAGCTAATTATGTTGAGACATGGGATAGATTAGAGAGACGATATGACCAAAAGCAATTGATTGTTAAATCGTTCATTGATTCATTTCTTTCGCTTCCAACCTGTTCTAATGGAAACACTGCTTTGTTGAACAAGATCGCTGACGGAGCGGAAGAAGTTGTTAGAGGACTAAACGCACTTGACTGTAACAGTAGGGATCCTTGGCTAATTCACATTTTCTACGAAAAGTTGGACTACGAATCCAAAAAGGCATGGGCTGCCGAAACAGGTTCAAGGGAAGCTCATTCCTTAGATGATTTCTTGGAGTTTCTACAGTTCCGATGTCGATGTTTGGAAGCTTGCCAACCAATCTCGCGCGTAACTCAAGGTCGTACTGTAAAATCTTCTAAGGCAATTCATTCACATGTGATTGAAAGTCGTTCCGTCTGTCCCAAATGCAAAAAGGATCATATGCTTTCACAATGCTCAGAATTTAAAGCTCTTGCGGTAGCGGCACGTCGTGAATTCACCAAGAGCTTATCGTTGTGTTTTAATTGTTTAAAGCAGGGTCATTCGTCTAGAAGATGTCGTTTGAATACTCGTTGCAGTTTGTGCAATTCTAGGCACCATATTTTAGTGCATTCGTCTGAAAATCAACCATCATCATCTTTAGCTCAATCCCAAGTTGAGTCTTCACATCAAAATTCTACTTCATCCAAACAAAATCCAGAACAACCTGTCTTTGTCAATCATTCGTTTGAGTAGTCGCATCATGTTAGTTCTATTTTACCTACTGCCATAGCTCGAATTAAGAATAGATCGGGAAGTTATCAGGACGTTCGTATTTTACTTGACTCGGGATCACAAGTATCGTTTATAACTGAAGGAACAGTTCGCCGTTTAGGACTCAGACGTAAACGTTCTTGCATCCCAATTATTGGAATAGCATCCACTTGTGCTGAAATTACTAATGGATTAGTATCTTTGAATCTTCTATCTCAGTATAGTGCGGAATCTATTAATGTCGACTGTTTCATATTGCCAAAATTGACTTCGAATTTACCTGCTTTTTCTTTGAATCATATCCCTCAAAATTTCGTTTCAATGGAACTTGCCGATCCAACCTATTATTCGCCCGGTCCTATTGACGTTTTGATAGGAGCCGATAGATTCTTTAGTTTGATTAAGGGAGCATCGAAGCAATTTCCGGATTCAAACCTGATTTCGATTCCAACCATATTTGATTGTGTTATTGCAGGAGGAACTTTGAAATTATTTGATGGTAGTAAGGTTAACTCGTTTTGCACCAGTTTAGATTTTAGCCAGGAATTTAACCTGGAACGTTTTTGGAAACTTGAGGAGGTATCAAGTGAAATTCCTTTGTCACTAGAAGAAAAATTGGCTGAAGAAATCTTTATTAAAAATCAAACTAGGCGTGCGGATGGCAAGTACGAAGTCGTTTTACCATTTAAACCTTCAAACAAACTTGAGTTTGGAAATTCTCTTGGCACTGCGATAAGTCGTTTTCACTCGATTGAAAGAAGTTTCAAGAACAACAATGATTTAAAATCGCAGTATTCTACTTTCATTAATGAATACTTGGCCCTGGGGCACATGGAAGAGGTTCCACCAAATGAGGTAGCAACATCAAAAAACATCTTTTATCTTCCTCATCACACAACAACCAAAATCAGAGTCGTCTTTGATGCATCGGCTAGTTGGGCCCACCATACAGCGTGAAATATTTTCGATTTGCCTTCGCTATCGACGACATTTATATGTCATATCCGGTGACATAGAGAAGATGTATAGGCAAATTTGGATTGCTAGACACCATACTGACTTTCAACGTATTGTCTGGAGAGAAAATCCAGACGAACCATTAAAACACTATCGCCTTCTTACTGTTACGTATGGAACAGCATCAGCGCCGTTTTCGGCAGTTCGAGTTTTAAAGCAGCTTGCCATTGATTCTGCTTTAACACATCCGGTCGCATCTAAATCCCTTTTGAATGATTTTTATGTTGACGACGTTATAACTGGCACTGATAGTATCGACGACCTATTCGCTCTTCAGTCAGAACTGGTAGATTTATTAGGTTCAGCAGGGTTTAACCTTCGGAAATGGACCTTCAATTGTCGTTCTCTTTTGATGAAGCTGCCAGAAGAGCAACGCGAAATATCTCCAGTCGACTTTGAGAATTCCACCTCGAAAAAAATTCTTGGATTGCAGTGGTGTCCATCAAGGGATTGCTTCTCTTATAAAGTTAAAATTAGCGATAGCACTACCTGTACGAAACGTCGCATACTTTCTGATGCGTCGCGGCTGTTTGATCCCTTAGGCTTTCTTGCCCCGGTCATCATTGGTGTAAAGGTTCTTTTTCAAGAACTCTGGAGAAGGAAATTGAACTGGGATGAAAAGGTGCCAGAAGACTTGGCTCTTAACTGGACATCTATAAGGGATGAACTTCCTATTTTGGAATCACTCTGTATTCCAAGGTTGATGGTGAAAAACAAATCAACTTGGGAACTACATGGTTTCTGCGATGCATCACTGGATGCCTATGCTGCAGCTGTTTATTGCCGTAGTATTTCAGAAGATGGTACAATTTCAGTAGAACTAGTTGCAGCCAAATCAAAGGTTGCCCCCATTAAGGTCTTATCGCTACCTCGGCTCGAGTTATGTGGGGCTGTGTTGCTTACTCGTCTAATAAACAAAGTCAAGCTATCTTTGCAGGAACATGACATTAAGATTTTCGCCTGGACAGACTCATCAATTGTGTTGCACTGGTTATCAGCACCTCCCAAGAAGTGGTCGGTCTTCATCGCCAATCGAACATCAGAAATTTTGACTGCCATTCATTTCAAATTATGGAACCATGTGCGATCTGCATGCAATCCCGCAGACTTGGCGACGAGAGGTACATCTCCATCATCTCTATTATCCACAAGTCTCTGGTGGAAAGGACCCCATTGGTTGAGTGATGAAGCAGATCAGTGGCCGGTGTCGGAAGGAGTACATGAAAACATAAATGTGGAACACCTAGAAGAAAGAAAAGTATCTCCAGCACAGGTATTCGTATCTAATATCTCTTCTTGTACATTCGTAGAAGCATTAATACAAAATGCATCAAATTGGATTCGTTTGGTACGCGTGGTTGCATACGCAATTCGTTTTATCGAAAATTTCCCATTAGAACAAGTTAATCGCAATATAAAGCCATTGTCAGCTGAAGAACTTAACTTTGTAAAAACAAAATTGATCAAAAGTGCTCAGTTGTCTTTGTTCCGTAAAGAAATTGAACTTTTAAAAGCGGGAAAAAATCTACCTTCTAAAAATAGACTTCTGTCGTTGAATCCTTTTATTGATGCTGTTGGTGTGCTGCGCGTTGATGGTCGTTTAAAAAACTCAGAACTTTCATATTCCGAAAAACACCCTATAATATTGTGTAAATCACATTCGATTTCAAGGCTTTTAGTGACTTATCTTCATGAAAAATATTTGCACCCTGGTGTATCTCTTTTGTTCGCTCTTACTAAGCAAAATTACTTCATAATCGGAGGTCGAAACCTCTCGCGGAAGGTTGTGCATAACTGCGTTAAATGTTTTCGTGAAAGTTTGGCTACATCAAAGCAACTAATGGGAGATCTTCCTATCGAGCGTATTCGTTACTCGAGGCCTTTTAGTAAAGTGGGATGCGACTACGCAGGTCCCATTACATTGCGTTTAAGTCGAGGAAGAAACCCTAAGTTTGTGAAAGCGTACATAGCACTTTTCGTGTGTTTTGTGACCAAGGCTATTCACATCGAACTTGTGGGAGACCTATCGTCAATTGCCTTTTTACTCGCATTGGATCGTTTTGTCGCACGTCGTGGTAAGCCTTTTGAAATCTGGAGCAATAACGGTACGAATTTTCGTGGTGCTAAACGTCTGCTGGATGAAATGCATACTTTGCTCTGGAACCAACATCACAACACCATAGTCGCGGATCATCTTGCTAATGATGGTATCAATTGGAAGTTTATACCACCCTCCGCTCCTCATTTTGGTGGTTTGTGGGAGGCGGGGGTAAAATCTGTCAAACTTCATTTAAAGCGTGTAATAGGTGAATCAAAACTCACTTATGAAGAGATGTACACCCTACTGGTAAAAAGAGAGTCTCTACTTAATTCTCGCCCTATGTGGGCAACAACAGATTCCGAACCGGTAGCTCTCAGTCCTTCGGATTTTTTGATAGGAGAACGCTATACATGCGTTCCACAACCACCTGCTCCTAACTCTATTGTTTCTTCCACCACTAATTGGTCTCTCTTACAGGAAATGCTACAAGGTTTTTGGAGTCGCTGGCATCGCGAATATTTAACATCACTGCAGCAGCGACCAAAGTGGCAGATACCAAAGCCTAATCTTCGAGTTGATGACGTTGTCTTACTTAAAGAGGCTAATTTACCACCATCTAAATGGATAATGGGAAGAGTATCCAAGACACATCCTGGAGAAGATGGAAAGGTCAGAGTTGTGACCATCAAAACTAAGTTTAGAGAATTTGTTCGACCTGTTGTTAAGGTGTCGCCATTGCCTTTTTCTGAAAGACCCTAATCTTTCAGGGGGGGCTGGATGTTTAGAAACCAATTCCCAAAAGACCAAAAAACGCAGCAACAATACCCTATAAAATTATAAATCTTAAATTTTCCATTACTGACTGTTATACATTAAACTCATTTACTCATTTGCTTATGCATGCACTCAATTATATTACACTTAATTATGTAACATTTAATTTTTTGAATTCAATTGTCATTCGAACGTTGAGCTGTAAGCATCATTTTTTTCCTAAGTGAACACACATAAATTTGGTTTGTTAATAGTCACAGTACACAGTAATTTTACACACATTTTTTTCTAACAATTACACACTTAACCTAAATTAAAATAAATTAAACACTTTTATAAATTTAAACATTGAAAAGGAATTGTTTTATTAATTAAAAATAAAAGACAATACACGTACACACACAACACAATCCCCGTCATCTCCCGAATTCTATCCTAAACAATGGATGTATATGTGCCGTTTTGTGAGGATAGGAAAAATATATTTGTATGAAAAAATGTATGGTTTCCACAAACAAATAAATATAAATATAGAATGTAATCATGGCATATAGAATTAAAGAAAGTTTTGTATGTTTTGGTTATCCTTATTTTACCTTAAATACTTGTAAATAAAATAAAATATATATGAATATGTGTACAGTACATTATTAGGATAAACAGTACAAATTCGATTTACGCAACTAATAGAAATGAAGGCAGTAGTCCAGTCAAAGCGTCATTTGACCTTGCGCGCAGATGCATGGTCTATTTTTTTTTATGGATCGATAGGTGCTTATAAGAAAAGCTTAAAACCAAATTTGCACCACCTGACTTTTTTTTACCAAAGTTATTGGTAAAAATGTGTTTTGTGTCATTTTTTGGTCATTTGCGAATATCTCAACTCCACTATCTCCTAAAAACAAAAATTAAGCATACTGTATTATTTTTGCTAAGGTCCGTTAAATAAAACTTATTACTCCTTTTAGAATTTCTTCTTTATTTACACTTTTCTAATCAAAACAATAAATCCCAATTTATAATCAACTCTAATACTTTTATTCCAACTTAAATCCACTTCTTTAATTACACTTTCCACAATCCAATAGTTCAGCTTTGCACACTTTCATAATCGAAAATAAACTGTCCCGCTCACCGTGTACACTCTCTTATATACTCAAACCAGTTGTTCTCGAAGGTTCTTGTTTAGAATATTCGATTTGCTTGGAATAAGGGGAAATTCATATGGAGATAGAATGTTCTAGTAGTTTGGAATAAGGGGAAATTTAGATGCGATGGAAAAGAGCTTTTTTTTTTTCCTCTTAAAGCAGATATGTAATTCCCAACAGATGGCGCTGTAGGAGTATAAAGCTCTGTTCGCAACAATACATTTATTCCTTATAACATTATCTATTATGGTATAAAAAAAACATTTGTTTAAACAAATGAAAAAAAAGTTATAGTAAGTTTAAATAATTTTTTGTTGTTTAAAAATTACTTTTTCGTGATTATTAAAAAAAAAGCTCATTTAACGATGAAATTTTTATTTTTTATTATTTAAGTTCTTGTAATTCCCTACAATTTAAAACAAATCAGCACTCTACGATGAACGAAAGCCGAGTAATAAATTATTGAACATAGCTTGTAATTTTGGTGTCGCCAACAACAAGAAGCAACAAATATGTGTAAGTATGTGTG
This sequence comes from Chrysotoxum bicinctum, assembly GCA_911387755.1. Lineage (NCBI taxonomy): Eukaryota > Metazoa > Arthropoda > Insecta > Diptera > Syrphidae > Chrysotoxum > Chrysotoxum bicinctum. Next base: position 104,153,076 of record OU426988.1, read on the forward strand.
GAGTGTTTGAAGGATACCAATATAATATCTTGTTGCTGGCGACACCAAAATTACAAGCTACAAGCACAGATAATTATATACAGATGTCGCATGCCCATAGAAATAAAATGCACGACTGGGTCGCACGAACTTGCTCCTATGTACAAGATTAAGAATTTCAAAAATGAATGTTATTAGAGAAACTGTTCATAAGCATAAAATTCATTTTTTAAATGACTAAAAAAAACTTCTTTAGTAGTTAAAGGTAAGAATAGGATGCCATGTGATTCAAGCAAATATAGATTTATGTAAGAACAAAAATTATAAGTCCTTGTAGTGGTTTCTTAAAAAAATAAGGTTTTATATAAGAAAATCTTAAAACATTTTTAAGAAAAAATGTTGGTACGCCAATTTGAAGTTTTTATTATTGTCTTCATTTTGTTGTTTCAAATATTCGGCCAAACGCAGAACAAGCTCATTTTTCGATCCTGCTCTAGAAAGTTCTCGCTTGCCTAATTCACTTTTCAGCTCATTACAGTTGAGCTCTTTCAATAACTTGCTCACTTTTATTATTTTTTTTTTCGCACACTTCACTGCACAATAAGTTTTATCCCACTTCTGACACCAATGTAATATTTTTGCTAAGGTCCGTTAAATAAAACTTATTACTCCTTTTAGAATTTCTTCTTTATTTACACTTTTCTAATCAAAACAATAAATCCCAATTTATAATCAACTCTAATACTTTTATTCCAACTTAAATCCACTTCTTTAATTACACTTTCCACAATCCAATAGTTCAGCTTTGCACACTTTCATAATCGAAAATAAACTGTCCCGCTCACCGTGTACACTCTCTTATATACTCAAACCAGTTGTTCTCGAAGGTTCTTGTTTAGAATATTCGATTTGCTTGGAATAAGGGGAAATTCATATGGAGATAGAATGTTCTAGTAGTTTGGAATAAGGGGAAATTTAGATGCGATGGAAAAGAGCTTTTTTTTTTCCTCATAAAGCAGATATGTAATTCCCAACAGATGGCGCTGTAGGAGTATAAAGCTCTTTTGCAACAATACATTTATTCCTTATAACATTATCTATTATGGTATAAAAAAAACATTTGTTTAAACAAATGAAAAAAAAGTTATAGTAAGTTTAAATAATTTTTTGTTGTTTAAAAATTACTTTTTCGTGATTATTAAGAAAAAAGCTCATTTAACGATGAGATTTTTATTTTTTATTATTTAAGTTCTTGTAATTCCCTACAATTTAAAACAAATCAGCACTCTACGATGAACGAAAGCCGAGTAATAAATTATTGAACATAGCTTGTAATTTTGGTGTCGCCAACAACAAGAAGCAACAAATATGTGTAAGTATGTGTGGAGTGTTTGAAGGATACCAATATAATATCTTGTTGCTGGCGACACCAAAATTACAAGCTACAAGCACAGATAATTATATACAGATGTCGCATGCCCATAGAAATAAAATGCACGACTGGGTCGCACGAACTTGCTCCTATGTACAAGACTAAGAATTTCAAAAATGAATGTTATTAGAGAAACTGTTCATAAGCATAAAATTCATTTTTTAAATGACTAAAAAAAACTTCTTTAGTAGCTAAAGGTAAGAATAGGATGCCATGTGATTCAAGCAAATATAGATTTATGTAAGAACAAAAATTATAAGTCCTTGTAGTGGTTTCTTAAAAAAATAAGGTTTTATATAAGAAAATCTTAAAACATTTTTAAGAAAAAATGTTGGTACGCCAATTTGAAGTTTTTATTATTGTATGTATAAATAAAAATTAAATTTACAAAAAAAAAAGTATTGAGCTGTTTTCGAGATATTGAATTTTCAAAAAACAAAAAATTGATTTTTTTTTTTCAAAATTCAAAAAAATATTTTTCTTAAAGTTTTAAAATGCGTTTTTTAAACTTTTTAGAAGCTTCTCTCTACGAAATTTCATCAAAATCCGTTGTGCTGATAATGAGAAATTCAAAATTTTAAAAAATCGTTCTATGGTAGGTACAGTCAGTAATATCTTGTTTTCAAATTTTTTTTATTAAATTACAGATATTAAAAAATAATAGAAAGAAAAAAAATTTAAGCAAAATTCTCGGAACCGTTTTCGAGAAAAATACGATTTTCGAAAACCATTTTTTAACATTTGTATGGAGGGTACCGTTATTTTTAGGTAAAATGAATTTACTTTGCTTATTTATTGTAGATTAATTTTCCAAACTTTTATTTATCAAGTTTTGAAAAAATCGAGCATGGGGTTTTCAAAATATTGAGTTTTCAAAAAAAAATTTTGAAAGTTTTTTTAAAAATCCAAAAAATTTGTTTTGGAAAATTTGAATACACATGCTTTAGCATAAAAAAAATGATCAAAATCGGTGCAACCGTTTTTGAGAAAATCAAAAACAAAAAAATGGTCCCAAGGGGGGTACCAAAATTACTCATTTTTTTGAAAATTTTTTTCGACCATTACCTAGGTTTAACTGAATTAAATCTTTAGAAAAAATATTTATAAAATTTTGGAAAAAAATCGTATGGCAGGTACCGTTATTCTTGGTCATAAAAAATCAAATCAAAAAACATCCGGGGGTAAAAATTCAAAACCCATATCTACCAAGTTTGAAGAAAATCGGCCGAGCCGTTTAGCTGTAATCGAACAGACAGACAGACAGAATTGCCAGACCCACTTTTTTCGTCTTCGCTATCATCGTAATGTCAACTTTGATCAAAATCTCGAGTTCGATTTTTTTTACGAATACATAACTTGCCTTATAGTACCTATAAGTCGCAAGTAAAAACTGACATATGAAAATGAAAATCTTCATTTGAAAGAGCTTTTAAGAAAGCTGTTTTCAATTTATTATTTTAAGATTATGTGAGAAGTGCTTTTTCTCTTTAAAATGTGTGCTCTCTGAATTCACGAATAAAATCTATTTCGTCTGTTGCTCTTGCGTATTCAACTCTGTGTCTGTATTCTTCGTTTTTTTTTCAATACCGCCAAACCCTTTTTTTTAAATAAATTGGTTATGGACACAAGAACACAAGATACCTATATTTTTCATAGAGGGATCTTAACAAGAAAAAATTGTATTTTGTGTGTTCATCTGGGAATCTAAGGCAATTTTGTTCATAAAAAGGACACTTACTTAGATATTTTGTTGCATTAAGAAGCAAATTAGGAACTTATGTAGGTAGGTATTTCAAAGTCTTTGGATGGATTTGTGAGAATTATTCTCTATCTTTTAGGTAGGTATTTGTTCTTTACAATTCCCATACAAATTATTCTAATTTCATTGCTCAATTTTGTCTATCAGAGCCAAAAACAGAAACAGTATTGTTTGTTACTCCTAGTCCTAGTTGCTACATACATAGATACATATGTACGTATTTTGCATTCAGGTTCATGAGGTTATGATGACACCTGCAGGCAGGAAGGTTGGTTTTATTTGATTTGGTGCGATCTTTTGATGATGGCGTGGTTGACTTTTTTGGGTTTGATAAAAATAAAAAAAAATCTGAAAAAAAAAATAGTTAAATTAAAACTTCAATTTGAAGTAGGGCGACAAAGAAAAAGAGAATAAAGTCCTAAGAAATTGTGGATACAGATTTTTTTACGGGTTAGCTACCTATTTATTTTATACCACCTACTTAATTAAGAGGTTGTATGGTTATGATAGATTGTAGGTAGGTATGTTTGTATGAAAAAACGCAACCAGAAGAATAAATGTAGGTACGAGAATATACATTGTACATATGTACATACGTATAGTACATACAATTTTTCAAAAACGTATGCCTAGGAATTCATTGCGTTTGTGAAAATTTATTAAAAGGTGACAATTTTCTAGTTATCAATTAGATACAAACATACAAATTAGCTGGTTAAAGCTAACGATAAAATTTAAACGAATCGAAAAATTGTTTTTTAAGAAAAAAAAGCGTGCGGATAACTTCGAGTTTCAGTTTGGAATAATTTTATTCTTCTTATTCTTCTTCTTGTTTTTCATTTTTACAATTTAATATGGCCGGATGGGCGGGAAATTCAAATTTTAGACCAAATTTAAATAGTTCACAACAGTAAATTTTATTGTTTTAATTAATTCATTTTGATTTTTAAAATTGTTTGCATCGTCAAAACACCTTTACTGTAGCAAAAGTTAATTTATAAATGTTACGAATTGTCAAATGCAACAAATTATACCTACTACAATTTTCAAAATTATTTCATTTCAGTATAAATAAGAAAACGTAGTATGTATGTACATACGAAGGTACATAAGAACGGTTTTTCTGTTTTCTATTTTTTTTTTGTAAGTGAAAAAATAATGATAGTGTTAATAAAGAAAACAGGAGCATTTTTTAGCTTTTCTGCTCTTAGTCTATTCCATATAAAATGTCTGAAGCATTTATACTGTTAATCTCAGTCTATTCTTTGCTCTCGTATCGCACGGTTGAGTTTGAATCAATATATTGTTTCTCTGTGCTAAGCCTATAATGTCTAATGAATGCTTTATTTGCGAAATCGTAACAACCGAAACTGAATACCTGTCGTGCGTTGTCTGTAAATTATTTTTCCATATTGGGTGCTTAAAGCTGAACGATAATGTAATAGAATTGATAAATAAATGTGATAATATTTGCTGGAGGTGTGACTTGTGCTGCAATTACTCTTCCAAAAGTTCTTATGCTAAATTAAATACCTTAACCTTGATAATTTTTATAACGAGTTTAAGTCATTTCGCGATTCCCTCGATGCAAACGCAAGCAAAGCTAAGAACCCTGTAATCACTCGCTCAAAAGCTAAATTAAATCTAAATACCCCAGCCAATATATCAAATAAAAGCTTTTCATCGCCTGCATTGCCTAGCAAAGCACTAAAGCCCATAAATGTGACCCCCATTTCCCTCCGCAATTTTAAATCCAAACCAGCCACGTCTACAAACAAAAAATCTTCAACAAACTCTGTCACAGTTGATAAAAATATAAAAAAAGTAGAATCAAAAAATAATGTGCCGCTTTACTCTGACGTTGTTACAAGCAAAGACAAAAATGCAACGGTCAGTGCAAATGATTCTCGCTTACTTGTTGATGTTGTGGGAGAACTAAAACCTACTACCTGTGTTGCCACTGTAAATATCACAAACAATGTTGCCACTGTAATATCCTCGGATGGTACTAATAATACTAATGTTACTGAAGACAGTGTGGTATCTATCACTGATGATGTTGATGCTGCTGATGTTGGAATTAATCCGAGAAAAGGAGGTTATTCTGATCCTGATGTTGCTGATGTTGCCGTTGTTCCTGTTGTTGCTGATGATGCCTATGTTGATGATGGTGCTGCTGTTCTATCTGAAAAAGTTGAAGCAAAAAATGTTAAAGCTAAAGTTGAATGCCAAGAAAATAGCTCTAAAACTGTCTCTGGTGTAATTTTGCAAAATGTTGTTGTGCGCAAGCTTAAGTGGTTTCACCTTGGTAGTTTTCGCCCTACTGTCTCTTCTGAAGATATTGTTAATCACTTAGCTGCGGCACTCAACACAAACCCTAGAGTCATATCTTGCTTTAAATTAATTAAACGAGGAGAACTTGAAAAAAAATTTGAAATTCATTAATTTTAAAATTGGAGTTCCAACTGAGTTAAATGATGCGATGTATGAAGACAATATCTGGCCTTTAGGAACGAATTTACGTGCTTTTAAATTCATTCCAAAAAACGAAGTTACACGGCTTCAAAACGACAAAACATAAGCTCTGAATTGTCCATATCTCCTGCTCTTGCTCCTGCCGATATAAATATATATGAAAATGCTGTCTACGATGTTGATACTGCTGTTGCCAACGAATCCGTTAATGTTGCCAAGTCTGATATTCCTGTTGCTGCTAATGATGTTGATGTTCCTGTTATTGCTAATGATGCTGATGTTCCGGTTGTTGTTGATGTTTCTGTTGTTGCTGATGATAGTGCAATCACGTCTACTGAAAATTTTGATGATTACTCATCTTGTTCCCTCTTCTATCATAATGCGGGTGGGATGAGAACAAAAGTAAGTGATTTTTTTGTTGCTGCTACTGGCTGCCCATATACTATCATTGCTTTGACTGAAACTTGGCTGAGTGATAATATAAACTCATTCGAATTATTCAACTCGGATTTTGAGGTCTTTAGAAAAGATCGTTGTGCAGTTGAAACTGGATTAAATAGAGGAGGAGGAGTTTTACTAGCTGTTCGTTCGAGTTTGAAAAGCAAACAAATTCAACTTCAATTTTCGTCAGGTTCGATAGAACAAATATGCATTTGTGTTGAATTTTTCACATCTCACATTAAAAATAATAAAATTAATGTATATTTTTTTGTATCATATATTCCGCCAAATTCAGATGCTCAAATTTATGAAAATCATATTGATAATGTACAATTTATTGCTAATACTTTAGAACCAAACTCTTTCATTGTTGTCCTAGGTGACTTTAATCTACCAAATATTAATTGGATTTATTCTGAAGACGATAAATGTATTTTTCCCTTTAATGTCAGTAAGGATGTTGAATTAATTGTAACTGACACAATGTCTGCTATAAACCAACAACAAACAAATTGCATTTATAATTCAATTGGAAGAATGTTAGATTTAGTTTTTGTCCATCAGGATATCGAATATTCTGTTTCGGAAGCTGATTTTTTACTTTTGATGAATTCTATCCACCACAAAGCTCTAAATATATCTTTTAATTTTAGAATTTTAAATCAAATATCTATGTTTAATTGTAATAATGCTGTATATGACTTTGCTAAAGCCGATTACGTGTCGTTAAATAACTTTATTTATTCAGTTAACTGGGAAAATATTCTCTCTACACCTAGTCTTGAAAATACCTACAATGTTTTCTGTGAAGTAATAGAATCCGCTTTTTCTATGTATGTTCCAATTAAGGTTATAAAAAAGCAAAATCGACCAATTTGGTTTAATAAAAAATTGTCAAATTTAAAACGCGCTATGAGAACTATGTACAAAAAGAGCAGAACTAATATTTCACTTCAAAGTAGGTTTTGTCAACTTAGAAAAGAATATGAGTTCTTGAAAAAATTTCTTTACAAACAATATCTTTGGTCTCTTGAGTCCAAAATTAAGCACGATTCTAAAGCGTTTTGGACATTCATTAATACAAAAAGAAAATCACTCGGCTTACCTTCGGAAATGGAACTAAATGGTGTCATTAGTGATGATTTGAGTGTTATATGTAGTATGTTTGCTTCTTTCTTTCAGTCTAATTTTGTTAATCTTGACATAAGATGTTCCAATTTACCGTCTTGTGAAGCTCTCACTGATATTGGTTATATATTTATAACAGAGACTGTCTTCCCTTGAACCGAGTACTTCTCTTCCACCTGATAATATCCCTCCAATCTTTTTAAAAATGTGTAAACTGGGCCTTCTCAAGCCACTTCATATCATTTTCAATAAATCTCTATGCTACGGTGAGTTTCTCAAAACTTGGAAGTGGTCCCTTATAACACCTATACATAAGTCAGGTTCTAAAAAGGCTGTGATAAACTATAGACCAATTGCTAAGCTTCAAATTATTCCAAAAATCTTTGAAGCTATTGTCAAAAATAAATTATATTCTATTGTTTGTAATAATATATATATATATTGTTTGTAATAATATATCTAATGTAAAAGCTGGAATTTTTAGGTTTTCACTCACAACTATTGTTGTGGTTGAGAAGTTACTTAATTGGAAGAAAGCAATTTGTAAAAATTGGATCCAAAATTTCGTCAGAAATAACAAATTCTTCAGGTGTTCCATAAGGTAGCCATCTTGGTCCACTTTTATTTCTGTTGTTTATTAACGATTTACCTACACATGTCGCTCACTCCCAATGCCTATTATATGCTGATGACCTTAAAATATTCAAAGAAATTCAGTGTAAATACGATGCTATTGATTTACAAAACGACTTAAACAATATATCTGATTGGTGTGATCGCAATGGACTATTCTTTAACATCAGTAAGTGTTCGGTATTAACCGTATCCAAAATGTTGAATCCTATTATATTTGATTATACTATTGGGAATACAAGTCTAAAACGCGTATCACGTCAAAAAGATCTGGGTGTAATTTTCGATGAACAATTAAATTTCTCCTGGCACTATGATTATATTATATCTAAAGTTAACTCAATGTTAGGTTTTTTGTTTCGAAATTCAAACGATTTCAAAGATCCTTATACTCTGAAGGCACTATATATTTCGTTAATACGTTCATCTCTTGAGTACTGTTGTGTAGTATGGAATCCATTTTATGCCAATGCCCGTTTTCGTATCGAAAAAATTCAAAAGCGGTTCACAAAATTTGCTATAAGAGAATTTAATTGGTCCTATAGTCCACCATATGATGCTAGATGTGCTTTAATAGATCTTAAACCTCTTGGCGTAAGACGTGAATATTTTTCTGCTCTTTTTGCACGCGATGTTTTATGTGGGCATATTCAATGTTCACAATTACTTTCTATGTTTAATTTGTACGTCCCTATACGACATCTAAGACCTAGAGGAGGCGATTTCTTTTTCATTCCCTTACATAGAACAAATTACGGTCTAAATGACCCAATTACCATGGCTTCAATTCATTACAATAAGTGTGCACACGTAATCGACTTTAATATGAGTAGAAATATTTGTAAGATAATGATTTTGAATTGCGTGTAATATTTTTTTTATTATTCTTAAAAAATATAAATTATTATTATTTATTTCTTGGTATTTTATTTAACTTATTTTAGTACTTTAAATGTGTAAATATATATATATATAATATATATTTCATGCTTTAAAACTTTATTCAAGAATGTGTAAAAATTGTTAAACTTAATATGAAATTCGAATTAAATTAAAAATTAAAAAATTAAAATTAATTGCATATTTGCTTAGTTCACCCACCCTTCATCCCATTTTACATTTATTATTTTTACAATCCATTTTTAGTTTTTCATAGATACTGTTTAATTCTTAAATTTTTCAAGCATTCACTAAGTTCTGTAGCTTCTTATTTGTATATTAAGGTTTTAAGTTTTTCTAACGTTCTTGTCATTTACACATTTTTAAGAGAAAAATAATTACCAAGAAGTTGACTGCATATCAAGTCTGTGCGTACGGCATTCATTCTTATTGTCAAACCAATTTGAAAAATATGTTAATGCAAAATCTTAAGGTGTGTCCAGACCAAAGGAACATTTTTGAAACATTTAAGAAACATTTCAGAAACATTTAAAAAAACATTTCAGAAACAGAGAAACATTTCTGAAATTTTTCTGAAATGTTTCCAAAATGTTTCTTTGGTCTGGACGCTCGCGAAACATTTCTGAAATGTTTATGAAATGCTTTTCTGTTTCCCATTCCGAATGGGAAACTTTATTTGTTTCCTAAGCATTTACATAGGTAGAAAGTGCGTGAGTGGTTATTAATATAAAATATAAAATGTCGCGAAAAGTGTGGACCAACGAGAATGTTATCCAACTGATAAAAATTTATGAAATAAAAAAAGTTTTGTGGAATCGACTCTTCACGAAAAATATTAAAAATAAAATCAAAAAAGCCGATTATATATCTGAAATTTGCGAAAATATAAATTGTGATAAAGATGAAGTAGAAAAAATTTCATGCGCTTAAAGTGCAACACAGGCGGGAAAAAAAATTACAGACAACTCAATCTGGAAACAATGGGAAACGAAGAAACATTTCAGAAATATTTCTCAAAGCGTCCACACCAAAAAAACAAATCAGAAACATTCCTGAAATGTTTCTGCAATGTTTCTGAAATGTTTTTTAAACAAATGGGAAACATTTCAGAAACGTTTTTTAAACAATGTTTCCTGAAATGTTTCTCTGGTGTGGACACACCTTTAAGCATTTTAAACATTTTAGTAAGTTACTAAATTAGTTTAGTTTAGTTTATTCATCAAACAGAGATTTCAACTCTTACAGACTACTATAATATAAAATAAATATAAAATTGTACATATGTATATATAAGTAAAAAGATAAATAAATAGTTTAATTACATGTTGTGTGGAAATAGCAAAGCCAACCATATATTTGTTTTGAATACATCCCTTGAATTATTTGAAAAAATATCTATAAAATTAACAACAGAATTAGTTTCTCCTATACAGCGTGCAAACGGTTCATTTCTACTATAGTTTCTTCTGGCAAAAGTTACTCGCAGATGAAAATGAGCGCGGAGATTTCTTGACGGAAAGTAAAAGTGAATTCGTTCAAGTAAAAGAGAACATTTGATACGATTACTTATTAAATCTTTTATAAACATAATTGAGAAGTATTTTCTTCTTAGCTCAAGCGTTTGAATGTCAATAAGCAAGCATCTAGATGCATATGAAGGTACTTCCATATTCCAGTTCAATTTTATAAAAACAAACCTCGTAAATTTTTTTTTGAATTTTTTCGATTCTTGCCGAATGTGTATTATAGTAGGGATTCCAAACTATACTACAATATTCCAGTACCGATCTTACAAGAGAAATATATAAAGATTTAAGTGTATCAGGGTCAGAGAAATCCCTAGAGTTTCGTCTGATAAACCCTAACATCCCATTAGCTTTATTCACTATGTAATCGATGTGCATGCTAAACGAAAGCTTTACATCTAAAACAACTCCCAAATCCTTTTTTACTGTAACCCTACCTAGAGTCATATTGTTAATCGTATAATCAAAGATAATGGGTGTTTTTTTTCTATGGCAAGAAAAGCTCTGACATTTGGCGACATTAAGAAACAATTGGTTAGATTCACACCATTCAGATAGTTTGTGGATATCTTCTTGCAGAAGAAGGCAGTCGACGGGAAATTGTATGGGCCGGAAAATTTTAACGTCATCGGCGTACATAAGATACTTTGAATGATTGAAACTGTCTGGGATGTCATTTATAAAAAGGACAAATAAAAGAGGTCCAATATGACTACCTTGAGGTACACCTGAGGTAACATCTATCCTTTTAGACTTATGTTTGCCCAATTTAACAAATTGAACTCTGTTTTTTTAATATTCAGAGATCCAATTAAGAAAAATAGAATGAAAACCTGATCAACTCTGTCAAATGCTTTAGCAAAATCGGTGAAAATAATGTCAGTTTGATAACTGTTATCAAATCCATAGAGAACTGATTCGCATAGTGTTGATAGATTTGTAGATGTAGATCTACCGGGAACAAAGCCATGTTGAAATTCAGATATAATGTCCTTAATAAGAAAATTTAACTTTTTACAAACAAGCATTTCAAAAATTTTTGGGATCACTGATAATTTGCATATTGGTCTATAATTTGTAACATTTTGTTTCGATCCCGATTTATGAATTGGAGTTATAAAGGATATCTTCCAATAGTCTAAAAACTGGCCTGTTTGTAGAGATTTATTGAAAATAATACTAAGCGGCAAAGCAAGAGAAGCAGCACATTTTTTTAGAGCAATAGGAGCAATATTATCAGGTCCAGCACTTTTTTTCACATCAAGACTATTCAAAGCTTCGAAAACATCAGAAACGCTTAACTCCATACTTCCAACATCAACAGTTTTTGTAGGTGTGAAAAGGGGAGGTTTTTTTTTTTTATAATCTACCCGCGCTCAAGGGATTATGATTACCCTTTAAATGTTTCAACGCAGCGCGGGCGTGAAGTTACGGAAGAGAAAAAAGGATAGGAAAGATGTGTGGCACGATGTTCTGAGACTGAAGGTTGTTGTCTCAGATATTTTATCTCCAGGGATGGCGGCTGAGCTAAAGCGGAGAATGCCGTGTCTTATTTCTATGTCGCTTATAATTCACATTATTTTATTCGTGTTCATCCTTGTTGGGCATACTAGTTTAACTCAATTACATGTTGTTAGTGTTATGCCTGAACAACATGTAATGAGTAAACCAGCAACCCATTGATGACAATTTTTAGAAGGTTTTTAATGGAATTAAAATGACATAAACGATGGCAGGGATTGAACCTGTGATCATGAGGTTCACAGGCGAGCACACATCCATCGCGCCACGGCCACGGTTCACAAGAAGAAGAAGGCAGATAAACTGATTTGAAATAATCAGCGAAAAAGTCGCATATTATGTTCATATCACTAGATAAGTTATCAGAAAATTTCATACAGTTTGGGAGTCCTGTAGATTTTCTCTTCATATTTATAAACTTCCAAAAATATTTACAATCTGTTTTAATTTTAGACTCAGCTTTGAGAGTAAAATTATTAAACAAAAAATTGTTTAGGCAGTCATATTCACGATGGCATAGAATGTATTGCTGCTTTAGATCAAAATTATCTCTGTTTTTATTGTAAACTTTATAGGCTTTATTTTTTCTATTTTTTAGATTCAATAATTGTTTATTAAACCAAGGCGGGTTGTTACTGGGTTTAAATATTTTTTTCGGAATATAAATTTCAAAAGTATCATCTAGATACATTACAAATTTTTCAAACGCATGAATAAGACTTAAATTGTTTATTGTATCATCCCACGAAATTGAAAAGAAATAGGTATTAATTGCTTCAAAGTTAGCACGCTTATAATCAAAATAGAATTCTGGTACATCAATTGTCTCTTTAATATAAGTTTAAAATTTACACTCTACAGTGAAACAAATATGATGGCTTGAGTTTTTGACAATGGGGAAATTTTCAAACTCTTGATCCACGAAAATTAAATCTAATATACGATTCAAACTATTAGGAAAATTATTTACTTGTATAAGATTAAATTGACTGAAAAAATCTATCACTGACGTTTCTATGTCAGTACGGACATTGAATGGTACTAAAAATTTCTCATAAAAGTCTAATTTCCAGCTTATATCTCCAAGATTGAAATCTCCTAAGATTATTGCATGATCACTTGTACTCAAGTTATTTAAAATTGATTGACAATTTAATAAATGCTGGTTATATAAATCTAACGAACTTCCTGGTCGAATATAACTTACAGCCACATATAAATTTAAGTTTCTATTCAAATTAATTTTTATTATTAACTGATCAATATCAAAACCTTGTGGATTCTTATCCGAAATTAGTTCAATTTGATTACAAACAAAGTTACTTCTAACTGCAATAATTACACCTCCACCTCTTTCAAGACCAGTAGTAAATGAACATCTATCTTTTCGAAAAACTACGAATTGATTACAATTAAATAATTCCGATGAAAGATGATTCTCACTAAGCCAAGTTTCAGTAAGGACTATGATAATCTTGCGATGCAAAGTAGACATATAATTCATTTAATTTCGGTTAAATTCCACCAACGACGTTTTGGAAGTAGATACAAAGATTTTTAGAATTTACAGTGTTAGAACAATTTACTACAGGAAAATCACTGGAAAATTCAGGAACATCAGGAACGGCATCATCAAAAATTACATCGCCAGTTGAAAGTGCAGCAACAGCAACAGGAGCAAGATCGATAGAATTTACACCGACCCCATTAGCAGAATAAATATCCGGAACGATATCAAAAAATAAGGTACAATTGAATGGGTGACGACAGCGCTGGCATTAGCAACAGCAGCAATAACACCATCAACAGCAGCAACATCATCAAAAACAACAACATCATCAACAGCAACAAGATTAGTTTTAGCGTCATCATCAGCACTAAGCTATAAATCGTTTTTTTGTTTGAAGTCAAATACACGAATTTTGACCCCACTTGGTCAAAAATCAGAACTAAAAATAGTTTTAACAAGATCCAGCGGGCAGCCAAACTTGAAATTTAGATATCTTAGATCCGACTCGGAGTCACTCCTTTGTTTAGCTACTAATTTATAGCATGGAAAAGATAATGGGCTTAACTTTGTATTATCAGCGATATAAGCAGAAATAGAATCTGGTGTTGTACTACAGTGGAAACTCGATAGATGAAACCATTTTAGTGGTTTATACACTTTTAGTCCCATATCATTTGATTTTTTACCAATTAATGTGTTATTAGCATTCTTATTCACATCGTTAGCAAGCATTTCATTTACAACTAGAGGAGGGATAGAAACATTTTTTTTATAAAATTCATCTCCACCTGACTCAGCAACATCAATTGTATCCCTTTCGTCAGCACAAACATCGAGGAGAGCATCATTGTCATCAGCAATCTTAGTCACAGTAGTTGGAGTGGTGGGAGGAACGAAGATTGTCAAATTGTTATTACTCTTGTGAGCATCGTCTGTACGATGAGATGAGTTAAGAGAAACAGCAGCCGCAGGTATGTATGATGCAGCGGACTCATCGTTGTTGTTGGCCTCAGCTGTTACTACCCTCTTTTTTGTATAGGTACAATTAAGAAAGAGTGAGAATGCATTGGTATAGCTTGAACCAATTCAGTTGGCAATTCTACTGCGCAGGTCTCTTTAAATTTCTTTGCTCTACTCTTTAATTCTTAAAGAGACAGAAAAATCACTGAAAAAAAGAAAAAAAAGATGTACATGCCGGCCAGAGTATATCTAATAATGAGTAGGGACACTCTCCACGTGTTTCTAATCAGTAAATTTTTTTAAGTACACAGAAACGAGAAATAGATGAAAATAAGAAGTGTGATGGTGAAAGAGAGATAAGAATTCAACTCGTCGCGCCTTTGAAAATACATTATGAAAAAAATGTAAACAATTCCCAATACACTCCTCCTAGTGTGACCAACTTCTTAAAAAAAATACTTAAGAAGTAAAAATACTGTTGCTACTACTCAACCAAAAATGGCTTCGTTTTATTTTTTGAGAATACCAAACAAATATCAAATGAATATTTCAATATTTAAAAATGAAATGCAAATTTAAGATTCATTTATATGGTCTATATCATTAAAAAAAAATTAATCGACAGAAATAAATCCAGTATCACGAAAAAAAAGAATATGGTCACTCAAAAGAAGAGAACGGCACAGAGAAAAAATACGCTCACAAGCAACCAACCTATCGCGCCTTTAAAAAAACCTTATGAAAAAATATTGCATTTATATATCTTACGAATGAGATTGTTTGTGGTGGTGCTTGAAAAAAATATTGTGGGTTTTTCTTACATTAGTGAATTGTCGTAAGGATTAAAATTAATACTTTGGAACTTCTCACGCTTATTGTTTGTTTTTATTCTTGTTTTTATTTGGGATAGTAGGACTTGCATATGTGTAGAGAGTGTCCCTACTCATTATTAGATATACTCTGATGCCGGCGTTGTTGTCAATGACGCTGCTGCGATCTTACTGAAGCACTTAGGAGGGTGAGTTTTGTTTATAGATTCGCTCAGAGTAAAATAGAAATGAATTTCCAGTGATGGACTTTCTTTGAATAAGATATGATCATGGTTAACTTTTCTTTCATAGCTTGATGTCTAAAAAACTATTTCATCTCTGGTGAGATAAAAGGAAAAGATTTTTAGGTGTAAACTTTACTTCGAAAAAATAAAATTAATAATTTTTGTTTTTATTAGTGGGACAAATTTCAGTGCGCCTATATTAAAAAAATAAGTCTATTGCAAAATGCAATTGGGCTAGACAAGAAAAACTACCTGCAGGCTGCGACATAGGATTAATGACAAAAAGTTTAGGGATTATTGTTTATTTCTATGTTTTATGATTTGTGGCTTAGTAACAGAAAGGTTCTGGGGGCGTTGTGTTTATATTTATTTTTTGGCGTTAGTGTATATTTGATATATTTTTTTTTTTGACCTGTGGGGTTGGGATTAATTGTAGACTAGTGTTAATTAGTTAGATTAGTGTTTACGAGTTTGAACAATTTTTAACTACGAGTTTTTAAGAATGAATTTTTGCATCAAAGGGAATTAAGGTATTTAAATGATATTTGCTTTGCTTTGCAATTCAGTTTAAAAAAAACAACCAAGAATAATATATTGAAATACATTTAAAAGAAATTTTAATGGATCCATTTAGAAAAGGAAAACCTATTGGAAGCCAGGCGCGTAAGATAGTTGTTAAGATATATAATAACAAACTGGAAGAAGCAAAGAATTCGTTTCTTGAAAATCCTGTGAGTTACGCAACAACGCAAACAGTGAAAACTACTGGAATTTCTGAACGTTCAATCAGAAGGATTATTAAGGAATACGAAGAGACAGGAGTTGTGCGGTAACTAAATAAAAAAGTGCAGCATACTAAGTGGAAAACTGGACTAGACGAATTTGACATCGCAGCTATTCGGCGTATAATGCACAACTTCCACCAGGAGGAAAAAATGATATCCTTAAAAATGTTGAGACAACGAGTTCAGGAAGATCTGGAGTTTAACTTAAGTATTACGTCGTACCGTCAAATATAGAGATTCGTTTTTTAGTCGCACAACACGATTATGGAATAACTTAACCGGCACAGTTTCCCCTTGCCATTTCAATTTGAAAACATTCAAAACCAATGTTCATCGACACCTCCTTTCTCTCCCCTGCTAATTTCTCCCTCGCCCGTGCTGTGTTTAAAACATTATAAGGGTTTCGTAACATACCCTTCAGCGCGAGTGAATTATAAAAAAAAAAAAAGAAGAAACGGATTTAGCTACAAAAAACTCAAAACAACCGGAAACTTTTCTGTGAAAGAAATGATATTAAACTCATGCGAGTGAAGTATCTGAGAAAAATCCGGGAATACAGAACAAAAGGATTTAATATCATTTATTTGGACGAAAGCTATATTCATAGCTCACATACAAGGCCACGGGCTTGGACTGATGACAATAGCAATTTCAAAGGGAAAGAGGCTGATAATGGCGCATGCAGGTGGTGAAAAAGGTTTCGTGAAAAACTCCTTACTTTTATTAAAATCTGGAAATACGGGAGACTATCACGACGACATGAACTTCAAAAATTTCTGCAAATGGATCCAAGAACAAGTTTTGAATAACTTGGAGGAACCTTCAGTTATTGTAATGGTCAACACCTCGTACCACAATAAATTAGAAGAAAAACAAATTACTTCTGCTAGCAAGAAATCCGAGATGATACAATGGCTAACCGAAAACAATATTCCGCATACTATACAGATGTTGAAACTTGAACTGTATATATTTGGGCAACTGTCAAGGCAAGAATAGGTTCACGAAACACAACATTCAATTTATAGGATGTTCAAAAATTAGCAGAGGAAGAATTTTCAAAAATAACGGCTGAAGACTGGCGAAAAGTGTGTGAAAAAGCCATAAGAACTGAGGACGAATACTTTTCTCAAGACCTGACGTGGGACACAATTTCGGATTCAATTGACGATTCTTCAACCGACTATGAAAGCGACATTAGTTCTTAAAACTAAGTGTATGTAAATGAACATTTATTATTTAAATTATATTATTCTTATTTATATTGTTTTTATTTTATTATTATGTTTTATATTTATTTCTGAAGTACAAAATTATAATTATTCACCCCAATTACCTATGTCGTCTCGTTTTTTTATGTCTCTCGTTTTCTCTGTCGTCTCGTTTTTTAAATGGCATTCCATAACTTCTTCGACGCGATGATTTTGTAACAGATTTAAAAACGATAAAAAAGTAACAAACATCTGTCAAATTCAAAGGAAAATCTACATCAGTGTTGGGACTTCGCAGAAGCTAAAGAGTGGTAGAAAGGTTGTCAAAAAAGTGGTAGAAATTAAAAGCCATTTTTATGTAGCAAATCGTATATTGAAAATAAATTTATTGAAAATAATTCAAATACAAAAATAAAAGAAATAATATTTCGGTTCTTTATGTTTCAAAGATCACATTATTATCTGGAAGAAGTGAAATCTGAGTTGCAAAAAGTGGTAGAATTAGATTTTTATGTGGTAGGTTTTCATGAACAGCAAAAAGTGGCAGAAGTCCCAACACTGGTCTATATACAATATTATTGCTCGATGTTCAATTAATGAACAAATGCAGTTTTTTTTTAATTATTAGAAAATAAATAAGTAAATAAAATGATAAGTGTTGAAATGTATTACATTTATTAGTTTCTTTTCTTTCCATCCCATGTTTATAAATTACAAGTGTTTCCTCTTGGATCTTAAGATGTGTTGTGTCCCTCCTAGCAGTGTGCTCCTTTAATTTGTATGACTTATATTCCTCTTTTCTTCCTTTGTTTATACTTTCATTGATACAATTTAAGGTTATTTCTTGGAGTACACACTGCTTCTTCGAAAGCGTAGCTCTTTTTTGTTTAATAGCGAAAGCTTGCCGTTATAGAATAAGCGATTCAAAACTTTTGCCAAGCATCTCCATCTCTTACTGGAGGACGTTTTTTGTATCCCCTTAAAAAAAAACCCCTAACTGCTCGTCTTCTTCCTCAAATCTACGAGCGTCTGGAATTGGTTTTCATTTGATAATTACTTTTAAATATATAGTATAGTACAACAAATTTAGACAAATATGTACTTGTTTTATTTATCGTAAAAAAATTCGATAAAATATATTATTTAACAAGAATACTTGCAGTTTTGCGACCTTCTATGTCTCTGTCGTGTGTAAATTTCTGAACGAGAGATATCGTGGTTTTTTTTCTTAGTCGTCGTATTTTTTCGTCTTACAGAATGCAGAAGGAAAGTGTTCAACGACGTTTGACATTTACAGACGACAACAAAACGAGTGACAAAAGTTGAAAACGACTTATGGAATGCAGATCGTGTCGGGTCGTATATTTCGCTGTCGTTTACGACATCGGTAATCGGGGTGATTATTTTAAGGTAAAATAAATTCTTAAAAACTCGTAGGTAAAAATTATTCAAACTCGTAAACACTAATCTAACTAATTAACACTAATCTACAATTAATCCCAAAACCCCACAGGTCAAAAAATAGTAAATACATATATCAAATGAACACTAACACCATAAAATAAATATTAACATAACGCCCCCGGAACCTTTCTGTTGCTAAGCCACAAATCATAAAACATAGAAATAAACAATAATCCTTAAACTATTTGTCAAAGCAAAGTTGAGTTAGGCACTGTAAGATTTAAGGAAAAATCTTTACTCATTAAATATCTTGCGCACCATTTTTGCTCTCTTAAATCCTCTCTCTGCGCAACCGACCGTTTGCCAACTGAATTGATTCAAGCTATAATGAAGAAGACAATGGTAATTCGAACGCCAAGCTTTTAGAGAGTGACGTAGTTTTTGCATTTTTGTCACCTTTTGATTGATTTGAGGGGGAAGGGGACAAATTAATGTTTTTCAGCGAGAGGCGATTTAGAGCAGGAGATGAATTTACCGAGTTATTTTTTTGTAGATTCCGTTTGGGTTCAATGGACTTTTGAATTCTTTGATTTTTTGTTTTTTCTCTTACTTCTCTACTCACATTTAAGCTTACTTTATTTTTATTAAGTGGAAGCGAAATATTCTTTTTCTTTTTGTCATTATTCAAGAGTTCAAAATGTTTGAGTTCACTTAGTGATTCTTGAAGAAGAGCAAAATGTTTGTTTATTTTGTTTATGCAATCGGAAAAAGAAAAACTCTTACACTTTTCACAATTATAGAAAATATTAGCACTAGAATCCAACAAATTAAGTTCATTTTCATTTAACAAGCTACAATTAAGGTGATAGTTAGCCTGGCAGATACCACAAGACACGGAATTGCCTGAGTCCAAGTTTAAGAGGCATTTCAGGCACTTTATACTCATTGTTAAGCAAATAAAACTAGCGTGTGTAGCAAATGAAGCACAGAGAAGAACTGAAATTAAAAAAGAGGATTTCGCTAATTTTAAACGATTTTATCATCTTACTATCTCTAAACATTTAACTTAAGTTAAAATAACAAACTGTTTACTATTACTTTAACTTTTAGTAATTTACTAAATTAATATGAAATCTGTCATTTTCCTCAAACAATTGGCAATTTTAGAAGAGTTAAATTGTGTTTTTTTATTTCGATTCGTGAGTAAATTGTTTTTAAAAGTAAATAAAATATTATAAAATGTTTTCGGAGAACGAAGATTTTGATATACATATGTATGTATATGATTGAAGACCCAGCTTTATGGAGAATTTTACTCCAGAAATAGGTTTGAGAAGATAGCAGATCGGTTTTTAGTTGAAAAACTTAAAGATCCAAGATCGAATTATAAGCCGTAGGCTTCCGATCTCACCCGAATTTCAAGTACCTACTATTTACATTACACTTTATTGGAAGAAGACTGGAATGGTACAATCCAAAGTGGCGAAATAATAAAAAAAAAAAAACATTTCGAAAAAAGATGTCAAAAATAAACAAATAACAAAATAAATTTAAGGTAGTCCTTTTGACTTTTGAGTTTCCGACATTTCAAACTATTAGGTCCGTTCCCCAGATTTAGTTTAGTTTGGTTTGTTAATTTTAACGAACTGTCATGATTTAAATGTGTTCAAATGCACCGTTTTTGATAAAAGGGAATTAGTCTATTACTAGTTAGTAAAACGAAAAAAGAGGCTGGGTGCGACCCACACTGATAACTTCCCATTTGTTTAAAAAAAAAACTATTAATTCAATATTTGTCAACATTTTACCAATTGTACAAAATTATACTATGTATAGAATAAACTAAATTAGAAGTCAATATCACTACTAGTTCTCGAGAAATTTGAGTCGAAAAACAATTTTTACCAATTTTCAATAGAATTTTATATAGTTTTTTTTATTTTTTGTAAAGAAAACTGTAAACTGATTTTGTTTGAAATTTTCACCAGTTGTCAAACACATTATTTTTCGTAAAATAAAATTATTTTGAGTTTCAAATTGTTTTCCGTTCTTAGAATATCTGAGTTATGAAATTTTTTTTTTCAGTTTTTTTTTATTTAAAAAAATAACGGTATGTTAATTTTTTTCCAAATTCATACCAAATCTGTATGACTTTATAATGAGTACATTAAATTTTATTTGAAATCAATAGCATTATTTTTTCGTGAAATATTTGAAACTAACCAAAATTTTTACTTTTTTTTTAAACCGTTATAGTGAAATAGTGAAAAAACTACTCACTGAATATTAATAAACGCCCTTTCAGCCTCTTTCGAATTTATTATCTATTAAACAAAATTTATTTGAAGTCGATATCTTTACTCGTTCTTGAGATATCGACGACGAAAAATGGTACCAGAACGCACGGACGTACGAACGTACGTACACACACACACACAAAGACATCTCTCTAAAAATGATTGATATAGCCTCTAGGGACCTTGAAACGTCGAGAAATGTCAAAAATTCCAATTTGACAAATCGGACCGATTACAATAACTCCCTATGGGAAGTTAAAAAAGTTAAAAAGTTTAAAAATTTCGAAGAGTTAGTAAATTACTAAAATTTTAACAAATTGTTAACTAATAAAATGGTAAGCCTTTAACAAAATGTTGTTTAAAATGTTGCTCCTATGTTTCTAACATCACGTGTGAACGTTTGTTTCCTATTGATAAATCATAATATAATCAATTTATTTATCTAATAAAATGGTATGTTGGGCTTACATAGGTATTTATTCAACGAAATGTTGTGAAAATTTGTGTAAAAGCTGAAATAATTCTCTTCTAATAGCAACTGATTCATTTATTGTCTGTACCGCCATTCCGACATTAATTTTTTTTGAAAATCTGTATATATGTGCCAGTTTGTAAGCTTTGGGCATATTTTTTTTTTTATTTTTTCATTGTTGAAGATAAATTCGATTACCTTTCAGCTAATAATTCCATCAGGTGGTTCTTATAACAAAAACAAACTTTAATCAACGAAGGTATATGAAATACTAATAATATGTACAGTGGATCAAAAAAGAAATCGGACATACAAGTTTTGTCTCTTTAAATCACAAAATAAAATTGATGAAGGTTTGAAAATAGCGTATTTCTGCATTTATACATAGTTTTTACTATAAGCTCTGGATATTTAGCAAAAATTACAGTTTTATTAACAAATTGTCATCGAAATTTAATTTAAAAGAAAATAATCGCAAATTTAATATCAAAAAAGAAATCGGACACTCTGTGGTATACTCATTTTATACTAATTTTTTTGTTTTTAACGGGACAAATATAACACTTTAAGGTTCTTAAAATTCCGTTACATATGTCAGATGTTAATTCGATTTGAATTTTATGTGTTATTATTAATAAGGTCAAAATGGAAGAACAATTTTGATATACAACGATAGAAGTGCGAAAAATAGTGATAAAACATTTTTAAAAAGGTAACTCTGTACGTGCTATTGCAGAAATTGTAAAAAGAAGCAAGTCTACGGTAGGAGACATCATAAAAAGATTCAAAACAACAAAATCTGTTGAAAATTTACAAAAATCTTGAAGACCGAAGAAGTTTACTGCAGGCGATGAACGTTGTATATTGTTATAAGTTAAAAAATAAACCCCAAATAGGTGCACCAAAGTCGACGGCGGAGGTAAGAAAATACTGGCAATAAAATGTTAACCCTGAAACCGTAAAAACAGTAGTGCGAAAAAGTAATTTTCATGGAAGAGTGGCAAGAAAAAAAACCTTTTATCAACAAGAAAAACCGAATCAAGAGAAATAGTTTATAAGGAGCTGCCAAAAGACGAATTTGTCGTTCTGGATTCGCGTTTTGTCTCTGACGAGAGTAAATTTAATAAAAACAGAGAACAAAACACGATTCCAGAATGACAAATTCGTCTTTTGGCAGCTCCTTATAAACTATTTCTCTTGATTCGGTTTTTCTTGTTGATAAAAGGTTTTTTTTCTTGCCACTCTTCCATGAAAATTACTTTTTCGCACTACTGTTTTTACGGTTTCAGGGTTAACATTTTATTGCCAGTATTTTCTTACCTCCGCCGTCGACTTTGGTGCACCTATTTGGGGTTTATTTTTTAACTTATAACAATATACAACGTTCATCGCCTGCAGTAAACTTCTTCGGTCTTCAAGATTTTTGTAAATTTTCAACAGATTTTGTTGTTTTGAATCTTTTTATGATGTCTCCTACCGTAGACTTGCTTCTTTTTACAATTTCTGCAATAGCACGTACAGAGTTACCTTTTTAAAAATGTTTTATCACTATTTTTCGCACTTCTATCGTTGTATATCAAAATTGTTCTTCCATTTTGACCTTATTAATAATAACACATAAAATTCAAATCGAATTAACATCTGACATATGTAACGGAATTTTAAGAACCTTAAAGTGTTATATTTGTCCCGTTAAAAACAAAAAAATTAGTATAAAATGAGTATACCACAGAGTGTCCGATTTCTTTTTTGATATTAAATTTGCGATTATTTTCTTTTAAATTAAATTTCGATGACAATTTGTTAATAAAACTGTAATTTTTGCTAAATATCCAGAGCTTATAGTAAAAACTATGTATAAATGCAGAAATACGCTATTTTCAAACCTTCATCAATTTTATTTTGTGATTTAAAGAGACAAAACTTGTATGTCCGATTTCTTTTTTGATCCACTGTATGTATCAGGGACGAAGCGTCCATATATTGAGTGGAATGAGTGCTTCCGTTGAACCATTTGAAAAAATCGTACCTACCTAGCAAGGAATTAAATTCAAAATTCCAAATTGTATTAATATTTTTATTATAATATTTGTATCTATTAATGAATCTTCATTTACTTTGTAAATTACATTCCAACATCATTATGACAACATTATCATCTTTTACTAAAATTACTAATACCCCAGTCAAATTAGCCTTCAACCTCGGAATGAAAGCGAATAAGCTGAAAATTTGCATCAACCTTTATTTTGATGTTCTAATGACTGACAAAAAAGTCTCATATCATATCGTGTCCGCGTCACAAGTTATTCGAGGTCAAAGGTCAGGTAAATCGGTTTTTTGCAATTATTTCGTTTTCTATGCGAAATAAAGCGTTTGAGGTTATTATGAATTTTGTAGATCATACACTTATCTACAATTTTTATTGCAATCATTTTTTTATAGCTCCAACCATTCTCGAGATATAGCGCGGAGAGTGGGTAGCGCGCATCCGTATATGTAAAGTCTATACTAAACGGCGTCGACAAGTAAATTGTGGATCATTTTACTTGGAGGCGGATAAGATTTAGTCTCGACGATAGAAGATCGAATATCTTCTCTGGAAAGAGTGAGAGAGTGAGAATATAAAGTCAAGATTTTAAGCGCTCCTGATTATTTTTTATTTTAATCGTTATTTCAAAGTAAAAAAATAAAAACGATTTCAAAAACAATAGTAAAAGTTGATTAAAGTTTGAAAAAGTGTTATCGACAAAAAGGTAGGATTAATTAAAACATTTAATATTGCGTGGTGAGAGGCCATTGTTTGTTTGTCTGTGTGCAACTTTTGTATGCTATCGAAGCGAAAACTGGGGGAAATATCGCCAGCCAAACCCCCAAAAAGTAAATTGTCCACACCGCAAAAAAGAGTTTTGTTGAATAAAACACCCAAATATGAGCTCCTTAACTCAGATTAATGATATTAAATCTATTGTTGATGGCTGCCTGATAGAGCATTTGAAAAACATCTCAACAAAGGATGACATTAGCGCTATCTCCATCGAAATACACCTTTTGCGGTCTCAGAACGAACACCTTACGGGACGATTAGCTGCTGTTGAGAGCTACTGCGAATCTCTTGAAAAACAATTAGAGTTCTTACACGAAAAGTCTCATGAAAACTCAGTTGTGTTGCATTTGCCCCCAGATGAGAAAACGGACAAGGATAGTCAAGCAAAACAAACTTGTCTCAGCCTTCTCGATCTAGATGTAAATACACAATTATCGTATGAAAAGTCGCAAGAATTTGTCAACCGGCACAACAACAAAACCACAATGGTATTAAAATTCAATGACAAAGCCACTGCACAGAAAATCTTGAAAGCTGCGCCAAAGTTGAAAGGTACCGGAGTTGTGGTTCACCGAGAACAATCTTTTCTTTACCGAAACAAAAGGAAAGCACTTTTCGAATTGAAATCAAAGCTTCTTGCGATTAACCCGAATATCAAAATATCAATTAGAGGATCGAAATTAAAAATATCGGATTTCTTGTTTTCACACGATTCTTTACGAGGCTTAAAAATAGCAACAAGCACTGAACTGTCATTTGTCAAAATAACATTTGGCGAGGAAGCAATGTGCTTTTTTGACGTAAACATCAATAACAACACTAATGCGCCCAGAGAGTCATCTGTACGCCACAAAAATAAGTATCAACATGTTTCGTGTCCAGGGTCAACGCAACATCTTTATTCAACCTAGCATTCAAATGCCGTCTGCATTCTTTTTCTAAAATCTTTTTTAATTTAACTATTTTTTGCTACAATGTTACAGGTCTTAAAAACAAATTATTAATGCCAGAATTTTTTAAACTTATTTCAAATTACGATTTATTTATATTATTGGAAACGTTTGTAGAAGAGGGAAAAGAGTTACAATATCTGAAGTATTTTGAAGGTTTTAATCTTAAATGGATACCAGCAACTAGAAATAATAGTCTGGGTCGTGCTAGTGGGGGCATTCTATGTGGAATAAAAAGTAGTACCACTTATAATCACATTAGTTATAAAATAAGTGAAAACAAACTAATAATAGATTGCTTCATTAACATGAAACATTTCCTTATTGTTCCAATTTACTTGAACTATGCTAAATGGAATCAAGATTTTGAATCTCTTCAACATTTTCTATTGAGCCAAAATGACGAAAATGTTATAATTATTGGTGATCTAAACAGTCGAATAGGAAATTTCCAAAATTCTAATTTTATGAGTGGTGAACAGTTTTCGGTCGAATGAAATTCTCTTGATAATTGCATAAACTCGAATGGTTATCGGTTAATTGAGTTGATTGATGATTTCGGTTTTTTTGTCTTAAACGGAGTATCGAAAAATGATAATGTAGGAAACTTAACGTTTATCAGCAATCAAGGTTGTTCTGTTATCGATTATTGCTTAATCAAAGGTGACTGGCTTGATATTGTTAAAGATTTCAATGTTACTCCAGCTAACTACTCAGTGCATCTCCCAATTTGTGTTTCATGTGAGTTTAATGCTAAAGAATATCATATTCAGCAAAAAAATGAAAGTATAATCCAAAAATTGTGTTGGGTGGAAAAAAAATCTGACCTCTATAAGCAAAACCTGAATCAACATCTACTCGATCTTCAAACCTCCTCTGCTAGCACAATCGATGAAGCAACTGATGCCATTATTGCTACTGTTAGACAGTCTGTTGTTACCTATTCAGTCAACAGAAATAGTGCTTTTAAGTGCAGCTGGTATGACAAAGACTGTAGGAGAAGTAGGGATATTTCGTTCAAATGGCTTAAGCTTTTTAGGAAAACCAACAATTCAGCGCTAAGATCTCTTTACCTGCAGGCAAATAGTGCTTACAAAAACCTGTGCATCTATAAAAAACAACAATATTTGCATAAGATGGCCTGGAAATTGATCGAATGTAAAGATGCCAGAGAGTTTTGGAAAAATGTACGAATTCTAGGTAATCGGAATAGGTCGGTTGCTTTTCCAATCAGTATGGATGAAATGGGCTCGTATTTTGAAAAACTTACATTAGCGGACCCTAATCAATCGTATATTAGATTTGCGATACCTTTCAATTACGTTGAAGAGTTAGATATTCCGTTCTCAATGTCAGAATTAGTGTTTGCATTAAAAAAAATGAAAAACAACAAGGCTTCGGGTTCAGATGGCATCCCAGCTGAGTTCTATAAAAATGCCAGCTCACAATTTTTAGAACATATATTATACCTACTTAATCGTATATTTAACAACGAAACGATACCAGATAATTTCCGGCAGTCATCCATCTCGGCGGTTTATAAAAAAGGTGATCCTAATCTCCCTGAAAACTATAGAGGTATTTCTGTTCTCAGCTCTTTACGGAAGCTGTTTACTCAGATTTTATATTTAAGACTTGTGTCTTGGGTGGAAATGAATAACAAAATTACTTGCTTTCAAGCGGGTTTTCGATCTAATCTCTCCACCGTTGATCAAATTTTCACCTTGACAAGTGTTGCCAAACGGTTTTTAGAAAATAAAATTAATCTGTACGCTTTTTTTGTTGATTTCAAGGCTGCCTTTGATACTATTAACAGAAAGCTATTGCTCTTCAAATTAGCAGGTATCGGATTATCGACAAAATTCCTAAGAATTTATGAACAACTCCTTTTGAATACAAGCGCTGTAGTGTCAAATGGTAAATTATCCTCAAACAAATTCAAGACAGAGTTGGGTGTCCCACAAGGTTGTATTCTGAGTCCTTTAATCTTTTCACTCTTTATTAACGATATTGAAGACAGTTTACCAGGCGGTGTATACTATGGTGATTTGCATATTAAGGTTCTTTTATATGCGGATGATCTTGTTGTCTTTACTGATAATCCGGTAACATTACAACTCCAAATTAATAAACTGAGCAATTATTGCAATCTATGGGATCTTCAAATTAACAGTACAAAATCGAAGATCATGGTTTTTAGATCCCATAATCGCAGTTTTAGAAATGACCGGTCTTGGAATCTTAATGGAGCTAATATAGAAGTTGTTAAGGAATTTAAATACCTGGGTTTTATCGTAACGAATAATTTAAGTCTCGGTCCTCATATAAAAGATAAATCGTCGGTTGCAAAAGCAGCAATTAACTGTATTTGGTCAAGTTTTTTTAATAACAAAAATGTAGATCCGACTGTCAAATTCAAAGTTTTTGATGCAACCATTAAAAGCTCACTTTGCTATGCTAATGAAGTATATGGTCATACAATGTGTGAAGATTTTGAAGTAATCCAGAGATATTTCTTCAAGCGTGTTTTTAGAATCCCCTCGAACACGCCCAACTATGCTATATATATTGAATCAGGATTACCTCCTATTTTCTTGAAAAACCTTAAGGCAAACGCAGATTACATTGTCAAAGTCTTAAGTAGGTCTGATGACAGCCTGCAAAGAAAAATGCTGGTGACTGCTCTTCGTTGTAATTACTCCCCATTTAAAGAATGGCAAGTTTTGGCGGTCGAATACAATTGTTCATTGAATTTGACCTTGAATAACCTTGAGTCATGGAAAGATAATTTCTACGATTGTATTTCAATTATAGATGAAAAACTATTCAAAAGTTCTATTACTCGTGCGAAAGCATCCATGACAAGAACGGTGTATAGCAAACTTAATCTATGTTTAGGTGTTTCTAATTATTTTCGAAATGAATTTACAGTAAATGAGATCAGTTTGCTGTTTAAGATCCGTACGGAGATGATTGAACTTAATTATAGACCACACAGAGAAGACATAGATCACAAATGTTCGCTCTGCAACCTAAATCAAATCGAAAATGTTTATCATTTCTTAGCCCGTTGTCCAAAACTGCAAGAAATACGGCGTTTATGCTTTAACATGAGCTTTCTTTCGACAGAGGAGTGTTACCTAATTTTGAATGGAGAGAGTGGATGGAAAGATCTTATTCGATTTGTCTCACAAGCAACCGCGTATAGAAATATGTACGTAAATCTTCTATAGATCCAATCTATTTTTATTTTTGTTTTAGCTAAACTAAAAGCCCATTTTTCAACCAATATTGCAACTCTCAAATTACTCTTTGTTTTTTTTTTCTTTTTCTTTGACTTTTCATTTCTTTTTACTTGCGACTTATAGGTACTATAAGGCAAGTTATGCATTCGTAAAAAAAATCGAACTCGAGATTTTGATCAAAGTTGACATTACGATGATAGCGAAGACTAAAAAAGTGGGTCTCGCAATTCTGTCTGTCTGTCTGTCTGTCTGTTCGACTACAGGCTAAACGACTCGGCCGATTTTCTTTAAACTTGGTACATATCATTTTTAATTTTTTCCCCCCACACGTTTTTTTCTTTTTTTTTTAAGACCAAAAATAACGGTACCCCCCATACGAATTTTTTTCGAAATTTTATAAACATTTTTTTTTCTCAAAAACTGTTCAACAGATTTTAAAAATAAAAATACAGAAAAATTTCATTTAATTAAATCTAGGTATTGGTTGAAAAAAATTTTCCGAAAAATGGTTATTGAGGGTACCCCCCATGGAACCATTTTTTTGTTTTTGATTTTCTCAAAAACGGTTCAACCGATGTTGATCATTTTTTTTTTGCTAAAGCTCCCCAAAAACATAAATAGAATTGTGTACTCAAATTTTCAAAAAAATTTTTTTTGGATTTTTAAAAAAAACTTCAAATTTTTTTTTTCAAAACTCAATATTTCGAAAACCCCATGCTAGATTTTTTTTAAACTTGATAAATAAAAGTTTCTCAATATGATCTACAAGATGTGGAACAAAATTTTTTATTTTACCTAAATATTAAGGTACCTACCATACAAATGCTAAAAAATTAAAAAAAATGGTTTTCAAAAATCGTATTTATCTCGAAAACGGCACCTAGAATTTTGATAAAAATTTTTTTCTTTCAATTAATTTTTACGATCTTTAATTTAATAAAAAAAATTTTGAAATTAAGATATTACAGCGTGTACCTACCATAGAACGATTTTTTCGAATTTTGAATTTCTCATTATCCACATAACGGATCTTAATGAAAATTTTTATAGAGAAGCTTCTAAAAATTCTAAAACACATTGCATTTCAAAACTTTAAAATAAATATTTTTTGAATTTTTGAAAAAAAAAATCTATTTTTTTCTTTTTTTTTTTGAAAATTTGATATCTCCGAAATGGGTCAATAGTTCTTTTCGTAAATTTAATTTTTATTCGAACAATAATAAAAACTTTAAATTAGCGTACCAAATTTTTTTTCTTAAAAAGCTTTTAAAAAGTTTGTATATAAAAGCTTCTTTTAAAGAAACCACTACAAGGACTTATAATTTTTGTTCTTGCATAAATTCATATTTGCATAGCATTCTGTTACTACTAAAAGAATTTAAAAATTAATTTTATCCTTATGAACAATTTTCTCAATAACATTCGGTTTTAAAATTCCCAGTCGATTACATAGGAGCAAGTTCGTGCGACCCAGTCGTGCATTTTATTTATATTATTAATGAAATATTTTATTTAAATTTTCTCGAAATTTCCATATTTACATTCATATTTACTAACTGGCAAAACCTTTGTTTAACATTTTACTTAATTAATTTACATATATTCAACTTTTAATCTTTTGCTGTTTTTTTTGTCAAGTATATTAGTATATATTCTCAATGTAATTAAATCTTGATAATACCGGCAGACGGTTTATAGCCATGCTTGTAAATCTTTTTTTATTTAAATGTTTGTAATTTATATGTTGAAAAAATAAAGATAATAATAATAATAATAATATCTTCTCTAATAATTGCAGCTGTAGTTTCTACTACACGCATTCGTTCTTCTACCCAGTGCCTTTTTTATTATTATACCAAGCATTAGATAAAATATTAGCTCGCGTATCACGAAAACAAATAATAGTAAATGATCCTATTATCGTCGTTATTATTACTTCAGTTAAATATCTTTCCCTTAATTTTGAAATGATTGTTTTATCATCAGGAATATAGCTTGTAATGACATCTCTCAGCTTTTTTTAATGTAAATTCTTTCTCCTTCCGAGAGCGGTTTCTCACATATAAAACACAAATCAGTCATTATGCATAAAATGCTAAGTATCTACGTTTTAAATTTTCAACAATAAACAGAACATCTGCCTCGACTCACAGTATATCTAAGGATGCGCGCTCCCCACTCTCCGCGCTATATCTCGAGAATGGTTGGAGTTATAAAAAAATGATTGAAATGAAAATTGTAGATAAGTGTATGGTCTACAAAATTCATAATAACCTCGAACGCGGTATTTCGCATAGAAAACGAAATAATTGCAAAAAACCGATTTACCTGACCTTTGACCTCGAATAACTTGTGACGCGGACACGATATGATATGAGACTTTTTTGTCAGTCATTAGAACATCAAAATAAAGGTTGATGCAAATTTTCAGCTTATTCGCTTCCATTCCGAGGTTTGCCACTTTTTCTGGCTTATTTGACTGGGCTATAAAGGAAATCAAGATCTCTCTCGTTATTACAACTTAAAATGCCACACTGCAAACCAACTGAGAATGCTCAACATCACTCCATTATTTATAATGCTCAATCTCATGAAAGTTCTTGCTAAAATGCTTAACAGCTATGCATTCCTTATTATCGCCTTCTTAACTCAATTTCAAAATACCCTTCCACTCCAAGTCAACTGAAAATATACCTACAACATCACTCACCAATATTCACAAAATGCTCAAACAACAATGATTCCCAAACAATATATAGAATGCACAACAGCTGGGCATTCCATTATTTCGCATACTTAACTTAGATCTCAACCCAAAGTCAAAATAATTTTGTCTCGTTTCTTGCCTTTTGCCCAATGTGTGAAGAATGAGTTGAGTGAATGCATTACGAGAATTTCCTTCAAGAGATAGATAGAAAAACAAAGATGTATCTATTGAGTTGCTTATTGTCTCAATGAGTTTAATTTCATAATGAGTTTAATTTCATTAACAAAATGGGTAGAAAAGTTTTATTTTAATAAAATGTGTGCAAATTTAGGTGCAATTCATAACTATCAGAAAACAAACAAATAATATGAATTTAAAAGGTATTAGTTTTTTAATTATTTTCGTGACAATAAATACAATCCACCTGTTTTCTGTTTATTTTTTGTTATTATAAAAAACAAGTGGTCAAAAATGGTATTTCTAATATTCATATCTGAGGTTTCTTGACATTCCAGCAGAAATATAACTAAATGTTATTTTCAATTATGAGAATTTTAAATCAAAAAAACTTCAAGGAATCTTAAGATTTTTAATATCCCGTAATAATGGCACCTGTAGAGAGATCATATTCATGTTTTAAGAGAATTAAATAGGTATTTTTTTTTAGAAATAAATGTGGACAAGAAAGGTTATCTACTCGTAGCTTAGTTCTCATCAAATCGTACTTAGATAATTTTGCCTTAAAAGAAAAAGGATAAATCATTGCGCAAGGCATGAAGCTCTTTTTTACTTGCGATATATGTAGGTACTATAGGGCAAGTTCTGCATTTGGAAAAAAAATCGAACCCGAGATTTTGATCAAAGTTGACATTACGATGATAGCGAAGACGAATAAAGTGGGTCCGGCAATTCCGTATGTCTGTCTGTATATCTGTCTGTCTATATGTCTGTCTGTATGTCTGTACCTCGATCTAGAGCCTAAGCCACTGGACCTATTTTCTTTAAACTCGGTAGTTAAGGGTCTTCGGTGATTCCCTAGAGAGGAAATTGAAATTTTTGTTTTAGCTCTAAAACTAACGGTACCCCCCATACACCCGTAATGCAAAATCTTATTTATCTCGAAAACGGCTCTATCGATTTTGATAAAAAAAAGTTAGGTGTGATAATATGGTTTTGGTAAAAAAAAAAATTGGGGCAAAATGTTATTAACGGTACCTGTCATAGAACCGTTTTTTTGATTTTCGACTTTCTCATTAACGCCTCTAACGATTTTAACCAAAAATTTTCAGCAGGAGTCCCCCTTAGTTTAAAATAATATTGTATATAAAAATATTCGAAAAATTATTTGTTGGGTTTTTTGAAAAAAATTTTTGTTTGAAAAATCAATATCTTCAAAACCTATGAACGATTATTTTTTGAAATTATTTCCTAAAATCAATATTATTTAATACTTAAAATTCGCATCCCACATTTTTTTCTTGAAAAATTTTAAAGATATTTCTTATATAAAAAATATACTCGTATTTAATAATAAAACGATTTTTTAAAGTTCGTTTGCATAAATTCATACTTTTCTAGAAATCAGACGGCAATTTCATTTTAAATTCATGTTTTATATTTATAAAATGTATCTTAAATTCCAAAGTACTTTTACATATGTTAAGAGCAAGTTCGTGCGATCCAGTCGTGCATTTTATTTTTAATTAGACTTTACTGTAATATATTATTTATGTATATTATTTATGTATATTATTTATGTGTATTATCATTAAGTGGAATTTAAAAGGTTGGATCTCAAAGGTCTTTCATTTTTGGTTTTATGTTCAGTGCTTCCGCTATCGAAAAAGTCAGGCCTCGTGCCTGGTATGTATTACATACATATAAGGTCTAAAGCTAAATTAATTTTTTTTTTTTTAATATCAAGATTTATGTGTTAGACATATGTATGCCGCGATTTTTCTGTTTAAATACGAAAACATTAGATTTCGATATCTTTAAATAAGAGTGTAGATATAATTAACACTTTATAATAACATTAAAACCTTCCTGTTATTTTATTTTATCTTTAGAAAACTCTTTCCTTGCTTAGAAATTTGTATGAAGACAATAAATAAATTTATTTATTTTTTTATTTGTTCTTTTAATAGAAGCTTTTAACGTTTTGTGAAATGAATTCGCAATAAAAATATACCGTTTAGAAATTATGGCGTAAAATTTTAAACAGTAAAACCGGCCTTACTTAACGCAGTCGCTTAGCTTGGAGGCTTTGTCCAACTCTTTCACAATTTTAAACACAACAGAAGTTAAGCGAATTTACGTTGAACAAATCTAATTTGAAAGATACATAACTCAAACACAACAACACAAATAAAAAAAAAAGAAGCCAAATAAAGCAAATAATTTTTGGTCGGGAAAAGTAAACTTCATATATATACTACCTCCGTACAGATTTTGATTGTTTATAAGTTATTTACATTATTTTAGATGAAATGAAGTATATATGAGGCTATCAGTGCAATAGTGGCGTAACCCACTTTTTTTCAAAAATGAGTTTTTCAAAATAGTTCAAATCTCATAAAAAAGTACGAGTAGGTGGACAAAACAATGTAATATTTTTTAGTGCTTTAGTTTTGTCCAACACTGTATGTTTATATTTTGAGTAGGACTCATAGGAGCACTAATATTAATATGTATGTACATATTTAATTTATTTAATCATACAAACGAATTGTGTTTTATTTTCATATATTTTGATAACCCTTTGAATGCTATGTTTAACTCACTGTGAGCGTTTAGGAAATAGAGTTAGAATTTAGCAGGAGTAACTAACAATGCAAGTTTGATTTAAATCTCTGGATTTTGAAATGGGAGGGAAATATAGAGTTTGGTAAAGAATTGCACATACGTGTTGTACTACTTAAATAATAATCTCTGTACTTCACTGTTACAAATTCAAGGTTATACTTTTGTGTATTCCTTGCAGAGTGAGCAATACGTCAAAATTCGAGGGAAAAAGTCAGCCGATTACTAAGCCACAACACTGTTTACAAAAGAGATAAAACATTGATAGGCAAGAGGTATTAGACGATGTTCAAAATTGATCTTTTAGTATTAAAGCTCATTTCTGGATTCTAAATAGAAAGTGCAAGGTACAATGTCTTAAATGCACAATATATGGGAATTATACTTTAGTTCTGGGCGTACCTACGCCTTATCAATTCTAATTCACTTTTCCAAATAACTGTCTTTCTAAACAAATAAGATTTGTTTAAAACGGTACCAAAAATATTTATTTTTCATTGTACTCTATGTTGAAAGTATCATTTAAGACAAACAAAAATAATAAAATGCATGATTTTAAATTTTCAGATCGAACTGTTAGATGCTGAACGACGTATGGTTTCCGCCTTAGATTTATTCTTCATTGAAATGGACGGAACCAGATACAAATACACTATTTCCTATATGCCATATTTTTTGATTTGTGTAGAAAAAAGCCACTGCAACGAAATATCCCAATTTTTAAAAACAAAATTTGGGACAGAAATTGTAAATATTGAACAGCTCTATAAAGAAGATCTAGATTTGCCAAACCATATCACAGGACTCAAGCAGCTGTATTTAAAATTGTCCTTTTATAATCAAAATGGATTGGTCAAAACACGAAAGTTTTTGATGAATGCACTTGAAAATAATATTGAACGTTTGAAAAAAAAGGATATTTTTGCTCAAATGTTGTCAGCAAGTTATGCATCTCAAAATTCTACCTTTAAAGGAAATTTCAAACAATCAGAACCAATAGATTTTGTTTTGGATATACGAGAATACGATGTTCCTTATCATGTTCGTGTATCAATAGATTTAAAAATATTTTGTGGAATGTGGTATAACATACAAATTGAAGGCAAAAGCAAAACACTATCGAGTATTAAATCTAGACCTGATATTTTAGAACGTCCCGAACCAGTTGTTCTTGCTTTTGACATTGAAACCACAAAACTTCCGTTAAAATTTCCAGACGCACAAACAGATCAAATTTTAATGATATCGTATATGATTGATGGCCAAGGATACTTAATAACTAACCGTGAGATAATATCAGTTGATGTTAAAGATTTTGAATACACACCTAAGCCTGAGTTTGAAGGAAATTTCGTGGTTTATAATGAACCTAATGAACTACAGGTTCTACAAAAATTTTTTAAACATATTCTGCAAGTTCGTCCACACATTTTTGTAACTTTTAATGGTGATTTTTTTGACTGGCCTTTTATTGAAATAAGAGCATCTATACATGGCTTGAATATGAATGATGAAATAGGGTTTTCTAAATCACGCGAAGGTGTATATTTGTGTAGACCAGCTATCCATATGGACTGTCTTTGTTGGGTAAAAAGAGACTCGTACCTTCCTGTAGGCTCGCAAGGATTAAAAGCGGTAGCAAAAGCGAAACTTCGTTATGATCCCATTGAATTGGACCCCGAAGAAATGTGCAAAATGGCAGTATCAAAGCCTCAGCTTTTGTCGAACTATTCGGTATCTGACGCTATTGCAACTTATTATCTTTATATGAAGTATGTACATCCATTTATTTTCGCATTAAACACTATTATTCCAATGGAGCCAGACGAAATTCTACGGAAAGGATCTGGAACACTCTGCGAAACACTTTTGATGGTAGAAGCATACCATGCAAATATTGTATTTCCCAACAAACAAAAGGATGAGCAAAATAAATTTTCCAGTGATGGATATTTAATAGAATCAGAGACATATGTGGGAGGTCATGTGGAAGCTCTAGAATGTGGAGTATACCGAGCGGATATACCATGCCGTTTTCGGTTGGATCGAACTATGATAAGTCAGCTAATGGATAGCATAAGCAATGTACTTGAACATGCAATTGTTAATGAAGAAGGTGTTCCACTTAATGAAGTCGAAAATTTGGAAGAAGTATCCACTGAAATAAAACAAGCCCTTAGAGGCTTATATGAGATTCCTAATCGATTAGAGCAACCTGTGATCTATCATCTTGATGTTGGAGCAATGTATCCTAATATCATTCTAACTAATCGATTGCAACCCTCCGCAATTGTTAATGATGCTGACTGTGCTGCGTGCGATTTTAACACACCTGATGCAAAATGTCAACGTACAATGAAATGGCATTGGAGAGGAGACATGCTCCCGGCTACTAAAAATGAATTGCATAGAATCAAACAACAGCTAGAATTGGAAAAATTCCCCCCCCTCCAAGCTGGTGGGAGCGCCAGATCGTTTCATGAATTACTGCCAGAAGATCAAACCGCATGTGAAAAAAAACGTTTGTCAGACTATTGTCGAAAAGTTTACAAAAAAACAAAAATAGTTAAATTGGAAGAACGTAACTCCACAATATGTCAAAAGGAAAACAGTTTTTACGTAGACACAGTTAGAGCTTTTCGTGATAGGCGCTATGACTACAAGGGATTAACAAAAGTTGCAAAAAAATCAGTCACCGAAGCAATTCAAAAAGGAGATGCAGCAGAAATAAAATCAGCCAAAAGCAAAGAGGTGCTTTACGACTCATTGCAGCTCGCACATAAGTGCATTCTCAATTCTTTTTATGGTTACGTAATGAGGAAAGGGGCTCGATGGCATTCTATGCCAATGGCAGGTATTGTATGTTCAACAGGATCAGATATCATTCAGAAAGCTCGTAATATTATTGAGCGCATTGGTCGACCACTTGAATTAGATACTGATGGTATCTGGTGCATCCTACCAGCTTCGTTTCCTCAGGTGTTTACTATTCGATCAGTTCGTACGGAGAAAAGATATTTTAATGTATCATATCCTAATGCTGTTTTAAACAACATGGTCAAAAATCATTTCACAAATCATCAATACCATCAGCTTATCAAGTTTGACTCAAATACAAACTCCCCTGAATATAATATACGTTCGGAGAATTCTATATTTTTTGAAGTTGATGGACCTTATTTAGCTATGGTGCTTCCAGCAGCAAAAGAAGAGGGAAAAAAGCTAAAAAAACGTTACGCTGTTTTTAATTTTGATGGATCACTAGCGGAACTGAAGGGTTTTGAAGTTAAAAGACGTGGAGAGTTACAGTTGATTAAAAATTTTCAGAGTTCCGTTTTTGAATCTTTCTTATCTGGTACTACCCTAGAAGAATGCTATGACAACGTAGCTAAAATTGCTAATTATTGGCTCGATGTTTTATACAGCCAAGGACAAAATCTACCAGATTCTGAATTATTTGACCTTGTGTCAGAAAACAGATCAATGTCAAAAAAATTGCAAGATTACGGGACACAAAAAAGTACTTCCATATCAACAGCTAAAAGACTGGCCGAGTTCTTGGGAGATCAAATGGTAAAAGATGCTGGACTGGCTTGCAAATATGTTATATCAAAAAAGCCAGAAGGATCGCCCGTAACTGAAAGAGCCATACCTCTTGCTATATTTCAATGTGAGCCAAGCGTACGAAGTTGTTACTTACGGCGTTGGCTTCATGACAACACTATGGGTGATGCTGACATCAGAGAAGTTCTTGATTGGAGTTACTATATCGAACGTTTGAGTGGAGCTGTGCAAAAAATTATATCAATTCCGGCTGCAATTCAAGGTTTACGTAATCCTGTGCCGAGAGTATTGCATCCAGATTGGTTGCATAAGAAAATGATGTCTTCTACTGACAAGCTCAAACAAAGACAAGTTAATGAAATGTTCCTGACAGTAAACGCAACAGAGAAAATTAATAAAAACATAACCAAACCAACTCCGATAACATTTCGAGGTAATATTGACAAAAGAAGTTCAGTATCTAGTGCGCAAAAACCATGTACAAACAAGCGATCGTTTAAAAAAGCTGATTCAAATGTTAATATCAATTGGAGAGAAGTTCTTGGGTCGCCACCTCCAATTGGTGAAAGCAGGGCCGAGATCGTAAAGTGGATTTTGTTTCAAAAGAAGAAATGGCTTTACCAAATTGATGCTAAAAAGGAAAGTTTTCAAGTCTCAAAAAAAATCAGGCTCGATAACAATACTGGGCAACGAAAAAAAGCATTCACTGTTTCTGAGTTTTTAACAAGATCCAAAAAAACTATTCTTGACAGCTTATGGCATATTATTCATTTAACTGCTGAAGACGATTTTGGCAATTTTATAGTTTGGGCAATAATTGAAGATGAGCAGTACAAAATTAAAATCCATGTCCCGCGAATATTATATATCAATCAAAGATCAGATCAAGCCATTGATGTGCCTTTCAACAGGAAAAAAGTGAATGCTATATTACCAAGGTCTGTGCAAGCTCAGTTTATTTATCGTTACACATTTGAAGAGAAAACCTTTAAATCCAATGGTTTGAGTATTATTGCAAGTGTCCCCATGACTGATATTGAAGGTGTATATGAAACAAATATATCTTTAGAATCAAGATTTCTAATAGAAATAGGGTGTTTGTGTAGCATACGCAAAGATAAGAACAATCCTCGTGGTATCTTAATGGAATCTGATACATATAACTTCGAACAACTAGAAACTCACACTAATATTAACGTTTATTTAGAAAAATCTTGGAAGAAAATTAAAAAAAATTTCCTTTACCAATACAATTCGTTAGGTAAAAGGCAAATATGGGGACTTTTTTTGCCTGCCAGTAAGAGAGCCATCATTGTTATATTGGACCAAGTGCGATCAAACCAAATGCCAAAAATGAATAATCTCTATTCATCAGAACGTAGTACATATTTAAAAAAAATTATGGGAGCTGAAACTAGAATGGAACTTATTCCAGAAGAAATGACTTTTGATGTTTTCATGGAAGTAGATTTAATGCAAGTTTATCGTCATATGCAGAAATCTTTAAGCAAATACAAAGAAGATAAAAAGGGACCAACGTTACTGTGCACACAAACGTCGTTAGATATAAAAAACTTAAAATCTTGTATACCTATGTTATCAGAATACCCTAATATTAAAATACACATTTCCGAAGATACGTCTTCTCTAAATGGACTTGATTGGCAAAAGCTATCTGCTCGTTCAATGATCCGACATTTTCTTAACTTCCACAATGTTGTCAATTTGATGTTAGAGCAAAGTCGGTACTTAAATATTCCTATTGGTAACATACCAGCAGATCCTGTTCTCAAAGGAACAGATATATTTTATGCGCGTCTTTTGAAGAAAAATAACTTCGTCTTATGGTGGTCAACAACTAATCGCCCCGATCTGGGGGGTAAAGAAAATGAAGATTATAAATTACTCACCGAAATCAATAATGACGGCCTTTTTACTCAAAACTTTCCAAATTTTTACAGTGGCATTTGTGTAGCCTTATCAATCCAAAATCTAGCATTAAGTGCCCTCCTTCAGTCGAATAAAATTCTTGAAATGGAAAGTGGAAAATCAATGATAGCTTTCGGTGTTAACATACAAGCTACTCTCGAAGATGTTTTGTTTAATCGAACAAAGGATTTGCAAAACATTTCGGAGTTTTCTTCATGCGGCCCAGCACTGCGTGTATTAAGAACAATGGTTAACGGATGGCTACGTGAAGTTTCTTTAAATGGCAACGTTTTGTCAGATTATCACATCGCACATTTTTATAGATGGATAAGATCAAGCACTGCTTATATGTATGATGCAGCAATTTATAAAATTCTAACATATTTAATGGAAAAAATGTATGTCGGAATTCTCACTGAATTGAAACGACTCGGAGTAGAAATAGTTTTTGCTGACTTCAATCGTATTATTATCAATTCAAAGAAGAAAACTATAAATGATGCACTAAGCTATGTAGAATTTATTGTCCAAAGCATTCGGAAGATAGAGTTTTACCATGGTGTCCAACTATCCTTTGACCAAAGTTGGAACAATTTGATTTGGTTGGATGCTTCAAACTTCGCAGGGCAAAAATGCAATTTATCACAAATGGAAAACAGTGAGGATGATTGTATTTTAGATGAAACGTCTTTAAATATTAATTTTTCGTTGGGATCGGAGATCTCAGAAAATGAGGAATTTAAAGAAAGATTTGAAGAGTTTGTTGCTTTGTTGTTAAAGTCATTATATGAAACTCAGTCTTTTTTTGACGCAACGCAATACATTTCACATACAATTTTCCATTTAGCAACGAACTTATACCAAAAATACCGTAAAACAGATGCCAAAGCTGTCTCAAAATTTGTACAAGCAATTATAACAGTCATCAACTTAAACAAGGACTTAAATGAAGTAGTTCTCATTTTAAAAAGAAACTTAATCAAAATCATTGGTGTCAATGAATTTAAAACAGACAACAAATTGCTTAAAAGAGAAGAATTTATACTTAATGGATTTACTTGTAAAGCATGCAATGAGTATAGGGACATTGATATAATTAATGATAAGCATAAAAGTCTGAGAAATGGAATGTAAGTATACACATTTTTTTTTTAATTTTGTTGAAATTATTTTGTATTAATTTTTTTCTTTAGATGGGTATGGTTATGTAACCGTTGCGTTGTTGCTACTGATAACCAAGAAGTCGAGGCTCTAGTTACTAGTAATATCACCCATAGAATAGTATCATACACATTGCAGGATTTAAAATGTTCAAAATGCAATGGCATTAAATCAGATAATTTATGTCAATCATGCAAATGCGGTGGAAATTACACAGCACTTTTAAAGCGGGAAGCTTTCAAGAAAACTTTAAACTTATTATTAAATGTGGCTAAATTACATCAAATGGAAATGCTTCATCACTATATCATGTTTGTGTTAAATAACTAATTAAAATAAAAATTATTTTGTACTGTGTGAAAACATTGTAATTTGTTGTTTAATTTATTATTTAGAGTAATAAAAATAACTTGATTTTAGTGATTGGTAAATAAAGTGGGATGTTAGGTGTATGAACACAAAGCCAACTTGGTTTATAATATTTTAAAAAAGTTAATAAAAAATTAAGAATTTGGGAAAACAATTTATAAAAATTGGTCAAGAAAACAGAAGTCAATGATTAGTGCGTTGTAATGTCATGCATGTGTTTCATTTGTTTACTGCCTCCAGCGAGGAAGTGCCAAATCCTTCAAGAGCATCTCTTGTCATGAAAAGTGGTGCTCAATGGTCCTTCGGAATCGGAAGCAAATTGTAGATCCCCTCCATTCCAGGGACATGTCGCTGTAGACCTCCTACAATTCTCAGCGGTATCGTCATTGTATATAAACTATAGTATTCTCATGAAGCCACAAAATTGGTAATACGTAAAAAATGTAATACGAATTTCAGAATTGAAAAATATTCAAAATTTGAAAGATATGGCGTTTATAAAATAAAGGGAAACATTAAAGAACTTTGTTTGTGTTCACTTTTGTGTCTACATAAAGTAAATATACTACCTAGAGTCGCGACTTCGGGGGTTCGTTCTCTTTTGCCCTACAAACTAAAATGAGGGAAAAAACCCACGAATACGCCATGAATTTTAAATGGGATCAACACAGCTTTGTTCAAATTTTGCGGGTTTTTGCTCAATGCGCAATAAGTTGAATAAGTGCGTTTGAATATTCAAAAAAGAATTCGGTAAATTCAAAAATTTTAAAATACAAATATTTTTTTATTAAAATTGCTTTTTTATCATTTAGGACGACACTCGAGAGACTCAAGTAAGTTGAATAATATAATTTTAATTTTTTTTTCTTTTTTACTCATTTCAATTTATGTTTTTTTTAGCAAATTATTCTGCAAAACTCGATCCTATAACATCTCTCGAACAATACTGTGTTGTTATTCCCATCATGTAATAGTAAATAAAAATATTTACTCCACCTGCCGAAATTATCCAAATGATAATTTGGCCAAATTCTTTTTTGCCTGTATGTCCATTGAGGAAATAAAATAACAATAAAGTCGTCGTCATTTACCTGTGCGCCCGACCTACCATAAGACAACACTATTTCTTGCCATTATTTTGCTCGGCTGAACCGGAAGAAGTTATTGACAATGTAGAAAAAAAGCAAAACGAGCTCACTATACATCCGACTTCAGAAACTGTTCGTGACTATGCAATTGTTAAGCTCAAAGAAAAGCGTTTGGATTATTTTATTAATATTTTGACAAGTGCAGAAGTTTCCAATGGCACTGCTGCTCACAGTGCATTGGTTCAAAATACAATCGAGGAAGCTTTCAATCTCATTGAAAGCTATCAGATATGTACTATAGTTCCATAGATATTGCACGCAGAGCAAAAATAAATGACCAATTTTAAAATGCTTGGGATGTACTGCTACGTCCCAGTTGGATCCTTTGAGTATATTTTTTAGATTTTTTTTTTAGATTCTTTATTTTTCAATAAAAAGAAAAAAACATTACAAATATTATTTAAATAGATCGAAAAAGCATGGCTGCATAGGCCGTCTGCCGTTAAACAAAATGACACTAACAGAGAAATATATACATTCAGCCGTATTTATTAGAATTCGCTAAACGCGTGACTAGTTATGCAATGCATAAGGACTTATTCATCCACTATGCAAATTCATATTTATAAAACATTTACTTACCCTGCATAGTTATAATGAGCTTGTGTCAAATAAAGTACCAAAAATTTAATTTTTAATTTAATTGTTTAAAAATCACTTTCGTGATTATTAAGAAAAAAGCTCATTTAACGATGAAATTTTTATTTTTTATTATTAAAGTTCTTGTAATTCCCTACAATTTACAGAAAAAATCAACACTACGATGAACGAAAGCCGAGCAATAAATTATTAAACATAGGTAAGTCAGCGCACCCACGCATTTTATGATTTTATGTTTTAATTAATATCTCAGCCCCAGTATGTCGCAAAGTGAAAATAAATAAAATGCACGACTGGATCGCACGAACTTGCTCTTATGTAAAAGTACTTTGGAATTTAAGATACATTTTATAAATATAAAACATGGATTTAATGAGATAATAATGTTCAACTGCATAAAATTGCCGTCTGGTTTCCGGAAAAGTATGAATTTATGCAAATAAACCTTAAAAAATCGTTTTTTTATTAAATAAATTTTTTATATAAGAAATTTCTCTAAAATTTTTCAAGAAAACAATGTGGGATGCGGATTTTAATTATTTAATAATATTGGTTTTAGGAAATAATTTCAAAAAATAATCGTTCATAGGTTT
This sequence comes from Chrysotoxum bicinctum, assembly GCA_911387755.1. NCBI lineage: Eukaryota > Metazoa > Arthropoda > Insecta > Diptera > Syrphidae > Chrysotoxum > Chrysotoxum bicinctum. The sequence continues at coordinate 104,196,458 of OU426988.1, forward strand.
TGAAGATATTGATTTAAAATTTTTTTTTTTTTTTTTTTAAACCCAATAAATATTTTTTCGAATATTTTTATATACAATATTATTTTAAACTTCAGGGGACTCCTGCTAAAAATTTTGGGATAAAATCCTTAGAGCCGTTAATGAGAAAGTCGAAAATTAAAAAAACGGGTCTATGGCAGGAATCCCTAATAACATTTTGCCCCAAAATTTTTTTTGATCAAAATGTAGTCCATGTCCATAATATCACACCTAATTTTTTTTATCAAAATCGTTAGAGCCGTTTTCGAGATAAATAAGATTTTGCATTACGGGTGTATGGGGGGTACCGTTAGTTTTGGAACTAAAAAAAAATTTCAATTTCTCCTCTAGGGAATCACCGAAAACCCTTAACTACCGAGATTGAAAGAAATAGGTCTAGGGGTTTAGGCTGTAGTGAGAGGTACAGACATACAGACACACTGAAACATGTTTTTTGTGTACTAAATTTTCCTTAAAATTTAAAAAAAAAATTGATATGCAAATTGTTAGTATTTAATAAAATACATTTTAAAACGTAATTTAAAAATTTAATCGTGTATCGGTTTTCAAAATATTGAATTTTCAAAAAAATATTTTTTTAAAAATCCAAAAACTATTTTTTCGAAAAAATTTTTAGTTTATATTTTTTCAAATGCAAAGCAGCTCCTGCATAAAAATTTTGGTTAAAATCGTTAGAGCCGTTGGTGAGAAATTCGAAAATCAAAAAAACCGTTCTATGACAGGTACCCCTAATAACATTTATCCCCAAATTTTTTTTTCACCAAAATATAGTCCATGTCCATAATATCACACCAAATTTTTTTTATCAAAATCGTTAGAGCCGTTTTCGAGATAAATAAGATTTTGCATTACGGGTGTATGGGGGGTACCCTTAATTTTGGAGCTAAAAAAAAAATTTCAATTTTTCCTCTAGGGAATCACCGAAGACTCTTAACTACCGAGATTGAAAGAAATAGGTCCAGTGGTTTAGGCTGTAGTGAGAGGTACAGACATGCAGACACACTGAAACATGTTTTTTGTGTACTAAATTTTCCTGGAAATTTTTATAAAAAAAATTGATATGCCAATTGTTAGTATTTAATAAAATACATTTTAAAACGTAATTTAAAAATTTGATCGTGTATTGGTTTTCAAGATATTGAATTTTCGAAAAAAAAAATTCTATTATTTTTTTAAAAATCCAAAAACTATTTTTTCGAAAAAAATTTTAGTTTATATTTTTGAAAATGCAAAGCAGCTCGTGCATAAAAATTTTGGTTAAAATCGGTAGAGCCGTTGGTGAGAAATTCGAAAATCAAAAAAACCGTTCTAGGACAGGTACCCCTAATAACATTTCCCCCCAAATTTTTTTTTTCACCAAAATATAGTCCATAATATCACACTTAATTTTTTTTATCAAAATCGTTAGAGCCGTTTTCGAGATAAATAAGATTTCGCATTACGGGTGTATGGGGGGTACCCTTAGTTTTGGAGCTAAAAAAAAACTTTCAATTTCTCCTCTAGGGAATCACCGAAGACCCTTAACTACCAAGTTTGAAGAAAATACCTCCGGTAGTTTAAGCTGTAGTTCGAGGTACAGACATACAGACAGACAGACGGAATTGTCGGACCCACTTTTTTCGTCTTCGCTATCATCGTAATGTCAACTTTGATCAAAATCTCGAGTTCGATTTTTTTTCCAAATGCAGAACTTGCCCTATAGTACCTATATCGCAAGTAAAAATTGTATTGCTAATAATAATAACAATATTTTCTATCAACTTGCATTTAATTTAATATGTTTGAGCAAAAACATAAAAAGTTACCGTTGGTTTCAACGTTTTTTTTCTTGTTTTTAATACCTTTTTTTCATAGTTATTGAGAAAAAAACTGTATTTCACGGTAAATATTTTTCTGTTTTGGATTTTTGTTTTATAGTCGTAATGTAATGCGTGGGTGCGCTGACTTACCTATGTTCAATAATTTATTACTCGGCTTTCGTTCATCGTAGTGTTGATTTTTTCTTTAAATTGTAGGGAATTACAAGAACTTTAAAAATAAAAAATAAAAATTTCATCTTTAAATGAGCTTTTTTCTTAATAATCACGAAAAAGTGATTTTTAAACAACAAAAAATTATTTTAACTTACTATAACTTTTTTTTTTCATTTGTTTAAACAAATGTTTTTTCTTATAACATAATAGATAATGTTATTAGGAATAAATACATGTTTAATTTTTGTTTGTAGGAGATAGTGGAGACGAGATATTCGCAAATGACCAAAAAATGACACAAAACACATTTTTACCAATAACTTTGGTAAAAAAAAGTTGTCATGTGGTGCAAATTTGGTTTTAAGCTTTTCTCATAAGCACCTATCGATCCATAAAAAAAAAATAGACCATGCCTCTGCGCACAAGGTCAAATGACGCTTTGACTGGACTATACGGCCACCCCCACAACACAAATCGGCAGATTAACATACCTCCAAGTTCGAAAACAGTTTGATTTCACAGTTTCTGAAATGTTTCCCATTTGTTTAAAAAACATTTCAGGAACATTGCAGAAACATTTCTGAAATGTTTCTTTGTTTCCCATTGTTTCCAGATTGAGTTATCTGTAATTTTTTTCTCGCCTGTGTTGCACTTTAAGCACTTAAGGTTTTTTCTACTTCATCTTTATCGCAATTTATATTTTCGCAAATTTCAGATATAATCGGCTTTTTTTATTTTATTTTTAATATTTTTTAATATTTCGTGAAGAGTGGATCCCACAAAACTTTTTTAATTTCATAAATTTTTATCAATTGGTTAACATTCTCGTTGCTCCACACTTTTCGCGACATTTTATATTTATATTAATAACCACTCACGCACTTTCTACCTATGTAAATGCTTGGGAAACAAATAAAATTTCCCATTCGGAATGGGAAACAGAAAAACATTTCATAAACATTTCAGAAATGTTTCGCGAGCGTCCAGACCAAAGAAAGATTTTTGAAACATTTCTGAAACATTTCAGAAATGTTTTTCTGTTTCTGAAATGTTTTTTAAATGTTTCTGAAATGTTTCTTAAATGTTTCCGAAATGTTTCAAAAATGTTTCTTTGGTCTGGACACACCTTTAGATAGCCTATCGGTCTACGAGGCGAACGCGGCCACTTCTAATGGTCTTATTTTTGACACATACAAACAAAATTTTCTCCGAAATCCTCCGAAAACTTTTTGTTGCGGAAAGTGTTTTTGAAGTAAAACTTCTTTTCCGGCGTTGGGGGTAAAAAATTTTCTATGGAGCTGTCAGTGAAATGTCAAAACGACACGCTAAAGCGACATGGGTTTTAGAATTATTGTTCGAATTTTGTTCGAGGTTATTTTAAGCGCTCACTTTCCTAACTCGAAGTGCCCAAAACGTCTCACCAGTGAGAAGGAAAAAAGCAGAACCTCGAAATGAGATAAAAATTCGATAGAGGAGCAATAGTCAGCAGAACAACAACCAATTTTCAATCCTGGGTCTGGGACTGAAGGTTCTCCCGTTACAAACCAACAATTGGGGCTTACAAATTGACCACCAAATGCAGCAAGACACGGATGCTAACGAAAATTCGGTACCTTTTAATTATAAAGTGATTAATCGTGGTAATTTAAGTAGACTCTTTGTTGACAATAGCCAAGTCCACCGTGATCTTCTGGAACTTCTGAGGAGGTCCAACAATATTGAGGCGCACTCCTTCACTTTGAAGGAGGATCAAACCGTCGTCTTGAGAGGACTCACTCTTGACTATTCTGAGTCCGAAATTCTAAACGAATTGAAAATAAAAATTCCAAACGTTGACAAAGTCTCGGTTTTCGAAACCTTAAGATCAAAAGCGAACAAAACCCGGTTTTGCTTGAGCTTTCATGCTGCACGCATCGATCGATCAAACTATATTATCTACCTAATCGTTCGTCTTTTTCAAGATTAATAAGCGCGCGAGGTCCCCAAATACCGGGGACGTCTTACTGTCCTCGGGGAAGAAACCTAGATCTCTTCCAAAAATGGCTTTGAATAAAGACCCTAGTTCCAATTATTGGAGTCCCCTCCAATGTTTACCAGATAGTGATGATAGTGATGATATGGACGACATTGTGTTGCCAAGTAAATCGAAAAAAATTATTGTTCCACCCATAAAACTGCTGCAAAAACCTCTTGAATATGTGCATAGTTTAATGCAATCCATGAATGTTACTGATTATTGCATTAAAAAAATATCTATTGGTGTAAAGATCATGTGCGAAACAATGGAATCTTATAAATCCGTTCTCGATAAACTTAAATCTGAAAATTGTCAATATTTCACTCATGATTTGAGGAGTGAAAAATCGTTCAAAGTAGTGCTTTTTGGCTTAGGTGTGTATGACACAAACCAATTAAAAACTGAACTAATAAGATTAGGTCTCAAGTGCAAAGAAACCAAAATGATAACGAAAACGTATGAAAAATACACTGACACTTTTTACATCATTTCTCTAGAAAATGGTTCAATTAAACTAAATGACCTAAAAAAAAGTATTCGGTCCATTTTTCACACTCAAATAAATTGGAGTTTTCATCGGCATCAAAAAAATAAAGTCACACAGTGTCGTAATTGCCAAATGTTTGGCCATGGCGAGAAAAACTGCCACGTAAAGAGCTATTGTTCCATCTGCGCTGGTCATCATATGACTGCAGATTGCAAAAATTCTAATTTTGAAAAATGCGCGAACTGCCATGGTAATCATCAGGCTACAGACAGCGCATGCGCAAGCAGAACTATGTTTCTGCAAATGAGGCAGAAAACTGTAACAAAAGCTGTTCGTACTTCTACAAGGCATAATAACAACAACATCAATAATAATCGAAATATCAATATTCCACTGATGTCTATAAATGATTTCCCGTCTCTTCCCACGCGTTCCAATATGAAACGTTTGGAATCGAACAGTAACACCATGTCTCGTCCAAAAGCGTGGGAATACACATCTCCTTCAACTGCTGCAACACAACCGATTGCAACCAACAACAACAATACATCTGTAGCCAGCTCCAGTGGTGAACTATTCTCGATGGACGAATTGAATTCGCTTGTTATGGAAATGATAACCAAATTAGGTACATGTAAATCTAAATTAGATCAATTTAATGTTATCGCGCAATTAGCCACTAAATTTGTATATAATAATGTTAAGTAATTTAAATAATTATATGAACATAATCACATGGAATGCCAAAGGTATCCGAAAAAAACATGTAGAGTTTGTTAATTTTCTAAAAGATAAGAAAGTTGACATTGCACTTGTAACCGAAACTTGGTTAAAATCTGAAATTCAAATCTCAACGCCGCCGGATTATAAGTGCTATCGAGTTGATAGAGAAAATAGAATAGGCGGAGGTGTCGCAATTTTAACTAAGCGATCAATTCAACATAAGCTTTTGCCTTGTGTTCAGACTCGGTACTTAGAGAATATAGGAATCGAAGTTACTTTACTTAACCAAAGAAAAGTCAAAGTTTATTGTGTTTATTTCCCTGGAAAAATTATAGAAAATTTAACACCTGCAGAGAAAAGGCTTGCATTAAAAAACGATTTAAGGAAGATTTTTAGTATGAACTGTGCATTCATCATAGGCGGTGATCTAAACTGCAAGCATAGGGACTGGGGTTGTAGTAGAGCTAACTCGTGGGGAAATGTTTTGTCTGACATTACTATCATGTTGCCTGTTTCTATTATGTTTCCACCTAGTTATACATACTTTCCGGCTAGTTCTCGTGGAAGTCCTTCTGTTATAGACTTATTTGTCACCAATGTTTCTGGTCTTATGTCGAATCCAATTTCGTTAAATGAGCTTAGCTCTGATCACAATCCAGTCATGTGTAAAATTCTTTGGTCGGGTTTACAAAATGTACAATATTTTCAGGACATAAAAAATGCAAACTGGTCAAATTATAGAAAAGAAGTAAAAAGGGCCCTTCAAACAGTCCCTACAAACCTTGAAACAATTTCATGTAAGGAGGATGTGGACTCTCTTGTTCAGCAATTTTCCGACCATGTCCTTAGTTCGGCCAATAATAATATTCCAAAAGTTGCAGTAAAATGCTATAGTAATAAAATTCCACCCCATATAATGGAATATATAAAAATAAGAAATATGTTTAGACGAAATTGGCAAAGACATCGCCAACCTTCTTCGCGTATCCAAGTTGCACAATTAAATAAAATAATAAATAAGTGCATTCAAGACCATAGAAATAAAGAATGGAATGACAAACTTAAAACTTTAAATAAAGGTTCCAAACCATTCTGGAACATAGTAAAAGTTGTTAAAAATAAAAACAAGCAAATACCTTGTCTAAAAAATGGTACTGAAACCTTTTTTACAGATACTGAAAAGGCGAAGGCTCTCGCATCAAGTTTCTCCCAAAATCATATTGTATCACAACATTTAGGAGATACAAACACAAACGCTATTGTAGAGAATACCTTGCAGACTTTTAATATGATTTCCCATGAAACTCCGTCAAGTGAATTTGTAACTGAAGTAGACACAAAATATTTCTTAAATAATCTATTAATAAAGAAAACAGGTGGAAACGACAAAATAAGAAATATTTATCTTAAAAAATTACCGCGGGTAGGTGTAAGGTTCCTTACTTATATATTGAATGCAAGTATTAAAATACAATACTTTCCGGATGAGTGGAAACTTGCAAAGGTTATCCCAATACTAAAAGCAGGCAAGTCTTTAGAAAGTATTCAAAGTTATAGACCAATTAGTTTACTAAGTTCGGTAAGTAAAATTTATGAAAGAATCCTGAAGGAAAAAATTATCAAAATTATTGATGATCGGAAAATATATCCCGATGAACAGTTTGGCTTCAGACGTTTTCATGGAACTTCACACCAAGTTCTAAGGATATGCAATACTGTTAAAAGCAATCGTGCATTAGGCAAGTCAACAGGCATGCTTCTGCTTGACATAGAAAAAGCATTTGATTCTGTGTGGCATAAGGGTCTCATTTATAAAATGATAAATTATAACTTTCCTCCATTTCTTTGTAAAATAGTGCAAAGTTTTGTTGCAAATAGACGTTTTGAGGTACATATTAATAAAGGAGTGTCCGATCTTATTAATTTTTCTGCTGGTGTACCCCAAGGCTCGGTTCTTGGACCAGTGTTATACAATTTATACACATCAGATTTGCCAACACTTCCTGATTGTGATGTCGCAATATATGCCGATGACACAGCAATATTTTCGTCGCATGAAATTGGTCTCAATATTGAGACAAATTTAAAAAATGCAGCTAGAATATTGCAAGATTATTACACAAAGTGGAAAATAAAGCTTAACGCCGAAAAGATCCAAGCAATCTTTTTCACCAGAAAAAGAAAACCTTGCCTACTTCCGGCTAATCAGCTCATTATTAGTGGACACCCCATCAAGTGGGAGCCTTCTGTTAAATACTTGGGCATATTTCTTGACAGTAAACTTACATTCAAAGAACACAATATGCAAACAATTAAAAAAATAAATATTGCAATTAAAATTTTGTATCCATTCATAAATAGAAAATCATTACTTTCTAATGAAAACAAAGTCATATTACACAAAACTATTTTTCAAGCCATTCTTTTATACGGATGTCAGATTTGGGGTAATTGTGCAGAATGTTACATTAAAAAACTACAGATATCTCAGAACAAAATACTTAAAATGATGTTGAATTTACCTTGGCATCATTCTACTCATGATCTTCATCTGAGAGCCAATGTTGAATTGATCTCAAATAGAATACAAAAACTCAATGATTCATTTAAAATCCGATGCGACATTCCTGAGAATCCCCTTATTAATGAGTTATGTTTATGACATGTTCGCTTACCTGTGCAAGTCAATTCTGTCTTCCTCATATTTACCTATCTATGTATGTATGTTATGATTTAACATCTATTTGTACAGGTACATTATTCGTTTACTTAAATTAAATTTATTTATTTATGTATGTATATATTTATTTATTTATTTATTTATTAATTTATTTATTTATTTATTTATTTATTTATTTATTTATTTATTTATTTACTTAATTGATTCAATCAATTAAATGAGTGTTCGTTTGCTTATTTATTTATTTATACTTGTTTATTTATGGACTTACCTACAATTTGTTTTTTTTTATGTTACTCATTTATTT